>JAPPVO010000010.1:99414599-100080483 GCA_030407325.1 Camellia japonica
TCCTTTGCTTTTGTATTCTGCTTTTTCTCTTTTTTCCTCTGTTTTAGCTTCATTTGCAATGTAACCGGGCTATGCCCCCCCTTTGTACTGAACTTTTTCTATCAATGAAATGTGAACTTTTTACTGGTACATCTGTCATTTCTGTTCGGCTTGCATGTGTGTGAATCTCTAGCTTCAAACTTTATGAAACTAGCAGGTCGGCTGAACTGCGCAAACAGTCGTTGCATTTCCAAATAAAATGATATTTTGTACTCGGCCGAGCAAAATCCGCTCGGCCTTGTTCGGTTGGGAACACTTAGTCGCCGAGCAAAAAAATAGCCCGCCTTTTGAAGTTGTTTAATATGCCAATATTTCCTTTCGGCCGAGCAAATTCAGCTCGGCCTTATAATTGGACAAGACACCAATGTTGCCAATTCCACCGAGCAAAATCAGCTCGTTTCCATATTGGAAAGGCACCAATATGCTGAATGGGCCGAGCAAAATCAGCTCGGCTCCTACATTGGGCAAAACACCAATGTTTTAGTTAGGTTGGTCATGCCGCCAACATTCCCACTGGGCGAGCAAAACCAGCTCAGCCCTAATGCGCATTGTTCCATACGCAACTGTTTGTGCGGTCTGCTCCCATTCCGAGGAAAACAGTCCGGTCACATCAGGCCGGTTCTTGCCCCTGGCCCTTGTGTCTTGTTATATCATTTGGACAAACGGAATACGAAACAGGAAGAAACTATTTTTCATTACAAAAACATTGTCATCTCTTACATCAAATGCCAAAGGGCTAGAGGTCTAAAAAAGCTTAAACAGCATAAGCAAATTACAATTCAAAAGTAAAAAACCTTAAGGTTGGCTGCATTCCATGGTCTGGGGATAGCCTTGCCAGCCAAATCTTCCAGATGGTATGCCCCTTTGCCAGCCAAACCAATCACTTTGTATGGTCCTTCCCAATTCGCACCGAGCTTTCCTTCGCCAGGGACCACCGTGTTGCCAAGCACCTTTCTCAAAACCCAGTCTCCAACCTTGAATAGCCTGGGATGCACCGCCTTGTTGTATTTCTTGGAGAGTTCTTGTGATAGCTGCGATGTGGATTAGTGCTCGCTCCCTCCTTTCCTCAGCAAGGTCCAATTCCAATGCCACGGCTTCACTGTTCAGATCGGGCTGGAAACCTTCAGAGCGGATGGTTGGCATGCCAATTTCCAGCGGGATGACGGCCTCCATGCCGTAGGCCAAAGCGAATGGTGTTTCCCCGGTCGACCGTCTTGGCGTAGTGCGGTATGCCCAGAGCACATTGGGGAGTTCCTCAGCCCATTTTCCCTTAGCTTTCTCAAGCCGCTTCTTCAGCCCGTCCAAGATGGTCTTGTTTGAGGCCTCTGCTTGGCCATTAGACTGAGGATAGGCCGGCGTCGAATTGTAGAACTCAATCTTCAGCTCTTCGCAAAATCCGCGAAAGAGTTTCCCGTCGAATTGAGTGCCATTGTCTGAGATAAGGGCCCTGGGTATACCGAAGCGAGTGATGACGTTTTGCCAAACAAACTTCTTCACATCCTTTTCCTTGATGGTCGCCAGTGGCTCGGCCTCGACCCACTTGCTGAAGTAGTCGGTGGCCGCGATGAAGAACTTGCGATTGCCCGGTGCTGCTGGGAGTGGTCCGACAATATCCAATCCCCAAAGTGCGAACGGCCAAGGACTTGAAAGGGGTAGCAAGTCTCTAGCTGGCTGATGGATCTGGTGAGCGAATTTCTGACACTTTTCACACCGGCGAACGTATTTCTGCGCGTCCGCCTGCATGCATGGCCACCAGTAACCTTGGGAAATTGCTCGGTACGCCAAAGATCTGCCCCCTGTATGGCTTCCGCAAATGCCCTCATGTATCTCATAGAGGAAAGCCTCCACCTTGGCGGGGTGGACACACTTCAAATACGGCCCGGTGAAAGATCTCTTGTACAGGCTCCGGACGGGGAGAGCCAAAACCGCTCTGACTTTGCCCGGATCTTGTGGGCCGCCTTCTTTTCTTCTGGTAGAACTCTATCTTTCAGGAAGGCAATGATGGGGTCCATCCAAGAGGGACCCAAGTCGGCGCAGAGTATCTCGGTTGCTTCTGGCTCCTCAATGCTTGGCCGAGGCAAAAACTCTATCATCAAGGGGTTAGGAAAAGCTGTCTGAGTGGAGGCGAGCCCAGCCAATTCGTCAGCCGTGTTGTTTTCTTCGCGGTTTATCTGTTCCACTCTTATCGCGGAGAACTTCTTGATCTCTTCTCGCACCAACGCTTGATACTTGGCCATCCTTTCATCCCTTGCCTCATACTCCCCTGAGACCTGATTGACCACCAGCTTGGAGTCGCTGAAAACCATAAGGGCTGTGGCTTTCATTCTCAATGCGCTTCTCAGACCGGCGAGGAGGGCTTCATACTCTGCCTCGTTGTTGACGCTGGGAAGCCGAGCGTAATTGCTTGCTCAATAATCAGCCCATCTGGTGAAGTCAGCACAATTCCCAGCCCGGCCCCATGCCTGTTGGACGCCCCATCGACGAAGAGCTTCCACATCTCGCCAATGAACAGCTTCCAGCTATCAGACGGGTTTTGGGAGCTTCTCAATTCCAAGTTTCTGGTCGGTTCATTCTGGTCTCTTTCCTTGTCTTGGTCGGGTTTACCTTCCAACAATTCTCCGGTCTTGGCTGGCTCGATTGCGCTTTGCCCGTTTCCCTCTAGCGAGCCAACACCCGCTTCTGTTGCCAGAACCATGGGTTGTGCTAAATCCGCACTAACCAAATCAATCGGGCAAACTGGATGCGTCCCGGGGCAAATTCCGCCACGAAGTCCGCAAGCGCTTGAGCCTTGATTGCGGTGCGCGGCGGAACTTGATGTCGTACTGGCCCAATTCCACGGCCCATTTCAGAATCTCCCAGTGAAGTCTGCCTTTTCAAGAGCACCTTAAGTGGAACTCGGTCAGCACAACTATTGTATGGGCATGAAAATAGTGCGCCAGCTTTCTTGACGCCATCATTAGGGCCAGCGCCAATTTTTCCAAGGGAAGATATCTTGTTTCGGCCGGGAGCAGGTCTTGCTTACATAGAAGATTGGTAGGTGCTGGACGCCCTCAGCACGAACCAATACCGCGCTCACCGCGTGTTGAGAAACAGCCAAGTAGAGGTACAGCTCTTCACCCGGCTGAGGTGTGACCAAAATCGGGGCTGAAGAGAGATACGCTTTTAAGTCTGCCAGTGCACGGTCGCACTCTTCGTCCCAGAAGAACTTGGACTTCAAAGTTTTGAAGAAGGGCCTGCAACGATCCGAAGACCGGCTGATAAATCTGTTCAGCGCGGCTGCCATCCCGGCAAGATGTTGCACGTCCTTTGTGGAATTCGGGCGCTCCAGCTCTTGTATCGCTTTGATTTGGGATGGGTCGGCTTCAATTCCTCGGTTTGTAACCAAAAACCCAGAAACTTTCCAGTGCCAACTCCGAAGGCGCATTTGGAGGCGTTCAGACGAAGCTTGTGATACTTTAGTATGGCAAACATTTCTGCTAGGTCGGCGAGATGTTGGGACTTCTCCTTACTCTTCACCACCATATCGTCGATATAGGCTTCCATAGTTTGGCCCAGGAGGGGAGCAAACATCTTTGTCACCATACGCTGAAAGGTTGCCCCAGCATTCTTCAACCGAATGGCATGACCTTGTAGCAGTATAAGCCTCTGGGGGTGGTGAACGACGTGATCTCTCTGTCCGGCTTACATGGCTATCTGATGATAGCCGCGATATGCATCCAAGAAGCTAAACCTCTGATGGCCAGCGGTTAAGTCCACCAGCTGGTCAATTCGAGGGAGGGGAAAGCTATCCTTAGGGCAAGCGGTTGACAGTCTTGTAGTCAACGCAAACTCGCCACTTGCCATTTTTCTTGGAACACCACCGTGTTAGATATCCACCGAGGGTATTGCACTCTTCTATTGCCCCGGCTTCCAACAAATTCTTTACTTCTTCTGCCACCACTCAGCATGGTGCAAGCTGAGCGGCGCGTTCTTTGATACCGGCCGTGCATTGGGGAAGACATTCAACTGGTGGCAAATGAAGCTTGGGTCGACGCCAGGCATGTCGTAAGGCGTCCACGCAAAAGCCTCCAAGTTGGAAACCAAGAAGTTGACATAATCCGTCCGCTCGGCACTAGACAAAGATGATCCCAGGAGGAAGAACTTAGTTGGATCGTTTTCGTCAATGCGCACTTCCACCAAATCTTCGACCGATTTTTCCTCGGCCTTTTCCCACGTCCTCAAGGACCTCCTTTCCCTCGGGCCCCTCGATCATCTGGACAAACCCTTTGGCTGCTCGGCTGCCATTTACCGCAACGAAGCATTGTTTTGCCATCACCTGGTCTCCCCAAACTTCCTCTATTTGCCCGTTCGACGCCGGAAAGCGCATGACTTGGTGGAAGGTCGAAGCAACTGCTTGCATGGCGTGCAGCCAGCCCCTGCCTAAGATTAAGTTGTAGGTGGATGGAACTTTGAGCACCCAGAACTCCACTTGCTTTACTACTGAACCTGCTTTGACCGGCAAAATAATCTTTCCGATCGGCCATTCTGGTTGTGAGTTGAAGCCGACCAAAGGAGATGTTGCAGGAGCCAAATCCTTGTCTTCTAACTTCATTTGTTTGAACGCGTCATAATACATTATTTCGACCGAACTCCCCTGGTCGATCAATATTCTCTTGATATCAAATCTTTGACGCGAAGGTCACCACCAAGGCGTCATTGTGCGGCATCTGCACCCTTTCCAAGTCTTTGGTTGAGAACGAAAGGATGTCTCTCTCCTCGGTTTTTCCCTTCTTTACGGCGGCTGGACAGAGAGCACTTCCCTCATGTGCTCGGCCTTCTTAATCATCCTCTAGCTCGCAGACCCTTGCTGGTTCAATGATGCCGTGGATGACGTTGATCACACCCTTGCGGGGGCGCCTCTAGGGCGGCCATGCCGTTAGGCTCGGTTGCCCGGTTGGCGGGCCTTGACTCCCCCATCTATGTATTGGTCAAGATGCCCCGCCGCCACCAATTCCTCCAAGTGCTGTTTGAGCGGCAAGCAGTCTTCTGTCCGGTGCCCCCGTTCTTCATGGAAGGTGCAGCGATATTTTGGATTGAAGCCTCGCTGCGCGCTTCCCAACTTGGCCGGCCAACGGACAAAAGGCTCCCTCGGATCTCGCTCAAAATGCGGTAGATGGGAATTTTGAAGACCCTGGTAATCCCTGTCCGCGCCTTCAGTTTTCTCTTGGCATCTTCTGCTGCGTCGCGGGGTGCATCAGCCCGGTCATTTCTGCGACCTCTGTTTTTGTCATTTTGGCCGGTCCCTCGACGCTGATCTTTTGGTCGGTCACTAGGGCGGTTTTCCTCCTGCCCGACCGAATGAACTTTCCCCGCTACCCTTCTGTCCACCGCGACCGGATTATCCTTCTCGGTTGCAGAGGCGGCATCATCTTCCACACGAATGTGTTCGTTGATCCGCTGCATCAAAGATTCCATGGTGGTCGGCTGATACATCGTGAGTGAGTCTCGCAGTCTATGTCCGACTGGGAGGCCCCTCTTGTATTGAGTGATCGCCAGATTGGTAGGGCAGTCGAGGATCTCATTGTAAGTCTCCTAGTACTTCGCATTGTATGCCTTCAGCGAACTCCCAGACTCCATCTTGACGCCCAGGAGGTGGTCGATCTCCTTCGGCGTTCGAGTGTTGGTCTTGAATCTGGTGACGAAGGCCTCCGCTAGTTTGCCACCCCTCGATACTCTCCTCCGGGAGCCTTTCGAACCACTTCAAGCCCAGCTCTCCCAAGCTTGCTGGGAATATGAGGCACATCAAGGCATCGTTCCGACGGTGGCCAGCCATTACTTGCCGGTAATGACTCACATGCATGTACGGATCCGTCCTGCCATCGTACAAAGTAAATTTTGGCTGGTGGAATCCGGCAGGGAGTGGGGTGCTCTCAATTTCTGGGGACAACGGCGTGGATGTAAGCCTTGCCAGCTCTTTGTCCACCAGTGCTGGGGCTATGTTTCTGGGTGCCGGCATCACCACTTCTTCACTGCAACGAACTGGGGCACTCAATCTCTGGAGCGCCGGCACCCTCTGAGCCTCCCGACGGCGCGCTCTCTCCTCCAGCACGTCCCTGAGATCTCTGGAACGGGAGGAGGCAGAGTATCGCGACGTCGACGACGGGCGTGAGGGGCGATAGGTGCTGTCGCGAGTAATGGATCTGCCCTCTCGCTGGTCGGAATCTCCAACCCCATAGTTCCTGGTGATGGAGATGGAATGAGTCCTCCTCTGGCGGCGACTACTAGAACGAGGGGAGGGGGTGCGCTCACTGAGGTTACCCTCTCCAGCAACACCCTTCCCCCTCACTTGGCGCTTCAGAAGCTCCATCTCCGCCGCCATCCTACGAATGAGGGCTTCCTGGTCCTTGAGTTTGTGCTCCAGGCGCTCCTCACGGGACTCCCCCCGGCGCCGGCGGCCCTCTGGACTCTGTGAACGATCTGAACTCCTCCCACGCTTGTCGCGCGCTCCTCGCGAAGAGGTTTCTAGGCCCGCCATGGTTGGAACATTAGGGGGGCCTTCTCTCCTTCGCACATACTCTGGAGTGACACCATCGACGACGGACAGCGGAACTTCGTCGTTGTTGGCCATGGAAATGGTCGAAGAAGCTTACAGAACAAGGGTTGAGTATCAAACTTTTCCCACAGACGGCGCCAATTGTACGGGGGCGAAATATTCTTTGCTCTCCGTACGCCTTGAACGTCAAGCTTCTGGTAACGGCGTCTATCTCTGCAACACAAAAATGGTGAGCTGCCCGGCGGTGGTGTGCCGGAAAGACCCTCCGACGATCAAGTCAGATTTCGGGAAGAAGACAATGAGGAGAGAGTGTTTGTGAGAGTGAGTTCGCATACCTCCAACGTTCGTCTTTCTTCTATTTCTAGGCTGGCCATGCAGCCTCAAGATTGTGCGCGCACTACCTCTGCTGTCCTTCCCTGGACAGGTGGCAGTGTGCGCCTCTCACCACCTTACGCGTGTAAAGGTTTTGTCCTTCCACCAGTACACTCAGAATTGTCTAACGGTATTGAGGCGTGCGTGGAGCAGATGTCCTCTCCCTCACGCCATTGGCCCAGGTGGCAATCCTAGCCGGAGTACCATGACCGGCCTAACACTTGTGAGAGATTACCATCACATGCACCTAACCGTGCTATGGATCACCGGCCTGTGACTTGGGATCAGGCGAAAGCCTGACCACCTCGGCCGAACTATCCTTGTCCGGTTCATCATGATCAACCGGTTGCGAGGCATGCCGGCCTCCAACCGTCCTATCTCCAATCTCGGTCACACGAAGCCATTCGCCTTGGCTGGCCGGTCAGAGGCATGCCGGCCTTGCTGCATCCTCAGCCCAACCCGGATCATTCTATAGCTCGGTTACCATTCGCCACTCCGAGCTTCTCCCGGCACGTGCGAGTAACAGCTCGGCTAGGGCCAGTTCGCGCTTGCCCGGTCAACGTCTCCGACCGTGCAATTCAGTCGCGTTAATAGACGAGTTAGCTCGGCGCCGTGCATTCCGTTAAGTCTGACGTCGCCTCAGCTCAGCCGTACTGCCACGCAAATCTTCCCTCTCAACACCCCTTTTGTATAAAGAATATTACACGAAAAATTACCTAAATTACACCTAACCTCACTAATATAAAAAATAACACCAACTAGTCGCCTACATTTGAGTCGTATTTCGTTAAACCCATCTTTGTTAGGTATTTGTTAAAAAATTAGACAAAATATATGACGCAAGTAATTTTTGCATTAAATTTCCTATTTGTCCCTAATGTATTGGATTAAAAAAATGGGTCAACTTGGTAAAATGTGACATTCACCTTTCTCTTATCTCCTTTCCCTTTATGCGTGTTTGGTTGAGGGATTTGAAGACAAAAATAGAAAATGTAGGTGAAATGTGAATAAAATATACCCACATTTTACCTAATTTCATACACCTTTTTCTTTTTTCCTTTTTTCTTTTCAAAATCTTTCCCCAATCCTCTAACCAAACACAGCGTTAGTTCTAAGTTATTTTCCTCTCTTCGACTTCTCTTCCCTAGTCCCCCACCCATCTCACCACCTTCGCCACCTTTTCTTCTACGCCGTTATTGCTGCCCTCCCCCTTACGTTGTCGCCGCATCCTCCACTGCCCTTCCTTCACGCCGTCCCCTCAAAAGATGTGGCATTTCCATGGGAGGTCAGGATTGCTAATCCAATCCCATGGGATTGGAGATGGAAAGTCTATTTTATCCTCAATTTACAAAAATAACAAAATGCTTCCTATTATGTACTAAGAACTTTTACATAATTTCATAAATTTAATCCCAACCAACTAATGATTCTACACTAGTATATAAACAATAACACTCCAACTTAATACCACTAAACTAATAATCGTATCACTTAATCTTATTGTACTCATAATTATAGTCAACCCAATCCAAAAAACAAACATGGCCAGCTAGCCATGGTGCTTGAGCTGACATGATAATCCGAACAATGACTCCAAACAGTCCAAGTGCATGGCCAAAAATATCAATCACAAGGATCTTAAGTGAAGAGTTTTGTGCATCCTATAATGCACAGCTGCTTCCAATTATTTCTTTCTACACACTGACTGTTTCCAAAAAACAGGGGAAAGTAAGAGAAATGAAATCAAAGGGCAATTTATTAGCACTAATAATTCAAGCTCATTCTGATAGAAGAATGTGAATGAAGAATGGGCAACACATACAAGGTTTGCAAAGCCCCGTGATTTGGTAAGGCAAAGATTGCATATCCAGCTCTAACGGACTGCCATGTCATAATTCTTTGATGCAGGAACACTCTGAAGCTCTGTTTGATGTATGATGGCCACGATAACTCCATTATATAGCAACAGCCGCACAGAAAATTACACTTAAAAATAGAAAGGTTCAGAAGTTAGAACCCACAGCTCTAATTGTACAGCAGGCTCCAACTCTTATTTGTAATAAAAAAAAGATAATTACGCTTCGTTTATTTTGGTAAAAAATATTTTTTATGGATTTTTTTGTTGAAAAATGTTTTTGAGAGAAAACATTTTTCTATGTTTTGTAGTGGTGGTGGCGGTGGAATAAAGGTTAGGGGTGGGCGCGGGTCGGTTGCGGCCACGGAACTTCCAATCCGCCATCTGTCCGCCAGATTGGCGGATTAAAGAAAATTAATCCGTATCCGTCCGCCAATCCGGCGGATGTGGATTGAGCGGATTGGCGGTTTGGCGGATAGATGCGAATCGGTTTAGCGGTTTAAATTTATAAATTTTCAACATAATTCAACTGTGCACTTCCTCAAAAAAAAAAAAAAAAAAAAAAAGTATTACAGTTAATGACTTAAAAAAGTATTACAATCACTGTATGCCTTATCTAAGAAAGAAAGTTTGAAACTTTAAATATCACGATCACTGCATGCCCATATCCACATATTACAATCACAGCATGATTCATCCACATAAAGTATTACAATCTGTAATTCTTAAATATAATAATAATTCACAAACCACCAAAACCATGAACAGAGCAGTAGTAGAGATTGTATGTCTCTATATTGTTAATCTACATATGTTTTTTGACAACAAAAACCAACCAGTATATATCATATTTTCTATTTATTTTTAGAGCTAGATTTAAAAACAAAAAAATATAGATAAATAAATTTTATTTTTTTTCAATTCAAAAAATATATTCAAGTTGAAAACTTTTTTTCAACAGAATATTTAAACTCTCTTTCAATTGAAAACACAAACATAATATTTAAACAAATTGAAAATACAAAGTTTTATAAATTACTAGGGGTGCTCGCGATTTGGCGGTTTGGCGGTTCGGTTCGGCCAAAGAAATCTCAAATCCGCCATCCGTCCGCCAAATTGGCGGATTGGAGAAAATCAATCCGCAACCGTCCGCTCAGTCATCAGCATCCGTACCAAAATGCGGCGGATTGGTTCGGTTCGGTCGGTTTTGGCGGATCAGTATATCCGCTGCTCACCCTAATAAAGGTAAACATGGTGGGCAAGCAGGGTGGCCCTGGCCTAAGGCCAGTAAGGCATGTGCCTTGGGTCTCAAAATTTTGGCCCAAAAATAGGGTCCCAAATTTAGTAAAATGTTATAAGTTCAATGTTTTTTTGTTTTTGTTTGTTTTTTTTTTTTTTTTTTTTTTTTTTTTTTAAGATTAATTTAAAGGGCTCCAAAATATTTTATTGAGTTTATGTATGGTTTAGCCCATATTTAGTTATAAGTATAGTTTGGCCCATATTTATTAAAATGAAAATATTATTAAAAAAAAAGTGTTTGGGCCCAAGAACTCATAATAATATATGGGCCCTAATTTTTTTTTAATTTTTTTACCTCCTTTATTTATATTAGATTTAGTGGAAAAATAATTTGCCCCAATTTTTTTACCTAGATCTTTATCAGTTTTAATTGAATAAATTTTTCCTAATTTTTTGCCCAATTTTGTTTTATTAATTGTTTTATTTATAATTTTAATGATTATATGTGCAAGTAAATTTTTTTGTGGTTACAAACAAATAAAAAAGTTGTAACTTATTATTTTATTTATGAACTTTTTTTTCTTTTTAATATAAGAAGGGCCTCCATTTTCGAAATTCGCCTTAGGCCCCCTAAATCTTAGGGCCGGCTCTGTGGGCAAGGATAGATCTAGGGGGTTGAGGACGGGGGTGACGGCACTCCAAAAAATTCAAAATATCATATATTATACTAAAAATTTAAAATAATTAAAAATATAAGGATTTGCAACTCCAAATATACTTCGTATTTTTTATAATCCGATATCCGTCCCTGGTGATGGGGTGACGACAGTAGTGACGGCATCGGTGATGGTGGCGGTGACCGTGGTGATGATGGTGTGGTGATATTAGTAAAATTTTAGTCCAAAAAACGTTTTTTGCCTTTTGAAAGGTAGAAAACATTTTCTGCCCGAATAAACTTATTTTTCATTCATCATGAAAAATATTTTTTGTTGACCTTCGTTTTCCATTGCACCAAATATTAGAAAATACGAAACACATTTTTGAAAAAATATTTTCCGCTCAAACAAACAGAGCGTAACTCTCCAAGATCTTTGCTCCTCTGTTTGTTTGTTTGTTTTTTTGCTTTTTTAAACCTCCTGGGACATATTAACAAATTAAAGCAGACACAGGTATCCAATGCCTCAAATCACTCACAAGAATCAAACATTGATATATCCTTTTATTAATAAAAGGAAGAGGAAGCTGCAGCAAACAGCTAAATGTTGCAAACTACCAATAAGATGAATTACAAAATGCTTCACAGTCCACATAGTATAACATCAATTTGTAGTTTATGTGATCCTATTGAATAATATGCAAAGTTTATATTTGTACAAGATAAATCAGATTACAAACACAAAATGAGGAAAATTCAACTTCATTCAAGATCTTGCAAGAATTTGGAATGACTTTTACCCATAATCTGCATGGATTGAGGGCTTTTTTGTGATATGTGCCTAAAACTTGACGTGTGAGTACTAGTGCTAGACAGACACAACATGACTTGAGGGCTTTTTTGTGATATGTGGAGAAGAAGTATTTATGTAATTGATCATATTTGATGGGACAAAAAGCTTAGTTTGGTTTGGTGCCTGAAAAACTTGAAGGAGAAAGAAAAAAAAAAAAAAAAAAACATGTTTTAACGTCTTCTTTCTTCACCTAGGTATTATCAAACATCCAGTACTCATATTGGAGACCTTAGGCGAGCATATACTTTTACACAAGTATATTAGAACTATGAAATTCAACCATGTAGTTCTATCACAAAAGAATCTGAGGGCTTGACGAATTTGACATTCTGCATCTGCCTGGGTGCATAGTTTCTGCATGCACCCGTGTTCTGATCAGCCAATGAGGAATCATTGAGAGACTCTTTGAACAAATTGCTAAAAAAACAACGGAGTCTTTTCGACATAGTTATAGTATTTGATTTTGAAGCCTCTAAAGATCAAAAGTCAATAAATTAAGTCTTAGGAATCGCAGGAAAGTGAAAATACAGTTTTTTAACTAAGAACGGTGAAATTTTTATTTTCTCAAGCTTGACGTAAGATGAAGTTTCTTAGCATCAACCACTATCCCAGACACGGAAAAGAAAATCCAAGCAACAAAAAACTTAATTCAAAGAGTAACGATATACAAACAGAAAATTCATACATAATGACGTGGCTCAGGACTTTTTATTTTAAAACAAAACATCCATGCAGATAACTTATATTTACGAAATTGACATTGTCACAACATTCTCGTGATTTTTTTGTATGACTTTGATGCAGAGTTTTCCTAATCCAAATATGTGGCAATGACAAAACCAAGATGGTCCTTCCAAGTCCAAGGGTCTGTTGCTGATTTAGGATTTGATGGATGACTTTTATCAGTTGAACAAGGGTCATTGGGTAAGATTGGTGGATGGTTGTAATTACACTCCACTTGGGAACTGATGTTATTCCTATGGTGTCTGTAGCTCAAGAGAGGCGTGCAATTGGCACCAGTGATGATCCTGGTTGAGGGATCAGATATTTCTCATCTTGTGGCCTGGGTTATAGCACTTTGAATTCAAATTGTAGTTGACAATTCTTTGATGTTAGGAAGTTAAAATGCAAACCAAAACCTGAAATTTCACTATTACTTGTCCAAAAGGACAGTATAATGCTCTGTGCACATAAAAAAATATCACAGAAATGTTTACAGAAAAATCAATTTGTGGCACAGATTCATTGTTGAGTGTGGTAACACACTAAATTTTCTCTGCACATTTCCTTGCTTTGGAACACATTAATTTTTCTCTGCACATTTCCTTGCTTTTTTCGTGCACGTAACATTATTGCTAAGAAGAAGCCAAAAAAAAAAAACGTAGACTTTATTTTGCTTCAAACTTGCCATGTGAGGCCAAGTGCACTCTCTACGAAGGGAAATTCGAAGTGAATACAACTTTGAGAAAGCACTCCATCCGAACTGATACCTGAACATATTCTATCACATTATTGATTTTAAATTGCCGCAGTTACGATCATGTCTTATGGATCGAATTTATTGATCAAAAAGTTCTATTTTAACATTTAATGATAAATTTATCACTGTAAATTTTTTTTTAAAAAAATGCAATTCTACACTTTTGATATAATTTTTTTTTTGTTACACACTTCCCATACAATTATGGGTGTACTTCCTTCTCCGGCAGCCGCGGCGGTGAAGTTGGCAGCAGCGATGGAAACAATATTGACGGGGATAACGGGCTTTCAAGCAGATTTTTACTTTCCAATTATATCTTTGAGCAGATCGGTAATTTTCCCCGGATTATAGTTGTTTTTTTTTGACAGATTTGTTTTTTATTGTTTGTTTTGTTGTTTGGTTGGGATGGCCCTTTGGGTTCTTATTAATGTATTGTTGTTGTTTAATTAATATAATATTTCCTATGTTCTCAAAAAGAAAAAAAAGAAGGAAAAAAAAAAAAGGACATATAAGTAAAAAATAATTCATTCAAGATTACAGGTTGGCATGGTGGTCAAGGATTGAGGCCGGGTGTGCTTAGAAAATCTATTAGGTACAAACAATCATTGAGGCCCAATTCATATGGGTTTTACCCTGACTTCAATTGAGTCTGTTAGTCGACAATAGGATTGATCCTCAATTAGTCAGTCCAGTGTCGGATATAGATTTATCAAAATCTACGAGTAATTATTCATTCTAAAAATTTCCCAGCAAGTAATATAAATAAATATACCAACTGGGAATAAAAATCACAATAGTTACCTTCCCTAATGAGATTTGTAGAAGTAATGCAAATCAAACTGCTTCGAGTTAAGAAAAATTTCGCTGCAAAGTTTGTAACACCACTCAAATTTCGAAGAATCAAAATAATGGCGATTGAGATTGGAACCCTAGAAATGTAAATGCTTGAAACTAATAACAGGAGGGAAGATGATATCAAGCAGTGCCCAAGAAAGATATAAACGCCAATTGCTTCGTAGGAAAGGTGTACAGAGATGTTGTTTGGCAAGCGGGTTAGATTTGGATTAGGATTATAAAAAGTACAAAAAGACATAGTGCCATTTTGAGAACCAAAATAAAAAGTTACGTTTTTTATCTTTGGTCCAAAAATACAAGTGGCAAAAACGCAACAAAATTGGTTTGGGAAGTTATAAAAATGCAAGTGTGAAATTATAAATTGAGACCTATGACAAAAAAATAAAAAAATAAATTTCTTATGTTGGGTAAGGGTATTTTGGTCATTTTAATTAGATTTGACACTATAAACAAATATTAAACTAAAAAGTCAAAACAGCTTTTTACCAACTTTCCAAATCACTTTCCAAAAAACTAAAAAGCTTATAAAAAGTCAAAGCAACTTTTTACCAACTTCCAAAACACCCAGGTTGAATAAGTTAATAAAACAAAACGTCACGTCTATATCATAATCATTTTATTTTTTTCACATAAAAAATAAAAAACTCTTTCCAAACAGAGCTAATTTAGTCAGGTAGCGATTTCGTTTGGCAACTCAAATTTGAGCTTAAAAGTTAAAAAGTCATTAAAAAACTTAAAAACAACAACTTATACAAAAAAATCAAAAATTATTTTTTCTTTTTATTTTTTATATATCTTTTCATAAAAAATCAGAAATCATCCCAAATATTTTTTATTTCATGTTTTAATAAAAAAAATTATAAAACAACATATTCCTAAATAAAACGAACCACGGAGAAAGAATGTGGGTTGGGTACCTACCTGACCCACCCGGTTTTTTTTGTCACCCGGTTTCATACGTTAGTACAGCTACGTGGGCCTCACTGTGACGAATTGCTAAATGGGTTTGGCCTGGCCGTTGGATTAGATATTCAGCAATTGCCCCATATTTTTGAAGTCATCAAAAGTGAAAATCTCACACCAGATACAACATACTCAAAAAAAAAAAAACAATAATTATAATAATAAGACAAATTACACTGACCTCCTTGAGATCTAAAGATAATACAAAATTTTTTACTATTTTGGTCAATTTAATTTTATTAAAAAGAAACTCGTAATTATATTAAAATTATAAAATTTATTATATTTTTTTTAAATATCATAAAAATTAATATAATGCACCCTTAATAATAATAATGACACCATAGTCAACTACATAGAGAAATAAATAAATAAATGGACACTTGGGTTAAAGCATAAAATGTCAAAGTGAGGAAAAAATAAATTTTAAAGACCAAAATAAAAATAGATAAATATAAAAAGGACAACGTATAATTTATCCAATTATTTTTTTTTTCTGCTTATTTGTCCACTATTCAATCTATTTATTCAGTAGCATCTATTTATCTGTTCATGTAATCTAAGGTATATCTTCATGTCACCGTGTCACGATTGCCACATCCGCCGACCAACTCTGACTAGTAACTTTTTGAATAACCGGCGATCCAACCGCAATGGATAACAATGGAAATAATTATTCTTCAATAAAATGATTTATTTTTGTCATTAAATAATTTTATTAGTAATGACTTTACAACAAAAATTTTAAAATATTTGGAAGAAAAAAACCAGATTTTTTTGGGATAAAATAGTCACAAAAAATAAAATAAATTTTTTATCTAATAAGACAAAACATCATATCCAATCCATAATCATTACATTTTTTTCTCTCACAAAAAATTTAAAAAAAGCTAAAAGTCCTTTCCAAACGAGACTTTTTTTTGCCCCAAGCTAAAATAACAAAAAAAAATCAAAAAGTCAACCCACTTTCCAAACAAACCCATAGTGCCATTACATTCTCAAAAATGGATTTGTCAATAATTTTTGAACTTAGGGGTTGTTTGGGGATGATCTAAATAATTATACTTTTTAACTTTTTATTAAATATGAGTTAGGTTTGAAGTGATGTGATAGGGAGGTGATGTGACTTAAATAATATAATATTACTTAAATAGGATAGTGACTTTTTGACTTTTTTATGGGATGTCAAACCTAGCCTTAATACTCCTTTCATCTAAAAATATTAGTTTATTTTAAAAATTAATGACTAAAATAATTAAGATTGAGTAAAGAATTCGTAAAATTCATAATCCGATCCAGTCTAGTCTAATTCGGTAGGTTTGGATTATTTTTTGAATCCGTAGTTCAATTTCGGATTGAAAAATTAAAAAATCGTAATCCACGGATCAGTTTTTGATTGAAGCCCACGGTTCTGGATTAGAACCGATCCTGACCATATACAAATAATTATATTTATATTATACACTTTCCCGCATAGTATTTTTTCTTATTCCATGTAAAATCTAAACCTAAAAAACCTGCATAGCATCTTCTTTTATTGTTTTTGTTTGTTGGCTTTTAGTTTTAATTTGTAATGGTCTAAATATTTATGATGGAACCAATTTTCTTATGATTGTTTAAATTCTAGAACAGTATATTGCTATTATGGAAAGATATGTTGCTATTGTGGAAGTAATATGATACTATATTTATATTTTTATGAAATTAAAATATTCTATATATATATATATATTTTTTTTGTCATTTAATTATGTGAATTCGTAATTCTAAACTGATCCAATCCGTGTGTAAATAGATTAGTTCGGATTGGTTCTAATTTTTCAAGAACCGTAGATAAAGGATTGGTCCTAATTTTATCCCAATCCAGACCATGCTCACATCTAAAAATAACATTAATTTCTTATTTTATCATTCTTTTAAATTTATTAACATTATATTTTTGAAGTGTAATAATTATACTATAAAAGCATAGTTTTGAAAAATTAATATTTTTAAAGTGTAATAATTATACTATCAAAAAACATCCTTGTTTGGTTTGCTTTTGAGAGAGTAATTTTGGAGAAAATTTTCAAAATTTTGTTTGGTTTAGTAATTTTGGAAAAAAATTTAAAAAATCACTTTCTCTCTCTTACGCATCAATTAATCATTTTTTTTTCTTCTCTTTTCGTTTTTAATCAATTTTTCTATCACACACATCTACTCAACTACAACAAAATATCAAATCATCCTAAACTCCCGTACTCCAAAACTATTTCCAAAATATAAAACCAAACAAACCAAAAAAATTTCTAAACTCTTTTCTCAATTTTTTTTTGAAAATTTATCTCCCAAAATCAAACCAAACACACCCATAAATTTTCTAAAAGGGCTAATATATTGAAACGAAGACTAAAAACTTTTTAAAATGAATTTTTCATCAATTTTTATCGAATAAAAGCCCATTTGGGATGAAACTTTTTAGTTAAAATAATTAAAAATTTAAAACATTCAATCACATTCAGTGTGTTTGGTTTGAGTTTTTTGGATTAAATTTTTTGAAAATTGAGTTTTTTGATTTTTGAATTTTTTTTTTTAATGAATATTTTTAAATTTTTAAACATTTTTTTTACTTTTTTATATGCACCCTACTTAGATATATCTAAAAGTAAAAAAATTGTGAAAAAATTAAAAAATACATAAAAATACAAAAAAATGTATAAAATTCTCGTATTTTTTTTGTATTTTTGGTATTTAGTGAATTTTTAAATGATTTTTTTCGTAATTATTTTACCTTTTTGGGTATATTTTTGTTAGCTATGTCTAAAAAGTAAAAAAAAATTACTTAAAATATTAAAAAAATTCAATAAAAATAAAAAAGCACAAAAATAAGAAAATAGAAAAACCTAACCAAGCAAAATGATTACTTTTTAAAGAATTTATGTATATTTTCATAAAAAATTAAAACAATTAGTTTTCAAAAAAGTTCAAATATGAAAAAAAAAAATACAACAATGATAAGTGGTTTGAAAAAACATGACTTGAATGGCTTGAAACACTCAAAACGACATCATTTTAAACGCAAAATAACATCATTTTGACACATTAAATTATTCAAACTTAAAAATTTAAGCTACCAAACATTTTGAAAAAAATAATACTGATTTATTTTGGTTCAAAACAAAATCTCAAGGATATGGCTTACGGGGGCTCGCGATTTTGCGACTACCGAGGTCGTGTGACGTGTTGCCACACCTGCCTTTTTCTTTTGGTACAAGTGGGAGTGGGATCAACTTCAACCTCAATCGTTCAATTTGTGGGGACCACTTCCTTTCCTAAAAGAGAAATTATACATTATTCCAGAACAAATCTACACGGTAATGATTGAAATAATAAGTGCCCTTTTGGTTGGTTTAAGAAATCATAAAAGAATAAATAAATAAAAAAAAGAGTTAAAAAGTCAAAAATTACGAAGGAATAAAAAATTGCCATGTAAAGCAAAAAAAATTAAAAAAGTTAAATAAGAAAACTAAATAAATAAAAAAATTTAGATTAAAAATGTTAAAAAAATATTTAAAAAAATAATTAAAAAAGTCATTGTCAAACGACTCTAAGTGACATTATTTATTTATTTCTCTTAAAAAGACAATTAGATATTTATTCAAATATAAATAATATAAAATAATATTTGTGAAACAATGATTAATTTCTCGTCCTAGCGAATATTGTGCAAGAATATCCAGCATTCACAAATTTTTGGACCCGCTCTCTTTCATCTAGTGCACTTTTCTTATAGCACATGAGTATTTTTTTTTTTAGAGTAATGATAGTGATTTCAATATTTCTATAGTTATTATTGAGATGTAAGTTAATTCTTTAGTTATTTTAGTTTAAGATTAAAAATTTTTATTTAGGATGAATTTTTTAATTTTTATAAAAAAAAATTAATAATAATTATAATTTAGATATGATATTTTATCTTATTAATTTGTTAATATATTTATTTCTCTTGAAAAGACAATTAGATATTTGTGAAACAATGATTAATTTCTCGTCCTAAGCGAATATTGCGTAAGAATATCAAGCGTTCACAAATTTTTGGACCCACTCTCTTTCAGCTAGTGCACTTTTCTTATAGCACATGAGTATTTTTGTTTTATTAGGGTAATGATAGGGATTTCAACATTTCTATAGTTATTTTATTAAATGTTTTATTTGGTGGGTTCTATATGAATATGAAATTTATATTTATGTGAGATATTTAATAAAATATTTGATAAAGTATTAGAGTTTTTAATATTTTTTTTTTCTTTTTAAGGATGGTGAATAAAAATTACTAGTACTTTATCTCCTTCAATTATTGTTTCATATAAAAATTATATGGTAGTGTTTGTTTTAAGGGATTGAGGGGTGGGATTAGACTATTAGTTTTGTTTGATTCAAAATTTTTACATCGGACTACTAATCCCAAATCTATTGAACTATTGTGTCCCATGGAGGGATGGGACACAAATGGAGGGATAAAAGGTTATGGAATTAGGTGGTGAAATGACCATTTTGACCCTCTACTATTTAATTATGTATTATATTTAGTAAAATTCAATAAAATTTAAATGTCTCAATTTAAAAAATAAAATAATTTTATTTAATTTTTATTTATGTTTTATTTATTTAATTTTTTATAGATATTTTATTGATGTTTTATTTTAAAATTTTCTTTATATTTTATTTAATTTCATTATTTAAATTTTAATAGATGTTTTATTTAATTTCATTATTTAATTATTATTATTTTTTAATATAAATTTATTTAAAATTTTAATTATAAAACATATATTTTTATTGATATTTAATTTATTTAATTTTAAAAAAAATAAATTTATTTAATTGGGTAAGAATAAAATAAAATAAATTTTTATTTAATCTAGAATTAAAATATTAAAGATATGTTTAATATTGCTATTACTCAGTTAATAATTGAAAAAGGTGAAATAATTTGAACATTTATCATTCTCCATAATATTCCAAACAAACATAGGATTCATATTTTATCCAACCAAAGAGTCCTTTCATGACATCTAATCCCATGGTTAAACAAACATGAGATACAAATTCAGTGCAACTAAATAGTCCGGGAACAATGTATCTCAGGACTAACAGTCCGGTGGATTCCAATCCCCCTTTATCTAGTCCGTCCAAACAAACACACCCTAAAGGTTAGGCTTGTATCCAATCCATAAAGTGGATTGGATGGTGTCGTTGGGTTGTCACACCCCCAAAATTTGGACAATTAAATATTAAATTAAGACTAAATCCCAATCAATATTCCATCATCCAAATCTTAGGGGTGAAACAAAATCTAAACATTCTCGTCTCCATAAGGTTTAAGTAAATTTCTATGCTCAAAAGATTACAAGAGATTAAAAAAATAAAATAAAACGCCAACCAAATCATCCCATAATTTCATAACTATCCAATATCTCCAAAATGAAAAAACAACTAGTTAAAACAACTTAAATAATGTAAAGTTGAAAAATAACCCACAATGTCAAATTTTCAAAATACTAAGGTCATAAAAAAAATAATAAATACAATAAACTAATATCAACCCTAAACTCAAGAAAATAAAAGAAATCCAAGAGACATGTTTAATACCTATAGTTATTTCTCGTCACTACCATAGCCCCAACTAATCCTGCGAAGAAGTTTGGCTGCGTCAAATAGAATGCACCCGAGATACGAAGAGACAACAAGGGATAGTAAACAAGTATATTGATATGAGTACAAGATGTGACACCCATGTGTCCATCATACACAAACAAAAGTACATTTAATTCTTATTACGGAATAAGACAAGCAGTTCCACTTGTACCGAGACGATAGGGTAGTTTCCCAAGATACGGTGGCATTTAGTTTCTTACCCGTACACAATTAAATATACATTGAGTATAAAATAACAAAATAAACATAAATATATATATATATATATATGGGGTCTGCCCTGCATAAAAAGTTAGTAAGACTCATCATTCTGTAAAAAAAAATAAAGTTTATAAACACGCACTATTTTATGCTTAAATCATTCGAATTAACCAAAACTCAAAAAACAAAAGTTGTACAAAATCAAATTTCCTAAAAAGAAACACAAACAAATTTGATAAAAAAATGAACAGGTTGAGAGAAAAACTTAAATAGAAGAACCTAGACGAAATTCGATTAAAAAATCTGGAACTGAAAACAAAAAGAAACTGCCTTAAGATGATTTTTTTTCGGAAAAGTTCAAAACACGAAAAGTGTTCAGAATAATGTTTTACTTCAGTTTACACGAAATCAATAAAAATGAGCTCATTTTGTGGATTAAAACAGTATCTAAAATCTACAACGCTAAAATGAATAAAAACTATTATAACCAAGATCATTCGATAACAAGTTATAATCGACCTTTTTAGTATAAAGTTAAAATACAAAAGTTGTCTAGAATTACATATACATGCCCCTGTCTAAATTTCATAATTTAACGAGGTCGTGTACTAATTTTCAATATGTACAAATCAATACAATTTAAACTACACCAATAAGTTCATATTTAATTCTTTGTACTTTAACTCTACCACTTTGGTTCTTCACTTCTGGCCTACACATATATCCTATGTGCCTCCCGTATATCTAACACTGCTCTGAAGCCAAACTTGCACAGAGATATCGTCCGAGTTTGACCCACACTTCCCAGATGGTTAGCATATACTTACGCGCGTAAATCAAAGCACTCGTCTACTCTTAAGAACGAGACAACAATATATTAATACACAATCTCTCGTTTACTCATGAGAACAAACATAAAATGTCAAGCTAAGGCATTCAAATAAATCTCATAATCGTCACCCTTTTATTTATACACTTCTTCTCATCAACACTCAAATAAAATAACAATCCATAGAATCATGATAGAGTGTAAGAAATTTATTTATGAATTCCTAATTTATTTTAATTTCATACAACCATGAGCGTAATTACAATCATAAAATAAATATACATAAAAACTCTAAACTTTGCATACACATCTAACCAAATAATGAAATCAATCCATCTTCTACATACAAATACAAAATCAAATCAACATCAAATAAATAAAAATAACGAATTAAACATAAATTAAGGGAAGTGAATTTTATACTCATAATTATTTTTTGACGATCAGAGAAATATTTAAAAAATTAATGAAACTACCAAAACAAAATCATAACCCTTTTTTTTTCCTCTCTACCTCACAACTGTCTATGCGTTTCTCAAAGTGCACTTGTTTGAAGGATTAGGGTGTGGGATTGGACTATTAGTCCACCGGACTAATAGTCCATTGTTTGTTTCAATTTTTTTGCTCCGGACTAATAGTTCCCCCGGACTATTAGTCTCATATTTGTGGGACTATCTATCTCATTGGGGGGGGGGGATGGGATTATTTCCATGGGATTGGTATCCATGGGATTAGGCTCTAAAATGTCCATTTACCACATGTATTACTTAGCAAACAATTAGAAAAGGGGTAAAATAGTCTTTTGAATATTTATAAATTATTTTTTTGCGTTGTTAATTTAAAATATATATTAAATAAAAAATTAAATTATAAATTTATTAATTAAAAAATAATAAATTAAAAATTATGGCCTTATAAATTAATTTTTTAGTGTTTGTTTAAAAAATTAAATTACATATTAAATAAAATTATTTTTTTAGTGTTGTTAATTTAAAATTATACATTAAATAAAAAAATATAAATTATAAATTAAATTTATTTAAAAATAATAAATTATAAATTATGGCCTTATAAATTAATTTTTTTAGTGTTGTTGAAAATTAATTTATATATTAAATAAAATTATTTTTTATTGTCGTTAATTTAAAATTATATATTAAATAAAAAATATAAAATTATAAATTTAATTTAATTTGAAAATAATAAATTAAAAATTATGGCCTTATAAATTAAATTTTTTTAGTGTTGTTAAATTATAAATTATAAATTATAGATTACAAATTTAAATTATATATTAAATAAAAATTATAAATTACAATGGGTAAAATAGTCTTTTGAACATTTATCTTTATCCAGTCCGTCTAACCAACATTGGATTCACTAAAAATAGTCCAATCCAGACATCTAATCCATGACTAAACAAACATAGGATACAAATCCATCAACCAAATAGTCTAGGAAAATGTATCCCGGGACTAACAGTCGATGGATTATAATCCTCTCTTATCCAGAGTCCAGATAAAACACACCTCACTTTCTTGATTAATCTCTCTTTCGGATGGCCCCACACGCGAAGCAGTCTCTGTTCTATTTTTTTTTTTTTTAATTTTCCTAATGGCAGCCCCTTATGATAACCTAATTTGACATTTATATTATATTATATAAATACAACATAAATACACTATATATAAATATAAGATTAAATATATATATAACACCTTTATATATAAAAAAATATAAATATATAAATATTTAAATTAATTATATATAATTAAATATCAGTAAATTCTCATGTATCCACGCAATTAATAAATTCAAAAATAAAATAAAGTAATAAAATAATAAAAATAATGACTTAAGAAAAATTAGGGTCGCTATATGGGACCGTGGGGCCCATCACAAGTTATGTTTCGATAATTCGAACCATTCAATGTGTAGAGCTCGTCAATATTTTTTTCTTTAAAAAATCACATTAATCAGATATCGATAGCTACTTGATCGGATCAGAGTTTTGTCAATAATTATTTTGAAAATTTATATTATCGTTGATAGAAATTTGACTTGATTAAGTAATATCAATATTTGATCAATGTGATTTTTACAAGGATAAAGTACTCAATGAGTTCTACACATTAAACGATTTGGATTATCGAAATAGGATCCGTGGTAGGCCCACACGGGCCCAACAACCGCTCTAGTCTAATCTTAGAGTGGAGAGAAGCCTAACCCAAATTATAATAACTAACGAGGGCTGCTATTTACCCCTACCTTTATTTTTTGGACCCCTAACTTCTTTGAAACTGCCAATTCTTTGAACCCCACGCAACAAAATCTGAAACCCTTCCACCCCTCACCCACTGGCGCCACCATCTCGCCATTGCAATCCACATCTCATTCTTCCGCTTACCAAGTCCACAACCACCGCCACTACTGCAAGCCCTTTTTTCCTTTGTAATCTCGATCTTGATTTCGTCACCAACGCCTAATCATCATCTTCGGTTGTCGTGCCATCACGTCCAATTGCCACCGCCGCCCAATTGCCACCGCCGCAAAGACCTTTCTCTCTTGATTCCACTTCGCCATGCAAACCCTAGATCGCGCAAGAAACCTTAGATTTATAGTCATTGCCGTTTCTCCATCACAAGAAGAAGAAGAAGAAGAAGAAGAAGAAGAAGAAAAAGGGGAAGAAGAAGAGGAAAAGGAACTGCGGGGGTGGAAACACAGAGGAAACAGTGGTGGAGGAGAGTTGGAGAGGAGCAGCAGTGAGGGGTGGTCAAAGATGGGTTACGAAGGCAACATATGGTTGAGAGATGGGCTACAATGATGGAGTAGGGATTGGGGGTTCTTGTCGGCGGAGATAGTAGATGGTAGTTGGTTGTGACGGAGGGAGTGGTGGTTACGACAATAAGGGGTGGTCGAAGATGGTGGTGACTGCCGGAAGTGATTAGGGTTAGGGTTTGGAAAATTAGATTTAGAAGATTAGGGATAAGAGTAAAAATGAAATTTTAGGTTGAGACAAAATTGGAATTAAGAAAATGGAGGATATGGGGGTTCTAAGAAGAATGGTAGAGGTTAATTGCAATGCTCATAACTAACCTCTTTCATTTACTAATATACTAGCATATCACCCGTGCTATGCACAGATTGTGTTTACAATTATCTATATATGTGAATTGTGATTTTTAAATGTTTTTTTTTTAATTTTTTAAATGTCTTCTTTTTTTCTTTTTTTATATTATATTAAAGTTAAATATTTTGATAATAATCATATGTGTTGAACTTTTTAAGAAATTAAATGTCTTTTTTTATTATTATATCATATTAAAGTTTAATATTTTGATAATAATCATATATGATGGACTTTTTGAGAAATTTTTTTTATGTTTGTTCTTAATGCATTAAAGTGTTATTATGAGGGATAATAATCATATGTGTTGGGATTTTTCAAGGAATTCATATGTGTTGGATTTCAAAAAAAAATTTTATGCTTGTTCTTAATACATTAAAGTGTTATTATGAGAGTAAGACTTGGAAGTTAGGAGAAGTTAATAAATGCTAAGATTTTTTTTTTTTTACAATCAAAAAATCAAGAAATTTAGATTGGAAGATTGGAGCTCCCACAAAGCTTGGTGCTAAAAACCCCATTTTACTTAATATATAGTATAGATATATTTTTAATTTAAACTTTTATGACTAAAATACCATTTTATCAATTGGATAAATTATAGTTTACTTCATTGACCTATCACCTCATATCATTTTTTATCTTGAACTATCCTCTATTATCATTTTCAATTTGGAAATTATTTATTTATTTATTTAAATTTTAACACTAAATTAATTTTTAATTTGTTAGAAAAAAGAATTTAAAAATTGAAGACCAAATAACAAAAATATTTATGAACTATTCTCTAATATCATTTTTATGGGGACATAATTTTTGGATTGTTCATGTGGCCTAGGTTGTTGGCCGAGGTGCCACGTGGGTGGTCAAGGGTTGCTGAGGTATGATGCGATCATATCGGAATTCAAGATAATCGGATAAGGGACAAGAGTCGTAGATGACGATATGCTCTCTGTTTGGATAAATGTAAGACTCTTAAGTTCATCCTAATCAGAATAAGAGGAATCCAAGATAACTAGTCCCATAAAGTAATACTTCTAGGGAAAGTAGGGCACCGTTCATTGTATAGGGAAGACACCCCATGGGTCTAAGGCGTGTTCTCAACCCGTGGGTTATTTTGAGCAGATATCTTTGAAGGATAAGTTGACTAATTTGATTGTCGGAGTGTCCCCGGGTGGACGAGTCACTAGTCTTGTTATCTTCTTGTATGTAGGTGTTGGGTTGCTCTATTTTTGCATATACTCTATGGCTTAGTTCCCAGGATCTCAGCAAAGAAATCCAATTTGGTTATGAGGTCAAAGTTCAACATCCACAATTTTCAATTTGGACTTTTTTTTTTTTTTTTTTTCATTTTAACACAAATTAATTTCTAATTTGTTAGAAAAAAAAATTAAAAATTGAAAACCAAATAACGAAAATATTTATGAATAAACTAAAAAAAATTCACAACAGACTATAAATATAAAAATGTACCAGTTTTTTTATTTTTTATTTTTCCATCTTTAGTGATTTTTTTGTTTATAAAAAGTTCTTCACAAATATTTGAATTTTAGGTGCATCTAAAAATTTAAATTTTTTGATTGAAATATGAAAAAAAATTACTAAACATAAAAAATATGAAAAATTATTTTAAAAAACTTAAAAATTGTGTCTTAAATTAAAATTAAACTCTTTTTTTTTTTCTTTTTTTTTCAGTTGTGGGGATAGAGTAATATTGAGTGATAGTCCAAGGGGATAAAATATAATTTACTCCTATAGTTAAAAGGATATTTTCGTCATCAAAATCTGAATTGAAAAAAAATAATAGATGAGAGAGTTAAGTGTTACAATTTTTAATTTAAGTGAATAAAATGATATGAGAAAATAGTTTAAGGGGATAAAATGTAACTTGTCCAAATTATTTTTTATACATGTTTTTAAGAGGCATTTATTCATAAATCCTTATTCACCTACTTATATTCCACTTAATCCAAATTATTTTCTTATATTCTAATAAGTTCTATGGTTGACAAAGTTGCGATAGGGTGAAGCGCTGATTAATGTTCACATTAATAGTGTGAAAATATTTACACTGTCAATATGAATATTTACACTGTCAAATTTATTTAATGTGAATGCTCATATCACCAAGTTACAAAGGGTTTAAAAAATATCTGTAAGAATAAAATTATTCATAAAATATCTAAAATGTGATAATTATGATTTAATTGATCAAATATCCAAAATAATAAAATTTTCTAATACATTTCCCCTTTTTTAATATTAACGAAAGTTTTAAGAGTAGGTTTTTTAACATTTCTTCAAAGTAACCATGGGGGTTTATATTAATAAGCCAATCCACATTAGGTTGGCTATTATAATTTTAGGACAAAATTTGCTAGCAAGGTGCAAAATCACTCCTCCATCAGCCTAGTAAAATCAAAATTAAATTTGACGTGGCTATAGTATATCGCTACATGTAGCGATGTACTATTTACGAGTTATATAATATTTTATTATTTATTCTTAGGAGTGACCGAATACCTTGCTAGATGGCCGATTACTGCCCCATATATATATTTTTTAGAATATGAAATACGGATTGCTGAATGATTGGCTGCTACACTATCATTATTATTATTTATTTATTTATTTATTATTTTTTTTATATGAAATTGCAACAATAGATATAATAAGCTTTGGATGTTCAGCCGAACAACCTGGGCGCGCGCGCGCATATATATATATATATATGTATGTATATATATTTTTAGAGAATACTTTTAAATTGCATATGTATATATTAACAATACAAATGAGTAATTTCTAACTATTTTTTATAATACAAAATGAATATTTTATAAAATTAAATTTTAACATAGAGAGTCTGATGAAATATGTATATATAAAGATGCTATTTAAAATAACATAAGTAACTTTTTAATTATAATTTGATTCAAAATTTACTAGACTAATACAGATGCTCTAGGAGCCACTGAGTTTCGCATACATTAAAAAAGTCATATTTTTATTATTATTTATTTATAGTGATCTTTTTTTTAAAGTTATGCCAATTGTTTTTATATTCTTGTTTTTTAAGTGTCTAGTATAGTATAGATAGATCTAAAAAATTAAACAAAAAGAGAAAATCTTTTTTAAAATGTTTACTGCAGTAAAAAAAGTCAACTATTATACTTGTTTTTTTTTTTGCTCCTCTCTATACTGTTTTTCAAACTTTTAAAATTTTCAACCTGTTTAGTTGAGCGGAATCTAAACTAAGGCCTAGTTTGGAAATAGGTTTTTTTAGTAATTTTTTAATTTTTTGACTAATATATGATGTTAAAAAAATTATTAGTATATTTAGGATGACTTTTTGATTTTTTACGAAAAGATGTACAAAAAATAAAGAAAAAAAGGAAATCTTTAACTTTTTGATATAAGTTGTTGACTTTTTAATTTTTTTTAGTGATTTTTTTATCAAACGAGGTCTGAGTTTTTAATTTTTTTTTTTTTAATACTAAGATGAAAAAAGTCATTACCACGCCCCCTAAACAAAAAAGTCAACTATTAATTTTTCTTTTAATATAAATAAGTCTACAAATTAATAAATGAGTTAAATTAAAACAAATAATATTACCTATAAAACTTATATTTCTTAATTTTGTGTATTGGTTAAAATAAATTATATTATTTAATAACCTTGATTTATTTGTATTGGTTAAAATGAATTTATTTATTTATTTGTTTAAAAAAATTATTTTTTTATATAAATTATTTTATTCGCAATAACAATAAAATGACCTTTTAGATTATTAGATTAAAAAAGTCAAATAAATTCACTTATAAATGAGTGTGAGTAGTTTTTCGCATTGTGGTTCCTATAATTTCATGATCTTATTTTTTTGATTATTTTTGCAAATTTAGTTTTATAATCCAATTTTGGTAGTTTATTAGAATTGATGAAAACAAAAAAGGTGGAAGAAAATGTTTGAATTTGGGTTAGTTTTTATTCTAAAATTATGTAGAGTGAATTATGTTGGAAATGGTTATAAAATTCTGGGTAAAACCAGAATTTTTTCCTAAGTTTGGTCTAATTTTTAGGTGGGCCCCGTGTATCGATTTACACGGGTCAAAGTGGTAACGCGTTCTATGCCGCGTTGTGATTCACGTGGTATATTTGGTTGCTCAAAACCATTACCGAGTGAATGGGAAATTGAAGCCAAAGTATGCTCCATGGAAATGGAGTTTTGGTGAAAATTCCTTAAAGGTTTGAATAAAGCTTGTCCCACATTGATTTGGTGGGAGGTTTTGAAAGGGTTTATAAGGCATGGGTTTAATACTTGGGGTGTGCCCCAAGGGGTACCCAAGTGTTTTAGAGGGAGAGGTTATGGGCAAAATGGGCTAAACCCATTGGACCCAAAAATCACCACACGCGCGCCGCAGCCGCCCGTCCGGTCACGCGGGCGCCGCCGCGCCCGTCCGGTCGCGCGGGCTGGGCTGGGCCTGGGTTTGGGTGCGTAGTGTGAGGTTGGGCTTGTTCGGCCCAATACTAATCTTTTTGGGCCAAAAACATTTGAATTTAATTCAAATAAACTGGTTTGGATTTTTGTTCATCCAAACAGGGCCCTTCCCGTTTTCAAACAGAATTAAATTGGTTTGGATTTAATGCTCATCCAAACAGGGCCCTTCCCGAAATAAACTAGTTTGGTATTAACGCACACCCAAACAGGGCCCTTCCGTTTCTTGCTATCTGTTTGAATTATAAACAGATTCAAATTCAAAACCAACAGGTATCATCCCTGTTCAATTCAAAACCAAGAGTCACCTTCACATCTATAAATAGGACCACCCTCATTTGATGTAATTCATTCAGAAATTTCGTATTTCACCTCTGCTAATTCTATTCTTCATCTTGCTGCATTTTATTTCTGAAAGAAAGAGTATAAACACTTTGTGTGTTCGACGAACGAATAAATTGTAGTGCTGCATTTATTCGTTGAAAGATCATTTCATCCTGAGAGATAGACGTCCAAATTCTGAAAGCACCGTGGAGAGGACGAATCTGTCTTAAGGACACAGTGTCAAACACTGGACTTAATCAGAAAAATTATTCAAAGAAATTAACCAAGTAAGTTGTTTAATTTTAATTCTGTTTTTATTTGTTTATTTAATCAGATTTTAATTTTTTTTTTTGTAACAAAATAAAATCTGTTATTTATTTATTTATTTATTATTTCGAGTTTGATTTTTGTAATCAAACAAATTCTCTCCTTTTCGTTTTTCCTTTATTTCTTTAAATTCTAATTGTTTTGTTTTTGTACACAATAGAATTACAATCTTTTAAATACAGTGAAGATTGTTCTTACAATCTTAAGACAGATTCCTTTGTGGTATCTTCATTGTATTTAATTTTCTGTTTTTCAAAATAATATTCTGGTTGGAAAACAAATAATGATTTATGCTATTTGACAGATAGTAGTATATACTGTCTCTTTTCTTTGACAACTAGTAGTATGATACTGGTGTCATTACAATTTCAGAATATTATTTAGTATTACAGAAAATTATTTTGGTATTTTATTTTTTCCTGTTTTTAGTAACAAGGAAAATAAAATTATTTTGTGTTATAATTTATTTTCTGGTTTTAGTAACTAGAAAATTAATTTGTGTTTTAATTTTTTCTGATTTTTGTAATCAGAGATTATGGCTACTACAACTGAAACTGCATCTGGCAGTGGTACTCCTGTTGTTACACTGTAACAACCCTCGTCACTGTTTACTGATTACCATACGTTTACTGTTAAACTGAGACTGAACATGATTGATAATTGAATTGAATAAAATGCGGAACTGACTGACTGAGATCCAAAACTGAATCGATTGATTGTAACTGTTTAAATGCATAATCTATCTGTTTGACTGCCAAATTATCTGTTCTCGTCTTATGCATTAAACTGCAAATTGAAGGCCTTATCGGCGACCAAACTGAAAATTGTTTAGTGTTTCATGATTACCATAATTTATGTGGTTTTATGGTATATTTAATTGAAAATCGATTGGGTATGATTAAATTAGATTAAAATGAGCTAATTAGAGAGTTTGACGTAATTACCGTTTTGCCATTGTTAGTGGGCCTTGTATTATATCATGTTTGAGCATTGATATACCTTAGGCAAACACTTTCCCTCAGCATTTTATGTCTCTAAACCGACCAAGAAGAGAACTAGAGAGAGAAAGTGAGAGTTTGGCTTGTTCTTGAGTTTTGGCTAGGAAGCTTGAAGATTTGGAGTGTAGATTTCATAATTTAGCTTCCTCACCTTGTAATTGAAACTCTAGGTAAGGAACTCATCTTCTTATTGTTGTCATTGAACTAGTTCTTGCATGTTTCATGTTAAATTATGAGCTAAGTCATGTTTTAAGCTTAGCATGTGAGATTGAAGCTTAATTGTTGCATGCATGTTGGTTTTAGTGAGTTTGAAGTTAATTTCATGGTCAAATGCCACATGCATGTTCATAATCATGTTTAAATCCATGTTTTCATCTTGTTTTGAAAAGATTGAGCTCTTTGGAGCAAGAGTTGAAGCTTTGATTTGGTTTAAACCTCATGCATGTTCATTTTAGCTATGTTCATGAAAATGGGTTTGATTTTGGATTTAATTGACTCACCTTTGGGGGCTTGAATTCACAAATTGGCTTTTGAAACTTGTTATTCATTGTTTTGGGATGTATTTTCCAGAATTTGGGCCCAAGAGGTTGAGTTTTGGGTTGTTGAATGCTTGGTTCAAACTTGGGAGACAAATCTGGAAATTCCAGATTTGGCTTCCTCGCTCGAGCGAGCACCTGTATTCAGGGCTCCGCTCGAGCGAGCATCGAGCGTGGTATCGCGCGTAAAAATCCAACAACCAGTACTTTTACTGTTCATCAGACCGCTCGAGCGAAGGATTGTTCGCTCAAGCGAAGCCTTTGATTTTGGAAGCTCGCTCGAGCGAAGGAAGGCTCGCTCGAGCGAAGCGCCTATTTTCAGCAACTTTTGAAAAATGCCTTCCAACTGTATTTTTGCATCCTCATCCCATTCTAGGCATTCTTAGGCCTAGTTTAAGGCATCTTAATGAGGATTTAGATATAGAACCACACCGAGGAAATTTAGGGATTTAATCATCATACTTCCCGACTGTGAAACTTAGTGTGTGTTCTATTTGTTAACTGTTTAGGGTTGGCTCTCGAGGACGCGCTCTAGCTGCTATTAGCCAATCTCTGTGAGTAACAATTGTGTAAAGATATGTTCAAAAATGATTATCTTCTGAATTGTTTTACTGAACTGAACTGAACTATTTTCTGACCGATACTGTTAACTGAATGAATGTATGTCCTATATTCTGAATTGTACTGTGCATCCTTAGCATTACTGTTACTGACTGTCTACTGTTACAGAGATCTCTGTCGGTTCCCTTGTTGGAACCACTACTGTTTACTGGTTGATTGGCCATCAACGACTGTTCGGTCTTTTAGACCTACTGTACTGCTCGGTCTTTTTAGACCTACTGTTTACTGTACTGTTATGCTTATGGATGTACCACATATGACTGTTTACTGTACTGAACAACTGATAATTGACTTAAATGATTGTTTTCAATATACTGGAAGGACATCCATTCTAACTCCTTTACGCATTATGTTATTCACTGGGCTTTAGCTCACTGCTTATATATATATGTAGGTGTCCAGGCACCAAACTGCAGCTAGGAGCGTCAGGCAAGCTTTAGTTTTGTCAAGCCAACCACCGTGCCTCACTGCGAGGTTCTGAGTATAATCAAGCTTAGACTGCTTTTGGGGTGTCTTAGTTTCACCCAACTGTCTTTGTACTGTTTAGACTGTTGCTGTATTGTATGGACTGATAACACGGTACTGCACCGTTTACTGTAATGTTAATAGGGATTAGGTCCCTGTACTGAATGTTTGTAAATGTTATGCATACGGTTCTGTACTGAAAGTATAAATGTATGAAAAATCTTTTTGCATACAGACTGTCACAGCTCATTGGACATTGTTTATTTACTGTATTGGCTTCTGCCATGCCCCTGTACTCTGTATTACTGTTCTACTGTTAAGCAGGCCTTCGGTAATCTCGGATTACTGGCCGGTTACGGTGCTAAACCCATAGGGGCGGGTTTGGGTCGTGATATACACCAACATCAGTCCCTATTCAGAACCATGTCATGTACCATCAATCATGGAGAAAAATCGGAAAAATTTAATGGTACCGAGTTTAAGAGATGGCAGCAAAAGATGCTGTTCTATCTTACAACTCTTAATTTGGCCCGGTTTCTCCATGAAGAGGCTCCAGCACTTAAAAAGGGTGAAAGTGATCGGCAAGTTGTTGCCGCTGTAGATGCTTGGAAACATTCAGATTTCCTGTGCAGAAACTACATCCTCAATGGCCTTGACAACATGCTGTATAATGTATACAGTCCTCTGAAGTCAGCAAAAGATTGTGGGATTCTTTGGAGAAGAAATACAAGACAGAGGATGCCGGCACAAAGAAATTTGTTGTCGGTAAATTTCTGGATTTTGTAATGGTCGACTCCCAAACGGTAATATCTCAAGTTCAAAGTTTTTAGATAATTTTGCATGATATTCATTCAGAAGGTATGACTCTTAGCGAATCTTTCCAAGTCGCTGCTTTGGTGGAAAAGTTACTACCGGCCTGGAAAGATTTCAAAAATTATTTAAAACATAAACGCAAAGAGATGACCATGGATGAGTTAATTGTAAGATTAAGAATTGAGGAAGATACCGAAAGGCTGAAAAGAGAAATGGGAAAAATCCCATTGAGTCCAAGGCTAATGTGGTTGAACAAGTTCAAAAACCACATAACAAAAAGAGGAAGTTTACTGGAGATGGTCCTAAACAAGGCAACAACAATGGCAACAAGAAGTTCAAAGGAAAATGCTATAACTGTGGCAAAACTGGACATCGAGCTTCTGACTGCCGCCGTCCTAAGAAGGATCATGGAAGTACAAGTAAGAAGACCACCAATCAGGCCAATGTAAATTACATCTCTGACGGAGTGAATGACATCAACCTCTCTGCTGTGGTGTCTGAGGCTAACTTGGTTGGAAATCCCAAAGAGTGGTGGGTTGACACTGGAGCAACTCGTCACATATGTGCGGACAAGAAGATGTTCACTACCTACAAAGAGGCTGCAAATGGTGAACAACTTTTCATGGGAAATTCTTCTACTTCTACTGTGGCTGGACAAGGGAAGGTGATCTTGAATATGACATCAGGGAAAGAATTGACCCTCAACAACGTACTGCATGTACCTGACATCCGGAAGAATTTAGTTTCTGGTTCTTTGTTAAGTAAAAATGGTTTTAGGCTTGTTTTTGAGTCTGATAAGTTTGTATTAACAAAGAGTGGTATGTATGTTGGTAAGGGATACATGAGTGATAGTCTCTTTAAACTAAATGTAATGACAGTTGTACCAAAAGTTGCTATGAATGAGAATAACACATCTTTTGCTTATATTCTTGAGTCGAATTTATGGCATGGTAGATTAGGTCATGTAAATTATGATGCTTTGCGTAGATTAATTGGTTTGGATTATATACCAAAGTTTGAAATTAAACCTAATCATAAATGTGAAGTTTGTGTAGAAGCGAAACTAACTAAGGCTCCATTTAAATCAGTTGAAAGGAAAACTGAACCTCTAGAATTAATTCATACTGATGTATGTGATCTAAAATTTATTCAAACTAGAGGAGGCAAAAAGTATTTCATAACATTTATCGATGATTGCACAAGATATTGTTATGTTTATTTACTTAGAAGTAAAGATGAAGCCTTAGAAATGTTTAAACTCTACAAAACAGAAGTTGAAAATCAACTTGGTAAAACCATCAAAATGGTTAGAAGTGATAGGGGTGGTGAATATGATGCACCATTAAATGAATTTTGTGCACAACATGGCATTATTCACCAAACTACAGCCCCTTATTCTCCACAGCAAAATGGAATTGCTGAAAGGAAGAATAGAACTCTAAAAGAAATGATGAATGCCATGTTACTAAGTTCAGACTTACCACAGAACTTGTGGGGGGAAGCAATATTGTCTGCAAATTATGTTCTTAATAGAATACCCCACAAGAAAACCAAAAGCATTCCTTATGAATTATGGAAAAGTCGACCACCTTCCTACAAATACTTAAAAGTGTGGGGGTGTTTGGCAAAAGTGGAAGTTCCTGTTCCTAAAAAGACTAAGATTGGACCAAAAACAGTAGATTGTGTGTTTATTGGTTATGCTCAGAATAGTAGTGCATATCGGTTTCTGACTTATAAATCAGAAATACCTGATATAAATGTGAACACTATTATAGAGTCAAGGAATGCTGTGTTTTTTGAGCATGTCTTTCCTCACAAGAAAGGACATGAATTAAGTTCACAGAAAAGAACTTATGATTGTACACAAAGTCAAGAGACTAATGACAATCAAACACAAGAGACTAGTAATGGTCTCAACCAACAGGATTTAACTGATGATGAACCAAGACGAAGTAAGAGAGCGAGAACATCAAAATCCTTTGGTCCAGATTTTCTGACATACTTGTTAGAAAATGAACCTCAAAGCTTTAAGGCAGCAATGACAGGTCCTGAAGCACCTTTGTGGAAAGAGGCTGTTAATAATGAAATTGAATCCATTATGCAAAATCATACTTGGGAATTGGTGGATCTTCCACCAGGTTCTAAACCTCTTGGATATAAATGGATATTCAAGAGAAAAATGAAAGCAGATGGTTCAATTGACAAGTATAAAGCAAGACTTGTAGTTAAAGGTTACAGACAAAAGGAAGGTCTGGACTATTTTGACACATATTCCCCTGTGACAAGAATAACATCCATTCGCATGCTTATTGCTATAGCAGCGTTGTTTAATTTAGAAATACATCAAATGGATGTTAAAACAGCTTTCTTAAACGGTGATCTGAATGAAGAGATCTATATGGAGCAACCCGAAGGGTTTGTAGTATCGGGGCAAGAAAAGAAAGTTTGTCGACTTGTCAAATCCCTTTATGGATTAAAACAAGCACCTAAGCAATGGCATGAAAAATTTGATCATGCAATGCTTACTAATGGGTTTAAGATAAACGAATGTGACAAATGCGTCTATGTTAAAAACACTGACCAAGGATATGTCATAGTTTGTCTTTATGTGGATGACATGCTTATCATTGGAAGCAGTCAAAACATGATCAACTCAACTAAGCAAATGCTTAACAAAAGATTTGATATGAAAGATATGGGGTCGCAGATGTTATTATGAATGAAAATTACTAAAACATCTGACGGATATGCATTATCTCAATCTCATTATATTGAGAAAATTCTTGATAAATTTATCAAGGATGATTTGAATTTAGCAAGAACACCTGTAGACATCAGTCTTTATTTATCGAAAAATAAAGGTGATGCAGTGTCTCAGTTAAAATACTCCCAAATCATTGGAAGCCTAATGTACCTAATGAATTGTACTCGTCCTGATATAGCTTATGCTATCAGTAAATTGAGTAGGTACACTACACTATTTATATAATATTCTTCCCATCAAAGAACCATTCATTCAATGAACTTCATTAAATAAATTAATGTATCTTATACATTCATGATACATAATGCATCTTTTATATTTAATGAATTCATTAGATAAGACTAATGTATCTTACATATTCATAATAGATACAATGTGCATCTCTAAGATTCATTCATAATGAATCCATCACATTCAATGTGCATCTCTAAGATTCATTCATAATGAATCCATCACACACAAACGGCTGAACAATTCAAGGCATCGCGTCCATTGGTTAGCCAGTAAGTCCGATAGGTTATCACTAGGGAAGGTTCAAGGCCGAAAACTACCTATCCTGATGCAAGATATTTTCGACTTATACTCTTTCGTTAAGTCTGCATATTGTTGCATTTCCGTTGTCATCAAATTCCATTCATGTGGGGGATTGTTGGAAATGGTTATAAAATTCTGGGTAAAACCAGAATTTTTTCCTAAGTTTGGTCTAATTTTTAGGTGGGCCCCGTGTATCGATTTACACGGGTCAAAGTGGTAACGCGTTCTATGCCGCGTTGTGATTCACGTGGTATATTTGGTTGCTCAAAACCATTACCGAGTGAATGGGAAATTGAAGCCAAAGTATGCTCCATGGAAATGGAGTTTTGGTGGAAATTCCTTAAAGGTTTGAATAAGGCTTGTCCCACATTGATTTGGTGGGAGGTTTTGAAAGGGTTTATAAGGCATGGGTTTAATACTTGGGGTGTGCCCCAAGGGGTACCCAAGTGTTTTAGAGGGAGAGGTTATGGGCAAAATGGGCTAGACCCATTGGACTCAAAATCACCACACGCGCACCGCCGCCGCCCGTCCGGTCGGGCGGGCTGGGCTGGGCTGGGCTGGACCTGGGCTTGGGTGCGTGGTGTGAGGTTGGGTTGGGCTTATTCGGCCCAATACTAATCTTTTTGGGCCAAAAACATTTGAATTTAATTCAAATAAACTGGTTTGGATTTTTTGTTCATCCAAACAGGGCCCTTCCCGTTTTCAAACAGAATTAAATTGGTTTGGATTTAATGCTCATCCAAACATGGCCCTTCCTGAAATAAACTAGTTTGGTATTAACGCACACCCAAACAGGGCCCTTCTCGTTTTTTGCTATCTGTTTGAATTATAAACAGATTCAAATTCAAAACCAACAGGTATCATATCTGTTCAATTCAAAACCAAGAGTCATCTTCACATCTATAAATAGGACCACCCTCATTTGATGTAATTCATTCAGAAATTTCGTATTTCACCTCTGCTAATTCTATTCTTCATCTTGCTGCATTTTATTTCTGAAAGAAAGAGTATAAACACTTTGTGTGTTCGACGAACGAATAAATTGTAGTGCTGCATTTATTCGTTGAAAGATCATTTCATCCTGGGAGACGTCCAAATTCTGAAAGCACCGTGGAGAGGACGAATCTGTCTTAAGGACACAGTGTCAAACACTGGACTTGATCAGAAAAATTATTCAAAGAAATTAACCAAGTAAGTTGTTTAATTTTAATTCTGTTTTTATTTGTTTATTTAATCAGATTTTAATTTTGTTTTTGTAACAAAATAAAATCTGTTATTTATTTATTTATTTATTATTTCGAGTTTGATTTTTGTAATCAAACAAATTCTCTCATTTTCTTTATTTCTTTAAATTCTAATTGTTGTTTTGTACACAATAGAATTACAATCTTTTAAATACAGTGAAGATTGTTCTTACATTATAAGAAACCCCCTTCATGTGTTGTCAAACACATTTTGTTATTTTTGTTTTTATAACCAATTTAATTACCAACAAATCTTCTAGTTTTACATGTTACCTAATTTCTATTAGCATTCTATTATCAAACACAGCCTAAGTGGTGTTTTGAGAAATTGGTAAAAAGCTAACTTTTTTTGCTAAAAAAGCTAAAAGCTAACTTTTTGCTAGCTTCCCAAATGAGCCCTAAGCTAGCACTATGACACGTTAGTAAAATAATTGTGACACTGGAAAGAAACATTTTGCAAAAAATTTAAAATTTTATATGACTTGATGACTGTAGAAATTTTTTTTTGAATTTGGATGATGCTTTGTAATATACCAAATTGTTAGTTTAAAAATATATATTTTTTTTAATGGAGTAACATTAGACATTGTTTATGCGGTGTACCAAATCAATCTATAGTTAAAAATTTTACCAACTAATTCCTTTGTTAGATATTTAGGACATAAGGAACACTCATTTAGTATATTGTAGGAAAATTAATATGCAGTGAAAATAATGGATTGATGCATATTTTTTTTTCGTTTAAATCAAATCTAAGGATCATACAGGTGAATCATGTGTCTCCGATGATAAATCTTTTCCAGCAATGGAGATACTAAAGTATGAGTATCACCTACTAAAACCACAATACAAAAGGCTTCTTGTTTGTTCTTTAATGGAAAAAAAAACAGAGAGAAAGTATAGAGATAATCTGGCTAATCACATAAAACATATTTATGTGTTATTATATTAGAGAAACATAATCACCAACATCTCTATCTCCTTATAAGAAGAAATAGTGAGCTTATTTCAAATAAAGGTGATTCAAAATTCAAATTAACTGAATTTCTAAATGAGTCTTGATTCATGCTATCATGGGTGTCTAAATCTGAGTTCGAAATTCAACCCAAATTTTCTAACATATGTGTTTAATAGTTTTTTTATTGATTAAAATATCATATAAATAATATTATATAATATTTAATATATTTTTTTCTCAGTGCGGCTGTCTAATTAGATGAGTAGGTGGGTGGGTAAATGGCAAGCTCAAAATTGAGAAGTAACTATCATAGATTGTCATGAAATCTCCCACAAATGCTAGAATCTAGAGTTGAGCATCAGCATTTTGCTAATAAACATATCTGAGGGTAGCTACGTCATTTAGCAATCAGGGGCATTTGGGGATGGTGTTACCAACTCATCACATGATTCTCGGTTGTTTCTTTTTTTATTTTTTTTTAAGAGTGCCGCTAAATAGCAGTTATTTATTTATTTATTTATTCAGATTCACTTAAATTACTCATCACTTTTTGCTTTATTTTTAGGGAAAACTACAATACAATAGAATAAAAAAAAACTATAAAAATATGAGAAGTACAAGTGATTTTGTAATGAGGTGCGAGTGAAATACTGTGGGGTGTAAGTGTGATTTGCACCCCTACATGTTTGTATAAAAAAAAATAAAATTTTGCCCCACTAAAATATAATTCTTCCCTTTTATTTATTTATTTTTTAACTTCACCTTAATTCCAACTATACCTTTCACTTCTTGGGACCCCACCTCTAACAACACCCTCCAAGCTTCTCTGTCAACCTCATCTCCAACATTTCCCATTCTAGCCCTCCCTTGCACCCTTACCTTCAATTGCCCCATTCCATTATCTACTCTTGTAGGTCTTCAATAGAGAAAAAAAGAGATCAACTGAGTGACAAGGGTAGGAGTAAAAAAGGTGGGGCAGGTTGTCCCAGTGGTTAGCGCGTTGCTTGGGTTGTGTGGGTAAGGCGCACGGCCCAGGTTCGATTCCCCACTGGGTGAGTGCCTACAGCAGTTTGTGCAAGGGTGTCCGGCTTCCCACCGCTAAATACCCCTCAGGATTAGTCCTGGCTTCCTTAAAAATCAGAGGGTTGGGGATACCTGAGTTATCAAAAAAAAAAAAAAAGAAAAAAAAAAAAGGTAAGAGTAAAAAGAAGAATAGGGATTGGAGAAGGGGTTAGGATTGTTGGAGAGATGTAAATAGTTTGGTTTGATTAGCGTTGAGGGTAAGTTTAGCATGTAACTGAACTTTTAATTTTGATAGTTGAGAAATTGATATAGACCATATGCTATGGTTTAATTTTATCGATTTTGTCCATTTGATTTAAAAGAGAGATTTATATAGGATTTTAAAGAGTTTTATAAAAATTGTAGATCTTGACATTAAAAATAAAAAAAAGAAAATATATGAAAGTTTCTCTATAAAAATTTCTCTACCTAATTTTTCACAGCAGTGCCTTATATTAGTTGCTTATCTTATAATGTTCAAAAATTAAAATATAAAAATATTTAAATATAATATTCAGTTGGTTCGATTTACATTAATATAAAAATTTTTAAAATCAAAACACGCCATACATTATGAAAAATAAGTTGTAAGTTAAAATTTCGATGAATTTTGATGGATTCAGTTTTTCTTACACCTCTAACTGTTGGGAAGTAGTGGCTGAAAAGTGACGAGGGTGTGTGGGGACATGTGATGAAAGGTAAGGAAGGACTATATGATAAAAAAAAAATAATAATAAAAGGTAGGGAAGAACTAGGGGTGCTGGTGAAAGCCGGTGGTAAAGAAATAAGTTAAGGTTTTGAAAGGTTACAAATGAAATATAAAATTAGAATTTTAGGATAGAGTAAAATTGTAAAATATAAAAATAAAATGTAACGGGCAGAGAAGTTTATTTATTTATTTATTTATTTTATTTTGAATATTCTAAAAATTAAACTATTTATGTAAATAACTAACTTTTCAAATTGTTTTCAAATTAATTCACTTTTTAAAATTGTAGATTCAAATATTATTTTGTAGTGAAATCGTATCTTAAACTTGTAATTTCATATTGACATGACCCATATTTATATATCAGTAAGTCAAGTTAATATGAATTGCAGTTTTAAATTTACATTTTTTAAAAAGTAAGTTAATTTGATCAATAGTTTGAAGAGTGAATTATTTTGATAAATAATTTGATTTTTTAAAAATATTTATAAAAAAACTCAACGGTAGAATATGAAGAAAGTGAGATACTCATTTTATTAAATTAGAAAAAGTCTGTCGTGTCAAACTTAACCATCTAGAATTTTCGAAAATAGGAGTTTGTGCGGTGGTGATGATTAAATTTATGTAGTGTGAAATTTATGTACAGAATCCAAACTACAGATGATAATTCTCAAAAAATTTAGATAATTAAGTCTGGATTCGTAATATTATTGTTTTTTATTATTATTTAGGATTCAATTTAGTAGGTTGAAGTGATGGGTTCATTTGAGTTCATTTTAACCTATTTGGGGTTCATTTTGAGTTCATTTTAATGAGTTTAAATTGTTTATTTTTCAAGATTAATTGAGTGGCATAATAAAAAAAAAACAAGGATATCAATTTATTTCTTTTGTAAAAATTTATTTTATAAAATTCAACACTTCTATTTGAGGTTGTCAATTTATGCCCAACCTCCCATTTCTCAACCTAAATATGCTGGGTGTATGAGAAAATGTATGGGTGTAAATAAAAAGTCCCATGATACGCTTACACTTCTAGGTCTAGAATGTAGATCTTTTGACAATATATATATATATATTTTTTAGGAAAATTCCAGTCAAGTCTTATTTTATAAATAATAATGGGTTAGATCCTACTCATAAAATTTAACTCTTAAGTTCGGGTGCCTCTATTTACACACAATTTAGACTCAAGGTACATCACTACTTATTTCACATATTTAATAATTTGAAAAATATATTTTTTCTCAACACACACAACAATGTTTCATTTTTACCTTTAATCCCACAACTTAGTACACACCTCAAAATTCAAACAAAACAACGCAAACCAACATAGAGTCCAAGAAACTAGAATCCCACTGTAACTCTAAAACATAAGCAATTAAACCTATAATATTACAATTTTATGCTCACAGCACCAAAAGCAAGTGAATTCACCATGATAAATACAATCAAATCACATAATTGAAGTCCGTATTTAAGAACCACCTCAATAATAACAAGTAAACTATGAGAACCTCAATTCTAGGGCAAAAGAAATAAGCTTTTGCTTCAACAGTGAAACCCCTCACTTGCATCGAATGCTTCGCCGTCGGAGATTTCTCTTGGGCACCCATCACGCTTCTCAGTACAAAAGCTATCGAGATTGAATTGGAAACTCGGATTGAATTGAAATTAGGGTTTTGGAGGGTCGAGAAGAGAGATAGCAAGGAAGAGAAAAATGGAAAAGGGGTTTGATTATCAGGAGGTAGGAGAATCAATAGAAACCCTAAACGGGCATTGACGACTCAGAGTGAAACTTCGGTGGTCTCTCTTTCTCTCTTGCTCGTCTCTATGAAGTGTTGGTCATTTTCGTCATTTTTCAGATTTGCGAGTCTCGGCTCGATCAACGACTTTCTTCATGAATGAAGCCCACTGGCCTCCAAATCCAATGTTGAAATCAATCACATGAATGAACATTGAACTGTCCATAGCTTCAAGGATTGCTTGATTGGTGGTGAAATTAGAGAACAAGACGATTGGAGAGACGATCAAGAAGTTCTTGTATGCTTTGATCGCTTAACAACTTTGAATAAGAGGAATTATGAGTCGAATGAGTCGACCCCATGATCAGAGACTAAGAAACTTCTTTGAAGTAAAATGCAGCTCTCTGAAGAAGCTTTCTCACTGGAGAAGAAAATTGTTGATTGAGCTCGTTGCAAGTGCTCTTTGATGAGCTCTTGAAGATCACTTTCTTTCTTGATACCTTGAGGTTTGCAAAATTGTGATCAACGACGTTATAGATTGGCTCAACAATTCAAGACTTTTCAGATTGGAAGAAGCAAAATGGTGGAAACAAGTTAGATTCAACTATTTTTTAATTTGATTTGATTTCAATTTCAACATTAATTTTAATATCATTTTCTCAGATATAGAGTTCATAAGAATGAATTACCTATTTAATTCCATGCTCTATTTGTTTTTCTCAGTTTTTTAGTTTTAAAATTGAAAAAAATTGATAATGTTATCAATTTTAAACTGAAAAAAAAAAACTAAGTGGGTGTTTTAGTCTCATGCTCTATTTTAGTGTGATATTTTAATGTTTTTAGTTTTACTAAATAATCAAATCAATCAAAGAGCACAGAGCAAAAACGTTTAGTCTCATGCTCTATTTTTTTTTTTCTCAGTTAGCAAAATAACTATTTGAATATTACTGTTGTAAAATTGATTAATGTTTTCAGTTTTAAATTGAAAAAACTTATAATATTCTCAATTTTACTAGATAATCGAATCAGACAAAAGGACAAAAGGGCAAAAACATCTTTATATCTCAAAATAGGACTTGTTGGTTCAAACAATCTTGGACAGAACCTAAGCTATTGGTGAATAAGACTTTTAGATAATTAATAATTTTTATTATTTGATCAACCGAGGGACTATTTGGTATCTCCTAAAATAACACATTTTTTTTTTATCATTTTATTTCTTTTAGGTCATTTTTTTTTAAAACTATAAATCATATAATCTCTTTACTTTTTTACATATTTTTTATAAAAAATAAAAAAAAATACTCAGATCATCCAAAATAACCTCTCTTCTCTCACAAATCAATTGTCTTCCCATTCTTCCAAAATTTCAATGCAATTAATCACATATTTTTTCATGACAAAATGTGTAAAAAAAAAAAGAACAACTTTGTTCTCACAAGAAGTTTAACAATTGCAAAAAGATTTTCCTTTCCTTTTTCACTGATTTTTATTCTTTATTCTATTACCCAATTTTGTCTCTCTCAAGTCTCAACTTTGAAAAGGGTTTTATGTTTCTTCACTGATGTGTGAAAGATATTTGTATCTATTTCCCCCAAATCTCACTCAGGCCCGGTGTTTGGATTAAAACAACTATATAAATAAAATAAATTATTTTATTTAAATAAAATAGATATTACATTTAATTTATAATTATTTTATTTTTTTTTTATAAAATTAAAAAATTTATTACATACAAAAACTTTTTATACCCAAACTAAAATAATAATAATAATAAAAAAAAATAATTTAAAAGGCAACCAGATCCCAATCCAGCCCTCAGAAAATTATCACCACCCTCTCTCTGTCTCTCATGTTCTCTTAAGAATCCAATCTTTGGGTTTCTTTGGGTTTCTTGAAGGTGGGTTAGAGAGTAACGATGCAAGCTCTTCTGCAAACAAAAGGGCTTCTCTCACTACCTTCAAATCCCAAGGCCAGGGCTTTCAAACCCCAATCACAGGGACTAAGGCATAGATTAAACCCCTTGAAACCCAAACCCCTTGATGGGTTCTCTCTATCTCTCAATGGGTTCTCAAAATTTCAAGGGTTTGTAACAAAATAATAGGGTTGGTGGAAATGGCAGAACTTTTCATATCTGCAGGGCTGAGGCTGCCTCAGCAGCACCAGCTGATGGGCAGCCACTTCTGGGAGATGTGGATTCACCCAAATTTATGGGTATTGAGATTGTGACCCTGAAAAAGATTGTACCACTTGGGTTGATGTTCTTTTGTATTCTCTTTAACTACACATCCTCAGGGACACCAAAGATGTTTTGGTTGTCACAGCTCAAGGCTCTAGTGCTGAGATTATACCATTCTTGAAAACTTGGGTCAATTTGCCCATGGCTATTGGGTTTATGCTGTTGTACACCAAATTGGCTAATGTGTTTCAAAGCAGGCTCTCTTCTATACAGTCATCCTCCCTTTCATCGCCTTTTTCGGGGCTTTTTGGGTTGTTTTGTATCCTATGAGCATTATTTCCACCCAACAGATTTTACTGATAAGCTTCTAGCTACGCTTGGGCCGAGGTTCCTCGGTCCTATAGCGATTATAAGGATATGGAGTTTCTGTCTGTTCTATGTCATGGCTGAGCTCTGGGGTAGTGTGGTGGTTTCAGTTCTGTTTTGGGGGTTTGCCAATCAGGTGATGGAATATTCTGTATTCTGAATCTATCTGTCTGCTTATCACTTTCAAGCTTGTTTTAAGTTTCTAATTTGATTTTATTTATTTATTTATTATTTTTTATGTAATTCTGTCACTTGATTATTGTTTTCTTTGTCATGAATTATGCTATTTTAAAGGATAATCTTATAGGAGTAATCTGTTTAGTTGGGTTCTATAGCATCTGTGTTGTGCGGTTTATTTTTGAATTTTGATGTCTTCTCTTATGTTTGGATTTTGGTTTGGGATACTTGGTCTTGTTCGGTTATGGACTTCAGGGAAATGGAAGGGATTTCCTCGTATTTCAACTTATCATATGCCATGATTGCAATTTTGATTGATTGGCATGTCTGATGGATTCCCAATTTTTTTTTTTTTTTTTGATTTCATTTGAATTTGAAGTGTTTGTAACTTTGTATGCCTGCTTTGTTGTATGAATTTGGATGTTATCTTATGTAGGCACTCTCAAAGATTGTAATAAAGCATGGGGGCATAAGATATTGCATGAAATAAAAGTATGATCTATTTGATTGGCTTGATGTACATGTCTTCTCTTTAGTAGTACTAGCGGTCTGCACATGTGGTGTGTGTGCAATTCGAAAAAAGATAATAATATAAGAATAATGACAAAGAGGAATGCACACATAGTATGAGTTGTTCAAGTGGTAAGTGTTTTCTTTGTCAAACACATGATCTTAGTTTTGAGTCCCATCCTATTCTTAATATAATTTTTACATAAAACACCAAGTATAGGGGTATTTTGGGAAAACCCAAAATATGAGACATATTTGTGTCAACACCATGAGGAGTCTTCACATATTATAGTAGTATAGATGATCTAACTTTGGTTTCAGTTGAGCAGGAAAATTAGTTTTGCACACACATACACATTTACTTTATTTTGTGCTTATTATTTTGTTAATCCCCTATATATGACTCGGTTGTATATAATGGATCCTTTCTTATTGCCAATGTGCCACAACCCAATTATATTCAATAATTCAACCCATATTAAATGAATAATTGGTTGAGGTGTTCTGGACTATATATTGCTTTGTTTTGCCAATTGATTTGTGTGAAAGGTGAATTATAAGTTCATACTGTCCTCATAGCTATGGAATTATTTGTTTCTCGCTTCACATGGGGGTAAATAGGAAAATTGAAAGGAACAAGTGGTACTTTTTTCTTCACCATATTCTCTATACAGACATACTGTTGAGACCAAAGTTGGCTTTCTGCCTTGGACATGATTAGCATATTTCGTCTTGGCAACACTTTGGCCTCCACTTCATCATGTTAAGTATTGCCATATATGAAACCACCTAGTTGCTCATGTCATGTACAGGAAAAATGTGCTTCTTTCACTTGAGTTGTGTCATTCAAAGTCACTTCGTCAAACTTGGTTACATGGCACGTGCCATATGCCAATAGAGACATTGTTATGTGAAATCCCTTTAATTACCTTCTCCTTAAATAAAGTTGGGCACAGGAGTCATTTGGCTCATTACAGGAATATGTATCATGGACTTCCTTCTAAAGTTCCTAAGCTTGTCCCAAGTACGGTGGAGAGAGGACACTTGGCTGTAATTGCTAATTTTGGCTGCTTGCATCCAGTTGTTTGATGCACAAGGTGCATGAGTGGTCATCTGAAATACCGTAATTTTGGTCATCTAAGAAATTCTATTGTGTTCTATTTATTTATTTATTTATTTTTCAATTATTGATGTCAATATTGATTAGAATATGTTAACTGACCAGTGTACACAAAGCTAATTTCATATGCCCATTAATGAAACTTCGAAAGAAATGTAGTAGTGGAGAATAATTTCAGCATATACTTGCTGTTATAATTTTGAAAACTGAGACTCGGGTGAATCTTGGATATGGTATTATCATTTGGACAACTAGAAAAGCGACCAGTTTTTGTCCTACTTTGAAACTGTACAAAAGAACTAGTTATGTATGCCCTTTTGGTCTAATAACAAAAAAAAAAAAAAAGAACTAGTTACCATTTTTTTTGTCATCGACATATATTAATGACTTGAGCACATGTGAATCATCCACATCTCAATGCTTCAAATTTTGTTTGATATTGTGTTTCATAATATGTAAAAAGTATAAACTTTGTCCTCCTCCCCTGTGTCTTGCTGATCAAAATGGGCAAAATTAGGTCTTTATATGTGGTTAAGCTCCAATTTATTCTTTTCTGATGTTCTGTGAGCAAATGATAGATCCTTCCAGAATCTAGCTTTGAAAATGCACTTGAAATTTCCCTATTCCAGTGATTTGGCTGGTGCTGCAATTAACTGTTGCATTTGTGTTTTTGGTTTCTGTTTTTGTTTTGCAGATTACTACAGTTGAGGAAGCCAAAAGTTTCTACCCTCTTTTGGACTTGGAGCCAATGTTGCCCTTATTTTCTCTGGTCGAACTGTGAAGTACTTCTCTAATATGAGAAAAAATTTGGGTCCCGGAGTTGATGGTTGGGCCATCTCATTGAAAGCAATGATGAGCATTGTGGTGCTTATGGGGCTTACAATCTGTTTTATTTATTGGTGGGTGAATAATTATGTTCCCCTTCCAGCTCGAAGTAAGAAGAAGAAGGTAAATCCTCTTCAAGAATCCTCTCTCTTTAAGTATTATATTTCAGCTATTGTGATCCTTTAGCCACCACTAGTCTGTTTTCTGATGCCAAAAATCTGGTCATAAACTACTCTGTTTACCAAATTGTTTCGGGGCGAAAATGGCATTCCATCTTCATGTAGGTACTGGCAAGCTAAAACTATGTTGTTATTGGATAGAGCCTTGTTACTAATATGAAAAGGAAAATCACTTTATTATTTTTGTAGTCTTTGGTTGGATTGCCTTCAGATTAGAGGTGGCAAACAGGTGGGTTTGGAAGGTTAGGGAATGGATGTGCATTAAAAAGCCCCAATCTAAACCTTCTCATTTAATAAATGGTTTTAAGCGGGTTGGGTTGAATTAGATACAGGTTGGACAAATCAACCCGATCAACCCGTTTACTTTATTTAACTGATTTCTAATGGTGGAGGAGGTGGCAGGCGCTTGTAGTGGTGATGGTGGTGGTCATAGAGGAGGTGGTGGTGGAGGAGGTGGTTTAACTGGGTAATGCATGTCTTACGCATTTAAACCCAATTTTAATTGGTTTCACAAGATGCAACCCATTTAAACCCGTTTATGAATTTGGATGGGTTTAAAGGGGTTTCAAGTGGGTGAAATTGGGTGGGTTCATGGTTTCAGGTTGAATTTGCCACCCTACTTCAGATGCTGTCTTTCTGGCGCTCAAATGAAAAACTTAACTTTAACGTGCAGATCCTCCATGGGTCCATTGTTAGGAAATTTACCTTCTTTTTTCAAGTAATCGTTTGCATAACAGGAATTTAATCCCCTGACAGGAGAAACCGAAGATGGGGACAATGGAAAGCTTAAAGTTCTTGGTGTCTTCACGATACATCAGAGATCTTGCCACTTTGGTGGTTGCATACGGTATTAGTATCAACCTTGTTGAGGTTACATGGAAATCAAAGCTCAAAGCTCAAGTACGCGATATTAAACTCCTATATTTCTTTGCATTTTACTCTCTCTCTCTCTCTCTCTCTCTCTCTCAGACTTGAACACTCTAAATTTTGCAGTTTCCAAGCCCTAACGAGTACTCGTCCTTCATGGGTGACTTCTCAACTGTGACTGGGATAACAACGTTCACAATGATGCTTCTAAGCCAATGGATATTTAACAAATATGGTTGGGGAGTCGCAGCCAAGATCACACCCACGGTCTTGCTTCTCACAGGAGTTGGCTTCTTTTCTCTACTTTTGTTTGGTGATCCAATTGCACCTACTCTTTTGAAGTTTGGGATGAGTCCACTTCTAGCAGCCGTGTATGTGGGCGCAATGCAGAATATTTTTAGCAAGAGTGCAAAGTACAGCTTGTTTGATCCCTGCAAAGAAATGGCCTATATTCCTTTAGATGAGGAAACCAAGGTTCGATGCTTTTACTCACTACTAATGGTTTTATAATTTGATTCTGGCATCAATTTGTGCCGTAATGAAAATGAATTGCAATTCTGAAATTTGAATTGTCCCAACGACTAATATGGGATGGAAACATTTTTTGACAACTTTCAAAATTGCTTGAGCTCAAAAAGAGATGTCAACATTTCTGAGATCTCACTTGATCATAAAACCTAGACATCAATTCTGTTAGGAATCCATAACACCTAACCAGGAATAGTGAGACAAAAAATAGGGAGAAGAACAAACACACAAGAATTGTAAATCACACGCACACACACGAACACAAGATTTACATGATTCAACCCAAAACTAGGGCTACATCCACAGTCGTTGATGTTCCACTACGATAAGAAAATGTTACACTAGAGATATGGAGATATTCCCCCTCAACTGCATATACATAGAATTAGGACAACATGTTACTATGTGAGAAATGCCAAAAACACTCTTTACATTTGGGTCGGGTGTCTAGTGTCCGTGGTCGAGTGGTTAGTACTTGTCAGGATCCACACAATCCCCGACGAATTCACCTCAATTTTTTTTCAGCTTGTGGTTCATTTTCATTTTCAATTTGATCTTATTCCATCGTTCTTGTCCATTAGGTTAAAGAAAGCTGCCATCGATGTTGTCTGCAACCACTAGGAAGTCCGGTGCTCTGATCAGCAGTTCATGATCTTAACTTTCGGGTCACTTGCGAATCAACCCCATACCTTGAGGAATACTTTTAGTGATTGTTCTAGCATGGTTAGCAGCAGCCAGGTCTTTGGATACTCAGTTCACTACTTTGCGTCGTGAGGAAGAACTCGAGAAGGAGATGGAAAGAGCGGCTGTGAAAATCCCGGTTGTGGCTGAAATGGAAAGTGGCGGTAATGTTTCTCTTGTGAGTGGTCCAGCACTGAATCCAACCGGAGGCGACTCGCCAAGCAGTTCATCTGAAGCCTCGACTCTGCGCAATATATGAAAAGATTTAAATCCATTGCTTACAGAACAAGAGGAAATAAGGAAAAGATGACAGAGAGTGTTGTTAGGGTGCTATGTTTGTAGGATTTTTATTTTATTTATAGAATAATTAGAATTTGTTGTTTAGGATTTTCTGTTATAGTTGAAAATAATTGGAACCCTGGCAGGCTTGCCAATCTTTATTTGATTTTTTCCCCTAAAATGTTGTCTTCATAGTACAATGAAATTATTGTTCTGTTCTATTTTAAGTTCTTGTTGAATTTTAAAACTGCAATGGATATATACTTGGAAGGTAAGAGTTTTATTTATACTTTTATATTTATATTTGAGCTGTAGAAAAGATGGTTGTTTTAATTGGATGAGACTACTCTGTATTAAAGTCCAAAGACAAAATGATTGTCAAAGTGAAAAAAAGAAGAAGATAATTCTCATAAAATTATCCTCTCATATGGTGAACTAAATTCATTGTAAGAAAATGGTAAAGTTAAATCTTGGGCTAAATTTGACTCTCAATATTTGCAGAAGTCATTTTTGTAATTATCTGTTTTTCTTTAAATTTACACTAACCAAAAGTAACAAGGAGAAATTTTAAAACTACTGAAAATTTTACAAATTAAAAGCTCAACAAAACTAAAAATTCTAATTACATAGTAAAATTACACCAACAATCACAATTTGTCCATATTAAATAAGTAAGAAATAAAAAAATATATATTGAAACACATCTACATCAGTGAGAGACAAATTTGTGATGTAGAGTGGAATATGTAGAATTAATGTGAAACTTAAAATGATAAGTCACTCTTAAAGTGTATACAAAAAATATATATATATATATATATATTTCCAAAGCCAAATACAATTATTCAAAAAAAAAAAATTAGCAAGTTAAAAAATAACTTTGATAAATCCAATTTGACTTTGATATTGCTTTAAACAAGAGAAGTTAATATTAAATGTAATGGTTATTACATGACAGTATTATTATCCAATGAATAATTTTATTTTACGATAGAATCATAATAATGTTAAGTTAAAAAAACAAAATTTATCTATTAATTCATTTATAAGTTTTTATTAAGAAGTAACACCACTCAATATTTTTTCTCAAAACAGAGCAAATTAGACCACTTGAGGAGAAGAGATTCGTGTAGTCCCCCACCTTGGTGTTTGGTATATAAAAACAAAACAAAAAAGAAATCATTAGTTCACATTGCACCTAACCCTCTACAAAAGACCAAAAATACACAAAATTTGGAATCTATGCAATTGCCCATCTCTCATAACTCTCCTTCGAACCCTTTTGGACATGTAGTATTGTGTTGAAACCTTTAACCTTTCTCACACTCGTCTCATCAGGAAATATAACCGTCTGATTCATGAAGGTGGTTCTTGTTCCCAAATCCATGTTCCCAATTCTTTTTCAATTGCAAAAAATTTCAAAACGCAAGAATCTCGAGATACAATCGTATAACTAGGAATATAATGTGACAAATGAATAGAAATTTTGATAAAATAAGATCATTGGTGGTGGTTGTTTGTATGATCATGGTAGATAATTTTCGAGTAAATTTTACATTGCACTCCTATACTTTACATAAATCTTACTTTGTCTAATGATCTTTTAATTGTTTCAATTAATTTTTTAGATTTCGAGTGAGGTTGCAATTGTATCCATTTGTATTACACCGTTTTGAAAATTAAAGGAAAACAACCGTATAATTTTATTACTTACACTTAACACCTTAAATTTTTATCAAAAATTTCACTTTAGTCTAGTTTTCAAGCCGAGGTTATAAGACAGAACTCAATTGCGATTTGACTCAAAATTTAAAGAATTAATTAAACAATTAAAAAATTAGGAGAGAGAATGGAATACGGTGTAAATCTTATGCGTCCGTATGGATTGTGTTTTCTTATGCGGCATGGTAGAGAAAGGACGGGAGGAGGGAGAGAAAGACAAGGTGTAATAAATGCATTATTCGACTCCGATGACAAATCGTGACTTATTCTCTTATGTGGAGAGCAAAATCAATTATTGCATTCATACTCACATGAGAGTGACCTCACACAGAATTCTCTCCCCTCTTCCGCATGAAAAATTATTGGTTAGTAGTGGAGCCTATGTCTCATGTTAATTATAATTTATCATTTTTTATTTTTATTTTTAAATTATTCAATACAAATTTATAAGTCTTATCCTCCCTATCAATCACAATATTATTAAAATATTAGGTTTCTTATCTTAAAAATATTAGAGATCTTAAAAATTTTATTAAAATTTTTATCAAATGTCTTACATAGGTATAAGAATCACATGAAACTCACATAATGTGAATCTCATACTCATTTAAAATATTTAGGAAAATTTACCCATAAATTCTAGTTTCTGAAAAGTTGAACCATTTAGTCCTAAAAGTTTTCTTATGCTCCATTTAGTCCCATTTGCACATCAATCTAATGTTCGAAACATTAATCTGATGTTCGAAATCTAATATTCGAAACATTAATCTGATGTTTGAAACATTATAACGGGACCTTTCAGTTATAAGAAAATTTTAAGACTAAACAGTGTATAAATTATTAATTTAAAATTTATTGAAGCATTTTCCAAATATTTAATGAAAAAATTAAAACTTATAACATTTTCTCATTTCGTATCCTCCTACTTCTTCCTCACTTGTGCTGCCAAACTCCAATGGTCGAAAAAATTCCCAATTTCCCAAAACCACCCATATCATGTGGCTGACCTCATCCCCATGAAACAAAGAATGTTTCAATCCTGTCAATTGGACAAGAAAAAACAAGGTTAAGATGTCTTAAAACATGTTCCTAAATAATCCTTAAAAAAATTAAAATTAATTATTAACAAATATCACTTTATCTTATTTTGTATATATTGATCTCTTTAATTATAAAAATCGTACAAGATAGTTTGGAAGTGATTTGTCTGAGAAATTATTCAAGGCTTCTACGGTGTGTTTGTTTAGACGGACTGAATAAGAAGAGATTGGAATTCACCGGACTGTTAGTCCTGGATACATTGTTCCCGGACTATTTGATTGGACTGGATTTATACCCTATGTTTGTTTAATCATGGGATTAGATGTCAAGGGAGGACTATTTGGTTGGATAAGATATAAATCATATGTTTGTTTGGGATATTATAGAGAATGATAAATGTTCAAATGACTATTTTATCATTTTCAATTATTTACTAAGTAATAGCAATATTAAACATATCTTTAATATTTTAATTATTTTTAACTAGATTAAATAAAATTAATTTTATTCTATTTTTTACACAATTAAATAAATTTATTTTTTTAAAAAAAATAAATAAATTAAATAATTTTATTTCAAATAATAATAATAATTAAATAAAACATCCATTAAAATTTAAATAATGAAATTAAATAAAATATAAACAAAATTTTAAAATAAAACATCAATAAAATATCTATAAAAAATTATTTAAAAAATTAAATAAATAAAACATTAATAAAAATTAAATAAAATTATTTTATTTTTAAATTGAGACATTTAAATTTTATTGAATTTTATTAAATATAATACATAATTAAATAGTAGAGGGTCAAAATAGTCATTTCACCACCTAATTCCATATTCCCCCTTATCCTTCCATTTGTGTCCCACCCCCCATGAGACACAATAGTCCAATGGATTTGGGACTAATAGTCCGGTATAAAAAATTTAAACCAAACAACGGACTATTAGTCTGGAAAGATTAATAGTCCAATCCCACCCCTCAATCTCTCAAAACAAACATCACCCTAGAGTCAGTCTAAGTGGTATTCTAAATGAGTAGTTATCGATCTAAATCATAGGATCTACTACTTTTATGTTAAAATTTTAAAAGATAAAGTGTTAAACGTCAACTTGTAAATGGAATGGAGTATTACTTTAGGAGCATTGAATAGTTTCTCGATGGATGAAAGTGATATAATTTTATAATTGAGAGGATTAAAATGTATGAATTTATAGATGAGATGAATAAAATGATATTTACTTATAGTTGATAAAGTCTTAGCAAAATTAATCTAAAAATAGATTTAGAAATTATTTAGAAAAGTGGATGGATAGATTACTGTTCTGTCACGACCCAAACCCGCCCCTATGGGTTTAGCACTGTAACCGGCCAGTAATCTGAGATTACCGAAGGCCTACTTAACAGTAAAACAATAATACAGAGTACAGGGGCTGGCGGAAGCCAAAACAGTAATTAAAAGATGTCCAATGAGCTGTGACAGTTTGTATGCAAAAAGACTTTTTATAACATATGCATATTCAAAACAAAAACAGTACATACATACATCATTTATAGGCATTCAGGTTAGGGACCAAATCCCCACCATAACAGTACAGTTTAGGTACAGTCTATACAGTATTACAAAAACAAATACAAAAGGGGGAAATCTAAAACACCCTTAGGCAGCCTTAGCTTGAACAGATATGGAACCTCGCAGTAAGGCACGAAGGTTGGCTTGACAAAATAGGAGCTTGGCTTGACAAAATAGGAGCTTAGCCTGACGCTCTTAGCAACGGTCCGGTGCCTGTACACCTACATATATATATAAGCAGTGAGCTAAAACCCAGTGAATAACATATGCGTAAAGAGGTTAAGAATGAATGTTCTTTCAGTATTGAAAACAGTCATTTATCAGTATAACAGTTATTCGATCATAGCAGTCATAAGTGGTACATCCAATAGCAAACAGTACAGTAGGTCTTAACAGACCGAACAGTCAGTTGATGGCCATCACATCAGTAAACAGTAATGGTTCCGGACATGGGAACCGACAGAGATCTCTGTAACAGTAACAGTAACAGTAAATTGCTATGGATGCCACGAATACAGTTCACAAATAGGACAAAAATTCATTCAATAAACAGTGTCATTTCATAAAGCAGTACGGTCATTTGTTCAGAAAATAATCTCAATTGAATATATCTTTACAACATTGTTACTCACAGAGTTCTGGGCTACAGATAGGCTAGTGAGCGTCCTCGGATGCCAACCCTACAGTTTCAGAATGAACACACACTAAGTCACATACTTGGGAATCGAAGCCTTAGTCCCTACTTAGACTAGGTGTGGTTCTACATCAATATCCTCATTAAGATGCCTTAAACTAGGCCTAGGAATGCCTAGGATGAAATGAGGATGCAAAGATGCACTTTTAAATACTTTTCAAAATTTTGCTAAAACATGGGTCCCGCTCGAGCATGGCTTTCTCCGCTCGAGCGGACATGCAGACAAAAGGGCTCCGCTCGAGCGTGTATTACTCCGCTCGAGCGGACTGTAAACTACAGTAAAAGTACTGGATGCACGAAATTCACGCTCGATGGGCGCTCGATACCCGCTCGAGCGTGAGACACAAGTCCTCGCTCGAGCGTGCATTCTTTCGCTCGAGCGGACTGTAAACACATGCAAAGTACTGGATACACGCATTTCCCGCTCGAGCGTCACTTTACCCGCTCGAGCGGACTGCATGAACTCAGTGTGTACGCTCGAGCGTGTAGTTCCCCGCTTGAGCGTGAGTCCAAAATCTAGAATTTCCAGATTTGAACCTCAAGCTCAAAACCAACTTTTAAAGCATCAATTTCGATCCTCTTGGGCTAATTTTCTGGAAAACTCTTGTAAACTCATAGTATAACATGTTTTGAAGATCAATTTGCAAAATCAAAACCCAAAGGCAGTTCAATTAAACACAATTTCAAACAAAACTTCAAGAACACAGAGTGTATGAAACATGCATGTGTTCAACCAAATTCAAAGCTTCAAATACATGACCAAATGAGTCAATTCTTTCAAAAACATGATGAATTCATGAACTATAATCAAGATATGAGCATGCATGTAACAATTTTCATGAAAACAACCTCAAAACTCACAAATGTGTACATGCATGCATGGATTAAGCTTCAATTCAACATTGTAAGACCTTAGGCTCCTATCTACCATGAACCATGCAAGAACTAACTTGAATTCACAAACAAGGGGGTAAATGTCCTACCTTAGGTCTCCAATTTCAAATGTAGAAGCTCAAATATGCAAGACTCCTTCAAAATCTTCAAGTCTCCAAGCTAAATTTGTTGAAATTAAGTTTTTCCTCTCACTCCATCTCTCTAGTCGGTTATGGCTCAAGAATGGCTGAAGAAATGTTATAATGCTAGCATAAAGAGATCAAATAAAGGGCTCATGAGCTAGTCCACTAAGTGGCATTTTGGTAGTTAAGTCCAACTCATGCAATACAACATTATTTAATCTAATTTAATCATACCAAATCAAATTTCAATTAAATTTATCATAAAATCACATAAATTCTAATTAGCATGAAACATTAATCAATTTCGGATTTGGTCGTTGATAAGGCCTTCAATTTGCAGTTTAAGCATAATACAAGAACAAATAATTTAGCAGTCAAACAGATAGACATGCATTAAAACTAATACACTCAATCAATCAGTTCAGAACTTCGGTCAATTAGTCAGTTAACATGCTTAATCATAGATTAGCACTAATCAGTGGTGAGGGTTGTCACAGTCTCCCCTCCTTATAAAGAGTTTGGTCCTCCAAACTCGAGTTACCTTCATTTTGGAAGAATACCGGATTCAGTGGAAACAGTTCAGGATATCTCTTCATCATATCGTCTTCCCTTTCCTAAGTGGCATAAACGCCACCATGGTTTTGCCAGTCAACTTTCACTAACGGAGTTTCTTTGTTCCTTAACTTCTTGATCCGTCGGTTTACAATCTGGATAGGCCGTTCTTCATAAGTGTAATCATCACTTAGCACTACACGGGTAGGTTCAATCACATGGAAGGGATCCCGAAGGTAATCCCTCAACATTGAAATATGGAACACGTTAGGCATATGCTCAATTTCAGGAGGAAGCGCTACTTGATACGCCACCGGTTTGATTTTCTCAATAATCTCATACGGTCTGACATATCTCGGCGCTAACTTGCCTTTAACCCCAAAACGGGTCTGCCCTTTCATCGGTGTCACTTTAACAAAGACGTGATCACCTACTTCGTACTCTCGGTCTCGCCTTCAGACATCCGCATAACTTTTCTGTCGGCTCTGTGCGGTTTTCAGTCTCTGTTGAATCAGTTTCACTTTTTCAGTGGTTTCTTGTACAATTTCGGGCCCAAGCAAAGGCCCATCTCCAACTTTTGCCCAGCAGATAGGAGATCGACATTTCCTGCCATATAAAGCCTCGAAAGGCGCCATACTAATGCTTGAATGAAAACTGTTGTTGTAGACGAATTCAGCCAACGGTAAGTGGCTTTCCCAATTTCCCTGAAAATTAAGGACACACATTCTCAGTAAATTCTCCAGAGTCTGGATGGTTCTTTCTGATTGACCATCTGTTTGAGGATGGTATGCACTACTCAGTCTCAGTTCAGTACCCAATGCAGTTTGCAGACTTTGCCAAAATCTCGATGTAAACTTCGAGTCCCTATCAGAAACAATGGACACAGGCACTCCATGCAATCTTACAATCTCATCAATATGGAGTATAGCTAATTTGTCCGCATTATAAATTGTTTTGACAGGTAAGAAGTGAGCAGATTTAGTCAGTCTATCAACAATAACCCAAATTGAATCCATACCTTTACTGGAGCGGGGGTAAACCAACAATGAAATCCATGGTGATATTTCCATTTCCACTCCGGTATCGTAAGGGTTGGAGTAAACCTGCGGGTCGTTGATGTTCAGCTTTAACTTGTTGGCAATGAAGACATTTCGACACAAAATCAGCAATCTCTTTCTTCATTCCCGGCCACCAGAAATTCAGTTTCAAGTCTTGGTACATTTTCGTATTTCCTGGATGGATAGACAGTTTTGAATTGTGGCCCTCTTGCAGAATTCTTCTTTTCAGTTCTGAGTCACTCGGTACACATAATCTTCCCTGGAATTTCAACACATTATTCTCAAATTTGAAATCCGGCCTTGGTTTAGATTCTCGTTCATCGATGATCTTCTTCAAGAAGTCATCTTGTTGCTGTTTCTCTTTAATCTCTTCAATCAGGGCCGGTTGAGCAGAAATAACAGCCAATGTTCCACCTTGTTCACGCAAAACAATTTCAACTTCAAGTTTTTCAAGGTCACATAGCAATTCTTTCTGCCTAGTGAGTAAACAAGCTAAATTTCCAATCGATTTCCGACTCAATGCGTCAGCAACGGTTTTAGCTTTTCCTGGATGGTACAAAATTTGCAGGTCATAGTCTTTTATCAGTTCTAACCATCTCCGCTGCCTCATGTTCAGTTCTTCTGTGTGAAGAAGTATTTCAAACTCTTGTGGTCTGTATACACCTCACATGTAGCCCCATAAAGGTAGTGACGCCAAATCTTCAGTGCAAACACTACTGCAGCAAGTTCTAGATCATAAGTCAGGTAGTTCTTTTCATGCGGTCTCAGTTGTCGGGAAGCATATGCAATAACTCTGCCATTCTGCATTAAAACACATCCCAAACCCTTATAAGAAGCATCACTATATACAGTATAACCATCCGTACCTGAGGGTAAGGTGAGAACCGGTGCAGTCACTAGTCGAGTTTTCAACTCTTGAAAAGCTGATTCTCTCTGATCGGTCTAGTCAAATGATATCCCCTTTTGAGTCAACTGTGTCAGTGGTAGGGCAATTTTGGAGAAATCTTTGACAAATCTTCTGTAATACCCGGCTAAGCCTAGAAAACTTCGGACTTCGGTAACATTGGTCGGTCTAGGCCAGTTCACTACTGCTTCAATTTTTTGTGGGTCAACTGTAATACCATCCTTACTGATCGCATGTCCCAAGAACATCACATTGTCTAGCCAAAATTCACATTTAGTTAGTTTTGCATAAAATTTCTGTTCTCTTAGAGTCTGTAGGGCAATGTTCAAATGACGTTTATGTTCTTCCGTGCTTTTGGAATAAATCAAAATGTCATCTATCAAAATGTCATCTAGGAATGGTTTGAAAATTCTGTTCATAAGGTCCATAAATGCAGCAGGTGCATTGGTAACTCCGAAAGGCATAACTAAGAATTCGTAATGTCCATACCTCGTTCGAAAGGCAGTCTTTTCAATGTCCTCTGTCTTGACTTTCAACTGGTGGTATCCAGATCTAAGGTCAATTTTGGAGAACACTTGGGCACCCTGTAACTGGTCAAATAAGTCATCAATGCGAGGCAAAGGATATTTATTTTTCACTATTACCTTGTTCAGTTCACGGTAGTCAATGCAGAGTCTCAGTGAGCCGTCTTTCTTTTTCACAAACAAAACTGGTGCGCCCCATGGTGAAGTACTGGGCCTGATGAACTTCTTATCTAACAGTTCTTGCAGCTGAACTTTCAACTCTTTCAATTCAGTCGGTGCCATTCTGTAAGGAGCTTTAGATACTGGCTGTATGCCCAGAATCACATCAATGGTGAACTCAATGTCCCTGTCAATCAAATCCCCTGGGAAAACATCTGGGAATTCTCTGACTATAGGAATACTGTTCACATCAGTGTTAGCATCAGTAGGTACGGTCAATACAGAACATAGATACCCCTTACACCCCTTTATAATCAGTTTAAAAGCTTTCATGGATGAAATCAGATATGTGGGAGGTACTACTCCAACTCCGTTAAACACGAATTCAGGTAAACCAGGTGGACGGAAAACAACTTGTTTTATTACACAGTCTATGGTAGCATGATATTTCGTTAACCAGTCCATCCCCAATATCACATCAAAATGATCAATATTCAATGGCAGTAAATCAATATACAAATGCGCATCTCCAACAATAATCTCACATGCGGGGTACATGTAAGCACAAGTCATGGATCCCCCAACAGGTAAAGATACAGCTAGCAGATAGTTCATAGGTTCTAGTGGTCTATTTAATTTTCGCGAAAAAACATGCGATACATATGAATGTGTAGACCCCGAATCAATCAGAACATATGCATTTTGAGTACAAATTGAGAGTATACCTGACACAACGGTCTCGGTATTCTGTACGTCTCTCGGTACGAGTGCGAACACTCGGCCTTGCCTCATAGGCTCCTTTCCAGTGGCTTTAGGGTTGGGTTTTGGTGCAGCAGTTGAGGCTGCGGCGCTGGCTGCAGCTTTGCTATTGCCCGGAGGAGTGGAAGGGCAATCTTTAACCATGTGGCCCACCTTGCCACACCTGTAATAAGCATCTGAAATTTTATAGCAAACCTCTTTATGTTTCTTACCACATTCAGAACAGGGCGGTATGGAACCACTTCCGTTACTGGAGCTGGTTGTTGACCTTGTATTCTGCTTTTTGTTCAATGGATTATTTCGGCCTTTCTTAAACTTAATACCCCGTCTTTTACCACGCCACTCGGTCGATGGTGTTCCAGTTTGTTTCAATGCCTCGATGTTTGACTCAGCCATTATTGCTCTGTCAAGAACATCCACATACTTAAGCAGTTTCAAAACGTTAATTCTATCAAGTATTTCCACATTAAGGCAGCCTTCAAACTTCCTGGCCTTTTTTAATCAGTGTCAATCATGTGCGGTGCATATCTGGCGAGTTCAGTAAACTTTGACTCATACTTAGCCACGGACATGGTACCTTGTCTCAGCTGTTCAAACTCAGTCACTTTTCGATCCCTGACACACTGAGGGGTATTTCTCAAAGAAGGCTCCTTTAAACTGAGCCCAAGTTATAACAGTGTCGGTGTCACGGACAAGTATCCACCACCTTCTAGCCTCTTCTTGTAAGGTGAAGGTAGCCAGTAGCACTTTGTGTGCTTCAGAACATGGAAAGACCTCAAATAATTTTTCAGTTTCTAGCACCCATGCTTCGGCCTTCAATGGTTCAAGGCCTCCCTGAAATGATGGCGATTTCATCTTACTGAACTTCTGTGTCAGAGTAATGGTGTCATCATTCACATTCTGTTCCGGCTGTACCGGAGGAGGCGGGGGTTGTTGGTTCTGTTGCTGTTGTTGCCTTAAGGCCTCAGTTAGTAGTTCAACTGCTCTTTCCAATCTTGTCATTCTGGCTTCGGATGATTCAGTTTCATCAGTAGTTCTTGCATTATCCATTTCACTATATGCAACATAATAATAATAAACATAGGAAGTTGCATACTTTAAACACATTAACACATTAGCACATATATTCATGTCATGGCCACACACACTTCTTCAATGTTCATGCAATGCCCTAATCACTTTTCTAGGACATCATATAGCTCATTTGGACACGTGTGTGCGGTATAACTCGTGGTTTAGTATCGTTCTGATACCACTCTGTCACGACCCAAACCCGCCCTTATGGGTTTAGCATCGTAACCGGCCAGTAATCCGAGATTACCGAAGGCCTGCTTAACAGTAAAACAATAATACAGAGTACAGGGGCTGGCGGAAACCAAAACAGTAATTAAAAGATGTCCAATGAGCTGTGACAGTCTGTATGCAAAAAGACTTTTTATAACATATGCACATTCAGAACAAAAACAGTACATACCTACATCATTTACAGGCATTCAGGTTAGGGACCAAATCCCCACCATAACAGTACAGTTTAGGTACAGTCTATACAGTATTACAAAACAAATACAAAAGGGGGAAATCTAAAACACTCCTAGGCAGCCTTAGCTTGAACAGATCTGGAACCTCGCAGTGAGGCACGAAGGTTGGCTTGACAAAATAGGAGTTTGGCTTGACAAAATAGGAGCTTAGCCTGACGCTCCTAGCAACGGTCCGGTGCCTGGACACCTACATATATATATAAGCAGTGAGCTAAAACCCAGTGAATAACATATGCGTAAAAAGGTTAAGAATGAATGTTCTTTCAGTATTAAAAACAGTCATTTATCAGTATAACAGTTATTCGATCATAGCAGTCATAAGTGGTACATCCAATAGCAAACAGTACAGTAGGTCTTAACAGATCGAACAGTCAGTTGATGGCCATCACATCAGTAAACAGTAATGGTTCCGGACATGGGAACCGACAGAGATCTCTGTAATAGTAACAGTAACAGTTCAGTAACAGTAAATTGCTATGGATGCCACGAATACAGTTCACAAATAGGACAAAAATTCATTCAGTAAACAATGTCATTTCATAAAGTAGTACGGTCATTTGTTCAGAAAATAATCTCAATTGAACATATCTTTACAACATTGTTACTCACAGAGTTCTGGGCTACAGATAGGCTAGTGAGTGTCCTCGGATGCTAACCCTACAGTTTCAGAATGAACACACACTAAGTCACATACTTGGGAATCGAAGCCTTAGTCCCTACTTAGACTCGGTGTGGTTCTACATCAATATCTTCATTAAGATGCCTTAAACTAGGCCTAGGAATGCCTATGATGAAATGAGGATGCAAAGATGCACTTTTAAATACTTTTCAAAATTTTGCTGAAACAGGGGTCTCGCTCGAGCGTGGCTTTCTCCGCTCGAGCGGACATGCAGACAAAAGGGCTCCGCTCGAGCGTGTATTACTCCGCTTGAGCGGACTGTAAACTACAGTAAAAGTACTGGATGCACGAAATTCACGCTCGATGGGCGCTCGATACCTGCTCGAGCGTGAGACACAAGTCTTCGCTCGAGCGTGCATTCTCTCGCTCGAGCGGACTGTAAACACATGCAAAATACTGGATACACGCATTTCCCGCTCGAGCGTCACTTTACCCGCTCGAGCAGACTACATATGAACTCAGTGTGTACGCTCGAGCGTGAGTCCAAAATCTGGAATTTCTATATTTGAACCTCAAGCTCAAAACCAACTTTTAAAGCATCAATTTCAATCCTCTTGGGCTAATTTTCTGGAAAACTCTTGTAAACTCATAGTATAACATGTTTTGAAGATCAATTTGCAAAATTAAAGCCCAAAGGCAGTTCAATTAAACACAATTTCAAACAAAACTTCAAGAACACAGAGTGTATGAAACATGCATGTGTTTAACCAAATTCAAAGCTTCAAATACATGACCAAATGAGTCAATTCTTTCAAAAAACATGATGAATTCATGAACTATAATCAAGATATGAGCATGCATGTAACAATTTCCATGAAAACAACCTCAAAACTCACAAATGTGTACATGCATGCATGGATTAAGCTTCAATTCAACATTGTAAGACCTTAGGCTCCTATCTACCATGAACCATCCAAGAACTAACTTGAATTCACAAACAAGGGGGTAAATGTCCTACCTTAGGTCTCCAATTTCAAATGTAGAAGCTCAAATATGCAAGACTCCTTCAAAATCTTCAAGTCTCCAAGCTAAATTTGTTGAAATTAAGTTTTTCCTCTCACTCCATCTCTCTAGTCGGTTATGGCTCAAGAATGGCTGAAGAAATGTTATAATGCTAGCATAAAGAGATCAAATAAAGGGCTCATGAGTTAGTCCACTAAGTGGCATTTTGGTAGTTAAGTCCAACTCATGCAATACAACATTATTTAATCTAATTTAATCATACCAAATCAAATTTCAATTAAATTTATCATAAAATCACATAAATTCTAATTAGCATGAAATATTAATCAATTTCGGATTTGGCCGCTGATAAGGCCTTCAATTTGCAGTTTAAGCATAATACAAGAACATATAATTTAGCAGTCAAACAGATAGACATGCATTAAAACTAATACACTCAATCAATCAGTTCAGAACTTCGGTCAATTAGTCAATTAACATGCTTAATCATAGATTAGCACTAATCAGTGGTGATGGTTGTCACATGTTTACCTCCCACTAATTTTAAAACTACACTGCAAACTCACTTTTGAAACAAAATTTGAGATGAATTATCATAATACATATTACATGTCACATCATTAAAGACAAATTTTTTTAAAAAAATTACAGATCAATGTACAATTAACAAATTATTAGTGATTCATGAAAAATTTAAACTTTAAAATTATTAATTTATCTATATATATATATATATATAAAGTTTATCACTTATTTGTAATTTTTTTAAAAATTCTACACTAAGTAGAATTTTTTTGCTAAATTTAAATGCTTTAAGAATTTATAACACTTTTACCACACAAGCTAATAAGTAATTTATATATTTTTTTTTAATTTTTTTAAGATGGGTCTAATAAGCATGTAATTGAAAGGTTTTATTCACGCACCACTAAAATTCTTAGTTTTATCATTTTTTTTTTTTTGTTAGAATTAAATAATTTAAATAAAAATTAATAATTTTAAATATCTAATTCGATACTATCTCTAAACAATAATTTTGTTCAATTTAATATCTGAACAATTAATTTTGGGTTTGGCTTATCAAGTTGGTCATCTCAACTTGAAAGAGTATTTGGGTTTGCTAGGCCTATTTTACATCAATTTCAGTTATTTGAATTGTTCACTTGTTAAAAACTCGTTGAATAGAATATTTATGCAAAATATCAAAATAATTTCATCGAGATATATGTTTGAATCAAATTTGTATTCTAAAAAATGAATAGTCATTTTTGAAATTATATTTGTTGTTCATTTTTGAAAAACAAATATAATTCAAATTTAATATAGCTAAATATATTCAAACTTTCGCATGAATATTCTATTTAAAAAGTTTTAAAATTAAATGATTTGGATAAAAATTGATCTAAAAATGAATTATAAAACTTAAACACTCTTTCAAGTTAAAACAACAAGAAGCGAAACCCATTAATTTTTATTCAATAATTAATATGTAAGGAAAAAAAAAAAAAAACCGGGTCTGCAATAGAAACTCCCACGACAAATGGTTAGGGCTGCAACGAGCCGAATCGAGCCGAACTTTAGTATGTTTTGGCTTGTTTATTAAGATTTTAACAAGTTCGATCGATCTTGAGCTCGAGCTGGAGCTGAATAAAAAATTTAATGAACTGAACTCGAGCCGAGTTGGCTTAGGCTTGACTCGAGCTCGAGTCTGTTCACGGAGCCTTAACGAGTCAAAAAAATTATAAATTCATACTTGCATGTGAGACTAAAGTTACAATTAAAATTTTAATTTATACAATTATATATAAAATATATATAAACATACCAAAAAAAATTTCACATTTTACTAAAATAATATATCTACTACCACTATTATATAAATGTACTATCTATAGTTAACTATTATTTACATTTATATTTTTTAAATATATAAATTACATATTTCTCTTATTTTTTATACATATTTTTATATTATTTAATATAAATAAATATAAATATTAACCGAGCCAGCTAACAAACCGAGCTTACGAGCCGAACTTTAGAATGTTTAGACTTGTTATTAAAAATTTAATGAATTCGAACTTGAGAGCAAAAAAAATTAACAAATCAAATTCAAACGAGTTCTTATCAAATCGAGCTTGAGTCTTATTCACATACGGTTCTATCATTTGCAGCGCTACAGGTTGGGCAACGCATACACTTCTGTTCCCCATTACCCTTTTATCTTCTACAATGCCAAAGTTATTAAAAATAAATCTTTGTGAAAAAAAAAAAACACAACACACACCACCACCACCACACAAGTCACGAAATTCTTTGAATCTCTATCTCTCAAATGAAGAACACAACCTCGCCGGAATCCTAAAAACCACCACCACCACCACCACCACCACAACCACCGTTCGCCGCCGAGTGCTGGTTCGACGACGTGTGCATCTTCGACATGGACTACTTCGTAAAAACCCTCTCTGGCATCAAATCCAAAGGAGTCCGACCCGACTTAATCGGATCCATCATCACCCACTACGCTCCAAATGGCTCCCGGAACTCTCCTCCTTCTCCTCCTCCTCCGCCGCGACGACTCCGACGAACCACCGCAGAGCGCACCGCCGCGGGCTGAAAGAAGAGGTTCTTCGTCGAACCTAGTCGGGATTCTCCCCTCTGAAGAAGACTCCCCCTGCAACTTCCTCCTCTCGCCTCCTCCGCACCGCCGGAGCCGTCGGGGTCGAGCCGGCTTACAGAACGAGCTGGAGAGGAGGATAGCTTGCAGCTCGATCAAGCCACGCTGAAGGAGCTGATGATACCGGCTTTTAGCCACACTTGCGAGACGTTGTTGGATGTTGAGCTTGTTGTGAGATTGGTGAAGCAGTTTGTGAGTTTGGATGAAGGGTTCGAAGTGGAGCCGCGCTGGTTAGGTGGCTAAGCTAGTCGATGTTACCTTGGGAAGCGCGCGGGACTCCAATTTGAGCTCGCCGGAGTTTGCTGAGCTCGCCGTAGCTCTTCCCGGACATGCTCGTTCCACCGATGATGGCTTGTATCGTGCCATTGATACCTACCTAAAGTAAGTAAGTTTTATACATACGTACATTTTTTTTAGGGGATTAATTTTATTAATTCTTGATTATTAGAGAATTATTAGTGAATATTAATTTATTATTATCATTAATCAGTATTTTTTGATTCTCAATTATAAAAATTTGACCGTATGTTAGTTTGAGTTTTTTGAAAATTTAGGTAGCGTTTGTAGAGTTTTGTAAATGTGATTTGAGAGTATGAGTTGTGTTTTGAGTTTGGTGTTGTGGAATTATGATTTGAGTGTAGAAAATTTGTTTGGTAAAGAGTTTGAAAATAGTTTGAAAAGAGTTTTGATTTGAGTAGGGAATTGTTGATGTGACATTTAATATGTGATACAAAAATTTACAACTCATACAACTCAAAATTATTTTAAAGCACATAAAAAATTTTAAAAATTTCAGAAAATATTTTTTCGATTATATATCAATTGCAAAAAATTGTAAAAAAAAAAAAAAAAAAAAAAATCGCTCATCGGGTCAACCGGCCGGACGACCGGCCGGACGTCCCTTTTGAAAAAAAAAATTTGAAACAGGCACTGGGTTTTTGACAGAACAGACGACAGAAGATACAGAGCGTTTTGCAGAGCTGTGGAAAATTAATTCCACAGCTCCATCCAAACACCATACTCAAACGATGATGTTGAATCATGATTCCAAAGCACAACCAAACACAGCCTTAGTTTTTTGGATTCCGTATTTTTTTATTTTTAATGAATTTTTTAAAATTTTAAATATATTTTTTATTTTTTTGAGATATCTTACTTAAATGTATCTAAAAAGTAAAAAATTTATGAAAAAATATTTTAAAAAATTAATAAATACATAAATATAAAAAAATATATTGAATTCTCGTTTTTTTTTTTTTTTTTGTATTTTGATATCAACTAAATTTTTAAAAGAATTTTTCACAATTTTTTACTTTTTAAGTATATTTATATTAGGTATATTTAAAAAATAAAAAAATTACATTTTTATTAATCAGTATTTTTTGATTCTCAATTATAAAAATTTGACCGTATGTTTAGTTTGAGTTTTTTTTGAAAATTAGTTTGTGGATTTCGTATTTTTTATTTTTTAGTGAATTTTTTTTAAATTTTAAATATATATTTTTATTTTTAGATATACCTTACTTAAATATATCTAAAAAGTAAAAATTTTATAAAAAAATATTTTAAAAATTAATAAATACATAAAAATATAAAAAATATATTGAATTCTCGTTTTTTTTTTTTTTTTTGTATTTTGATATTAACTAAATTTTTAAAAGAATTTTTTCACAATTTTTTTACTTTTCAGATATATTTATATTAGGTACATCTAAAAAATAAAAAAATTACATTTTTATTAATCAGTATTTTTTGATTCTCAATTATAAAAATTTGACAGTGTGTTTGAGTTTTTTGAATTAAAGTTTTTTTAAAATTAAATTTTTTGATTTTCGTATTTTTTTTTGTTTTTAGTGAGTTTTTAAAATTTAAACATTTTTTTAAACATTTTTAGATGCACCTTACTTAGATGTATTTAAAAAGTAAAAAATTTGTGAAAAAATATTTTAAAAAATTAATAAATACATAAAAATAAAAAATGTACTAAATTCTCATATTTTTTTTATATTTTGGTATTTACGAAATTTTTAAAAGGTTTTTTTCATAATTTTTTTTTTTTACTTTTAGGTATACTAAAAAGTAAAAAAAAAACTTAAAATATTAAAAAATTCAGTAAAAAAATAAATAAATAAAATTTTTAAAAAGTATTTTTTTTTTAAAAAACCTAACCAAGCAATTGCTATTTTCGGATGGATATTTGTATAATTAAGTTTTATAATTAAGTAGTCAAGTCAACTACCATGCTCCGTTTGGTTTCATTTGGTTTTCAAAGTTTGTTTCATAAATTTTTTTTTTTAAAATTAAAGGTTTGTTTCGTGAAAAAATAAAAAAAATCAAAATTTATCGTTTTGAAGAGCAAAAATAATTTAAAAAATATTTTTAATATTTATTTTTGTCAAATTAATTTTTATTTTTTTAAAAAAAATTGATTTTTATTTTTTATTTTTAAGAGAATGAAACCAACATGGTCAACATGTATGAGTTCAGGTAAAAGTGATATTTACAAATAATCGAAAGATTTGGTTTAGTTAATCCAATTGTTGAACAAATCAAATTATACACGTAGTTTCCGTAATTTATTTCTTGAGTAATTTGGTTGTTTGTTTGAGAATTGATTTTTTGGTTTCTAATTAAAATATGAGATGAAAAAATGTTTGAGAAAGGATTTTGACTTTTTATGGAAAAAGTACAAAAATTATGAAGGATGAGAAGTAAATCTTTGAGTTTTTGACATTTTTAGTGATTTTTTGTCTTATTAAAACTATATTAGCCAATTGCCAAACACATCCTAATTCTAATTGTATTAATTTTGTCTTTTAATTCTCGCTGTGTTAGTTTATTGGTAATATTTAATTAAGAATGAATTGAAAAAAATAATAAATTCAAAAGAGAACAAGTCATTTCAAATTAGACGTCAATTTCGTAATCAATATTTGAGAAAAATGGATGAATTATTTTTACTCATTGATTTAGTTTAATTTCTAATAAGACACTATTAGTTGGATTAAATTGAGATAATGTAAAAAAAATTAAAAATAAATTGATATAATTAAAATTATAAAAATTAAATTGACACAAAAATAAATTATAAGAACTTTATTTATTTATTTTCAGCCTTGACTTTTTTTATTTTATTTATTTTTTTATAGCAAGTGATTAAACAACACAATTTTCTTTTTGTTTTTGGGTTCAAAGTTTTATGGCTGGAGTTTTCTAGGTTTTTCTAGGTTCACATGATAAGAAAATTCTATTTAGATCCCTAAAAAGAAACAAAGAAGGGGGAAGGGGAAATGAACAGGGTGGGGTCCTCATCTTGTTTTGTCTCCAGCACCACATTCTAAGCAATATGAATGAGAGAGAGAGAGAGAGAGAGAGAGAGCATTTTGGCAAAAAAGGTCTCTCATCCTGACAACAGTAACCTAACATATGGTAGACGAGTAAAATAAAATGTCTATAGCATTTGTCAGAGTAGATATTGCGCAGAAATTTTAATGAGAAAAATGTTTGGGACCCTTTTGGGGTGACTCCCATCATTTTTATAGAGATGTGAATTAATAATGCGTTTATATTATTATTATTATTATTTTAATTTAGAACAATTACAAGTGAATGAAAATTGTAAAAGTGATATTTTGTGGGGTCTGAATCATTACTATTTTAATAAAAGAATTATAGCATTTGTATTTGGTAGATTGGCTCTTTCTGTTGTCTCACATGTTCTTAGCAATGAGGAAAAGGGTAAAGTTATGTGTGTTTTTGGCACACGGAATCTGTTGGCATTTGCGATTGTACAACCTAGATTTAGTACAGAGCTAGATGTTGACTTATTTATCATCTACAGTGATTTGATTTCTTTTAGAGAATACAATGAACATATTGATGTTCTTTTGCTGTGACAACCCTGTTTTGTGGCGTTCTTTCAAGATTAGCCTGCTTATTCATTTTATTGTGAAGGGAATCTGTTTTTTTGGGTGTATTGCGAGACTTGATCCTCAGTCATTTTTTCTTTGCAATGTTTTTGTTGTGTTTTTTTACATTAGTAAGACACATTATTGAAATACATAATCCAATGATTTAAAATTTTATTGAAATAATGTATTTTTATTTTAAACTATACATTTCAAAATTAAGTCATTTTATTTCAATTTTAAACTTGGATCGTTAGATTACCATAATAACATCATTACAGATTACATAGAAAAAATGACAAAGGATCCCTGATCTGTATGTGTTGTTGGCTTCTTGCCAAATCCATTTTGTTTTGTACAAAGGAATGTAAGTTTTTTCAGCTAGGATAAATTTTCATTCTTTATTATTTTCATGTAGCTTTTTGTTCTGGGTGAAAAGTGAATATCGGTTATTAATTTAATTTATTTATATTAGCACTAAACTTTATTTCTTTGCCCAAAATGAAGTTAAGATAGGCTCATTTATGGCAGGCCCATCCAGGGTATCAAAGCAAGAAAGAAAGACCCTCTGTAGATTAATGGATAGTCGAAAACTCTCACCGGAGGCAACTCTCCATGCTGCTCAAAACGATCGCTTGCCTGTTCGAGCCGTAATCCAAGTCCTCTTCTCAGAGCAAACCAAGCTCAACCGACAGGTTGATTGGAGTGGCTCTTTCACCCCGGAACAGAAGCCCCAACCTTGGCTCGAGCAGCCTGCACGGTGCCAATCGAAGCGTGAAGTGACAACTCAGCAGATGGAGATAAAGGTTGAAAGAAGATGTTTCGGCTGCAAAGCCAATGCATGACCATGCAGGGACAGATAGGTTGTTGGAGAAGAAGAAAGGGTTTTTTAGGTGGAAGAAATTGGGAGTGCCGGCTTTGAAAAATGTCGGTGGATTGGGTGAGAGGATGAGGAGGGGAAGGAGAAGGTGAGGGTGGAATTGGGCGACAAACGCCGATGGATTTAAAGGCAAAGTTCGGGCAAGGAGGAAGGACTCCGCGAAAGTGGAGAAAGTCGGTCTTGAGGAATTGGATGCTCTGTCTTACTTTTCTCTTTCTTTGTTTCAAATTACTTTATCTAACCCACGATCTATTTCTTTGGCTTTGATCATGTGGCATAGAGGGAATTTACAATAAGGAGATAGGAGGTGAGTGAGACTGAAGATCCCCAGTCATGTCGTCAAAGTGAAATGGGCTTCTTAAATGGACAGGTTTTGTATAACAAATGCCATTCATGTTGTTTATTTTGATTATGTACCTATAAAATGGAATAGATTTCTTCTTTCATTTTCTTTTATTAAGCTTCAATTCACAGCCTAACATCAATTCATGTAAACAGAGGCCCTTCCAAGTTTATAATCTCTCTTATCCACAAACATTACAACAAGCTTTTGTTGCATATATTGCTGGGGAATTTTCAAAATTTATAGTTTAATTTTTGTGTATTTTCAAAACTTTCCTTGTTTTTCTTTAGAAAACTTGAAATAAATTTGAGGACTTGTCCTACATTGGAAAGAGAGCAAAACATGAAGCATTTAATAAAGTGTTATATGAATTCTTTGAATATGGAATTGTGGAATGGATACTAGTGTGCATGTGTTCACACCACAAGAATGTTGCTTCACACCATCTGCACATATATGCGTGGCGTGGGCAGTGTGACATTTGATGGTGCACTTTGCATGGACACATTGGCGCCATGAGGGCGCTTTTCTATTTGCATCGGACAGGTTGGAGTGATGATGTGGATTCAATGTGGCATGGGTGACGTGAAATATAGTCAACTCCGCTGGCAGTGATGTGGCGTTCGTTGCGATGTGCATTTTGCATGGACACATTGGCGCCATGAGGGCGCTTTTCTATTTGCATCAGACAAGTTGGAGTGATGACGTGGATTCAATGTGGCATGGGTGACGTGGAATATAGTCAACTTCGTTCGGCAGTGATGTGGGGGTCGTTGCGATGAGTCAACCAACTGATCGAACAGTTGCGTCTTGTTCGATCTGGAGCGGGTCTTGATCATAGCCGTTGATTGGAGATGTGCGCGATTGTACGGATAAGATGGCACCCAATCGTGATCAGGTGTTATCAGTCAAGGCATCTATTTGTGTGAGAATGATCTGCACCATAGATCGTCTATCCAACGTCAGACCTGATGGATGCGATCAAAGGACATGACCATTTGATTAGATTGCATCAAGGCCTATAAATAAGCTGCGAAATCAACCATTTTAATCCATCAAAAAAATCCAGAAACATTCCTGCAATTTCTCTCTTTCTCTCCTCCCTCTTAATTTAGAATTTCGATCAAGAGTTTCTTAAGTAAGTTTCTATTTTTTTACTGGTAATCAAATTATGCAGACTTGATTATCAGTATCTTAGTTTTTTTGATTATATCAAGAGTATTCTGATCTATTGTCATTAGTGCAAATGTCAGTAAACTTAATCCTTAAACCAGATTTCATTGTATACTGAAGGTGAATTTGTTATAACCCCCTGCATACCTTTTGGTGGGTGTAAATATTATTTTTAGGAAAGTGACTAAGTAACGTAACTTGAAACATCAAATTTCTTTTCTATATAGATAAAATCATTGCTAAATTTTAAAAATCCAAAAATCACCAGCTAAAAAATTTAAGGCGAATTGTAGTAAATATATTTGGTACAACCAAGTGCATATACACAAATAAAATTGTCCTACCCAGGGGTGTGGAGTAGAATTTTTATTTAGTGGAGGCAAACCTTTGCATAGAAGTAAGGGGGCCACATGGCCCGCTCAACCCGTTTAACCCAGTCTCATATTTTTAAGATTTAAAAAAAATATTTAGTTTATAAAATCAGATTGAATTAAAATATTATGTCGGTTTAACATTCGGATTATGCTTGAGATAATGGGTTTTAGCCCAATCCACTTGCTAGCCCATTTGTAAAATATTAATTATAATTTTATATGTAAAAAAATTATAAAATATAAAAAATATACAAAAATGTTAGAAATTTCAAATAATTTATCAAAAATATTATCAAATACTCACATGGTTGTAGATTTCACACACATATGAGTGTTTGGTATATTTTTTTATAAATTATTTTGGATTCCTAACATTGCTAAAAAATATACTATATATTTCTTTCTAATGTTTAATTAAGAGCAATGTTAGAAATCCCAAATATTTTATCAAAAGTTCTATCAAATGTTTCATATGGGTGTGAGACCCACATAGGACTCACTGGGTCCTACACCCATACATCATGTGATATAGTAAAATATTTGATAAAATATTTGAAGTTCCTAACATTTTTTTATATTAAATATTTGTTAAAAGAATTATATTTATTTTATTATTGAATTTTGTTAACGTTTCACATCTAAATAATAATCAAAAGCATATAAATAATTTAATATCTCTTCAAGCTAATAGTATACATTTATTGGATTAAGCGAGTGAGTTTGGAATTTGAATTTTTTTATTTTATTTTATATTTTATGACTGAGCTTAAAATGGTTAGATTAGGTTTGATCTAGGAGTTGGTCAGACTTAAATGATACATATCTTTTTGAAATTTAAAAAAAAATTAAAAAGTCATAATAAAGCAAAAAAAGTGTATTATTATTGACTAAATTTTTGTTTTGCTTTTTTTTTTTTTTTTTTTTTTTTTTTTTTCCTGCTTTTGCTTGAATATTTTTTTTAATTTTTTTTTTATAATCACTTTTTTCGGTTAACGAGCAAACTCTCAAATCTGTCCTCCGTTAATTTTGGAATCAAATAGCTAATAAATTTTCTTCTCACTTTAGCTTTTCATGTTTCAAGTTTTTTTCAATTTACTTTAAAAACTAACTTATGTCTAAAATTAAACAGAAAATGATACATTAACAGTCATATGACATAAAAATATTTTCTTATATATAGCTTATACTTTTGACACAAACCTAAACCCCAATATAAAAATATATATTTTATGTAATGTGACAATTAATGTGACATTTTCTATCTAATTTTGAACAGAAATTAACTTTATGAGTAAATTAAAAAAAAAAAAAATATTAAAACATGAAATGCCAAAATAAAAAAAAAAAAATTTAAGGATCAAAATAGAAAAATGGCCAAACATAAAGGAGATAAAGTGTACTGTATCCTAAATGTGTCGGCACGTTGTTTTTATTTTTAGTAATTTTTTATTTTTTGTAAAATGAAAACAAGTCCCAACATTAAAGTTACATATTTTCTTTTTTAATGATCATCCATCTCTAACTCGTGGATAATATTACAAGTAGGATAACCAAGACCAAGCCGAGTCATAAATTTGAACGTCTTAATTATTTTTATTTTTTTTAGTATATCTACTTTTTTTTTGATTTTTTTAATATTTATATTTTTGATTTTTTTAAGTGTATCTCGGGCTAGCCTTATCTGCATAGAGTTGGGTGATCAATGTGAATCGTGAAATTAACTCTTATATTGTCATGATTCCAAAGGTTAAAACACCTCGATGTATGGTTGACTTCCATCCGATAAGTTTATGTAATGTTATTTACAAAATTGTTAGTAAGGTTCTTGCTAATCGGTTGAAGGTTGTCTTGCCTGCGGTGGTGTCATTAAATCAGAGTGCTTTTATTTCAGGGAGATTAATTAGTGATAATGTCTTGACTGCATTTGAGTTATTCCATTATATGAAAAATAAACGCCAGGGGAAGGGGCATTTTGCGCTCAAGTTAGACATGAGCAAAGCATATGACCGTGTGGAATGGGAGTTTTTGCGTGGTGTGATGTATCGTATGGGTTTTCCTCATGACTTTGTCTCTCTCATTATGCAGTGCATTACCACCGTATCATTTTCAGTCCTCCTCAATGGGAAACCAACTACCTCGTTTCAAGCTTCAAGGGGTCTTCGTCAGGGTGATCCACTATCACCGTATCTCTTCGTCTTGTGCGCGGAGGGGTTATCTTCTTTGATACACAGAGCATAGGAAGAGCGTAAGTTGTCTGGTATAACAGTTTGTCGAGGAAGCCCAACGATATCCCATTTATTTTTTGCTGACGATAGTCTCCTCTTTGGATCGGCGACTATTCCAGAAGCTCAGGTGGTGGTGGATATTCTGCAGAAATATGAGTTGGCTTCAGGCCAAAAAATTAATTTGGCAAAATCGTCGATTTATTTTAGTAAGAGTGTGGCTGACTCATTACGGGAGGATCTCTGTGGTGTTCTTGGTGTAGGTTCTATGGTGCAATCGGGTAAGTATTTGGGAATGCCATATTTGGTGGGTCGGTCAAAAAGGGAGGTGTTTGATTACCTCAAGGATCGAATTTGGAAGCAAGTTAATGGGTGGAAAGAGAAGAAATTATCTGCGGCTGGTAGAGAAGTCTTGATCAAGGCTGTTGTGCAATCCATCCCGACTTACGTTATGAGTTGTTTTCAGTTACCGGATAGTTTGTGTGCGGACATTGATGCCATTGTTTGTAGATATTGGTGGGGTCAAAGGGAGGACACCCGGAAGATTCATTGGAAAAAATGGGATTTTTTGTGTTCACAAAAGAGGGTGGGTGGTATGGGTTTTCGGTGCTTAAAGGATTTTAATGTAGCAATGCTCGCAAAGCAAGGTTGGCGGCTTCTCAAGGATCCGACTTCTCTACTAGGCCAGCTATTGAAAAGCAAAAGTATTCCCACATACTTTCTTCTCTGAAGGCCGACATTGGTACCAAACCCGTTATACGTGGCGGAGCATTATCCATTCTCAACCTTTATTGGCAGCAGGGGTTCGCTGGCGGGTTGGATGTGGTGAGAGTATCCGGATTCTTGATGATAAATGGATTCCTAGGCCAACTACATTTCAGATAATTGCTCCCCCATTTAATTTGCCTGCTGATTCCAATGTCAGTTTACTTATTGATCGTGATCGAAAATGTTGGAATGAGGAACTTATTCGAGACAATTTTCTTCCTCTAGATGCGGAGGTTATTTGGCAAATTCCATTAAGCCCAGATCTTCCCAGGGACATGCTGGTCTGGCACTATACGAAGCATGGGGCTTTTTCTGTTCGTTCGGCCTATTACTTACGCCGCAATATTATTAGTGCTAACTCAACGGAGTCTTCTGTGGATAGATCATGTTGGGATAAGCTGTGGCAGAAAATTTGGCAGCTTAATCTACCAAATAAAATTAAGGTATTTGCATGGAAGGCTGTGTGAATGATTATTCCGGTAAAGACTTTGTTGCGAAGCCGACGAATTCTTATTGATGTAATGTGCTCTAGTTGTGGGGTTGACAGAGAATCCTTGATGCATTGCCTTTGCTATTGTGATGTTGCGGGCCAGGTGTGGTGTCTAAGTCCACTGAAAAATCTGGTACAATGGGCTCATAATCAGGATTTTAAGGAGTGGTTTTGGCAGGTCATGCTCCAAGAGAATGAGTCTACTCTGGCTTTGTTTGTTGCTCTGTGTTGGGGTCTTTGGATGCGGCGCAACCAAGTAATCTTTTGTGATATCCATGCTTCGGCTGAGGCTACGGTGGCCATGGTTTGCAATTTGGTTAGTGATTTTGCTCAAGCACAACAACGAATTCATGGTCCTTTGCTGAGGAATAGAAATGTTCGTTGGTGTACTCCGGCGGAGGGTTGGTTCAAGGTTAATTTTGATGGGGCACGGTTCCAAGATTTGCAAACAGTTGGGGTTGGTGTTGTTATTCGAAACTCGATGGGTGACGTAATGGTTGCAATGACAGAGCAATTACCATTCTGGGTGGATGCCGACTGCGTTGAAGCTTTTGCAGCAGCTAAAGCCATTGATCTAGCAAGAGATTTGGGTTTTTCGGATATTATTTTAGAGGGGGATTCTTTAAAATTGTCAAAGCTTTGCAGGAGGGAGTCGACCTTTTATCGGCATATGGTCATCTTGTGTCACAAGCGGTGGCTGCTAGTAGATTGTTTCGGCATTTTAAAGTTTGCCATGTGGGGCGAATGGGCAATATGTTGGCGCATGGTTTAGCTCGGATGGCTCGAGGTGAGGACCACCAGCTCGTGTGGATAGAGGAAGTGCCGCAGGCTCTGTTTGATGTTGTCGCAGCTGATGCTGCTTTTTAGTATGCTTTTTTGCTTGTATGTTTCTGGTTACCATCTAAAAAAAAACTCTTAACTCTTAAAGTTAGAAAGCGGATGGAAAATCAGCACTAATGGAAAAAAAAAAAAAAAAGGTAAACTTGGATTCCTACTCCCCCACTAATATTTTTAAAAGAAACTCAATTGTCTGCATGTGATGTGATAAATAACCCACCAAAAGTGCAAAATGAGTTTTATTTATTAAAAAAGAATAAATTATAAATATAACTTATGAGATTTGTTTAAAATATTTGTCTCGAAAATGGTTCGTCTATTTCGATACAAAAACCACGACTTTGAGAGATCAGATCAAACTCACTTTGTGAACCCTTTGTAGTTTTGGAAATTATATTCTACCTTTTCATATTTTTAATTACTTAACAAATGATTCATTTTATTAATAAATTACTAAATCAATTAACAGTTTTTAATGGTATTAAAAATATATTTCAATTAATAATTCATATAATTTTATTTTATATAGAAGAGTAGTTAGAAATTTTATTTTTTTCTGTTAATTCTGTTAAATAATTTTTTTTAACAATGGAATATTTGTAATTTTAAAACAATATGAGATAATCCATATTTTAAGCAAGTGTTAGGGGGTGTATTTGTAATTTACACTAAAAAATTGGGTAATTCTATTTCCACACACTGCATACTCTTTGTGCACATACTCATCCAAAAATAAAATTATCAAAATAACTTTATCTTCCTCATTCAAAATCCTAATTCCCAAGTCGTAATTCCCCTCTCCACTCCCTTGGTGGCGGTGACCTCCATTACGCTTTCTGTGGTGCCATCTTCTCTAACTTCGTCTTCGACGTCATCCTTCTTAACTTTTTCACTAAAAGATCCCATATTCATTGCAGATGTGGCGGTGTAGACATGAGAGTCATGGTGCCTAGGGTTTAGAAAGAAATAGTGGGTAGCAAAACTAGACATTGTGAAGGAAATGGATTGGTAATGGTAGACGACAACGGTAGAAGGATAAGTGGCGGTGGTGATACAATTTTTCGACAGAGGAGGTGGTGATTGGTTGTTGATGAATGAAGAAAATAAGAATTAGGGGACTAGGGTTAGGGTTTGACTGATGAAGAAGATGAATGTATTTTTGGTAGGGTAGATGTGTACTAAGCAAACCATATGATTTCAAATTCATTATGTGTGTGTTTAGAGAAAAGATGTGCATTGAGAGGATTTGGTGTGTGAAAATAGAATTATCCCAAAAAATTGTTAAGATGTGGAGAAACTTTAAAAAAAAAAAAAATAGGAAAAAGAAAATGACATAATTTCATATTTTCTGAGTTATAATTAAAAAAAATGTTATAAATAAACATAACATGAGGCATAACTAAAGAATTCAAGAGTCATAACTAAAATAATGTCATAACTAAAGAAGAAAATTGGTCATAACTAAAGAAGAAAATTGCATAACTAAATGTGCATATGGTACACCCTTTTCAAGGGTGTGCATGTTAGAATTTTCCAAAATAAATAAATAAACATTTTGTATGAAATTGTGTAAAAGAAAAAATATATATATATATATATTTAAAGAGATATGCCACATCTCCTAATTAAGACCCCTTATTTCCACTCTCAATGACGTAATTATGACCCATGTGAAGCGGTTCCACACTCTTCTCTCTCATCTTCAATCTTTCTAATTTCATATTATTGGAAGTAAAATTGAGGAGACAAAATTAAGAGGTTAATCATTTTTCATATTTTAAAATCTTCTTAGGGTTCGTTTGGAAAAAACATGTTTAGCCTGACTTTTTTATTTTTTGGCCTACTCCATATATTTACCAATGTGATGTCCCGGGTCTTGGGCTTGAATAGTATTGTGTAGTAGGGTAGTATGTATTTCTTTCGGTGTTTTGTTTACCATATTGGGTTGTTGAAATTCATTTTCTACTCATACTTAATCTCTCTTAACTTTTTCAGGTTGAAAATTTTGAGTTTTGGGCTTTGCAACTTATTTCGAAATACAAAATCAAACTTTGGGTTTCTGGACAAAACAACTTGTGTGGAATTGGGAACCGCCCGAATGGATTATCATAGAGTCTTCTGGGTTTTCTGGGCAGAAAACCGCTCGAGTGGATTTTGGGTCCCACTCGAGCGGATTTTAGTGAAATTTTCTAGGCAGCTTTCTGGAGCAATCTGCCTGTGAGACAAAATTTTTTGCTTGTGTGGATTGGAAATTCCGCTTGTGCGGAATTGAAACTGCTCGTGCGGATTTTGGCGCATTTGTCTCAAAATTCGTGCTCTTTTTTTCAAAACTGATGTCAAAAACATGATATACGTAGATTTTCACATTTTTCTCTCTCTCTCTACTCATCTTTTCTCTCAATTCTCTCTACAAACACACCCAAACCCAACTTCTCTCTAAGATTTAGCTCAAATCTTCAAAAGGCTTTTTACACCAAATCGAAGAGGGCGACAAGGGCTACATTTATATCTGAGTCGATCGAGTTTTCGTCAACCTTGAGTTTATATATATGTTTTTACAAGTTTATGCATATTTTGAGTATTTCATCATGTTTGGATCATGATTTTTGGGTTGTGAAACCCTAGATAATTGTATGAGTGAAGCTTCTCTAATTTTTCAAAAAACTTTTGAGAATATGAATTATGTTATAAGGTGTGGGTGTTGTTTTGAAAAAATCCTTTCAAAAATGGAACAAAAATCTTATTTTGGTGGAAATCCTAGAATTTGGAGATTTTGGGAAAAAGTTGAGGTATTGTGAAATTTATGCTTAGTAAATTGTTATGTGAAGAAATGAAGGAAAAATTCCTATGGTTGTAATAACCCGACCTCCGATTAATGCTAATTCATGATTAATTATGCTTAACAGTAATTTAGAAGGAATCCGGAAGTAATTTACATAAGTATTGCATTATCTTTGTGTTTCTATCTGTTTGCCATAAAATGACCTGTTCGTGTCTTTAAGTTTCGGACTGCAAATTGAGAGCCTTATCGGCGCCCGATTCCTAAATTGATTAATGTTTTATGCTAGCTATATTTTATGTGATTTTATGGTAGATTTAATTTAAATTTGATTTGGTATGATTAAATAAAGTTAAATTACAATAGTTCAAGTAAATTACCATCTTGCCACTAAGTGGATTATTCTAGGCAATCCCCTAATCTTGAGCCACATGAGTTTGAGGCATAAATTATTCATCTTTTGAGTTCAAAACCGTAGGAGAGAGAGAGTGAGCAAGAGAACAAATTGAGTCATCTAGTCTTGGCTTGGAATCTAGAGGAATTGAAGGCAACTTGGAAGATTAGGCCTCTAAGCTTGAAATTGAAGACTTAAGGTAGGAGAATTACCTTCTTGATTGTGAATTCAAGTCATTTCTTGCATGATTCATGTGACATTAGTGATCTAAGACAAGAATTGAATTAAACATGTTGAATTAGAGCTTAAATCATGCATGCATGTCATATCATAACAATTTGAAGTGTTTTCATGGAAATTCTTGCATGCAAGACCATATTCTAGTAATAGTCTATGAGTTATCATCATGATTTTGAGTGTAATCTTGCATTTGGTTACATTTTTGGAGCATTGAATTCAAATGAACACTTGCATGTTTTGTTCTTTAATATTTCTTGGAAATTTGTTTGAATTGTGTTCAATTGACTCACCCTTGGGCTTTGATTTCTCAAATTGATCTTTAAAACATGTTATACTATGAGTTTAAAGTGTTCTTCCAGAAAATGGGCCCAAGAGGTTGAGTTTTGAGGTGTTGAATGCTTGGTTTGAGCTTGGGAGGCAAATCTGGAAATTCCAGAATTTGGCTTCCTCGCTCGAGCGAAGGATTCCACGCTCGAGCGACCATCGTTTGTTCAGAGCTCCGCTCGAGCGAAGGAATGGTGGCTCGAGCGTAAATTGCAAGCTCTCAGGTTTTTGGTGCACGCAGACGCACGCTCGAGCGACGAGACCTACGCTCGAGCGAAGGGTGTGTCTCACGCTCGAGCGTGCATCGAGCGTAAAATTTCAACAACCAGTACTTTTGCATTTTTACAGACCGCTCGAGCGAAGGAGTCTACGCTCGAGCGACCCCTCTGTTTTGGCAAGCTCGCTCGAGCGAAGAAAGCTACGCTCGAGCGAGACCCCTGTTTTCAGCAAATTTTGAAAAATGTTTTCCAAGGCATCTTTGCATCCTCATTCCATCCTAGGCATTCCTAGGCCATGTTTAAGACTCTATAGTGAGGCTTTAAGGTTAGAAACACATTAAGAATCAACGACGTAAGTTTTGTGTGATTAGAATGTGTGTTTCAAGTGTGTGTCCTTATGTGTTATGTAGGTCACGTGCCGCGTGTCGTGTGATCAATCTGCTCCGTCTGTCTGTTTCAAGGCCAATGTGAGTAATAATTTAGTAAAGTTATGTTCAAACTGTATCTACTTTCTGTGTGATAAAACAAGATATGTTTTCCGAAATGATATGTTCTGTACAATGAATGATTGTTCAATTTCTGATATGTATTTCGTGACATCCTTAGCATCATGTGATATCTGTTAGCTGTTACCCGGTATCGGAGGTTCCTTCATGGAACTTATTTCTGTCTGCACTCTGTTACCCGTACCGGAGGCCCTGTCATGGGGGCTCAGCTTCTGTTCTGTTCTGTTACCAGGATCCAGAGGTTTCTTTATGGAACTGGCTATTCGTAACCTCACGCGTATGCGTTCTGTTCTGTTCTGTTCTGTTCTGTTAATGTTAATGGATGTATCACGTAAATTAATCATGACTTATGATTTTTGTCTATATATATGATCTGGACAAATGAAGAATTTGATGCAAATCTGGATTGTGATTTCTGAACCTGTACGAACTCATTCATTGAAACCCTTTACTCTATTATTATTCACTGGGCTTTCGCTCACAGTTTATATTATGTATGTAGGTGAGACGGCACATGACCAGGGCCAGAGTTGACGGCCTTCTGTTCTGTTTTTTCAGCATCCGTTGTGCCTCCCGAGGAGGTTCCGATCGAAGCCTAATGCTATGGCTGTTTTTGTATTTCATGCTAGTCTCTGTATATGTTTTGTAAAGACAGGTCTTGGGTTGTACATGTTGTAAATATTGTGTACTGGACTGGCATGTTTATGTATATATACATATAAGTTTTGAAATGTTCCGTCCCATGTACGTTATCACAGCTCATTGGACCTTGTTTATTTTATTATTGCTTCCGCAGCCCCTTACTTATTTGCTAATCTGTTCAGAGGCCTTTGGTAATCCACGGATTACTGGCCGGTTACGGTGCTAAACCTATAGGGGCGGGTTTGGGTCGTGACAGAGTGGTATCAGAGCACGTGTTCTACCGCACACACAGGTCCGTATGAGCTTAGGATGTCCTAGTAAGAGTTAGGGGCATTCCATTTGCATGTGTGAGTGTGTGGTAATGCAACTGAATATGAAAACTGAATGTACATTGAATCAATGAATTGAAGGACGAATAAGATTATACCTGTGTTTATTATCATTTGATGTCTGTATAGTAAGATGGAGAATGCAAGGGGAAGTGGTGAAAGTGAATCTTCAGAGGCTCGCATGGGCCGAATGGAACAATGTTGCAGCATTGACTGAAACCTTGACACAACAACAGAGACAACAACCTTTGCCCCCTCCGCCTCCACCGGTACAAGCCGAAGCGGAAAATAATGACATCATCAATCTGACACAGAAATTCATGAAAATGAAACCGCCAACGTTCTATGGTGGAATTGAACCTTTGAAAGCTGAGACATGGTTGCTTGAGATGGAAAAATTGTATGAAGTATTTCCTTGTTCTGAAACTCAGAAAGTCCTCCTAGCCACCTATACTCTGAAAGATGAAGCCCGCAGGTGGTGGTTACTGATCCGAAGTAGCAATGGAAATATGACATGGGCACAGTTTAATGCTCTTCTACGACAAGTATTTTCCCCAATGTTTCAGGGATCGGAAAGTGTCTGAATTCCAGGAACTCAAACAGGGAAGAATGCTGTGGCAGAATATGAAGCGAAATTCACTGAATTGGCACGTTTGCCCCACATATGGTGGATACCGACTACAAGAAAGCACGAAAGTTTGAAGGAGGATTACATTTGGAGGTGTTTGATCGAGTAGGCGTCCTGAAATTGCCTACTTATGTGGAAGTTTTAGACAGAGCCTTAATGGCAGAGGCCACCTAGCCGCCATGAAACAAAGTAAAGCCCCAGCAACTACAACAACTGAGTGGAGAGGAAAAAGATTGGGTTTGGTTTTAAAAGAGGCGGTCCTTTGTCAGTAAGAAGCAAAACACGGGACTTCGAACAGCTCGAGTCAGAGTAGTGGGTCTATTCCGGTTGTTCTGATTGTGGTAAAAGGCACAGGGGTGTGTGCTACTGAGTGTCCGGTGCGTGTTTCCGGTGTGGCCAATCAGGTCACGTAGTGAAAGATTGTCCGCTCAGATTTGAGACTACTAGCCGTCCCACAGCAAGTTCAGCGGGATCCGCTTCTGTGGCCAAAACCAATGCCAAAGCCAATACTGGGAAGGAACCTCTGAGACAAGGCCGAGTGTTTGCCTTAGTGCCCAGTGACGTACCAAACACCTATACTGTGGTGTCAGGTACACTCTATATGTTCTCAAAATGCATGTGTACTAATAGATTCTGGTTCTGCACATTTCTTTGTATCGCATGCTTTCTCTCAAAAATTGACTAGACCATTAGAACTTATGACCTATGTGTTATCTGTGTCTACGCCGTCTGGGGATTCTATGATGTGTGCTCATGTTTATCCAGCATGTGATGTTATGATTGGCGATATGATGTTATATGTGGACTTATTACCCTTGGACATTAGTCATTTTGATTGTATTTTGGGATGGACTGGTTGACTAAATACTGTGCTAATTGTAAAAAACTGTTGTGTTTAGGCCACCTGGTATGCCTGAATTTACTTTTATTGGGAATGGGGTAGTTCCTCCCCCATATTTGATTTCGGCTATGAAAGCCGTAAAACTCCTTAGGAAGGGATGTAGGGGTTATCTGTGTTGTATACTGACTGCACCAGCTGACAGAATTACTGTAGAAACAATCCCTGTTGCTTGTGAATTTTCCGATGTGTTTCCAACTGACTTACCCGGGGACTTAGTTGATAGAGAAATTGAATTCACTATTGAAGTGTTTCCGGGGACACAACCTATTTCCAAGACTCCCTATAGAATGTCTACCTCTGAATTGAAAGAATTGAAAACCCAACTTCAGGAACTGTTAGATAAGAAATTTATCCGTCCGAGTACTTCACCTTGGGGTGCTCCAGTTTTGTTTGTCAAAAAGAAGGATGGTCTTTGAGATTGTGTATAGACTACCGAGAACTGAACAAAGTGACTATCAAGAATAAATACCCTCTGCCCCGAATAGATGACTTGTTTGATCAACTTCAGGGTGCCCAAGTGTTTTCCAAAATTGAGGTCCGGGTATCATCAGTTAAAGGTTAGAGCTGAGGACATAGAGAAAACTGCATTCCGAACTAGATATGGACATTATGAATTTTTAGTAATGCCGTTTGGGATGACCAATGCACCTGCAGCTTTCATGGATCTTATGAATAGGGTGTTTAAATCATATCTGGATGATTTTTTGTTGTGTTATTGATGACATTTTGATTTATTCTAAAGACAGGGAAGAACATGAGAACCATCTGAGAACCACCTTGAAGATTTTGAGAGAAAAGAAATTGTATGCTAAATTGTCCAAGTGTGAATTCTGGCTTGACAGTGTGGCATTTTTGGGACATGTAATCAACAAGGATGGAATTTCTGTTGACCCTCAGAAAATTGAAGCTGTCGTGGATTGGCCTAGACCGACAAATGTGACAGAAGTCCGAAGTTTTCTAGGACTTGCAGGTTACTACCGGAGGTTTGTGAAAGATTTTTCCAAGCTTGCCATGCCATTGACTCAGTTAACTCAGAAAAATGTGCCATTTGACTGGAATGAACAAAGAGAGGCAGCTTTCCAAGAATTGAAAACCAGGTTAGTGACTGCACCAATCTTAACTTTGCCTAATGGTACTGATGGGTTTCAAGTGTATAGTGATGCTTCTTACAAAGGTCTGGGGTGTGTATTAATGCAAAACGGAAGGGTGATTGCCTATGCTTCTAGACAACTCCGACCACATGAAAAGAATTACCCAACGCATGATCTTGAGTTAGCAGCTGTGGTGTTTGCTTTGAAAATTTGGCATCACTACTTGTATGGGGTAACTTGTGAGGTATACACCGACCATAAGAGCTTGAAATACTTCTTCACCCAAAAGGAATTGAATATGAGACAGAGGCGATGGTTAGAGTTAATCAAGGATTATGATCTGCAAATCTTGTATCATCCAGGAAAGGCTAATACCGTAGCAGATGCTTGAGCCGAAAATCCAGTGCGAATCTGTCATGTTTGCTATCCAACCGAAAAGAATTGTTGACTGACCTAGAACAAGATGGGCTACTGACTGCTATTGCCGCTCAACCTACAATTCTTGACGAGATCAAACAGAAAAGTGCGAGGATGAATACTTGAAAAAGATCACGGAGGAAATTGATTCAAAGCCAGGCGGGATTTGTGATTGAGAATGATGTGCTGAAATTTCAGAACCGTCTTTGTGTACCTGATTGTGATGATTTGAGAAAACGTGTTATGACCGAAGCTCACAGTAGTAAGTTTGCTATGCATCCAGGGAACACGAAGATGTACCATAATTTGAAACAGAATTTTTGGTGGCCTGGAATGAAAAAGAGTATTGCAGACTTTGTGGCTAGATGTCTACATTGCCAACAGGTAAAAGCTGAACACCAACGACCCGCCGGTTTGCTACAACCACTCCCAATACCGGAATGGAAATGGGAGCACATTACCATGGACTTCATTGTGGGATTGCCTCGTTCTTCTCGAGGTATGGACTCTATCTGGGTTATAGTTGACCGTTTAACTAAGTCTGCCCATTTTCTGCCTGTCAAAACTATTTATAACGCTGATAAATTGGCCAATATCTATATGACTGAAATTGTGAGATTGCATGGAGTGCCAGTATCTATTGTGTCTGACAGGGACTCAAAGTTTGTATCGAGATTTTGGCAGAGTTTGCAACAGGCTCTGGGGACTGAATTGAGACTGAGCAGTGCCTATCACCCATAGACAGATGGCCAAACTGAACGAACGAACCAAACTCTGGAGGATATGCTCAGAATGTGTGTGTTAGACTTCCCAGGGAATTGGGAGACCTACTTGCCATTAGCTGAATTTGTGTATAACAACAGTTACCATTCAAGCATTGGAATGGCTCCTTACGAAGCTTTGTATGGAAGAAAATGTCGTTCTCCGATATGTTGGGCTGAAGTAGGTGATAGACCTTTGTTAGGACCGGAACTTGTGCAAGAAACAACCGAGAAAGTGAAGCTGATACAACAACGCCTGAAAACTGCACAAAGTCGGCAGAAAAGTTATGCCGATGTTCGTAGAAGAGAGAGGGAATATGAAGTTGGAGATCACGTGTTTATAAAAGTGACCCCGATGAAGGGTCAAACTCGGTTTGGTGTTAAGGGCAAATTGGCGCCGAGGTATGTTGGACCTTATGAGGTCCTTAAAAAGATCAATCTGGTATCGTATCGGGTAGCCTTACCTCCAGTAATGGAACATACGCACAACGTCTTTCATGTATCGATGCTACGAGAATATTTGAGGGATCCACTTCACGTCCTTGAACCAACACATGTACTCCTGAAAGATGATTACACCTACGAGGAAATGTCTATTCAGATTGTGAACCGCAGAATCAAGAAATTGAGGAATAAAGAAATACCGTTAGTAAAAGTTGATTGGCAAAACCACAGAGGAACCTATGCAACTTGGGAAACCGAGGAAGACATGATGAAGAGGTATCCGGATTTGTTCCCATTGGATCCAATGTTGTTTCCGAATGAAGGTAATTCGAGTTTGGAGGACCAAACTCTTTTAAGGGGGGAAGATTGTAACCCGACCTCCGATTAATGCTAATTCATGATTAATTATGCTTAACAGTAATTTAGAAGGAATCTGGAAGTAATTTACATAAGTATTGCATTATCTTTGTGTTTTTATCTGTTTGCCATAAAATGACCTGTTCGTGTCTTTAAGTTTCGGACTGCAAATTGAGAGCCTTATCGGCGCCCGATTCCTAAATTGATTAATGCTTTATGCTAGCTAGATTTTATGTGATTTTATGGTAGATTTAATTTAAATTTGATTTGGTATGATTAAATAAAGTTAAATTACAATAGTTCAAGTAAATTACCATCTTGCCACTAAGTGGATTATTCTAGGCAATTCCCTAATCTTGAGTCACATGAGTTTGAGGCATCAATTATTCATCTTTTGAGTTCAAAACCGTAGGAGAGAGAGAGTGAGCAAGAGAACAAATTGAGTCATCTAGTCTTGGCTTGGAATCTAGAGGAATTGAAGGCAACTTGGAAGATTAGGCCCCTAAGCTTGAAATTGAAGACTTAAGGTAGGAGAATTACTTCTTGATTGTGAATTCAAGTCATTTCTTGCATGATTCATGTGACATTAGTGATCTAAGACAAGAATTGAATTAAACATGTTGAATTAGAACTTAAATCATGCATGCATGTCTATATCATAACAATTTGAAGTGTTTTCATGGAAATTCTTGCATGCAAGACCATATTCTAGTTATAGTCCATGAGTTCATCATGATTTTGAGTGTAATCTTGCATTTGGTTACATTTTTGGAGCATTGAATTCAAATGAACACTTGCATGTTTTGTTCTTTAATATTTCTTGGAAGTTTGTTTGAAATTGTGTTTGATTGACTCACCTTTGGGCTTTGATTTCTCAAATTGATCTTTAAAACATGTTATACTATGAGTTTAAAGTGTTTTTCCAGAAAATGGGCCCAAGAGGTTGAGATTTGGGTAGTTGAATGCTTGGTTTGAGCTTTTGAGGCAAATCTGGAAATTCCAGAATTTGGCTTCCTCGCTCGAGCGAAGGATTCCACGCTCGAGCGACCATCGTTTGTTCAGAGCTCTGCTCGAGCGAAGGAATGGTGGCTCGAGCGTAAATTGCGAGCTCTCAGGTTTTTAGTGCACGCAGACACACGCTCGAGCGATGAGACCTATGCTCAAGCGAAGGGTGTGTCTCACGCTCGAGCGAGCATCGGGCGTGCATCGAGCGTAAAATTTCAACAACCAGTACTTTTGCATTTTTACAGACCGCTCGAGCGAAGGAGTCTACGCTCGAGTGACCCCTCTGTTTTGGCAAGCTCACTCGAGCGAAGAAAGTTACGCTCGAGCGTGACCCCTATTTTCAGCAAATTTTGAAAAATGTTTTCCAAGGCATCTTTGCATCCTCATTCCATCCTAGGCATTCCTAGGCCATATTTAAGACTCTATAGTGAGGCTTTAAGGGTAGAAACACATTAAGAACCAACAACGTAAGTTTTGTGTGATTAGAATGTGTGTTTCAAGTGTGTGTCCGTTATGTGTTATGTAGGTCACGTGCCGCGTGTCGTGTGATCAATCTGCTCTGTCTGTCTGTTTCAAGGCCAACTGTGAGTAATAATTTAGTAAAGTTATGTTCAAACTGTATCTACTTTCTGTGTGATAAAACAAGATATGTTTTCTGAAATGATATGTTCTGTACAATGAATGATTGTTCAATTTTTGATATGTATTTCGTGACATCCTTAGCATCATGTGATATCTGTTAGCTGTTACCCTGTATCGGAGGTTCCTTCATGGAACTTATTTCTATCTGCACTCTGTTACCCGTACCGGAGGCCTTGTCATGAAGGCTCAGCTTCTGTTCTGTTCTGTTACCCGGATCCGGAGGTTCCTTTATGGAACTGGCTATTCGTAACCTCACGCGTATGCGTTCTATTCTGTTCTGTTCTGTTAATGTTAATGGATGTATCACGTAAATTAATCATGACTTATGATTTCTGTCTATATATATGATCTGGACAAATGAAGAATTTGATGCAAATCTGGACTGTGATTTCTGAACCTGTACGAACTCATTCATTGAAACCCTTTACTCTATTATTATTCAATGGGTTTTCGCTCACAGTTTATATTATGTATGTAGGTGAGACGGCACATGACCAGGGCCAGAGTTGACGGCCTTCTGTTCTGTTTTTGTCAGCCATCCGTTGTGCCTCCCGAGGAGGTTCCGATCGAAGCCTAATGCTATGGCTGTTTTTGTATTTCATACTAGTCTCTGTATATGTTTTGTAAAGACAGGTCTTGGGTTGTACATGTTGTAAATATTGTGTACATGGACTGGCATGTTTATGCATATATACATATAAGTTTTGAAATGTTCCGTCCCATGTACGTTATCACAGCTCATTGGACCTTGTTTATTTTGTATTATTGCTTCCGCAGCCCCTTACTATTTGCTAATCTGTTTAGAGGCCTTTGGTAATTTACGGATTACTGACCGGTTACGATACTAAACCTATAGGGGTGGGTTTGGGTCGTGACAATGGTTGTATCAAATGAGGAAATTTCATGGAGGAAATGAGAATAGTTGATTTTAAAACTTATCGTTAGTTTATCTTGGAAAACCAAGTTTAGAAAATGATGTTTAATATGTGGAGAATACATGAATGTTGATATTGTTATATTATCTTTTGGAAATAGATATTATGATGTTATATTGATAAGAGATGTGAAATTTGATCACAATGGAAGATTGTGTGGATGAATTGAGAAATTGAGAAATTTCAAGGCATTATAGAAATACATTGCATTGGCACTTTATTTCATTATCATCACCTTTCCAATTGGCATTGTTGAGATTATTACATGGAACTTTATTATTGCATTGGACATTTGCATCGTCATTTAATTTTATCATTGATACAATTGATTTTGAATGTTGCATTGGAAAAGTATTGCTTGAGAAAGGAAATTGTTTTGTGAAACAAGATCATATTGATTTGTTTTTAGGGTAAATACGTTGGTAAATCTGAATAGGGGTATAGTTGGTATTGGTTAAGTTGGCCTGAGTGTCTATGGTGAAAGACCGAAAACACGCGCAGAGGAGGTACCACGTGCTTTCTGGTTAACAACCGGTAAAGTTGGGATTTGTAGTGTTTGTTACGACTACTTGCAGACACCAACCTAGGGATTACTTGAGTCATATTTACTGCCCCTTTGAACTACATTAAAATTATTGAATTCTCAAATTGCATTGTGCACTATGTTCTTGAACATGGCATGACATATCCATTCATCTTAGGAGGTTGTATAAAATGTATATACTTTATTAAGATTTTCCTACTAAGCTTTGTATTCACCTTATGGGATTTTGTGCAGGAAATGATGTGGTGATTCCGCCGAGTTAGAGGCGTGGAATATATTTTGAGAGCATAAGGCTCTTTTCTTTTATCGTAATTATTTTTGAGAAGCCAAGGGTTTTACGTGTATGGATTTGAAAACTATTTTGTGTAACCGGGCTTAAGCTTTAGAATTTGTAATCCTTAAGGGCGTTTGATTGTACTTGGCTTATTGTGCCATGAGAGAGTAATTTATATAAAAATTGGGCCGAGCTGGGTAAAGTGGGCCGAGCTGGGTAATGGGTCGTTTTGGGCCGCACCACGAAGGGCTGAGTAAAAAGGCCATGTAAGTTACTCCGGTCTGGAGAAGTGATCTTGGTGTTATACCGGTCGCACCGAGGTAATTAGTTCGGTCACATAAGGCTTGTTTCTACTTCGGTTGAGGAAGCGATGTTCGTCTTCAGTAGTTAGTTCGGTTAGCGTTGGAGACCGAGGTATGCTAAGTCCTTGGGAGACTTGGCTGAAGTTAGTTCGGCTCAACTCTCTTGTGGTTAGCTCGGTCTTAGTATGGGAAAGCCGAGGTAAGAGAATGGGAGTAAGGGCCGAACTAACGTTTACTTCGGTCATATTGGAGTTTGGCCATGGTAAAACCATCTCACTTGGTTCAAGCAGTGAGGGGGGTGTTGGAGATAAGCATTATCTTCAGGAGTATGAATCCTAGAGGACTCTACATGGAGGAGTAAGAGTCCTACTAGGATTGTGCCACGCGAAACCTATAAAAGCTCACCAATATCACCTTTGGAGAGGTAATGCAACTTTGCTTCCTGAATACACAGAGCTTTTGTCTATTTGTCAAGTTCTGACTTAGGCATCGGAGAGGTTTCCGGCACACACCCGCCGGCTAGCTCACGTTTGTATTTTCAGGTAGTGAACGACGTCGTACGGAGGAGCGCAGACTTGATCAACAGGATTATACGAGAAGGTGTATTTCTTTCCCGTACAATTGGCGCCGTCTGTGGGAATCAGACAAGAACAACCTCTTGATCAAGCTTTTCCTCCCAAAAATCAATGGCGAACAACGAAGAATTACCACAGTCCGCCGTTGACGAACTAACTCCAGAAGGGGGTGCAAGGCGCGAAGGCCTACCCTTGGTCACTCCCATGGCGAACCTGGAACCACAAAGGCAAAATTCCAGGAGGGATGCAAGGGGACGAAGGCGGAATAACAGCCCCCATCACTCTCGTTCGCAAAGCCCAGAAAGACAAAGACGCAGAATTGATCCTCAGACTTTGGAGGATCGCGTCAAGGAACAAGACGAACTGATCCGTCGGATGGCAGCGGACATGGAATCTCTGAAGCGCCAGGTGAAGGAAAAGAGTGGCGACAGGAGAGGGGCGCACAAACAAGACGCCCCCTCGCCACTCGGAAAGTCGTAGTCAGAATACTACACCCCTCAAGCAGAGAAAAGAGCCTCAGGACAGGCGACACGCAATCCAGATCTTCCAGAACTCGTCACTCCAGGTCTGAGAGGTCGTACATGAGGGAAGCACATATGGCCCTCGCATACGCACCAGACAGGTCAGAGACAGTTGCCCAGATCGTCCGACCTACGAACCGTGCTAGAAGAGAAAGCACGATGGAAGGAGGACGCCAGGGCGCGCGATCCACACAGAGTTTCTGCCTTACAGCGGTTGGCTCCTCGGACGCATGGAAGCGTCGAGGTTGGAATGCCAATACCGCGCCCGCCTACGAACCAACGGACAAGGCATTGGCGAGGCTGCAGACCTCACCATTCGTCCCAGCAATAGAGAACGCGCCCCTACCGTCAGGCTTCCTACAGCCCAAATTCACAACATATGAGGGGAAGACGGACCCCTACTCACACTTGAGCCACTTTCGCCAGGTCATGGCTGTATACCGGCGGAATGAGGCCTTGATGTGCATCCTATTCCCTTCAAGCCTTGGCGACCTAGGCCTGACTTGGTTTGAGAAACTTCCAGAAGGCAGCATAGCCTCCTGGGCGCAATTGGCGGAGGCGTTCGTACAAGGTTCCGAACAAACACTAAAACTCCGGTGGAGATCGACCAGCTACTCTCCATCGACATGGGCGACAAGGAGACCCTAAGATCATACAACAGTCGCTACTGGGAGACATTCAACCAGATTGGGGACTGCCCAACCAATCTCGCCATTGCGCAATACAAAAGAGGCCTTCCAGTCGGGAACAGACTGAGGGACTCTATCACCATGACACCGCCCCCACCTCACCATGGAAGCCCTGATGGAGAGAGTGCATCAGCACATCAGGGTGAAGAGGATGGCGCACGTGCCAAAGCAAAATCTGGCGCGACCCAGTACCAGAAAGAAGGCCTCAGCAAAGGTCAACGCGGTAGACCGCCGAACAGAAACGGACGTGGCAAAAGACAATGGAGAAGACCAGGACAAGAGATGGCTGAGAGTCCGCACCGCCATAACCACGGTCTTCAAGAAACCGATCTACCGCATACTTAGCGAGATTCGAGACGAGCCTTTCGTCAAGTGGCCAGCCAAGCTAGGCGAGGCACAGAAGGACTACGATGACAGATCAGGTGCACCTTCCACAAAGAAAAGGGGCACCGACTGAGAATTGCACGCCCTTGAGACAGCACTGGAGAGTTGGTGGCAGCAGGCCACCTGGACAATACATAGAGGAGGGGCACAACCAGCCCCCCAGGACCAGAATATGCCCAATGGAATGCCGATCGACGCCCCACCTCAAGGCGTCATCAACGTAATACATGGAGTCTTTGAACCTGAGCGTGTATGCGAGCTCAGAGGTTCAATCAAAAAGGCTGAGCACTTAAGAGAGGTGCTAAGTGCCCAACCAGTCGTCAAAAAGGGGAAGACAGAGGCCACAAATGTCATGTCTTTTTCGGATAAAGACTTGGCAAGGATTTATTGCCCTCACAACGATGCCTTGGTCGTCACTCTCCGAGTCAAGGATTTTGACGTCAAGCGGATTCTGATTGACCAAGGTAGTTCATGTGAAATCATGTACTATGAAACCTTCAAACAACTAAAGTTGCAAGATAAAGACTTGGCGCCTGCCGTATCTCCCCTTATCGGATTCAACTCCATGCCAGAATGGCCCGTCGGCAAAATTATCCTCCCAGTCAGAGCAGGGAGTGTGACGAAACAAGTGGAGTTCTGGGTGTTGAAGGTCCCCTCCACCTACATTATCTTGGGCAGAACATGGCTGCATGCCATGCGCTCGGTGGCGTCCTCCTACCACCAAGTGATGCGATTCCCAACGACGCCGGAGTAATAGAAGAAGTTTATGGAGATCAGATCATGTCGAAGCAGTGCTTTGTCACAGTAAACGGCAGCCGCGCTGCCAAAGGATACGTTCATTCGGTGGAAGAACCTGAGAGTAATGAACTATTCGCAGATGTTGGCAAAGCGGCTAGTCAGAAAGCAGTGGAGGACTTGGTGGAGGTCAGAATAGATGAAAAGAACCCGGATAAGTTCTTTTTGCTTGGTTCGTCGTTGTCCAGCACTGAGAGATTGGAGGTCTTGGAATTTTTGACCTCCAACATCGAAGTGTTCGCCTGGACCCCATACGACATGCCAGGCATTGATCCCAACTTCATCTGTCACCAACTCAATGTCCACCCTTCTGCCAGACCAATCATTCAGCGCACCCGCAGATCGGCACTCCACCACGCCGAAATAGTGGCAGAAGAAGTAGGAAACCTGCTGGAGGCAGGGGCAATCAGAGAGGTGCACTACCCAAGATGGATCTCCAACACCGTCGTAGTGCCAAAGAAGAATGGCAAGTGGCGTGTTTGCGTCGACTACAAAACGGTCAACAAGGCGTGCCCAAAAGATAGCTTTCCTCTACCAAGGATAGATCAACTGGTAGACTTAACGGCAGGGCACAACCGACTTAGTTTTCTGGACGCATACAGAGGCTACCACCAAATTGCCATGCACGAACCAGACCAGGAGGTCACATCCTTCACCACGCCAAGAGGACTATACTGCTACAAGGTCATGCCCTTTGGCCTAAAGAACGCAGGGGCACATTCCAAGGATGGTCACAAGATGTTTGAACCATTGTTAGGCAAGACAATGGAGGCTTACATCGACGATATGGTGGTCAAGAGCAAGATGAGAATGACCATCTCAAAGACCTAGGTGAGATGTTTGAGATCCTGAAGAAGCATAAGTTGCGCCTCAACGCGTCGAAGTGTGCATTCGGAGTAGGATCTGGCAAATTCCTGGCTTCCTGGTGACCAACCGGGTATAGAAGCAGACCCTTCTCAGATCAAGGCATTCAGATCTGGAGAGACCAAACTCAGTCAAGAAGTACATCTCACCGGCATGGCCGCTGCGCTCAATCGATTCATAAGCCGGTCGTCAGACAGACTACGACCATTCTTCCATGCTCTGAAAGCCAAGTTTGAATGGGACGACGAATGCGACCAAGCTCTGGAAAGCCTGAAGGAATACATGTCTTCTCCACCACTACTTGTAACCCCAATTCCTGGAGAAGAACTTTCTTGTACCTCGCAGTTCCAGCATGCAATCAGCGCAGTGTTGGTCCGCGCAGAAGGAATCCAACATCTTGCCCATCTATATGTCAGCAAGACATTACTGGGCGCCGAAACAAGGTACTTGCCACTGGAGAAACTGGCATTGGCCTTGATGATGGCCTCAAGAAAGTTGTCGCATTACTTTCACGCCCACACCATAGTTGTTCTCACAGCCTTCCCATTAAAGGCTTTATTTGAAAGAGCAAACTTCTCTGGGCGAATTCTGAAGTGGGCAGTAGAGTTGGGACAATACGACATCAAGTTCCAACCTAGGACCGCAATAAAAGCACAAGCATTGGCAGATTTTGTCGCAGAATTCACACCAGGAAGTCATCACATCTGCCCAGTCGACCTAACTGAAACAACCGAACTAGGGATGGAAGTTGACGTCGGAATAACGCAACCCCTAGTACTGGTTACTCAGTCAGGCCCCAAGGCAGACCAGAGTAAAGAAAGGAAGGAAGAAACAACCATGCTACACCAAGTCAGGACTCGCCAACAAATAAAGACTTGGTGCAAACAGAAAGCAAGGGGCAGACAACGAGCATGGACTCTGAAGAAGACACCAGCATCATGGAAGATCCCAAGGCATCATCTGATCCCTCCACCTGCTGGAAGTTGTTCGTCGGAGAGATGTGGAAGCTCTTCGTGGATGGAGCATCCAACCGGCATGGAGCAGGACTTGGCATAGTCCTCATCTCTCCAGACGGCCTAGTAGTGGAGCAGGCAATCAACCTTGGCTTCCCAGCATCAAACAACGAAGCGGAGTATGAAGCGCTTCTGGCAGGCCTCAAGTCAGCATTCTACATGAAGGCCACCGAGCTAATGGTCTACAGCGACTCACAGTTGGTGGTAAACCAAATATCTGGCGACTACGAAGCAAAGGATGACAGGATGGCCAAGTACCAAGATTTGGTCAGAACAGAGATCAAAAAATTTGAAGTAGTCAGGATAGAGCAGATTGGCAGAGAGGAAAATGGCAGAGCAGACGAACTGGCAGGCTTCGCCTCAATGGCAGACACCTCCATTCCTCACCCACTACTAATCGACTATCTGCCCAGACCAAGCATTGAAGACCCAGAAGCAGAAGAGGTATGTTGCGCAGAATTAGGCCCTTCTTGGATGGATCCCATCATACTGTTCCTGAAAGACGGCACCTTACCAGAAGAAAAGAAAGAAGCCAACAGAATAAGAGCAAAGTCACAGCGATTTTGGCTCTCTCCATCCTTAGCATTATACAAAAAGTCGTTCTCAGGACCTTACTTAAAGTGTGTTCACCCCAACAAAGTGGAAGCATTCCTGTTTGAAATACATGAGGGGGTATGTGGCAGCCATCAAGGAGGAAGATCACTAGCATACAGAGCAATTTCACAAGGATATTGGTGGCCATACATGCAAGCGGATTCAGAGAAGTGTGTTAAGGAGTGCGAAAAGTGTCAAAAATTCGCACACCAAATACACCAACCTGCCAGAGAACTTCTACCTCTAACCAGTCCATGGCCTTTCGCGATGTGGGGATTGGACATAGTAGGCCCACTTCCAATAGCTCCAGGCAACAGGAAGTTCTTTCTTGCCGCAACCGACTACTTTACAAAGTGGGTAGAAGTAGAAGCCTTAGCGTCAATCAAGGAAAAAGATGTGAAGAAGTTTGTCTGGCAGAACATTATCACTCGATTTGGCATACCAAAGGCACTGATCTCAGACAACGGCACTCAGTTCGATGGTAGGATTTTCAGAGGCTTTTGTGAAGAGTACAAGATAGAATTCTACAATTCTACACCGGCATATCCCCAAGCAAATGGTCAGGCAGAGGCGTCAAACAAGGTAGTCTTGGATGGATTGAAGAAAAGGTTAGAGAGAGCCAAAGGAAAGTGGGCAGAAGAGCTCCCCATGTTTATGGGCTTACCGCAACGCCTCGACGATCAACAGGAGAAACACCATTCTCCTTAGCTTATGGCATAGAAGCGGTCATCCCATTAGAAGTTGGCCTCCCCACAATTCGAAGCGAAAACTTTGATCCAGACTTAAATGGCGAAGCCATAGCATTAGAGCTTGACCTTGCGGAAGAAAGAAGAGACAGAGCATTGGTTCACATCGCCTCCTACCAACAAGAGTTGTCCAGAAATAACAAAACAGTGCATCCAAGGCAATTCAAGATCGGAGACTGGGTACTACGCAAAGTCATGGGAAACACTTTAGTACCAGGTGACGGCAAACTAGGACCTAACTGGGAAGGACCTTACAAAGTGGTCGGATTAGCAAGCAAAGGGGCATACCACTTAGAAGATGAGGACGACAAAGCAATTCCCAGGCCATGGAACACTGCCAATCTCAAGTTGTTTTATTTTGAGCTTTTTTCGCTTTTAAGTATGTGTAATTTTTTACTTTCTCAATAAAACAAATCGATTCTTTTTCAGTATAATTATTTTAGTAGACAGTAGTTTTAGTAAGATAGTAGCATTGTAAACATAGTTGGCCGGAATAACCAACTATGACCCATCCTAAGCCCAGGATCGGGATCCAGGTTGCAGGACGTTTGGTCGGTATAACCATACACTTTATTCTAAGTTGGCTGGAAAAACCAACTTAGAGGTTGGCTGGATTAAACCAACCCTTTGTACTCTTCAGCCGAAGTATGGGTATGGCTGAAGAGTGGTTGGCTGGATTAAACCAACTGTTGGCTGGATTAAACCAACTCTTTGTACTCTTCAGCCGAAGTATGGGTATGGCTGAAGAGTGGTTGGCTGGATTAAACCAACTCTTTGTACTCTTCAGCCGAAGTATGGGTATGGCTGAAGAGTGGTTGGCTGGATTAAACCAACTCTTTGTACTCTTCAGCCGAAGTAGTTATATCGGCTGAAGAACAGTTGGCTGGGTTAAACCAACACTGAATACTCTCCAACCGAAGTAGCTATATCGGCTGAAGAGTGGTTGGCTAGTAAGTTAGATAGCTAAAACCGAGATCACGGTTGAACAAATGAGTACAAAAAAAATCATTGCAAATGCAAGCATACTCAAACAAAACCGAAATAAGAGTTGAAGATCATTTCATTGAAGTACAAAACAAATACAATTGGGGGCCACAGCCCGGTTACAAAGTCCAAATTCAAAAGAAGAAAGAAAAAAGACAATCAGCGAAAAAGTTCATCAAGTTCGGTGTCAAATTCTACATCGGCATCTGCCTGAAGACCGGTATCAGATGGGAGCATGGTGTCAGGAGGGAGCTCGGTGTCAGCCTGAACTTCGGTATCATTTGGCTACAACTCGTGAGTCGGGTCTTCAATGGCTTGCTCCAACCGAGCTGACTGATTATTTTGTTGTTCATTGACGACCGGGGTGAGAGTTGGCTCATCTTCTTCAGAGTCATCATTATCATCATCTTCATCACAGGACCCCTCAAGAAACTGCCTTTGGAGATCGGCAGCGTATTGCGAAAGCGAGGCTGGAATGGAGTACGGTGGAGCGTTGTAGACCTCGGTGTCGGGCGTACAACCGAGCTTCTCCACCGCACTCCTCCAGCCACATTTGAAAAAAAGATCTTTGGCTGCGTCACATTGCAGGGTGTATGCTGCTTCGGCCTCCTTAAAGCCCCGCTTCTCGCCTTCTTCATCTCCCCCCTTCAATTGGTTTATTTCGGCATCTTTTCTTCTCAATCGAGGCCAAGTGACGCAGGTACCTGTCCTTTGTCTCAATGGCGATCTTTTGTTTCTCGGCTCGGCCGAATTAACCACTTCAGTCAGCCGACCGTTCTTAGCACGAAGCTCGGCTAGCTGTTTTTTGGCATCCTCTAGCTCGACCGACTTTGCTTCGGCCTCCGCCATTGCCTCCCTTGTATTGCGCCGAAGTTCCATGACCCTCCTATGAGTGACTTGGTTTTTCTGGATGGCCTGCAAAGGAGAAGTAACGTTAGCCGGACTCAAAGTTGGAAAAAAATTTACATAAAAAGATGAAAGCTGTTTACCAGGTGGACTTCGTAGAAGACCGGATTGACTTCAGCTCGGTGTTAAGCTGTTTGTAATGGTGCTCCATATCCTTGGGAAGGCACATACTTTTGGCCAGGTTGAAAGCCAACAAGTGGTCCTTCTCCGCAACCACAGAATCTGAAGCAGTGATATCTCGGTTGTTGAAGGAGAGGGTAGGAGCCCATTTGGAGGAGGAGGCAGTTCGGTCGGACTGCTCCGGCTGGGGGCTTTGTTGAAGGCTTGGGGGAGGGCTTGGTGGTGGAATCCTCTCGTCCTCATCAACAAGTTGTGGCCCGGTTTGGCTAGTCCGGGCACGCTTGTTTCGGCGAGAAGTGGATGGCTGCTGGGATGGAAGGGCCACCACGGTTTCAGTGGCTTGGCCGGTTGGTCGCACGTCGGTTGGAGTTGTTGCGGTCAGAAGGGCCTTTAGCCTGTTCTTCTTTGCCATTTCTTGTTCGGCAGTAAGTGGCACAAGGATGATCTGGGGCAAAGATGGGTCCGGTTCTGGTGCCTCTTCAAGAAGAAAGTCGGTCACCTTCGCTTTTCGGCGACCGCTATATCGGTAGGTCGGCTCGAAATTCAGAAGTTTTGCCCAACTTCTCTCCTTAACTCGTAATGCGGTGCGCAGAAGACCGAGGTTGGGGTAGCCGTAATTTGATAGGAGATGGGCCTTATTTGCAAAGGAAGACAACTGTTAGTCCGGTGCAAAAGTAGAAACCGGAGTAAAAGAAGAATGCATGGAAAACCGAAGTAAGTATACCAGGGATTCCTTTGTTCCAGTTTATGCTTCCGCCTGGGATCTGGGCCTGGTGGTCCTCAAAGTTCCCAGACACCCAGAAGTAGTCATCATCATTTAAGTCTTTGTCCGGTGTGTTCTTAATTATTTTCTCTCGGCCACAGCATATTCTCAAATAATAGCACCAGCCGTCGTCTTTGGATCCTATGGAGTATTGGTGCAGTATTTCGGCTAAGCCTAGGTTGAGACCGGTTTGGCGGTTCAGTGCGGCTATTCCCATTATGATTCGCTAAGTGTTTGTGGAGAGTTGGGTTGGGCATAGTCTGGTTTGCCTAAGAAACTCACAGATTAGTGGTTGGACTGGGAATCGTAGTCCGGTTTCTATTATTGACTGAATGGTGAAGGGGACAAAGCCTTGGTTGCCCCATGGGTCAACGTCTAGTTCGACTAAGGTAAGGTTGACATCGGCAGGAATATTGCAGTCCTTGCGGAATTCGGCTAAGCCTCCTGGGGTTTCTACTAAAAACCTATACTTCCCCATTTATGGTATAACTTATGAAATAAATTAATTCAGCTGAGAAGTTGTGCTCAGAAGCTCGGTTGAGCGCACAGAGGGAGTGCCTGGACAACCTAAGTCTGCAGAATAAAAAAACAAGGTGTTAAGCACAGATCGTTGACCGTGCTACAAAACAAAGCAAGAAAGAGAGTCTTACTTCGGCTACATAGGGTACTACAGGATCTACCTCGGTTACAACAAGGTGTGTGGTATATCGGCTTGGCAGGAAGTTCGCCTATGGGTTTGTTACCCCGGTTGGGCCTCAAGGGGCAGCTTTCTGAGTTCGGTTTAGAAATTGAGAAAGCTGGCTTAGCTCCCGAGGGCTCAGCTCGGTCGTGGCCAAGATTTCTAGTTCGGTGCGTTCTTGTTTCGGCTAGTGTGAATCAGATGGTGACCTATTGAAGCTACTGTGATATGTACAAGTTCTAGTTCGGTTCCAATCTACCTAAGTCTTTATATAAGCAAAAACAGTTCCCTAGTTCGGTTGGATGTGTTTGTGGATCAAACAGGTGTTTTACTAGCAATTTCTTGAAGTTCATAAAGTTCTTGTGAAGTTTTTTCCAGAAACTACATGAAACTAAGCATGGAGAGTGTTTTGCAAAAACATATGAAACAGAATACAGAAATAAAGGAAAGCAAGAATGGATTCATGTACTTACCAGAGGAAGAGGAGGAAAACTAGAAGAACGAAATGGAAACAAACGGTAGCAGGAACACGAGCTTCAGAGGTATGAGATTGAAGAAACAGTGAGGGCACGAGAAGAGAGAGAAAAGACTTAAGTATGGTGAATGGTGTTGAAATACCAAATGGCCTTTTCTTTGTGTTTGTGAAAGAAAAGGCGGGAACTGTTCAAAAACTGCGAAAAGACGAAGGCGGCGTTACAGCTGTGGAAGACCAATACCGACGTGCCACATGTCATTGGAAGGACAATCGATTCAGTTTCTGCAATTGAAGAGACGTTTTGACCGGACGATTCACAGCTCGGCTTATAGACAGCTCGGCTGGATAAGCTAAATAGTTTTTAGCACGGTTGGAGAAGTTAAAGGGTTTTCAGCCCGACCGGAATAGCTAAAGGATTGTAGTTCGGCTGGGTAAGCTAAAAACTTTAGCTTGGCTTAAAGACAGGTAATCCCTATCATGCTTTGCAGATGGAATTAAGGGGCAATTGAGAGGGTAATTTATATAAAAATTGGGCCGAGCTGGGTAAATTGGGCCGAGCTGGGTAATGGGTCGTTTTGGGCCGCACCACGAAGGGCTGAGTAAAAAAGCCATGTAAGTTACTCCGGTCTGGAGAAGTGATCTTGGTGTTATACCGGTCGCACCCGAGGTAATTAGTTCGGTCACATAAGGCTTGTTTCTACTTCGGTTGAGGAAGGCGATGTTCGGTCTTCAGTAGTTAGTTCGGTCATAACGTTTGGAGACCGAGGTATGCCAAGTCCTTGGGAGGACTGGGCCATGAAGTTAGTTCGGCTCAACTCTCTTGTGGTTAGCTCGGTCTTAGTATGGGAAAACCGAGGTAAGAGAATGGAAAGTAAGGGCCGAACTAACGTTTACTTTGGTCATATTGGAGTTTGGCCATGGTAAAACCATCTCATTTGGTTCAAGCAGTGAGGGGGGTGTTGGTGGATAAGCATTATCTTCCAGGGGTATGAATCCTAGAAGGACTCTACATGAAGGAGTAAGAGTCCTACTAGGATTGTGCCACACGAAACCTATAAAAGCTCACCCATATCACCTTTGGAGAGGTAATGCAACTTTACTTCCTGAATACGCAGAGCTTTTGTCTATTTGTCTAGTTCACTGACTTAGGCATCAGAGAGGTTTCCGGCACACACCCGCCGGCTAGCTCACGTTTGTATTTTTAGGTAGTGGAACGACGTCGTACGGAGGAGAGCAGACTTGTTCAACAGGATTATACGAGAAGATGTATTTCTTTCCCGTACATGCCACATGCCATAGATTCATATTCTTTAAATGTTGAATGTATAACCTCATGTGAGGTATTTTTTGTAAATCTCTGGAGTTCAACGAATATACACGTTGGAGATTTAATAATGTTGTCCATGTTGGGGGCTTTATATTCCTTATATATATGTTAAGCATTAGAAGGGTTGTTTTGGAAGTAAGTTAATGAAATTAGAAGTTAATGAGTACTTATTGTGTTAATTTTTGGGTGTGACAACCAATCAGATAATGCCATATGGAACTACAATCTTATTAAATTTATAATTCATATTGCCATATCATATGGGTCACCATAATGACTAAATAATTAAATTTAGTCTCCTATTCTCCCACTTGGCCCATATCATAACATACATCAAGATTTAATAAGGTAAACATTAGGCGCGCAATAAATCATATCCAATCTTATTTTAGTTTGGTCATCATCATAATACTATAATTAAATGGTTTACTAATGCGAGTCATGGTGGTTCTACACTAATATTGCGATATAGTCCCTTCCATGCACCACAACACTAGCAACTAGTTTAGTACAGTTTTTAAGTGAGGAGTGTATTTAAAAGGTTCAATAATGTCTTTATATCAAAGACTATTCCTGTTATCATTCATTTATTCTCATATATGTACTTACACCATTCATAAAAGGAAATATATCAGAAATACAGTTAATGAGATCTCAATGTGTCTGTAACGCCTAACAAAACATAACAATAAAATCATCTCACAATATTTACTAATTGACAATACATTTCAGAATATGATATCTTTACATCCATATGAATCAATTGTACAAAAGATGACACATGCAACTATACATTCATAAGACCTAACCCTGAATCAATAGCATGTGTCATAAGTAAGAGATATGAAATAAAAGTCAAACAAGTATATAAATGCCCTAATGGCTACAACTTTCCAAGACGATACTTGGTTACAACAAAAGTGAGTTTGAAACTCAATACAAATAAAGCCCTAGGCTTGTACAAAATAAATACAACAAAAACAAAACAAGAAGCTCTCGGCTCCAAGTCCTCCCAAGCTACGACCTTGGCGGAGGTATATTATCAGTACCTGAAAATAGTTTTCCACATAGGGTGAGTCAAAGCCCAGTAAAGATACTCTAACACAGTGTATGAATCTTATCAGAGTTATAAGGTGAATGCATATGCAATGCTTATACCAAAATATTTTACATCTCTTTCCAAAAACCATGTAATGCCAGGTTTATATCACAATTCATGAAATCATCTCTTTTACAATAGAAAACAGGACAGTGGATACAACACTGGGAATATCTAGGATGTGCCTGCAAGTAGGCTACAGGCACTACCAATTGCCATTTTTACCGGTACGGAATGCTCGGCATCTATCCACATAGGTTTTTGGACTTTCACCAAGGACACACAGGCCAACTTAATACCATAATTACACCCCCTATCCAGATTCACCAAGGTATTCACCAAATTTTCTCAAAACAATAAACATTTTCAATGTGTTAAATATGTTATAATGCTTAATGCAAATGGATGAGAAATTGGTTTTAATTTACCTAATTCTCATGCAATTTCTATAACAATCATAGCTATCCTCCACCGATAACCCAAAACAGATATCTCTAAATAGATAAATAATTTTCAATATAGATATACTTTCCAACATTTTCAAATAGGAGTGATAATTCATATCCAACTCTACCACCATTATCATCGTCGTTCCAATTTCATAAAACTAACGTCAACTCTATTTTCTCTTTACAAAATCAAGTGTTCACAAATTAGGGCAAAATCCCATTTCTTTAAAAATCAACCCCAAGGATAAAAATCTACCATTTTATCACAACTTAAACTACATTTACGAATCCATATACATATTCAAGAATCCATTTTGAAAACCTCTATTTTGATTTCCAACCAAAACCCTTGATTTCTTTATCGAAAATTCCTAAATCACAATATCCTTTTAAAGGACAAATAACTAAGTTAAAAATCATAAAAAGAGCCACAGTAATCTCTACCTCAAGCAAAAAGACACAAAGGAAAGATGGGTAGAACTTGACAGTACCGAAAATGCGAACTTTTCCGATTAAAACGAAGACGTGTTCCACCTTTTTATCAAAGGGACTAGGGTGAAGAAATGTACGAATTAAGAGTATTTGGGTCAAATGTTCAAGAACTAGAGAGAGAGAGTGTGTATAGAACTAAAGTTTTGAAATGTTTAGAGAGAGAGATATATGAAAAAGTGACTCAAAAAGTGACTTTTCAGAATTGATATACGTGCTGACCACTCGAGCGACCAAAACACCACTCGAGCGACTAGACACAAAAAGGGAGACCGCTCGAACGAACAAAGTACCACTTGAGCGCACAACAACATACTCTTAGAAGTTTTGTAGACAAAGGGCTAATCGGTCAAGCCAACACTGCTTGAGCGCAAGAAAGACCGCTCGAGCGTAAGAAGGATCTCTCGAGCTAAAAACACCACCTTCCCAATAGTTTTGCAAGCCTTCAAAAGTACTGAGAGTTTCAAAAAACCACTCGAACACAAAAAGCACCACTCGAGCCAAGACTGCTCGAGCACAAGAAATACCGCTCAAGCGAAGAATGCCATACTCCCAATAGTTTTGTAGACCTGCAAAAATACTGGAAGTTCTCAAAATTCACTCGAGTGCAAGAAAGTTCGCCCGGGCGAACAAATCAAAATCTAGGTAGCAATAGTTTTGAAAAACTAACTCTTAGCCTATTTTAAACACAACCAAGACACTCCAATTACCAAACTCAACAAGGAATGAGATAGAAGAAGAAAATTCTTCTTTAACGACAAAGTATTTCAATTCTATGTGTTTAAAATCATTAGAATACTTGTCATTCTAAGAAAATAAAACAATTGTGAAATTATCACAATAAATTCTCAACAACTTGGCAACAAAAGTCAATAATTCCAAGTCCTGGGATAAAGTTTCGCAATAACAATTCATGAATTGTGGTCTCCAAACACACCACAAATTCAAGATATTTATTATAGTTCATTTCACACTTCATGATATTTCTTCTTCACATAATAAGAACAAACAATCAGAAGTGAACTTTTTTACTATTAATTCATCCTCCAAAGTCTGAATCTAAGTAGCCAATCAATTCAAGATTATCAGACCTCATAAATGTGAGTAAGTAATCTTTTATTTCTTATGATTACATTATCACTTTCTTATTTGAGCATTAAGCTTCTTACAATAAATGTATAAAGAATCGTTTCCATTCCAGTTGATTTTATAAAAATTTGCATAAGACTGGATTTATTTCCTTTCAGAATATGGATAACTTTATGTGAGTATTCTTCAATATAGAATCTCTATAGAACTTTTTTAATAAGTACTTTCTGAGACAATTTATTCAGAAATAATTCAATTTCTATCACATAGGTTGTCTCACTAATATATTCATGTCAAAGTTCTTAAAGAGAAATTTCTTAATTCATGCAATAAATCACGTACATTATTGACAAGTGAAATACCATCAACATACAAAATCATAAATATAAACTTGTTCTCACTGATATTTGGATATGTATACTAATCAAAAATATATATTTTTTAAATACAAAGAAAAAATAGTATCATAAAACTTAAGACACAATTTTAGAAAGCTTGTTTAAATCTATAAATTGATTTATTAAGTTTGCAAGTCACATTTTCATTTTCCTCAATAGAGAAACTTTTAGGTTGATCTATACAAAATTCTCCATCTAAACTCTCTTTTAAAAAATTAATTTTCACATACATTTAAAGCAATTCAATATCATAATGAGCTACTAATACCATAATGATTGTAAATTAGCTATTTAAGAAATAAGTAAAAAATATCTTTTTATAATCAATGTCTACTTTCTGAGTAAAATATTTGACCACATATTTAGCATTACATCATTTTAGATTGCCCTTAGAATAATAAATATTTTTATATCTTTAGGCAATTCAATGAGATTCCAAATTTCATTATGGTCCATTGATTTCAATTCATCATTCATGACATCAATGCATTTAGTAGAATCAACACTTTCTATGGCTTGTGACAACAAAATCGAGTCTTGACTTATCATAATAAGATTATTATAGATATACCACATAATCATTCTAAATGCCAAATCTCTTTACTTTATGAGATATTCTTAATATTATTTTTTGTGGTTCTTTTACAACTTTTCATTGGTGATAATTAGATTATGAATAATTGATTATTCATTTGTTGTTCCATAGCATTAAGTTGTTCAATAACTATAGGAACGACAACTTCCTTCAAAATTATGGGTAATACTTGTACCCAAACTTATTGAATAATCACATTTAATGATTTAGCACTCCTACTGATTTTACCATTCTTATTTGATATTATCGGTTTTTACAATTCTTGTACTATGTCCAATATAGTAAAAGCTAATACTCTCTGAATTTTTAAGATAATCAACAAAATAATAATTGATTATTCTAAAATCCAATTTCTTTTCATGTTGATCAATAATTCTAATTTTGTAGACAATCCCAAACATGCAGGTGTCTTAAGTTCGGTTTCCTTCTTGTTCACAGTTCAGAGTGAGTGTTTGGAACTGCCTTACTAGGAACCTGATTCTATATGAAGATCATAACGACATATATCCACAAGGTTTATGGGTATTTGAAAATTATTTAACATACTCTTAATCATATTCATTAGAGTACAATAATATTTTTCAATTACATCATTCTGCTGAGGCATTCACAAATATTATGCCTTTCATAGAGTTTAGCAAAATTGACTTGTGCTTTGCACCATCTTTATGATTTTCACATTTTTGTTTAATTGCTTATTGTCACGACCCAAACCCACCCCTATGGGTTTAGCATCGCAACCAGCTAGTAATACGTGATTACCAAAGGCCTGCTTAACAGTAAGGACAGTAATACAGAGTAAGGGGCTGGCGGAAGCCATACAGTAATAAAAAGATGTCCAATGAGCTGTGACAAATTGAATGCAAAAAAAAACTTTTATGAACAAGCCACATTTATAACCAAAACATATATACATACGTCATATACAAACATAAACAGGTTAGGGACTAAATCCCTTCACCATAACTATACAGTCAAGCCTAAAACACTTATTACAGAACAGAGACAGAAGGGTGGAACTGAGACACCCCAGAGCAGCCTTAGCTTGAACAAACTTGGAGCCTCGAAGTGAGGCACAAAGGTTGGCTTGACAAAACGGGAGCTTAACTTGACGCTCCTAGCATCGGTCCGATGCCTGGACACCTACATATAAATATAAACAGTGAGCTAAAACCCAATGAATAACATATGCGTAAAGGGGTTAAGAATGAATGTCCTTTCAGTAATTAAAACAATAAATTGTATCAGTAAATCAGTTATTCAACCAGTGGCTCATATTTCATGCCATGATAGTTATTAGAAACCATAATAGTCATATGTGGTACATCCAATAGCAAAACAGTACAGTAGGTCTTGACAGACCGAACAGTCAATTGATAGCCATCAAACAGTAAATAGTAGTGGTCACAACATTGGAACCGACAGAGATTTCTGTACCAGCAGCAGTAACAGTACAGTAACAGTAAGTTGCTAAGGATGCCACAAATACAGTTTACAAATAGGACAAACATTCATTCGGTAAACGATGCCATTTCAGAAAGCAGTATAATCAATCGTTCAGAAATAGTTATAATTGAACGTATCTTTACAACATTGTTACTCACAGAGTGATGGGCTATAGACAGGCTAGTCAGCGTCCTCGGGTGCCAACCCTACACAGTTGCAGAATGAACACACACACTAAGTTACACTCTTGGGATTAATGACTTAGCCCCTTAACTTGACTTGGTGTGGTTCTATAACATTATCCTCATTAAGATGCCTTAAACATGGCCTAGGAATGCCTAGGACGGAATGAGGATGCAAAGATGTACTTTAAAACACTTTTCAAAATTTGCTGAAACAGGGGTCCACGCTCAAGCGTGGCTTTATACGTTCGAGCGGACATGCAGACAATAAAGCTCCGCTCGAGCGTGACTTCATTCGCTCGAGTGGGCTGCAAACTCATGAAAAATACTGGTTGCATGATATTCACGCTCGACGGATGCTCGACCTCCGCTCGAGCGTGAGACTCAGATCCTCACTCGAGCGTGAATTATCTCGCTCGAACGGACTGCAAAACACACGAACTTTTGGGCATATGCATTTCACGCTCGAGCGTGACTTTATACGCTCGAGCGGAAGTGCATGTACTCAGATTGTACACTCGAGCGTGAAGTCCTATGCTTGAGCGTGGATCCAAAATTTGGAATTCCGAGATTGATCCTCAAGCATAAAACTCAACCTTTAAAGCTTCAAACTCGATTCTTTTGGGCTAATTTTCTGGGAAACACTTGGAAACTCATAGTACAACATGTCTTGAAGATCATTTGATAAAATCAAAGCCCAAAAGTAAGCCAATTGAGCACCAATTAAAATGTAAACATGAAGAACAATGCAATATCAAACATACATGAGTTCCCATGAACTCTAGTGCTCCAACACATGACCAAATGTAAGATTGAGCTCAAAATCATGGTCAATTCATGGACTCCTACCAAGATATGAACATGCATGAAGAAATTCTCATGAAAACAACCTCAAATTCAAGAATATGTACATGTATGCATGAATTAATTCTTAACCAACACCTTAAGCCAATTCTTGACTCTATACTCCAATTTTCCCATGAATCATGCAAGTAACAACTTAAATTCATAATTAAGAAGATGAATTCCTACCTTAGGTCTTGAATTCCAAGTATGCTAGCTCAATTTTGCAAATCTTCTTCAATTCCTCTAATTTTCCAAGCAACTCCCAAATGAAATTAAGTTTCTCTTATCTCTCTCTCTCTCTCACGGTTTTGGTCTAAGAAATGGATGAAGAAATGATGCATCAAATGTGATATGAATTACACTCCAAACAATGCCTCTAAAGTGGCCCACTAATGGCAAACATGCAAATAATCAAACTAATGTAATTTAACATTATTTAATCTAATTAATCATTCCAAATCAAATTTTAATTAAACCTACCATAAAATCATATAAATTCTAATTAGCATATAACACTAATCAATTTCCGGTTCGGTTGCCGATAAGGCCTTCAATTCGCAATTCAAAATAAGAACACGAACAGATCATTCCGTAATCAAACAGATAGAAATGCATTTAAAACAATACACTCATGCAGTTAATTCAGAACTTCAGCTTAGTCAATTACTTATCATGCTCAATCACAGTTTAGCACTAATCAGAGGTGAGGGTTGTCACACTTATCTTCCTTAATAATGTACAGCTCAATGGTGTCCATTTATTAGAAATCTTTTATGCAATAAATAAACAAAATCATAAAATGAAAATTGATCTGTAAAAGTAATAAAATAACTTTATTTACCAAATATGAAGTGTCAAAAGGGCACATCAATATCTATTTGGGTAATATGAAGAGCCTTGTATATCCTGTGATACTTTACTTAATGTGATTGAATTACTTTTTCTTAATGTAACTCATACTCCCACTAAAAACAATAAAATTTAAATTCAAAAGAATCTCATATTTACTAGTTTTTATAACTTTTTTTTTTTTTTTTAAAAGTATAAACTTTTATACTTCAAGTTTAAGGAGTTTTCATTTATCAAGCTATATTTAGAACCAACATAATAATGCAAAATAAATTAAATTTTTGAGAAATCATGAAATTTTTAATTTATACAAACCATCATAAATAATACCAAAATTAACAAAAGAGGTATTTTTAAATCAATCAAACTTTTATTCCAAATTTTGAAAATAACCATCAAGGTTAATTAAGTTTAGACAAATCAATAAATAAATTTCAAAATTAGAATGAACATAAATTTTGAAACAAAGTCTAAATAATGATCAATGCCCAAAAAATAAACAATAAATCTCAATAATTTCAATTGGAGTTTTAACATAGGGTGATGATTGAGACCCCCTCCAATCACCACCCCCATACACATGTGGCGGGTGGTGATTGGAGGAGAAGGAAAAAAAGAAAAAAAGAAAAGAAACAGTGGCCAATCAGGTGAAGAGGGGGTCAAGGGGGTGGGAAAAAAAGGGGGTCCAAGTCATTATTGTTTAACATAATTGATTTGAAAATAATCTTACATCGTATTAAAAACTTGAATAGTCATTTTTTTTCCTCTTATAAAACTGAAAATCTTAAACAGACTCATTTTCTTTAGGTGGCTATTTATTTATACCATTTTCTATGCTTTCTCCCTTTCTTTTCGACTCCTTGAATTATGAGATCAAGAAATGATATCTCAATTACTTAAGTTTTGTCTCTTCTTAAATTAATATACTAGTCAATTTATTAACTTTCTATTTAGTAATCATAGAATTATAGTTAATATAAATGACTTATACTGAAGAGAAAAATTGTTCAAAATAAATTGTACGAAAATAAATTCATTCACAAATATTTTTAAATTCTTTAATTGAGCAGTCAAGTTAGAAAATTCAATGGCATGCTCATACATCTCATGTATACCATCCAACTTTATGAGGGTAAGCTTAACCATAAGTGTCCCAGCAAAAAAATTTATTAGCAGTTTAGAAACATTATTTCACATTATTTAGTATTATCAGTTTAAGGAAGTTAAAACTTAATGTTTACTATAATCATTCGCATCAAACATAAAACTTTACTTGTTCGATTCTTAGCAGTAAAATTTTCAAATAGTAACACTAAGTCAAAATTTAGAATATCCAGATAAAACTAAACTTGTTCCATTCATTTTGAGAAATCATTTTTTCATTTAAAATCGACACAAAGTATACAAATATAGCGAAATAAAACTTTAATCAATAATTCAAGTACACTACATTAATGCTAAGAGTAATCAATAATTGACAATTAATCAAGATAAACACATGTTTTAACAATCACAAATAGTATTACCATGATCTACTTTTGGGATAATCTAATGGCATACTATTTAACAATTATGGTGATTTCCTTTCACCAATAAGACTAGTTGATAAAATATTAATAATTAAGTAGGTATGTTACCTTTGGGTATTCATTCCAATATCAATTATGAATACCCACCAACAATTCTATTCCAATTTAACAGTTACTTAGAATTAGTGTATCTTTGGGCCAACTTAATATCTTTATATCAAATAATTGCTATTTGCAAAGCCATTGTAACGCCCCAAAAATATAATACCAATTAAGTACATCAACCACGTTCATTATAAGAGAAGAAGTAATTCTCCAACCTTACATTCTTGATCAGAGTTTGTACAAAATAGTTTCACATGCGAATTATACATTCAATAATTTCTAATACATGAATCTATAGCATGTAGAACATCGAATCCAAAAGTGCCCTCAAGGGGTTACAATTTCAGGCTTAGTCCAGTTAACAAAAATGGTTTTCTCAAACCCAAACAGTCATAGCCCATGGCTAGCAAAATACCACAACAAAAATAAGAGTCTTGTGCTCTCACATATACATCTATGCCCTAACTCGGCGGGATCAGCACATCTTTTCCTGTACCAAAATCTTATAGAGTGAGCATAAAGCCCAATAGAAAGTTATTGACAAAGTATATATATTTTATACAAGCTTCACAAAATGAAATGCACATGCTATGTTATGCTTTTTGAAGGAAAAATCACATTTTTACATCTTTTGAAAAACCATCATGCTCAGTGATAACTTGAAATCTCAACAATACAAAAATTATTAATTTAGTTCAAGGGGCGGTAAATACGACTCAGGTAATCCCTATGTTGGTGTCTGCAAGTAGGCATAACTAGCACTACCAAAACCCCACTTTACGGTGGCTAACTGGAAGGCGTGTGGTACCTTCTCTGTTTTCGGTCTTTCACCCCGGACACTCAGACCAACTTAATATTCAATTTCATCTACACCCCCTACTCGGACTTAGCAACGTATTTACCCTAAAGCAATTCCATGAAAACTTACTTCACAATATTCTTTTCTCAATGCAAAAGTTTCCAAACTCAATTCAAAATGTGTAATAACCAATGGAATGGGTATGCAATGCAATAATTATCAATGCCACATAACATTTCTCCATTTTCAAATATCTTAACAATAATTTTGTAACAATCAAAAATTCCCATTTCTCTTTTCAATGTTATTTCACAAAATAACTATGCATTCATTCAAATCTATTAACAAGTAACAACATCTCCGCATTTCGTACATTTCTCAACAATTTAGTCATTTCAAGACTATGTTAACATCTTTGTACAACAACTCTCAAAATCACTACTTCTCATATTTCATGAATTTCATCGTTTATATATATATATATATATATGTAGAGATGAGAAATCCTCCATTTACTTATTCATTTTGGGCACAAAAGGATAATATAATAACAATGTCATCTATAGGTTCTCATCAACTTTTCAAAACCCCCAAATCTCTAGGTTTTTTCACCACAACTATACACACCCAAAATCATTTGAAAAGATTTCTTTAAAAACATTATTTTTCGCAATCAATGTAGTTCAAAACTCTGAAGAAATTATTTTTAAAGAAACTAGGAGGAAAACCCCTCTCAAACTACCCATATTCTTGAGCTTACTATCAAGTTCCAAAGCTATCAAAAAGGGATTTCGAAAATCAACTAAATCTTGCAAGAACATATATATAACTCTAAGACGATCCCTACCTCAACTTTGAAGAGGAAAAGAGAAGAAACCCTTAAATTTGATGGTGTTGAAATCCAATCTCCACTGCACAAAACGAAACCCTTGGAGAGTTTTCCAACTTTAATCAAGGAATTAGGGTCAAAATGTTTATGGATTTGGAGAAATCAAAGATCTAGTGAGGTTTGATGTAGGAAATGTAAAGAGAAGGAGGAGAAAAGGGTTTTTTAGAGAGAGAGATGTATAAAATAATATACACTCAGCCTAAGAAAAGAAGAAAAATAGATTTTTTAGAGTCTGTAGATTCCCGTACGTGCGGCGCCCATTCTTGCAAGTGCGGTGCGTACCTTCCGCATGTGCAGCTTTCACCCCCGCACATACGGCCCATGTCCCACACCTCTAACCGCATGTGCATATAATGCAGTGTGCACCTTGGCAAGTGTCACGACCCAAACCCGCCCCTATGGGTTTAGCACCGTAACCGGCCAGTAATCTGAGATTACCGAAGGCCTGCTTAACAGTAAGACAGTAATACAGAGTACAGGGGCATGGTGGAAGCCAATACAGTAAATAAACAATGTCCAATGAGCTGTGACAGTCTGTATGCAAAAAGATTTTTCATACATATATGCAGTCAGTGCAAAACAGTATTTACAATATTTACAACCATTCAGAATAGGGGCTTAATCCCTATTAAACAGTACAGTAACAGTCTTTACAGATTACAAAACAGATACGGAGACAGATGGGGGAAATTAAAACACCCCTAAGCCATAGCTAGACAGGCTCGGAACCTCGCAGTGAGGCACAGTAGTTGGCTTGACAAAACTAGAGTTTACCCGACGCTCCTAGCCGCGGTCTGGTGCCTGTACACCTACATTAATATGAGCAGTGAGCTAAAGCCCAGTGAATAACATAAGTGTAAAGGGGTTTAGAATGAATGTCCTTCAGTATTGAAAACAGTTGTTTCAATCAGTATATCAATTGTTCAGTACAGTAAACGGTCATATGTGGTACACCCATTAGCATAGCAGTACAGTAAACAGTAGGTCTAAAAAGACCGAATAGTCATTGATGGCCATCAATCGGTAAACAGTAGTGGTTCCAACAAGGGAACCGACAGAGATCTCTATAACAGTAACAGTCAGTAATAGTAGTTGCTAAGGATGCCACAATACAGTTCAGAATATAGGACATACATTCATTCAGTTAACAGTAGCAGTTCAGAAAACAGTTCAGTTCAATTGTTCAGAAGATAATCATTTTTGAACATATCTTTACACAGTTGTTACTTACAGAGTTCTGGGCTATAATTAGGCTAGAGCGCGTCTCCCGATGCCAACCCTACACAGTTTACAGAACGAACACACACTAAGCTACACAGTTGGGAAAGATAACAACTTAATCCTAATTGCCTCAGTGTGTTCTACATCTATATCCTCATTAAGATGCCTTAAAACTAGGCCTAAGAGAATGCCTAGGATGGAATGAGGATGCAAAGATGCACTTTAAAACATTTTGCAGAATTTTTAGAAAACAGAGCTCCCGCTCGAGCGTAGGTTTCCCCGCTCGAACGGACATGCAGAAAAAGGTTTCCGCTCGAGCATCACTTCCCACGCTCGAGCGTAATGCAAAACATGGTGAAAGTACTAGATGCTCGAAAATCACGCTCGATAGGCGCTCGCTAGCCGCTCGAGCGCAAGACACAAGGTCCCACTCGAGCGCCAATTACCCCGCTCGAGCGGACTGTAATACAGTGCAAAGTACTGGGAGCACGAATTTCCCGCTCGAACGGAGTCCAAAATCTGGAATTTCCAGATTTGAACTTCCAAGCTCAAATCAAGTTTAAATGCATCAAATTCGATCCTCTTGGGCTAATTTTCTGGAAAACACTTCAAAACTCATAATATTACATGTTTCAAAGATCAATTTGGTAAATCAAAGCTCAAGGGTGTTTCAATTAAATCCAATTTCAAACCAAATTTCATGAACATGAAGAACATGCAAACATGCATGAATTTAAACCATTTAAAAGCTTCAATGCTTGCTCAAATGAGCTAATTCCTTCCAAAACATGATGAAATCATGGTCTACTCTTAAAACATGGATATGCATGTGAGGAATTATGGACTACAACCTCAAAACTTCAATATCTATACATGCATGCAACAATTAAGCTTCAATTCAACAATTAGGAGCCATAGCTTGGCTCAAGACTTCAACTTTGCTCTAAACCATGCAAGAATCAACTCAAGATATAAACAAGAGATAATGAATCTACCTTAAGTCTTGTAGTTCAAGAAGGGAGCTCAAATATGCAATCTCTTCTACAATATCTTCAATTTTTCAAGTAATACAAGATGAAGCAAGTTGAAATCACTCTTTTTCCTCTCACTCTCTCTCACTAGTCGGCAATCACAAGGAACTTGGCTGAAGAAATGTTTTGTTTACATGTGTAACAAGGCTCAAGTATGTTGGCTAAGTGGCCCACTTAGTGGCTTTATGGTAAATAAGGCCAACTCACGTATTATACACTAATTAATCCAATTTAATCATACCAAATCAGTTTTCAATTAAATATACCATAAAATCATATAAATTCCAATGATCTCAAAACATCAATCAATTTCAGATTCGGCCGCGGATAAGGCCTTCAATTAGCAGTTTAAACGTAAAAACATGAACAGATCAATTAACAATCAACAGATCGAAGATGCATTTAAACAGATACAGTCAATCAATCAGTTTTGGATTTCAGTCAGTCAATTCAGTATTTCAATCAATTCAATTACTTATCATAATCAGTTCCAGTTTAACGGTAATCAGTAATCAATCGGTAAACAGTGACGAGGGTTGTTACAGCAAGCCCCCATATTCCTGCACGTACGGCCTCACTTTCCGCACGTGCAGCCCCTCTTCCGCACGTGCGGCCAAGGCCCCCGCACGTGTGGCTCTGCCCTTACTCCAGAAAATTCCCAGCTCAAATGAAAAACCCTCAGATTCAACTTCAAGCCTCCCGAAACAAGCGAAACTCAGAATTGAAAGAAATAAATAGGGACGGAAATTTTGAGAAAGAAATTTCAAAAGTGATGAACCCGACAGTTGACAAGAGCTCAAGTTAGACCCTGACACTCTAACACGATGAACCCCAACACGCACAAAAGAAAAGTAAGACGGGTTACGTTGTAACAACCCCATCACGTATAATGATTAGTACTTGATTAATTAAGAGGATTTCAAATTTAATTGCTGAGTATCATAATTTATTTGGGATTTATGAGAATTGTGAAATCTGACTCGTATATGATTTGATTGAAGGTTTATTTTGGAATTAGAAATTAAGGGTCCAAATAGCTTAAGGAAGTGAAATTGAGAAGTTTAATCCATTAAATTTTAATTACGGACCCATTTGGGAGTTTAATTAAATATTCGATTCAGTTTAGCGAAATTGGGATTCGATTAATTAGGTCCTAATTGGAGTTGATTAAATTATGAAGATTGAGGATTGTGATTATTATGGATTAATTTATTATGGGGTGTCCTATTTGAATATGTAATTTAATTGACGGAAACTTGGAGTTTGATCAGAAATTGAAGACCTAAATGATTTAAGGAATACAAATTAATGGTGGCAATAAGTTTGATTTATTATTTGGAGCCTTTTGGGTGTTTGATTTAACATCTGATTCGGATTAATAAACTTAAATATAATTAATTAGGCTCTAATGGAAATCAATTAGATTAATTGAATTATGAGAGATTTATGATTTGTTATAATTAATTTACTGATGTGCTAATTGAAATTTATTAAGATTAAGTGTTACTTAATTAAATAAATCTTAAGTATAAATTGTCTTATGAAATAATCTAGAATTGAGGGTGTATTTGGGTGTGGGTGCGTAAAGAAAATTCTGTAGGTGTGTGCATGTTAAGTGTTGTGCTGGAAGTGCTTTGAGAGTGTGTGTGTGCACGTGTAACGAGGCCCTCTATTTGTTGGAATCAAAGTTAGAAAAAGAGAGAGGGAGAGAGAGCTTCATTATACACATTGTAGACAACCTGGGGGAAAACCGTGAGTATAGAAGAAAAGGGGAAAATGAATGTATTCATGTGTTTTGTGCTGTCAAAGCCGAGAGGTATAGAGAGAGAGGGAGACTAACTCCATGTGTTGGAAGGGTGAAGGATAGCAAGGGGAACTTGGAAAAGTAGAGAGTTGAAGAGAGACTCAAGGGATTATGAAGAAACTCATCCATTGAAAGTTTTGGGTAAGAAATTAAAGCTCAAATCTTGTAGATAATTTATCTAGAAGTTGAAATTAAGATGTAATTAGATTCAATTTCATGCAAAGGAAAATAAATTAGCAAAGAAAATGAGTTAGGTTCATGTTATGGAAATTAATTTAGAAATTAATTAGTTAGAGTTTGATTTTTATTATTCTTCACAAATTGAAACTCATACTTGCATGCATGTTGAAATTTCAAGATTTCAGATTTAATTCATGTGTAAAAATTGATAAGTTTAAATTTGAGTGTGTTATGAGGGAAATTAATTTAATCTAAATTTGGCTAAATCAAGAATTAAATTATGATTTGATTTTGAATATAAAAAATTAGTTGGTTCTTAATTTCATACATGCAAATATTTTCCTAAGAGTCATATAACTTCAATTTCATGTAAATTAAAAGGAATTAGTGAAAGAGTGATAAAATTGAATTAGATTCAAAATTACAGAAGTTAATTTGAAATGGATTACATGCATGTGAATGGTTATGGAAAATAAATTAGAAATTAATTATCTTTGGCTTGATTTTGTAGAACCATCCTATAATACTTGGAGATTTGAGATTTAATTCATGGGATTAGGATGAAATTGGGTGTCAAATATAAAATAAGTTACATGCATCATGAATTAAGAAAGCTATGAATTAGTCTCATGGATTAAGTAAGAAATTAAGTAGACTCATGGTTATGGAAATTAGTTGGAAAATTTATAAGAATATAAGACTAGTAATTTTGATGTCAATTTCATACATGTGAATAATTTTCTAAGGAATTTATGACTTTAATAAATGGTTTTCCATGTTTGCATACCAAAGTACATGTTTTGAGACTTTGAATACCGAATTTGAACTTCAATTTCAATTTTGGAATTTCAGAATTTATGTTGTCCGCTCGAGCGAGAAAAGCCTCGCTCGAGCGTGAAAATCAAGCTCCCAGTAGTTTTTCAAATTTTACAGTCCGCTCGAGCGACCAAAGCGGCACTTGAGCGAAGACCCCATTTTCAGCACATTTTGAAAAGTTGCATTTAGTTCATATTTTTATCCTCATCTCTTTCCAATGCATTCTAGACATGATGTATGACTCAATAAAGATTAATAAGCTACTAATCAACATAGATTAGTTAGTTAAAGAGTGAACATTGATCTTGTGGTAATTGTTTAAGTAGCCAAGTAAAGGATCAATCTATTTGGAAAGGAAGGACTTAGTAATAAAAGAATATGCGAAATGAGAACCCGATTCATTTGACTAAAGAAAGAATAAGCATAGTGGACCTTTGAATTATTCAGAAAGAAAACAAGAAAAGTCAAGTTTGATCAAGGAAGTAATATTGTATTTCAATATGTATGTGTTATGTGCTTGTGTAGGTTACGCGCCATTGTCTGCCTGATTTATCTGATATGTCCAGTCTATCTAATTTGCTTCTGCAGCCATCTGTGAGTAATAACTCTGTAAAGTTATGTTTAACTTTAAGTATTTTCTGACTGATATGATATGATCTGTTTTCCGAAATGCTATGTTATGAATTATGAATGAATGTCCAATTTTTCTGAAAAGTATTGTGGCACCCTTAGTCCCTATGGCCCTCGCCCGGGGGTAACAATACCGTGGCCTATGGCCCTCGCCCGGGAGTAACAATACCGTGGCCTACGGCCCTTGCTTGGGGGTAATAATACCGTGGTTACTTGCGCGCAAGATATGGACCTTTATGGTCGTTGGTACCAACTCTGTCTGTGGTCTTTAGACCTGCCTGATCTGATAGCTAATGGGTGTACCACGTATGATCTTATGCAAAATCTGAATATGTATATGAGTATGTATCTGAATCTGTTTCTGACATTGAAATCTGAAAATGCATAAGACTCTATTTCTGATAAGATTGTGTTTCTGATATAAACTATGATTTCTAATTCTGTGATGGACATCATTCATTAAAACCCTTTACTCTGTTATTATTCACTGGGCTTTAGCTTACTGTATTATTTATGTATGTAGGTGATCAAGCGCGTGACCAGGCTTAGAGGCATCTGTCTAGAATATGTTTTGTCAGCCAACCTATGTGCCTCCCGTGGAGGTTTCGGATATGTTAAGTGTTATCGTTATGAGATTTAAAGTTTAAGTTCTGTTTTCTTGTTTGGTTCAGCAAGTCATGTGTATTTTTGAAAAAGGGACTAAGTCCCTCTCTGCCTAATCTGTATATATATTATGACTTAAAGATGATGTGTATATATGTATATAAAAAGATAAAATTTTCGGTCTCATATAAGTCTGCACAGCTCAATGGACGTTGTATATTCTTATTTGCTTCCGCTAGCCCCTAATATTATGTTAATCTGTCTCAGAGGCCTTCGGTAATCCCAGGATTACTGGCCGGTTACGATGCTAAACCTATAGGGGCATGTTTGGGTCGTGACATACGTACCCAGTCATCACAGCCATTATTTTTTAATACTTGGAAAGGATATTAAATTTTAAATATTTGATTTAATATCTATGTATCATTCCGATTGGGTCGCTTTGGCAACTACTAATCATATCATAATTTAGATTTCAAATCAAAATAAAAACTTTACATGGACATTATTGAATAAATAATAATTTATTCACAATTATTCATCATCATACACATCACAAGACATATCACTAAATCATAAGAATGATAGTAAGACATAACAAATATTAACACAATTCATATTTCATTTCACATAAAAATACATACTTTTGTACCTCATCAAATCACCAATAAAAATCAAGCCTATACATAATGATGGTTATAACATCATACCTATAGTTAGATCCATAAATAGTAATGTGCTTAGTACTATAAATATCACAATAACACTTTAATATGCCTCATAGTAAAATTTGATAATATAAAATTCAGCAAAAACATGAATAAAGACAATACAATGATTATTACTGACCAAATTTTTTCTCATAATAAAGACAATTAAATCATGCAAAGTATTTAATTATTCAGATATTAATTTATTCGATTTATCTGAAAATAATAATTCAATCTTTACCACCAATATAGATGATCATGGATGTGTCATCAATTAAAAGTGTTCCACAAATTGATGGAGAACATAACTTTATCAAAATAATAGGTGTAATCATAAAGTGTGCATTGTTGATTCATAAATATTATTCGTGAAAGATATATACAAACACAATAAAATCATGATCAAACTTGAGCACAATTCCGAAATCGTAATCCATTTAAATTGTGTCTCACAATTATTAATAATATACAAACAATCAATGGCAGACATAAATTAAAATCATTAATTTTATTTAGGATAAAGTACAAATACACCCTTTGAGATTTGCTTAAAATACGAATTACCCCCAATGGTTTGGAAAATTACAAATACCTCACTGTCCGAATTTTTTATTTAACAGAAATAATTGAGAAAGTGAAATTTCTAACTGTTCACCTATACAATAATAAAATTATCTGAATTATTAATTGAAATAAAATTTTAACATTATTAAAAACTGTTAATTAACTTGATAATTTATTAATAAAAGGACCTATTGGTTATGAAATTAGAAATTTTAGGGGGCATAATGTAATTTCTAGAACCACAGAGGGTGTGTTTGTAATTTATCCTTTTATTTTAATGAAAAATTATGATGTTCTCTAACCGATGCTCTGATACCACAGGTAAATAATTTTATAGTGTTATGCATATAACAACCTTCATAATCTAAAATTGTGAACTATCCTGACTTTCACAAATAATAACATAATGCGGAAAATAAATAATATACCTAGATCAGTTATGCGAAACCTTCGAGTGATTCAAATTGATTAAACATAAACCTAATAACAATATTAGTAGAAAAATATTTCTATCTCTTGACCCTCTTTAGAATATGTTATATTCAGAATAATTGATCAGTGATCTAAACATAATTTTATAAGTAGAGAGATGACCAATTTCTTAATATAACTATAATCCACTTGCTTATCAAAGTTGGAGACTTAAAAACTACTTTATCTATTGATCAATTAGATAATAACTAATGATTTAATATATAAAATTATAATTTTTTAAAATTTATAATTCATATTATATATCATGTGTATTATCATAATAACTAAATAACTAAATTGGGCGTTACACCAACCAACTCGCCAAACGGGAGTTAATATATGCTATAAGAATAAGTGCCATAAGTCAAGCCGCAAGTTTAGTTTGGTTGCAATATTATTTTACCAAGTACGTACACACCTGAAAAGCCATGGTCATAGAGCAAACCATAATAATACCAACCGCATTTAATATTGTGAGACTTCATATTGTGAGACTTAGGGGCAAACCATAATAATACCAACCGCATTTAATATTGTGAGACTTAGGAGCAAACCATAATAATGCCAACCGCATTTAATATTGTGAGACCTAATATTGTGAGACTTAGGTTGTTATAAATAATGTAAAAAGTGCCATATATTGAATAGTATGGAACATTTTTTAAGGTCGCTGAATAACCACTTCCTTTGAAAATCACCTTTCGTACTCTATTAAAGAAATTTAATAGATATTTTTGAGGTATTATAAAATATTATCTACATTATAATCTTGATCAATAAAAAATTATAGAGAAATTCTAATCTATACACCTTCAACAAGGGCGCACCATATGCCCTCTTAGTTATATTATTTTCTTCTTTAGTTATGATTAATTTTCTTCTTTAGTTATGATATTATTATAATTATGACGCATAAATTCTTTAATTATATCGCATGTTATATTTAATTATGAAAAAAATTATTTTTTTAATTATCACTCAAAAAGTATGAAATTATGTCATTTTTTCTTTAATTCACTACAAGAAATTACACTTTTAGCAACTAAATTTTTAGTCGCTAAAAGTCAAAATTTAAGTCGCCAAAAAGATTTCCCAACGAAATAGTTTGGTCGCCGGCTTGGTCGTGGAAAGATTGTCGAGGAAGGTATTGACGACTAAAAAATATTTAGTCGCCAAAAGTTCTAACTTGGCGACTAAAAAATTAGTAGCCAAAAGGAAACGTATTGGCGACCGATTTTTTTTAGTCGCCAAAAGTCAGCAATTGGCGACTAGAAATTTAGTCGCCCAAAATTTCCAATAAATGTATTTTTTGTTTTAGTGACTAAAATATTTAGTCGCTAAAAACGTCGCAATCCTTTTTGGCTACCAACTTTTTAGTCGCTAAAATTATAGTGCTCCTTTTCGGCTACTAATTTTTTAGTCACCAAAAACTTTCAATTTTTTTGGCTACTAACTATTTAGTCGCCAACAAGTTCCCTTCTTATTTTTTGGCTACTAAATGTTTAGTCGCCAAAAATCTCATTTATTAATTTTTTTAAAATGCATAAATTGAATATTTTTCATTAATTTCTAAATTATATGCATTTCATTATCAATGCAACTTATAACCTGTACATATACAGAATAATACATCTATGAATTATCATCTAAATCCATTATGAATAATACTCATTTCATTATCAACTATTCAAAAACTTTAACTTGTAACATCATATTCCAAATATCATATAACCCACACCAACCAAGTATAATCCATCTAAATTAAATATTACATACAAAAACATTGGATTTCCAAAAAAATTGATATTTCAAATTATAATCACGACTAAATGGTTTAGAAGCCAAAACTCGATATACGGCGACTAAACTTATTTTTTGTCGCTGAAAATAAACTTTTGGCGACCAAAGCCAAAGGTAAAAAAATAATTTTTTTATTTTTCATTCCGCGACAAAATGATTTTAGTAGCCATAACTCAATATACGGCGACTAAAATTTTTTTTTGTTGTCAATTCTAGCATTTTTAGCGACTAAATTTTTTTTTAGTTGCCAAAAACCAATATACCCTGACTAAAAAAAAATTAGTAGTTAAATATTTTACTTTTGTCGACTAAAAAAATTAGTTGGTCGCCAATTCCATAACTTTTGGCGACTAAATTTTTTTTAATCGCCAATTTTGATCACCGAATATGTATTTTGTTGTAGTAATTATAAGGTGCATACGATGTGCACCATTTGATGAGTGTGGACTATAGTATTTCTCAAAATTACAATAAGTGAGACATCAACTTTGAAGAAATAGACTTATCAAGTGAGTCATCAACCTTCTTAAATAGACTACTGTTTACAAATTGGTTTTGTCTTTTGGAAATTCAACCTTGAAGAAATGTGCAAGGTACTATGATTTTGTTGTAATAATTTAATACATCATATTTAATGTTGAAGCAAATTAAATTAAATTAAAATTTATTTATTTATTTATTTTTAACAATTAGTAGAAGGGCAATACGAGAAACCGATTGTATCACGCAACAGTTAAGACTCGAGTCTGAAAAAGGCTAACCTTTGATCTTAAATACATAATTTGGAGTGTTTAATTTAAAAAATTTTGTTACCATTTTGTTTCAGTTTTAAACTTGAACTGCTTATATAATTTGTTGTCGTGGAATTTCTAGCAAAATTATAACAAGAAAATAATGGAAGAGAATACTTGCTTGGAAATCATAGGCTAATAAAATTTAGGTGGGTTTGAAGCTGCTTTGATTTCTTAAAAAATAAAATTAATGTATTCGAGAAGTTATTTTTTTTTTTAAATTGATACAATATTAAAATTTTTTAATTGATGACAAATAATATAATAACTGTCTAATTTTTCTTTTAATAAAAATTGACTTTCATGTAGACTATTTTGCAAGCTTTTACCAACCAGAGAGTCAAATCAAAAGACATATATTGAAGTCTGGGTTTAGAAGCCTACCCAACCGACCATTGACATATGTGCATTACCTTAAATATGGGACACAAAATTTTTTGGAAATATGGCCAATAATCATATGTTAATGCAGACACACGTATAAAACTTACATCATACATGCATAGATAACGTTTGTACCATACACAGATAACACTTGTAGTATTTTTTTGTAAATGGTGTAAGAGTTATCTCTGCACAATAATATTATAATCTTTTAATTTATTATTTTTAAATGACTTTTAATAATGTGGTATTGATGTTAGACTCGACATGATAAAATATTTTTTTTATAAATTAAAATTTGACACTTATCAAACACATTATTAGAAATATTTTTAAAAATAATAAATTAAATGTTTGAAGTATTTTTCATCTACAGGCATGATGAAATTACATTCTATGTATGGTGCAAATGCTATCAATATTAAATTAATGTAGTGGTGATAACAACTTGCATAATAAATTAAATATCATATAAAAATGTGATTATTGTAATTAAACAAAAAATTTTACACATCAGTTTGATTGGTTATGGGAAAATTTTACACATCAGTTTTCAAAAAATAATTATAAATACATAAAATTTATGTACTTAATAATTAAAAGAGATATTTATTTATAAATATCTTTTTACCTACTTATGTTTCACTTAATCCAAATTATCTATATAATAAAGAAGGAGGGTTTTTGAATCTTCAATATATTTTTGTCTTTCTAAGACATTTGGACGGCTCAGATCTGTTCAAATTACAAAATAACGACTGTGATATATCCTACGTGTACATTTTTTACTTTCCCGCTTTTTTCTCTTATTTTTTTTTCACGCACCCTTACAAATTACATTTTTTTTCCTCCTTTTCTTTTTATTTTTTTGTTTCCCCCCCTTTTTTTTTTCCTCTCTATTTATTTACATCGTGCACGGCCATACACTAGTTTTCTTAAATTCTAATAAGTTATCTGAGTGATATAGTTATCACTATACTCCTAATAATAATAGGGTGAAGCACATTAATATTCATATTGCTAGTATAAATGTTTCATGATATGAATGTTGACAATTTTTTTTGATCAGTTAAATGCTTACATTCACATTGTCAAATTTATTTAATGTGAATGTTTTATGATGTGAACATTCATACTATCAAATTTATTTATTTATATCTTATAAAATTACATATTCAAGTGAGATCTTATTTGATAGATCTCGTTAACTAAGTTTAAAAAAATTGTGTTTGGTTTGTGTTTGTAGAGTAGTTTTTGAGATAAAAAATATGAAAATTTGTTTGGTTTGGCTTTTTTTAGAAATGATTTTGGAAAATTGTTTTGGGGAGAGAGTTTTAAAAAAAATGATTGATTTGATGTGTTTGAGAGAGAGATAGTGATTTTGAAAAGTAGGTAACCAAACAAAATTTTGAGATTGTTTTTGAAAAAATTTGTTTGGTTTGATTACTCTTGAAAATTTGTTTATAGAGAATTTTTTCCAAAAATTTTTCTGAGAAACAAACCAAACAAGGCCATAAATTTCATAAAAAAAAAATATATGTATAACAAAAATTATGATTTTTTTAAAGTTTAATATATAAAAATTAAAAAATAGTCCAAAATACTGTACACTGAATTGCTAAGGGTTCAAAAAATATTTGTAAGTGTAAAATTGTCTATAAAATATTGAATCAAATGTTCAAATAATAGGATTTATTAGAATATAAGAATATATTATGGATTAATTGAGATATAATTACTTGAAGAGAATTTCCTAATAAATTTTCCTATTTAAAATTTATAAAATTTATTAGTAATTTGATTTTTTTTTTGGGGGGGGGGGGCGGGGTGTTTAAAATATACTGATATGTTGTTCCCATTGGTTATTATGTGCTACAAATTATGAATTCAGGTTATCCGTCGTCATTTTTCTACCATGATCATGTTGTAATAATTTAATTGTCTAGATTTTACTATAACATATAACGATTTTAAGAAATCAAATTATTTTATTTTTAAAAGTAATTTTTTTTTTTTTTTTTGTAAAAAATAGTAGAAGACTAATCCCCATCATCCTGTGTGTCAAAAAAGAAAAAAAAAAGATTTTAAAAATGTCCTAATAAATGTAATTTTAGAGAATTAATTTTGTTTCAAAAAACTTACCTTTTGAAACAAAAATTTTAGTCCCAAAGAGGGATAGAAATTCATTATTAAATTTTAACTTTATTGTTACAAATACAATAATGACATTTTTTGTAATTAGATATTTTATCTCTAAAACTTTAATTAATTGTAATGTTTAAAATTAAAGCCCAAAAAAAAAAAAAAAAAGAGAGGCTAAATTACAAACACACCTCCTGAAATTTACTTAAATTACAAATTATTTCCCGTGGTTCTAAAAATTATATTATGCTCCATTTCTTGGTTCTTAATGTGTGTGTGGGATCTACTTATGTGTGTGTGGATATATCCTATATTATGAGTAGTTAGGATGAGAGTGGGGGTTGTGGAGATCATATATATGTGAGGGTCTCTATCACAATCGATAAGATTTCAAAAAAAGATCCCATCATCCCATGTTCTTCATGCTCTGCATGGTTCAGGTCATTTCGGGGCAAGCGGATCATTTATGATGAAAAGAATGAGCTTCAAGAGAATGGTTCGGATCGAGATAGGTATCAGTATTTGATGAATTCAATGATTCCGGTATAAACAAAAGAAAAAAGGAACCACATCACAATGAAGACACCAACCAATTTCTCCTCTCCACTGACATTTAATTTGCAGCCCTTGACATGTAAATTTCCCCTTAAAATTGTCAAAATACAATATGAAAATATCAAAAAAAGTTCCCATCATCCCATGCTCTTCATGCTCTGCATGGGGGGAAGACACTAACCAATTTCTCCTCTCCACCATTCATTCAATTTTAATATTTGACAATACTGTTGAATATTCCTTAATTAATTCCAAGCATTAATTAGTTGGGACCATCTTGCTAGCCAAAGTAGTGCACATAAATGTGATGAAAATTACGATTTTTTTAATAAAAATTACGAATAATAAAGTTATGATATATATTTCTAAAGTTATGTTTTCTGTGGTAGGAATTATATTTATATTTTTTGTGATGAGAAAAAGTTATACATTTTGTAATAGTATAATTTCTATCACAAAATATATAACTAGTGTAACTTCTATCACAAAATGTATAATAATGTTTTCTCATCACAAAGAATATAACTCTCACTAAAAAAATCACAAGTTATATTTGGTAGAGTTTTAAAATTATGATTTAAGAATAGAGTTGTATTTTGAGTTTGTGAGTTTTGGAATTATGATTTAAGTGTAGAAAATTTGTTTGGTTATGAGTTTTGAAATTTTTTTTGAATTGAGTTTGAAAATTTTGATGTGACATATGATATTTAATTCAAATATTTACCACTCATAACCAAACACACAACTCAAAATTTTATTCAAAACTCATAAAAAAATTTAAAAAAATTCCTAAAATATTTTTTATTTAAAATATAAAAATAACAATTGCAAAAAAAAAAAGGAACACTGTTCCGGACGACTGACTGGACGTTCGGAGGGACGTTCGGGAGGATGATTGGATAAACATGTGTTTGAAAAGTGAGTGTAGAACCAATTTTTGAAAACTGTAAACAAACACCATATTGAAATCAAATGGCGGAATCATACTTTGAAAGTCTAACCAAATACAGCTATAATTTTTCCTACGATATGCAAAATTTCCCTTTCCATCTTGTTATTATATAAGCATGTGTTGGGCTAAAGCAAAAACATCCAAAGCTCTCTTTTCACCTTTGACCACCTCATCTCATGCCAAAAATGTTATGAAGGCAAAACCTTAGAAAACTAGTAGTGGGTTTTTTTTAGTTAGTGTTGCATTTGTTTCTTTGTTTTTGTTTTTGTTTTCAATCTAGGTTGTAGTATGGAAGGTGGTGATATTTCTAGAGCAAGTAGGAGCTTAAGAACAAACAGTTCTTCAATTTGGAGGAACAACGGTGTTGAGATTTTCTCGAGATCATCTCGAGGAGAGGATGATGAAGAAGCTATGAAATGGGCTGCCATTGAGAAACTTCCCACTTTTGATCGTTTGAAGAAAGGGTTGTTGAAAGAGTCACTTGGTGTTGCCAATGAAGTTGATGTTCAGAATCTTGGATTTCAAGAAAGAAAGGATTTGATTGAGAGGTTGGTGAGTATTGCTGATGAAGATAATGAAAAGTTCTTGTTGAAGCTCAAGAATCGAATTGATAGGTAAGAGCAACTCCAACAGTCTCTCGTCAATCGTGTTAATTTTAAAATATTTTTTTTTAAAGATAAGATGCTTATTTTAAAATATGATACGATAGATCAAAATATCAATATATGTTATTCAGGCACGTTTTTTTATATGGATACACGGTTACTGCTGTGATCCTGTTGTGCCTAAAACGGCACGGTTTCACTCATGTCTTTCTTCTTTTCTTTTTGTCATATTATTCTTATTATAATTTTTGGCATGATAAATTATTCTTTGCCTCTATATTTGATCACTTTTTTACTTTAATTCTTAAAATTTATTTTTTTTATTTTAATCTTTTATGTTTCAAAAATTTTCAGTTAATTTTTATTTAAAATTAGACAAACATACTCTTTTTTTTTCCCCCTAAACTAAAAAAAATCTGAAACATAAAATATCAAAATAAAAAAAACAAATTTTAAGAATTAAAGTAAAAAAGTGACCAAATATAAGAACAAAGTGTAATTTATCATGCCAAAAAATATAATAAGAACCAAAAAAAAATGAATAGTGAAACTGTGCCGTTTTAGGCACACCAGGGAGCACAGGAAAGGTCACAGCAGTGACCCGTATCCGTTTTATGGTCCCAAATGAAAACATCATGTCAATTTTAGCAGGGTTTATGTTTAATATTGATTTTTTTTAAAACCAAAGGCGCATTGTTTTAAATTTATTTACTTGATTTATAATATATTTTCCAAACTTAGGTCTTTCTCTAAAGCCGTGCAGTGAATACAATGGGGAGATTTGATTAAAAAAAACTCCTTATAATAAAATCACTGAATACAAAGTTTAAAGTCATGCTTTCAAAACATAATTTTAAATAAATTATTATAAATTTATTATATTATCCCTACCAAAATTTTATAAATTAATATAAAAAAAAAAAAAGAAAAACTAAATTAGCATTTAAAAAAAATCCTAAGCATCATATAAAAATAATTTTAATTCAAAATATAATTTTAAGACATTCTAAATACATAAAACATAATTATTCATCAACTTTACTCTCGTTATTGTGATCACACATGTTTAGTAAGATAACCGCAAAATTCATTTTATTCTATTGTGATTTGAGAGTAGAGCACTTGACCTCCTATGATTTAAATATAGTCAGAAAGTCTCTATGAGATTTTGGACCAAAGTGAATTTGTCTGTAATTTGTTTGAAAAATAATCAACGGGCAATATGAGTTTGAAAATAGCTTGTTTATTTATTTTTGACAAATATGATTTAATTAAGTAATTAACGATGTCTAATTAATTTAATTTTTTACATAAATAATATACTTATGTGTCTTATAAAATGAATCATTTAAATTAATGAAATGAATTTGAGGTGAGCCCACAATGAGTCAAACTGAATAGGCCAATTGGAGACAATAAAATCCCAGAAAGATATTTTTTGCTATCGTGAAGGCCTTCCTATCCCAAGAGGCAAAGCCTCATCTTGGCTTTTTGTTTAAAAAGTTCGTAAACTTTAAAAAGTTAAAAATTTAAAAAATTATTATAATTTGGGAATTGACTTTTTAGTGGTTTTTTTTTTTTTTTTGATTAAAAAAGCTCTAAATTTTAAAAAATTAAAAATTTAAAAAGGCATTATAATTTGAGAATTGACTTTTGGTGAGATGAAAAAAAGTTAATACATTTAGAATTAATTTTTTTTAGTTGTATTGAAAATCATTAATTATTGAGATGGTTGATTTTTTCGTAATTTTTTAACTTATTTTATTGATCTTTTAACCTTTGGGACTATTTTTAGCCACAAAATCAAGTTGCTAAATGAGGCTTAAAAACATCAAAAAAAATTACTAAAAGTCAAATTATATATATTAGTCATTCATGGTTTTCATCTAATTAAAAAAATTAATTCCAAACACATTTGTTTGGTTAATTCATCTTCTCAGAAAATTAAATTTTTTTTTTTATTTTTCGTATTTTTTTTTTATTTTCATTGAAATTTTTAAATATTTTAAGAAAAAAATTTTGTTTGTGGATACACCTAATACAAATACTAAAATGTATAATGTTTGTGGAAATTTTTTTAAAAATTTCACTAAATACCAAAAATATAAAAAAATATAAAAGTTTAGTACATTTTCATAATCTTGTGTATTTATTAATTTTTTAAAATTCTTTTTTACAAACATTTTACTTTCTAGGTACATCAAGGTTATATGCATTTAAAAAATAAAAAAATTGTTTAAAATATTAAAAAAATTCACTAAAAATAAAAAATAAAAAACTCAATTTTTAAAAAATCAATCATAACCAAACAAGGGTGAAATCACTAAAAAAAAGTCAAATTTTAAACAAGGCATAATTAGAAAGGAAAATTTCATTCAAGTGGATGTTGGAAAAAGTATTATCAATTTAGTGATAAATTTTATAAACATTAAAAAATAAAACTATAAACTTTATCATGATTTGATAATTATTTTTTTAAGAGTCCTCTGTAATTTCCCCTAACTGGGACACTTGCCACCCTCACAAAAATGACACCACATATCCAATAAATCAAACTTATGACGTGTTTATTTAGTTGTTTATTTCTTTTTCATTGTAATGGTTGTTGGTATTAAATTATTCTTATATAATTGATAAATATTATTAAAAAATGAGGAAAATTTGTTATTTTGAATGGATTTTGAAAAATTATTACAAAGGTAAAAAAATTTATAAATTTTTATTATTTATTATGCTTCTAACTTTTTTATAAATATTTTCTCTAACCGATAAGTAATTCTTCATAAGAATACAACCCCAAAGTTTAAAAAAAAAAAAAAAAAAACCTCTCGCATATGGAACTAGCCGCATCTCCTTGCTCAAGTTGCTTTTTCAGGAATTTGACTTTTTTTCAACTTCAAATATCAATTTGGGAGAGCTTAGAGCATCTCCAATCGTTCGCTTTTTTTTTCATCAAATTTGAGTAAAAAAATAGATTTTTTTCTCAATTTGATACTTCTTCCAACGGTGAGCATCAAAGAAGAATTGAGGGAAGTGGTCGACCGGTTGACTGGCCGGTCGACCAGTAAGGGCAATTTTTTATTATTATTATTTTTTTTTACCTGTTTGAACTTTTTTTGACCAGTTTGAACCTACCTATTTGAAAGAGAACCAGTCGACCAGTTGGTCAACCGACTGGTTGATCGGTTGGTCTCCTCCAACGGTCACGCACAGTAATTTGGTGAAACCTGTATTCTGTTCTCAGTTTAATGATGTTTTTGCTCAATTCTTATTTTAATACCAATTTGGTGAAACCGTTGGAGCTCCAAAAAGTGCATTTTTCACCAAATTTCAAATTTGATGCCAGGTTTGCTGAACCGTTGGAGATGGTCTTAAAGGGGTCATAAAACTTATCACATATATTATTTTGATGATTTAAATCATATGTTTGGTAAAGTTTTTGTGTATATTATTAATGAAAAAATTAGATTAATTCAATAATTTATAATATTTTGATTTTATAGTATTTCTCTTCAAAAAATAGATGGTTTATTTTTAAAAATATATTTGTGATCTACTTTTTCGATAAACATGATAAAATGAAAAAAAAATTATTGAAACATCTCTTTTCACTTTTGATAGTAAAAGATGTCCAATATATTTTTTTTATTAGTTAAGGTCCCCCAATAATATTATTAGAGATGAGCTGAAATTTTTATGTGCCAATATTTCTCTGTGCTAAAATTTCTCCATAAAAATGTTAAGGGACCCAACTATTATAAAAATATTACATATTTTTTATCTTATAACATTTCAATATCAGAAACCTTAAATTAAAAACCCAAAAATAAAATGTTATTAACATAATTCTTATTTTTATTTTTTATGACAAAAATGTAACTCTTGGAGAAACCCAACCATTTTTGTAACTTGGGTGGGAAAATGTTTGACGGCATGAAAATTTTGATAATTTTGTCTTGTTCGTTTGGCCTAAAATTGCCTATGAATACAAAATGTGTGGACATTTTAGTAACGGTTGTGTCCTTGATTCACATTTATGTCAGAGTTGGAATTGAAATGCCAAGAATTGAAGTGAAATTTGAGAGGCTTAAAGTTGAAGCAGAAGCTTATGTTGGTAGCAGAGCTTTGCCTACTTTCTTTAACTTCTCTGTTAATATACTGGAGGTATTTTATATATACTTTAACAATTGAAACTTGACAGACATTATTCATTATGCTTTTTCATTATACATATTTTAATTTCTTCAATTTTGCTGTTTTTAATGTAAGTGGTTCTTCATTCTAATATTTTTTGTTTTTGTCTCTTTGGTTATGTTGAAAAGGGTTTTTTGAACTATCTACATATGCTGCCAAGTAGAAAGAAGCAATTGTCTATCCTCAATGACGTCAGTGGAATCATCAAACCTTGCAGGTGAGAGAAGCTGAGATCAGTTGTTTCTCCAACAATGTTGTGATTAGTTCCATTATTGTCAAATTGTGAATCGAACTGTAAATCATTTTGTTAAAATAGTGAATCGTGAATCCTATATATGTATATACATATAAAATCACATATATCAATATAATTGGTTGATATTTTTTCCTCCAAAAATGACGCCGTTTCATTTCATGTATTATGAAAACAAACTTGAACCGCTTAAATCGTAATGGATCACAATGAATTCTAGTGAATTGCAATAAAAATTATATGATTCATTGAATTTAATATATAACTGCATGAATCAAATTGTTTTATTTGAAACTCACATTGAATAGTATAAATCAAGTCGTGAATTGTAAGATTTTCTAACGACCATTTGCATTTTTTCCATTTTCAAATTTGTATCTCTAGGGAAATTCATTTATCATATTGATCTTTCTTGTGATTTTTTGCAGAATGACTCTGCTTTTAGGTCCTCCAAGTTCTGGAAAGACTACACTGTTGTTGGCTTTAGCCGGAAAGCTTGATACTGATCTTAAGGTAAATACATGTCATTGAAATTTTAATTCTTTCATGGAATTTCAACTTTTAGCTATAAAGTATTGGGCATGTACCAAAAAACAAAAAACAAAAATGAAGGGTATAGTGTAGATTACATTTTTTGGGATACTATTGTATAGTAATGTTGAGAATTATATGGCTAAACTGATATTTTCTATTTTTTGCAATGCTAGGTTTCTGGGAGGGTGACTTTCAATGGCCATGAAATGCATGAGTTTGTACCGCAAAGAACTGCTGCATATATCAGTCAACATGATCTCCATATCGGGGAAATGACTGTGAGAGAAACCTTGGCATTTTCAGCAAGATGCCAGGGTGTTGGATCCCGTTATGGTTAGAAACAAAAACTGTTCTTTTATTTCTTTCTCTCTCTCTTTTTGGTTTGATTTGTTTACATACATTGAAAATCATGTGCACTGATGACTTACTGACATATATTTATTATTCTTTTTCAAACATTTGTAGAGATGTTAGTAGAGTTGTCAAGGAGAGAGAAAGCAGCAAATATTAAGCCTGATCCTGATATCGATATCTTCATGAAGGTAAGAAAGCATTACTACCAACTTCGAAGAACTTTTCCAAAGAGATATAGTGTGCAGTACTGATGCTAGTTGTTTCCATTGAAGATCATATGAGTTATCTTCCCTCAACTTGAATGATAATCATAACATAGATTTTCGTTAAGATGCAATTTATAATGCGTAGTGTTATCTTTATGTGAATTTTATATTCCAAATCTTGTCAGGGTAGTCAAGGTGCTCTCTAATATTTTTCTTAGTTTTTTAGCATCAGTTGGGATACGTTGGGAATTTTGTGTACAATTCATGATCAATTAGGATAAAATTCAGGGTAGAGGATTTTCCTATGTTGTAAAACTTGTTTTCGATAAACTTATTCCAAATATTTTCATGATCAATTTTGTTGGAAAAATTTTCATCACGGTTTTCGATAATTCAGGCAATAGCAACAGAAGGGCAAGAGGCAAGTGTGGTCACAGATTATATTCTAAAGGTACTAAAACAACAAGAGTATTCTAATTCTCTGGAGGAACATAAGACCACATAAATTTATTTTTTATATCCTTTCCTCCCAAATTACAGGTTTTGGGTCTGGAAGGTTGTGCAGATACCATGGTTGGAGATGGAATGATACGAGGTATCTCTGGAGGACAAAGGAAACGCGTCACAACAGGTAAGATTACTCAATTCCTAATTTTTAAGCTATGAAGTCTTTTTTTTTCTTATATTTTTTTTTCTCATTTATGCTAATTGGTTGAAGTTTTTGGATCTGTAAATTACAGGTGAGATGCTGGTTGGACCAGCAAAAGCACTTTTCATGGATGAGATATCTACTGGTTTGGATAGTTCGACAACTTTCCAAATTGTGAAGTCCCTGAGGCAGTATGTCCACATTCTCAAAGGAACAACTCTCATCTCTCTCCTGCAGCCGGCACCAGAGACTTATGATCTATTTGATGATATCATTCTGCTATCTGATGGTCAAATTGTTTATCAGGGTCCCCGTGAACATGTGCTTAGGTTTTTTGAACATATGGGCTTCAAATGTCCAGAGAGGAAAGGCGTGGCTGACTTCTTGCAAGAGGTAAGTGTACATCCGTATTGGTTTTCTCTCATTTATAATTAAAATGAACACAAGTTTAACAGTTGAAGCTTATATAATTTAAATATGATCACAGGTGACGTCAAAGAAAGATCAAAGGCAGTATTGGGCATGTAAAGATGAACCTTATAGTTTTGTTGCAGTCAAAGAATTTGCTGAGGCATTCAAGTCTTTCCATGTTGGTCAGATGCTTGGAGATGAGATTGCAGCCCCATTTGACAAGACTCAAAGCCATCCAGCTGCTTTGACAACAAGAAAGTATGGTATTAGTAAGAAGGAACTCTTAAAAGCTTGCACCTCAAGAGAACTCTTGCTGATGAAGAGGAACTCATTTGTCTACATCTTCAAGCTCATGCAAGTGAGTATGCTATATACACAATAGCACACATATTTCTAATTTTTCATCCTAATTTTGTAACTGTTATTACTGATAACCTCTATTTCTACTTTTAGGTTACTGTTATGGCATTGATTACAATGACACTCTTCCTACGAACTGAGATGCACCGAAATTCAGTAACTGATGGAGGAATATACACTGGTGCTATGTTTTTCACTGTGATTATGATCATGTTTAACGGGTTATCAGAAATTTCCATGACAATTGCAAAGCTTCCTGTCTTTCACAAGCAAAGGGACCTTCTCCTTTATCCCCCATGGGCATATGCTTTTCCCACATGGCTCCTCAAGGTGCCTGTTTCATGTGTTGAGGTTGCTTTTTGGGTGCTCTTTACGTACTACACAATTGGATATGATCCTAATGTGGGGAGGTAAAAACTTTAAGATGAAAAAATGAACATGTTGAGAATTTGTTCATATCTGTTTTGTGTCTTTCTTTTTGTCCTAATGTAATGGCCTCACTGCAGATTGTTTAGACAGTACCTGTTACTCTTACTTGTAAACCAGATGGCTTCTGCATTGTTCCGATTTATTGGGGCAGCGGGTAGAAATCTGATTGTTGCAAACACATTTGGATCATTTGCATTGCTCATGCTTTTTGCGTTGGGTGGTTTTATCTTATCACGAGGTATAATACATGGAATTTTGAGAACATTTTTTCTCATCCTTGAACTCTAATAATTGTTTTGTATCCGTTTTTTGATTCCACAGAGAATGTAAAAAAATGGTGGATATGGGGTTACTGGATGTCGCCATTGATGTATGGACAAATGCAATTCTAGTAAATGAGTTCCTAGGGAATAGTTGGAGACACGTACGTCAATGAATTTAGATTGTGTATTTTTGCATATTAATTTTTCTCCAATTGAAATTAGCTGATATTGAATTCTTTTATATGTCAAAGGTTCTCAAAAATGAAACAGAATCACTAGGAGTAGTGGTCTTGAAGTCTCGAGGGTTCTTCCCTGATGCATACTGGTATTGGCTAGGAGTTGGCGCATTGCTTGGATTTGTTTTCCTATTCAACTTCTGTTTCACTCTGGCTCTCACTTATCTCAACCGTGAGTATCATTAAAATCTCAGTTTTGAACCAATTCAATGCAAGAGCTCTTGTACTAATCCATTGCAAAATGGTACAGCTTTTGGGAGGTCTCAAACTGTTATACCAGAGGAAAGTCAAAGCAATGCAAATGATGATCGAAGTGGAGAATCCATTCAACTATCGTCTAGGGCAAATAGCTCTGTTGGGCGAACTGTATCCAAAGGTGATGAATCATCTTCACTTGTTATGTATCTAAAGGTGACTTTATATTGTTAAAATGCCAATCACATTCAAATTGACACGCAGAGAGAGGAGATCAGATTAGAAGGAGAAATATCACGTCTGAGTCCTCATCCGCAAGGACAATAGCCAATGTTGATGCCAACAAGAATAGAAAGAAAGGAATGATTCTTCCATTTGAACAACATTCCATCAGCTTTGATGAAATTAAATACTCTGTTGACATGCCTCAGGTAACAAGATCTAAAAGATTTAACAATTGATTTATTGGTGTGTGTTTGGATGCAAGTAAGGTATTGTCTCAAAGAAATGTAGTCAGTAACATGACTGTAATTGTTGAAATGTGACCTACAGGAGATGAAAGAGCAGGGTGTAGTTGAAGAAAAGCTAATGCTTCTAAAGGGTGTAAGTGGAGCTTTCAGGCCGGGTGTTCTGACGGCCCTAATGGGTGTAAGTGGTGCAGGTAAAACAACCCTAATGGATGTACTGGCAGGTAGAAAAACTGGGGGATATATTGAAGGTAACATTACAATTTCCGGCTATCCAAAGAAGCAAGAAACATTTGCTCGGATTTCTGGTTACTGTGAACAAAATGACATCCATTCTCCTCATGTTACCATCTATGAGTCGTTGCTTTACTCAGCTTGGTTGCGGTTGCCTCCAGAAGTAAATTCTGAAACTAGAAAGGTTAGTGTTGCAATTCTTTTTTTTTCTTGTTTCCTGCATTTTTTTTTAATAAATGAAAAATTTAGAACTGAAAGCAACTAGAAGTAACACAAAATTTCACTTTTGAACTTCACTTGGTTGAGCTATGGTCAAGCTTGAGTTCATGTATTTGACCCTAAGCATAGCCATCATTGCTCGTGTTCTTGAACATTATTTGTTCATGTAGCTTGTCTACATTAATCAATCTAAAATTAAATGAAACAAGTTTTCCTGTTCATGTAGCTTGTATACATTATCAAGATTTGTGTCGTCTAACAAGCCACCATTGATAATATTTGTGCCTACTGTTTTTTTCATAGAACCATCAACCAATCATCACAAAAAAAATATAAATAAAATTATCATATTTGATTCTGACTGCAGATGTTCATTGAGGAGGTAATGGAACTTGTGGAGTTGACTTCATTGAGGGATGCACTCGTTGGATTGCCTGGTGTTAATGGTCTTTCAACTGAGCAGCGGAAGAGGCTAACAATTGCTGTTGAGTTAGTTGCTAACCCCTCCATAATTTTCATGGATGAGCCAACTTCAGGGCTAGATGCAAGAGCTGCTGCAATTGTGATGAGAACAGTTAGGAACACTGTTGATACAGGAAGAACAGTTGTGTGCACTATCCATCAGCCAAGCATTGACATATTTGAAGCTTTTGATGAGGTAAGAATTATTGATACTTATCAAAAACTCTCTTCCTTTGTAGGTTTGCTTATATGAATAAGATATTAACTATAAGATATGGGGTACAGCTTTTCCTAATGAAGCGAGGAGGCCAAGAGATTTACGTGGGGCCATTGGGTCGACGTTCTTGCCATCTAATCAAGTATTTTGAGGTGAGATGCAATGGACAATAAATAAATAAAAGCCATACTATGCTATTCGAGCTTTTAAATGGTGACAAATACTTACTAACCCAAGTTTGGTTTTTGACAAGGGAATTGAAGGAGTAAGTAAAATCAAAGATGGCTATAACCCAGCAACTTGGATGTTGGAAATTACTGCTTCAGCCCAAGAACTGATTTTAGGGGTTGATTTTGCTGAAGTGTACAAAAGTTCTGAACAGTACAGGTTCCTCATTTATAGAGCACATAACTACATGATGAAATTGAGATGTTACAAGCTGGCTGAAGTTTGTTCTCCAGGATTTTTTTTTTTTTTAAAAGAAAAAGAAAAAGAAAAAGAAAAGAAAGTTTCAATACACCTTTTCTAGTTATCCATCCTAAACTTGTGGTTGAAGCCTCTACTAACATATCACATAAATTTCAGGAGAAACAAAGCCCTAATTACAGAATTGAGCACACCTTGTCCTGGTTCAAAGGACCTCTATTTCCCTACTCAATATTCAAAGTCTTTCTTCACCCAATGCACGGCTTGTCTATGGAAACAACATTGGTCGTATTGGCGTAATCCACCATACACTGCAGTAAGATTTCTCTTCACAACCTTCATAGCACTGGTGTTTGGTACGTTGTTCTGGGATCTTGGTTCCAAAAGGTAAGTTACAAATGAGAGTATGGCATATTAAGCCACAAGTTGAAACTCTTAATCATCTTTGCATTAATTTTGATACATTGTTGATATTGTATGCTCAGGACAACGCAACAAGATCTGTTCACTGCTATGGGTTCTATGTATACTGCTGTTCTCTTCCTAGGGGTCCAAAATGCCTCATCAGTGCAGCCAGTGGTGGCTGTTGAACGAACAGTCTTTTATAGAGAAAGAGCTGCCGGAATGTATTCTGCCATGCCATATGCCTTTGCTCAGGTAAATATCATACTTTCTTGTTTTCTTATGTGTTTTTGTTTGTTAATGAATTTTTCTTCTTCATTACAGGTTATTATCGAGCTTCCACATATCTTCGCACAAGCTACAGTATATGGTGTTATAGTTTACGCAATGATTGGATTTGAATGGACCGTTGCTAAATTATTTTGGTACCTATTTTTCATGTACTTCACATTATTATACTTCACCTTCTATGGCATGATGACCGTGGCTGTGACTCCAAACCACAACATTGCTGCTATCATTGCCTCAGCATTTTATGCAATATGGAACATCTTTTCAGGATTTATAGTACCTCTATCTGTAAGTTCTAGAAATCCCATTTCACTTTTAAGTTTCTTAGATATAACAAGATCATCAAGAACTTATATTGTTACTATTTTTACTAATCCAGAGAATTCCGATCTGGTGGAGATGGTATTATTGGGCGTGCCCAGTTGCTTGGACCTTGTATGGCTTGGTTGCATCACAATTTGGAGATATAGAAGACACACTCGACACCAATGAAACAGTGAAAGATTTCTTGAGGAATTACTTTGGTTTCAGACATGATTTTGTAGTAGTTGCTGCAACTTTGGTGGTTGGATTCACAGTTCTTTTTACATTCATCTTTGCCTTCTCTATAAAGGCATTTAATTTCCAAAGGCGATAACATGTTTTTACAACAACAGTGGATTTGCATTTGATGTTGGCAAGCTGGACAACCCAACCTTTGATGAGGCCTAAGGAGAAATCTCAATTACATGCTTTTTTAATATTTGAATATTCATTTTTATATTGTGGAATATTTTGTGTAAAATTTATTTCCTTTTTCAATTCTTGTAACTAAAATTCTTGATTTTAATATTAGGAGCACTTTTGCATAATGATTTTATTTTATTTATTTATTTGTTGGGCTTTGAATATGAAATTTTTATTTATTAATCCTCTAGATAAGGAAGGTTTTTTTTTTTTTTTTTTACAGTTTCACTAGGGATTTTAATTTTAGGAAGCAATATATTAAGATTTATTTTATTTTATTTTATTTTTCTCTAGAAAAATAGATGGTTAATTTTTAAAATGTTCTTGTTGTCCAATTTTTTTCATTTTTTTTTATTTTTAAACAAACACAATAAAATAAAAAAAATTACAATAATTGGATTAATTATTATTATTATTTTCTTCATGAATGATATACCAAATGAACTATTAAAATTGTCGAAATGAAACTTATGATAGGCCTCAAGAGCCCTTGGGAGAAGCCCAATCTATAATATTTATACACAATCTCCTTCTAAAACATAATATAATTATCGGAAACACTATGATACACACCCTTTATGTACCTTATAACTAAAAACAAAATGTTATAACTTCATATTTTCTACGTCATAACTAAAAAAAAAATAAAAATGCCATAAGTAAACACAACATGAGAAATAACTAAAGAACTCATGAGTCATAACTAAAATAATGTCATAACTAAAGAAGAAAATTATCATAACTAAAGAAGAAAATGACATAACTAGATGTGCATGTGGTATACCTTTTTTTAGGGTGTGAATATTAGAATTTCCCTATAATTAGTGAGCCATAATGATATTTGTTGTCCTTCTAGAATGTAATTAATGAGATAAACTCCCCTCCATACCTCATATTTTCATACTTATTTATACTCTTTTTATGGATTTTAATTTGGATACGCATTGATGATCTGAACTGTCTATCTCGTAAACCCTACAATAAAAATCATTCATGTAAAAAAATAACTTCATCGGACAACTATAAATATGAGAACAAATTACATTTTATTTTATAAAATAAATGGTTCAAATTTAATTATATTTAACCATTCATTTTATAAAACAATATGCAATTTATTTTTATATTTACAATTTTTCTTATGAAGTTGATTTTTTTCATGAATGATCTTTATTGTGGAGCCTATGGGATAGACGCATTGAAATATATAAGAAGAGTATGGAGAGGTATTGAGAGATGAGATATGAAAGGAAATTTATCCCGTAATTAAGATACATAGTGAATCACTAAGAGTAATGATAGGAATATCAAAATGGGTAAATTACACTGACACCCCCCGAGGTTTATGTTTATTACAGTTCTCTCCTCACCTTTTGGAAATTACATCTCCCCCCTTGAGGTTTAAAGTTTCATTACAGATTCCCCCTTTCAGCAATTTAATTTTTTTAAATACCAATTTTGCCCTCATTGGATAAATTACATTGACACCCCTAATATTTTAAAAATTACAATCCTCTCCCTAAGGTTTAAAGTAGCATTACCAATTACCTCATCGGTTAGTATTAGTTGGGAAAAAAAAATATTGAAAAAAAAATTAATTGGAAAAAAAAAATTAATTGAAAAAAAATTTGTTAGTAAAGTTTTTAAATTTCTGTTTAAAACCAACGTAAACTCATTTTTTGAATTCACGTTTTTTTTCAAATTTACAAATTGAGACAACCTTTTATAAACCAAAAAATTATCAACCAAGTTTTTATGATAGTTTTTAAAATTTTTGTAAATATAAATTGAAAATGAAAACGAAATGGTTACCAAATAGGCTTGATGGTAAAAATGTCGTAAAATTAACAAATAATTAAATAAGTTATCAACGTAAGAATGACTTATCAAAAGATTCTTAGGTTATGTATGATTTGATTTTTAGAATTTTTTTTAAAAATTAAAAATTAATTTGGTCAAAAAATAAAAAATAATTATCAAACCATACATAGCGTAAGAATACTTAGTATTATTAGGCTATGTACCACCAAACACATAATATTTTTTACTTTTTTATTTTTTATTTCTTAACCAAATTAATTTTTAATTTAAAAAAAAAAATCTAAAAATCAAACCATACATAGCCTAAGAATATTTTGATAAGTCATTTCTTACGTTGATAACTTATTTAATTATTTGTTAATTTTACAACATTTTTACCATCAAGTTTGTTTGGTAACCATTTCGTTTTCAGTTTTCAATTTATATTTACAAAAATTTTAAAAACTGTCATAAAAATTTGTTTGATAATTTATTTAGTTTATAAATAGTTGTCTCAGTTTGTAAATTTGAGGAAAAAATATAAATTCAAAAAATAAGCTTACATTGGTTTTTAAACAAAAATTTAAAAACTTTACTAACAAAAAAATTTCAATTAATCTTTTTTTTCAAATAATTTTTTTTTCCAACTAATACTAATCGAGGGGGCAATTGGTAATGCTACTTTAAACCTTAGGGAGGGGATTGTAATTTCTAAAATGTGAGGGGTGTCAATGTAATTTACCCAATGAGGGCAAAATTGGTATTTTAAAAAATTAAATTGTTGAAGGGGGAATCTGTAATGAACTTTAAACCTCAGAGGGGGAGATGAATTTCCAAAAGGTGAGGGGGAGAACTTTAATAAACATAAATTTCAGGGGGTATCAGTGTAATTTACCTTATCAAATTTATATCAATGTTTTAACAAATGTCTCACATGAGTGGGTCCCACATAAGTGTGGGGTCCACATCTATATAAGTGAGACATTTGGTAAAAAATTTAGGAGTTATGCTAGGGATCCCAAATAAATTACAAAATGTTCTACCAAATCTCTCACATGGGTGTGGGACCTATACAATTGTGAGAGATTTGGTAGAACATTTGATAATTTATTTGGGATCTCTAACATTTTTCAAAATTTAGGACCTAACATTTTCCAATCACTAAAAGAGAAATTATTTATTGCTCTTAGAGCTATGAAGCATGGGTACTTCGAAAAACCTGTCGTACCCGTACCGGGTACTTACCAGCGTACTGTATCTCGTATGGTACTTCTGCATATGTACCGAGTACATGAAACACGTACCCAAGTTTTTTCTTCTTAATTTTTGATGTACCCAAACGTACTTAGTATATATCCAAGTCGTACCGTATCTCAGTTGAAACAATATTTTCCTTCTACTGCAGAGATAAAACTCATTTCACTAGATTTTTTTTTAAGTTTTTGTTTTATACTTAGCATGATTTTAAAATTAAATTATGGTTTGTAAGTTATTTAATATATTGTCATTTAATTTTGATTTATACTTTTTCTTTTGGCATTAAATGTTAATTATAGGTTGGACCTTAACAAAATAAACTATTTAATTAATTTTTATATTACTCTAAATTAAAAATTAATATTTTTTTACAAGCGTACCAAGCCGTACCCGTATCCTATTTTTTTTTGAATTTCACCGTATCAACGTACCTGTATCGTACCAGTATTAGTATCCGTATCCGTACCCGTACCCGTACCCGTACGTACGTGTGCTTCATAGTCTTAGAGCAATCCTCCCTTCTATTTATTGATTGCCATTTTATATATTATTTTGTAAAATTTTAACACAAAAAATGATAAGTTTTTTAATTTAACCCAATAATTTTAATTTAGAGTGCCACCTAAACTTACTTTAATTTTTCGTTTATCTTTCTAATAAAGGGAAAATTATACATCCTTCTAGAAAATGTAATGAATATGTACAAAAATTCTGCTCAAATAAGGTTAATCAATCATTAATAACCAGACTGCATTACACTCATCTATTGCCATATAAACATGTGTTTTTCCAACCAAGAAATTTAAAAATTTAAAATGCCATAACAAAAAAGAAAAACCCGCTTTCAGTTTTGACTTTTTGAAAACACTCCAAACCAGGCCTAAATTTTGAAATTTTCCAGAGAAAACTAGTGGGTTGGTGTAATGGAGCTCAAGAACATAATTGATAGGTAAAATATTTTCATTTTATTTTTGGTTTGGTAAATTATTTTATCTCTTTTATGTTTGATTTGATTGGAACCGAGGATAATATAAGATAATTAGTGTATGTTGGTTTGATTTGATTGGAACCGCGGATAATATAAGATAATTAGTGTATGTTCGTGCCTGAAGGCACAGTCTAAATAAAAATACGGAAATTTGACTATAAACCTTTCTTATCTTTCTTTTCTTGTTAAAAGGATAAAAAAAAAATTATACTTTTAAAACCCCTTCATAATTATAAAGTCTTGTATAAAGGATAAAAATTTTCAGATTTATATTTTATGTGACAAATTTACTCCTTCACACATATACTCTATCTTTCTTCTCTTTCTCTCAATCAATTTGTTATCTCTCTCTCTCTCAGCTCTTTCTTTCTCTATCTCTTTCTATAAGAGCTCTCTCCACCATCACCACCATCACCATCACCATCACCATCTCTACTACCACGACTACCATGACTACCATCGTTTCCACCACCTCAGTCGTCTCAACTAACACCGTTTCAACCATCGATGTTGTTCATCACCACCACCGCTACTATTGTTTCACCACTAGCATCTCAACCACCAGCGCCATTCGATGCCACGATCATCATCCTTAGCGTCCAAGACTTTAGATCTGAGATTGATGACCTCAGATTTGAGATCTATCATCTCAGATCGATATTCTCTCATTCTTTTTCTCTTTGTCTCCTCATTATACTTTGTTTTTCAGACAGTAAAATTTTGCTCTAGTTTGAGCCAAGTCTAAGGCAATATATATGCTCTCTCTATCTCTCTATTTCTCTATTTTTTTTCTTGGTATGTCCTCTGTTTTTGTTTGACAGAATGAGAGTAAAATTTTACTCTGGTATGTGCTCTGTTTTTATTTGACAGAATGAGAGTAAAATTTTACTCTGGTATGTGCTCTGTTTTTATTTGACAGAATGAGAGTAAAATTTTATTCTGGTATGTGCCCTGTTTTTGTTTGATAAAATGAAAGTAAAATTTTATTCCGTTATGTGCTTTGTTTTTGTTTGACAAAATTAGAGTAAAATTTTACTCTAATATGTGCTCTGTTTTTGTTTGATAAAATGAGAGTAAAATTTTACCTCTAAGGCAATATATGTACTTAACGATATAAAATTTTACTTTGAATCATAATAAATTACTCTGAATCAGAGTAAAGTTTACTAAAATTCAAAGTAAAATTTTACTCTGAAATACACTGTGAGGATAACTTTATAGGAGAGCTGATATATATATATATATATATATAACGGTAGTATAGTAAAAGAAACAAGTTTTAAAATATTAGGGGGTTTTGAAAAGATTTATATAATTCTTGTCATTTTGAAAGACAAATTAGACAGTAAGAGGTCTATCACCAAATCCCCCATAAAAATAAGTGAATAAAAAGGAGAAAATAAAAATAAATAAATAAATAGGGAGGCAAATAAAAAATAAAAAAAAGAAAGAGAAATGTAGGATCATGGGATTATTCATGGGATTATATGAGAGTGGGTGAGAAAATGAAAATGTAAGAGAGAAAAACCGGAAAATAGAAAAAAAATACACATTGAACATATTTTAAAATATATATCTCAATTATTGTTTTGTATTTTGAACAGATTTGAGCCGTCCAAATATTCTAATAAGACAAAAATATGTTAAAGATTCAAAAATCTTCCTGTTTTATTATATAGATAATCATTTGTCTTAAATTAAAAATTTAAACTTGATTGTCGTGTTTTAACCTGTGAAATACATTACCAATCTCATTTCAATAGTTTATTTTATAAAATCTTATATATATATAATTCATGAAAAAAAAAAAAATAGATTTGTCAATAGTGGTAATATTTTCAATTTTTATAAATAAAATTTTGGAAGTTTATCTAAGCCTTAACAAAATTGCCCATGGGCTGGCCTATTGGGCTTTGGATTGGTCTAGATCCTTCAGGATCCGCTGGCAAGGCCCAATCCTAAAACATATGATCTGGGCTTGGGCCTAGGTACAGGCCAGTGGCTCGACCTGATGGACTTTATAAGGCCCTGCCCATAAATCGATATATTTTGTCTTATATAACATGTTTGGTTTCATTCTCCGAAATTTTTTTCTGAATTTTTTGAAAACATTAAAATTAATTTGATAAAAATAAATATTAAAAAAATTAAAAATTTTATTTTTACCTTAAAAAAACGTAAAATTATATAAAAATGATAACTACTTTTGATTTTTTTTAATTTTTTTTTCATGAAACTAGTTTTAGTTTTTTTTTTTAAAAAAAAAAATTCTGAAACAAGTTTGGTTTGAACTTGTGTTGCCTGATTGGATTTGAGGAGATGCTTAAGAAATCAACAGAAAATATATATCAACTAATACTGATTAGAATTCAAGGGCACTATCCAATTTGGTGCACTGTGGATTAGGATTTCAACAGAAAATGCATTTCTTGTGTTTGAAGAAATGTGTCAACAGAATAGCCACAGCACCAAGGATCCTCTAGAGTTTTTTTTTCTTAAAATTTTCTAAAGTGGTGTATTGTGTGGTTGAGATTTAATGCTAAAAAATTGATGTAACTTGTCATTAAATCTCAACCATACAATACACCACTCTATGAAACTTTAGGAAAAAAAAACTCTAGAGGATCCTTGCTCGATATGCTAAAGCCTCAATCCAATTAAAATTAAAATTGTTTAAGAGGAAGAAGATATGCTAAAGCCTCAATCCTGATATTAGTCCTTCTCCAATGTGAATACTGATATTTCCTCTTTTCTACAATGCTAGATCTCTGGGAGGGTGACTTACAATGGCCATGAAATGCATGAGTTTGTACCGCAGAGAACTGCTGCATATATTAGTCAGCACGATCTTCATATCGGGGAAATGACTGTGAGAGAAACCTTGGCATTTTCAACAAGATGCCAAGGGGTCGGATCCCGTTATGGTTGATAAAAAGATTGGTTTATTTTTATTTTTATTTTCTTTTGTTTACATATGCTCAAACTATGTGCACCGATGACTTGTTGCAGGTTAAGTATGTTAATTATTCTTTTCAAACATTTGCAGATATATTAGCAGAGTTGTCAAGGAGAGAGAAAGAAGCAAATATTAAACCTGACCCTGATATTGATATCTTCATGAAGGTAATAAACGAGTGCTACCAACTTTGAAGAATTTCCTAACAAATGATGTGCTGTGTTGATACTAGTTGTTTTCATAAACGATTTTATGAGTTCTCTTCTTATGACTTGAATGATAATAATAACATAGATAAAGCAACAAAGGTTTGAATTTGAATTCACTGGGTTCTGTCAAAAATGGAGTTTATAATGTGTAGTTTCATCTTTATGTTCCAAATATTATTAGGGTAGTTAAGGTGTTCTCTTATTAATTTTCTTATTTTTTTTGGAATCAGTTGTGATAAGTAGAGGGTTTTATATTCAAATTATGATCAATTAGGACTAAACTCAATGCAGAGGATTTGCCTATGTTGTGAAATTGTTTTTCTTTGTTGGAAAAATTTCCATTATTGTTTTCAATAATTCAGGCAGCAGCAACAGAAGGACAAGAGGCTAGTGTAGTCACAGATTATATTCTAAAGGTACTGAAACAACAAAGTATTCTAACATTTTCTAGAATGACATAAGACTACATAATTTATTTTTTTATTTCCTTTTCCCCTTAAATTACAGGTTCTGGGTTTGGAAGACTGTGCAGATACCATGGTTGGTGATGAAATGATACGAGGTATCTCTGGAGGACAAAGGAAGCGTGTCACAACAGGTAAATTAACTCAATTCCTACTTTTTAAGCAATGAAATCCTTTTTCCTTGTTTATTTTTTTCGCATTTACCCTAGTTGGAGAAAAAAAAAAAAAATCTATAAATTACAGGTGAGATGCTGGTTGGACCAGCAAAGGTGCTTTTTACGGATGAGATATCTACTGGTTTGGATAGTTCGACAACTTTCCAAATTGTGAAGATGCTCAGGCAGTGTGTCCACATGCTCAAAGGAACTGTTAATATATTAATATAATGTTAATATAATATGTTAATATATTATAGTATGTATAATATAATTGTCATACAGCTAGCTAGATAGGATTCCTTTTCTTTGTCCCTGCTTTCGGTCGCCCGTCTTCTTTCGGCCTCCTTTTCATTATTATATTGAATTGTATCATAATGATGTTTTGTAACACAGCTCCTATATAATGGAGCCTCTATTTGGTTTCTGTATATAGATTTAACAACAGAGTTTACTCGTTCAATATCACTCTCTCAACTTATTTTACATGGTATTAGAGTACAGGTGTTTTTCCTAGTCTCTTCTTCTGCTGCATCACATTTTTTTTGCTTGGCAGATTGCTGCGTATCTCGTCCTTATCTAATTTACAGATTGGACAACACCAGCACCTTCGTCTCTTCACGACGAAGCCAACGCTACCAGATTCATCATCATCCGACATTTCACGCGCCTCCACGCGCCGCCAGAACATTAGGCCACGCGCTTTCTCGTTATCAGACGCGCTCTACGCGCCTCCTCCACTGTCTGGTGCTATTGTACGCCGCGGCCTCCTCTGTTAACGTGAGCCGCGTGTTTCTGACATCAGCCGACGTCAGCCCTGGCTGCTTCCGTGCGCCGCTTGTTCTCCCCTGCTAACGTACGCTGCGCACCTTTATTCTAACGTACGCCGCGCTGTGACATCATCCCTGCAGCAGTGACATCATCCTTGTTTGACCAGAGTTGTTGACCAAAATAGTCAACTCACTTTGACTAATCAATTTACTGTCTTTCTGGTCATATTTTTGGTCCGTTCACTCATTTTCCTACTGATTTCGACCATCTGAATTCACTAGTAACCTCAGTTTTTTTAGATTCTACCTCGATTGTGCTATTTTTCTCTCATGGATCGCCCAGACTCCTCTAACCACCCTATTTCCATTGTTCTTGACGGGACTAATTATGTCCTATGGGCACAAGCCATGTCTGGCTTCCTCAAAGGAAAGAAACTTTGGCGCATCATCACTAGGGATGTGTGCAAACCCGTCCAAGGGACCACGGAATCCACTGCCAAATATGTCGACTGACTGGAAGATTGGGATAGTAAAAACTATCAGATCATCACTTGGCTTCGTAATACTTCTATTACATCTATCAGCCTTCAGTTTGGTTAGTTCCAACTTGACTCTGCTTTCTCTCCCGCCAAGGTCATCTGGGATTTTTTACAAGAACGCTATTAGACTATTGGCCTTGCTCACCAATATCAGCTTCTGAGTCATCTTCACCGTATGCGCCAAGATACCACTCAGACCATTAATGATTTCCTCTTCCAAATGTATTATGTTTGGGATCAGCTCGCTCTTTTTGAACCTCTATGGCCTCATACTGAGGATGCTGCCTTGTTTACTACTTACCGTGACCAACAGCACTTGGTTCAGTTTCTCATAGCTCTCACTCCCCGTTTTGAGCCAGTACGCGCATCTCTCCTTCATCGCACTCCTTTACCCACTCTTGAGCAAGCAATGTCTAAACTCCTGTCAGAGGAAACCAGGTTTGGTACTCTCCATCCGCACCCTGTGGATTCTGTTCTTGCCACTCCCCAGATTCGGAGTTCTTCTTCACCACCTTCACCATAGAGGTCAACTGCCTGCAATTACTGTCGCAACCGCAGTCTTTCGTCGACTCATCTTCTGGTTAATTGTCCAGTTCGTCTTTATCGGTTTTGCAACAAGACTGGCACTGGACATCTCCAGCAAGATTGTTTCCGCAATCCCACTCGTACGCTCGCAATGGTCCTTCCACCGGGAATTTTTCTCGTAGCCACTTTCACCTTTCTAGGACTCCGTTTAAACCAATGCCTGCTCAACGCATTGCTGCTGCTGCCTCAGAGGATTTACCTTCCTCTGTCCTTATAGACCCTTCCACTCCAGTCTTCTCTCAAACAGATGTCGAAGCCATGTTTCAACATTTTTGGTAGAATTCTGGTACTCCTCCATCTACTGCTTTGTCTGTCACCGCAGGTAACACTTCCTGGTACTTTGACTCCGCTTGTTGTAATCACATGACCTTTGACCCTACTATTTTTACTCCTCTCTCTTCTACTCCTCATATTCCTTCTATCCATACTGTTGATGGGTCTCTTCTGTCTGTAAGTCATGTTGGTTCTGTTTCTACCTCTCACTTATCTTTATCCCATGTCTATCTTATGCCTGCTCTTACTTTAAATCTTATCTCCATTAGTCAATTATGTGAGCATAGTCTCACTGTTATCTTTTCTCATACTGGTTGTTTGGTGCAGGACCCTCGGACGGGGCAAACTCTTGGGATAGGCCGTAAGCATGGACGTCTCTACGAACTCATCCATCTTCATGTTCCAGATTCCTCTCAGATCACAGCTCCGACCGCTGCTACCACTGCTCCTCCTTTATCTCCTTTTCAGCTTTGGCACTGTCGTTTAGGCCATCTTTCTGTTGGTCGTTTAAAATCTTTAATTTCTAGTGGTCATTTAGGTCCTGTACGTTCTGATGCTTTAGATTGTGTGTCCTGTCAACTTGCCAAACAACCTGCTTTGTCGTTTAATAAAAGTGACTCTGTTTCTCTTGCACTGTAGACGTCCCCGAACGCCCCGGGAGGGATGAGTCTCCCGTTCCGTTCATTTTGGGCTCACTACAGTTCAGGACTCAAATGTCACGGTTCTTAATCTGAACCAAAGAGTCTAAATTCGGCAAATCGTTTTGAGAAAACAGATTTTTGAAAGAAGTGCCAAACATGGACTGCTTTGCCAGATACATAGTTGCCACCTAAATATTTTATTTTGGGAAATTTAGGAAACCCTGACTCGTGCCTAAGGCCACATGTCCGTCATCACCAAAGTTGCCTCGGCTCGGAACTTGGGTACGATTGGGAAGGTCACTTCGTGAGCACCCCCATTCGCCCGATCAAAGATGGCCTCTACTAACCATGATATCTAGTTTTGAAAACAATTATGCGTTCTTATTCCGGTTATTAGCCTAGAATTACTATGTAATGCGCACAGCATACAGTATACCGGGTCGCCTGAAATTGGAACAAAACATTTCATGTTTGTTTTTTGAAAGATGGTTTGCTACTCGCAAGTAGGCTTAAAATGCAGATTTTGCCACCCTCGGGTGGGCTTAGAAAACATGGTTTTGCCACTATCTGGTGGGCTTAAAACTCACAGTCAATGCATTGTTCCAATCCAAATAACCCAACCTTCACACCCAGGCACTCAGGCAGTTATATCACATAAGCAAATAGCCTCATGTAAGCATGTTATCATGGCAGTCACTCACACTCATGCAAGGATGCTAAAGTATAAAACTTACCGAGTACTCAAGCCAAAACAAAACTATGTTAGAAATCCATGCATGATTCTAACTATACAGAGATGCCTAATGCAACACAAGCAAAAATGCAACTAGCAGGCTCGGCTATTCTAAAGATGGCATGTGAAATGCTACAACTAACAAGTATTCAACTCGGAATTGAATACAATGCAGTTAATATGATGCGCCGAGCCCGGTGCATGCAAAACAGATGAATGAATGCAAACATGCTATCATACTGTATGCTAATTGAAACATGCCCTATTCTAACCATCATAAGCTGGTAAACAAAAGGGAGAAAGACGTGGGGTTGGAAGACATACATCACACGCATCACTTATTACAATTGTGCCCTCGCTCGGAGGGTCCGAATAAATAATATACAGTCCCAAATGAATAATTAAGTCCGAATAAATACAAAGTCCTAATTAATTTAGCAAATTAATCAGAAAAGCAGTAAAATTAGCATGCAAGCTAGGGACTGCCTCAACTCTGCTCCGAATGATGAATGATGCATGTTCGGGTTGCCTTGCGCGGAAATCCATCGCGATGCCCCAATTAGCCTGTTTACAAGTAAGCCCGGAATATTGCACGAAAGCTCCAAAAGACTGCCGGTTTCTGATTTGCTGCAACAGAGAGCAAGAAAGGGGCATGGCAATGTATTTTCACATATATATGCTTGACTACTCTTCAGGGAGTGTAGTCCTCGATCCTCGTGCCACTAATCACGTATCTCGATGCATGATGGCCGAGGAGTCGATTTGTACGACTCAATGTGAAATGAATGCACATATAAACACAACAATACCTAAACTCCATCATGGATAATCCGGAGTGTCGGTGACTGGGAATTGAGACACGTTCCGTCACTCGAAGTACGAAACGTCCCTCGTTTCCGTGCTCGGGCTAACTCCTATCCCCAAACACAATGCAATATGCATGGCATGCATGAATGCAACTAATATACAACCTAGCATACACAATGCTATGAATTGAAATGGCATACCCAATGCACGATGTAACACGACATATACGATGCTCTACATACAACTTAGCATACGCAATGCTATGAATTGAAATGGCATACACAATGCCCGATGGACTTACACCAACACGAGTGACCTCAGCCACACTCACATCAGTGGCCATAAGATGAAATGAGACACTAGATGCGTGCACACATGCACGCAAACCGACCGATCCTAAGGCACAAATGCCACCCTAACAAGGCATGGCAAGACATGGAATATGGCATACAAACATGCAAGTTCTAGCACTAAAATGCGATGCTAAACAGCCCCGAAACATGGCAATATGGCACCCGATGCACGAGATGAACCCCGAAACTCAAAACTAGGCATACGCAATGACCTATAGCTATACAAAGCATGCATTATTTGATCATGAAGCATGAAGACAGAGTCAAGGCAGTCCCAAAACATGAACTTCTTAGTTCAAAGCATGGCCAAAAGGTGCTAGCAAGATGGGCTAAAGTAGCATGCAATTTTGACTAGCAAACATGGTTTCATGGCAAGTACACGAAGCAAGTGAGCACTCACCAAACCAGCAAAAATCAGTGAACTAAACATGCCAAAATATGTCCAAATAAACATGGAAAGGCAGCCAACACATGCACAAATGAGGGGCTCCTTTGGAGGGCATACAAAGGGGTTATTAAGCACATGCATCAAGGACACTTAGCATGGCACAAAAACTCTGAAAATCAAATATGATAGCTCCAAAACTCACCAAATTGACCCTGAAATGTGACTTCAAAGCATGCAAAGAGGGGTCCCTTTGGAAGGCCAAAGTGACCTTCAAACAAGTCAAGGTGAGAGGGGGTCACCCCCCTCTGATTTGGAGGCTCAAGACAGCATCAAAGCCACTGGAAATCCACTGGATTCTAGTGGCTAGAAGGTCAAACAAAGCATGCAACAAGAGCTTAGGTGTAGGGCTCAAAATGAGAGACAATCAAGCATACAAGGAGGCATATGATCTCAAACAAAAATGGGGCCTCAAACAAACTTGAAGATGAGATTAAAATAAGATATTTTTCAGTTTATGACAACTCTCAAAAATGAACACAAGTAGGGCTAATCTATCATGCAAAATGGCCCTAAAAGAGAGATTAGAGACAAGGGACAGTAGCTGGTCCCAAATGCCCAAGAGCCCTTCAACAAAGATGAAGAGAGGCTCAAAACAAGATACTTTACAGTTTATGGAAAGTCTCAAATATGCTCACAAGTAAGGCTACAATATGATGCAAAAATGGGCCTACAAAGAGAGATAGGAGACAAGTGGTAGTAGATGGCCTTAAACAGAGGAGATCCCTTCAACAAAGTTGAAGAGGGGCTCAAAACAAGACATTTTACAGTTTGGCTCGGAGCCCAGAAATGCTGAAAAACTAGGCTAATATATCATGCAAGAAATAGCCATAAAAGAGAGATAAAGGGAAAGCAGTAGCAGGTGGCTTCAAACAGAGAAAGACCCTTGATCAAACATGAAGACAAGCTCAAAATAAGACTATTTCTAGTTTGGGTCGGAGCCCAAAAATGCTTGCAAGCAAGGCTTATAAATGAAGCAAGAAAAGACTAGAAAAGGGAAAAAAAGAACTCACCCTTAAAGAGCTGACCTCCAGCAGGTTTTGGTCCAAAAATCTGAGCTTTCAACCTTTGCAAATGGCTTCCAAGGTGTTGAAATGGAGTGTGGAGGTGTGGTGCTATGGGTTGTAGTGTAAAGGGTGCAAGAACCTTAAAGAGCTCACCTCCAGCAGGTTTTGGTCCAAAAATCTGAGCTTCCAACCTTTGCAAATGGCTTCCAAGGTGTTGAAATGGAGTGTGGAGGTGTGGTGCTATGGGTTGTAGTGTAAAGGGTGCAAGAACCTTAGGGTTTGAAGGGTTGAAAGAGAGGGAGAGAGAGAGTTGTATGCAAGGCTCCACACAAGTTTTTGTAACCCTTCAAAATGGAGCTGGGGGTGCTGGTTTTATAGAGGAGGAGTGGAGGAAAAGGGGGGGAAAATCAAATTCAAACTTCCCCCCCAAAAGGGCAAACCCTCGGGCAGGGGTCTGGGGGGAAATAGCTGGCACAGCTGTAATACACTTGGAGAGGGAAAAATGGCCGGCCAGCTCAAAAGGGCCAAAGTGGTCAGCCACCAGGAAAGGTGGCCGGCCACCCCCTAGGATGAAGCCCCAGAAGTTAGCTTTCCAATTCCGCAAACCTTGCATTAAAATTCCTCCTGTGGAAAACGTTATGCCAGTTTTGGTGAAGTCGCGCAGATTCGGTCCAACCGGATTGATCCCCTACTTCAACCAATCATATCTCCCCCACCCGGACTTGTCCTTAGGAGATTCTTGAGTGTAAAATGAAGCACCGGAAGTAAGCTTTCCAACGGTGGTGGCCTCATATCTTAATTCCTTTTGTGCAAAGAGTTATGCCCGTTTCGGTGAAGCCGCGCAGATGTTTTCCTCTTTCCCGGATTCATACTGAACCACTTTTGACCAAAAAAGCTGGTTTTTCAGAAAAATTGCTGGCCTCCCACTCTCCTACAACCTTTCTAACAATGAAAATAAGGTCTCCACCAAAAATGAACCAAGACGGATGCAAAACGGAGGCTCGGGGGCCGAAACACGCAGTTCGGGGCCTCGAAAACAGGATGTTAGGCACCGGAAGTGGCGTTCGACCACGAAGTTGGTCTCTCGGACCACAGTGTCCCTCAAAAGGGAGGAAATAAGGTGTATGCCAAAAACCGGAGCAAACGGAGGTGGTTAAGCGATCCTGAACCGAGGCACACGGCCGACGGCTCCGAAAAACTGGAAACCGGGCTCCAAACGGGAAAATGGCCTACGACCACGAAACGTAGCCTACGGCCACTGAGAGATGATCTACGAGACCTCTCCCTCCCTTCGGGAAGAGAAAACGGAGAAAACGGGACCTGGTTCGCAAACTGAGGCAAGGTACAAAAGAGTCCGGAAGTCCGGAGGCAAGGCTTGCAGCCGAGACTCCGCAACCTCAGAACGAGCACAATATGCGACATCACCAAGTGCTCAATCGGTGACGTCTGAGTCTTAAGGTCGATCAAAAATGGGGTGTCTACATGCACCATTTGATCTCATCCATTCTGATATTTGGGGACCCTCTCCTACTCCTACTATGGGAGGCGCACGCTATTTTGTTATTTTTATAGATGATTTTTCCCGTTTTACATGGTTGTTTCTTACGAAAAATCGCTCTGAGCTCAAACAACTTTATTACAATTTTGCTGCAATGGTTAAAACACAATTTTATAAAACTATTAAGCTTTTTCGCTCCGACAATGCCATGGAATATAAAGATTTTGACTTTCTTTCCTTCCTTCAGAGTCATGGTGCTCAACCTCATCGTTCCTGTCCCGGTACGTCTCAACAAAATGGACGTGCTGAACGGAAACATCGGCATATTCTCGACACTACTCGCGCTCTTCTTTTGTCTTCCTCTTGTCCGAAACATTTTTGGGGAGAGGCAGCTCTCACTGCTGCTTACACTATCAATTGTATCCCTACACTTGTCATTCATAATCACACTCCTTATAAGCGTTTGCATGGCACCCGTCCCCCTTACACCAACCTTAGGGTCTTTGGATCTACCTGTTTTGTTCTTCTCCAACCTCATGAACGTACCAAACTTGAACCACGTTTTCGCCTTTGTTGCTTCTTGGGGTATGGTATTGAACATCAGGGGTATCGTTGTTGGGACCCTCTCTCCGAGCGACTCCGTATCTCTCGTCATGTGGTCTTTTGGGAACACAAAATGTTTTCCTCTCTCTCTCTTCCATTTGTCCGTTCCCTCACCCTCTCAGTTTTTTACTGACCCTTCCACAGATCTGTTTTCTGATGAGCTTACTCCACCGCCCTTGCCAGCCTCTCTCGAGTTTTCTGATGAGCTTACTTCACCGCCCCTGCCAGCCTCTCTCGAGACTGCCTTGCCTACTGGTCTGTCCCATGCACCTGCTTGCTCTGATGGTCCTGCTCTTGCTCCCTCGGGATCCTCTCCTCCTGGTGAGTCTCTTCCTCTGGCTCCTCCTCCCTCTGCTCGACCACACCGGGTAACCCAACCTTCTACTCGTCTTCGTGACTTTATTGTTGGTTCTACTGCTTTTTCTACTTATGAACCGATCTCCTATCGTAAGGCTCGCTCTAATCCTCTTTGGCAGCAAGCTATGACTGATGAATTGCAGGCTTTAGACAAAACTCACACTTGGGACATTGTTGATCTTCCTCCTGGCAAGACTACCATTGGTTGCAAATGGGTATACAAAATCAAAACTTGTTCTGATGGATCTATTGAGCGCTATAAAGCCCGCCTTGTTGCAAAAGGCTTCAACCAAGATTATGGTATTAACTATGAGGAGACCTTTGCTCCTGTTGCTCGTCTCACCTCTGTTTGCAGCCTGATTGCAGTTGCTACCACCCGACAATGGGATCTTTATCAAATGGACGTGAAAAATGCTTTCCTTAATGGTGTTCTTCTTGAGGAGGTCTACATGCAACCTCCCCCTGGGTCTACTTATCCACCTCCTAAAGTCTGCAAACTTCAGCGTGCTTTATATGGTCTCAAACAAGCTCCGCGCTCTTGGTTTGCTAAGTTCAGCTCTACTATTCATGACTGTGGTTTCACCTCCAGTTCTTATGATACTGCTCTTTTTATCCGAAAAACTGCTCAAGGGACCACCTTGCTTCTCCTTTATGTGGATGATATGATTATCACCAATGATGATATTGATGGTATTCTTTGCCTTAAACAGTTTCTTAGACATCATTTCGAGATGAAAGACCTTGGTCCTCTCAGCTATTTCTTGGGTCTTGAAATCTTCCATGATTCCACGGGGTCTTTTCTCTCTCAGGCTAAGTATACCTCTGATCTTCTCACCTGCGCTGGTCTTACGGATTGCAAGACTGCCTCCACTCCCCTGGAGCCTCAGAGTCGCCTTACACCTCTTGATGGCACTCTTCTCTCTGATGCTACCCTATATCGTCAGCTAGTTGGCAGCCTTGTCTATCTCATTGTTACTCGTCCTGATATTGCCTATGTCGTTCATATTGTCAGCCAGTTTATGTCAGCTCCTTGTACCCCTCATTATGCTGCATTAGTTCGTATCCTTCGTTATCTCAAAGGTACCTTGTTTCATGGACTTCATTATTCCGCCCCTCTCTCCAGCTTTGTGCTTTTTCCGATGCTGATTGGGCTGGGGATCCTACTGATCGCCGCTCTACTACCGGGTTCTACTTTTTCTTGGGTGATTCTCTTATTTCTTGGCGCAGCAAGAAACAATCTCTTACTGCTCGCTCCAGTACCGAGGTTGAATATCGTGCTCTTGCTGATACTACTCAGGAGCTTCTCTGGCTTCGTTGGCTTCTTGCTGACATGGGTGTTTCCCCCTCTGGCGCTACTGCTCTCTTTTGTGACAATCAAAGTGCTCTTCAAATTGCTCACAATGATGTTTTTCATGATCGTAGCAAGCACATTGAGATTGACTGCCATTTTATTCGTCAACGCGTCACTCGTGGTACTGTCCATCTCCATCCAATCTCCTCTGCTGATCAACCTGCTGATATCTTCACCAAAGCCCATTCTCCTGGCCGCTTCGTTGACCTTGTCTCCAAACTCCAGTTGGTTGATGTTTGTCCTCCTTGAGTTTGAGGGGGGCTGTTAATATATTAATATAATGTTAATATAATATGTTAATATATTATAGTATGTATAATATAATTGTCATACAGCTAGCTAGATAGGATTCCTTTTCTTTGTCCTTGCTTTCGGTCGCCCGTCTTCTTTCGGCCTCCTTTTCATTATTATATTGAATTGTATCATAATGATATTTTGTAACACATCTCCTATATAATGGAGCCTCTATTTGGTTTCTGTATATAGATTTAACAACAGAGTTTACTCTTTCAATATCACTCTCTCAACTTATTTTACAGGAACAACTCTCGTCTCTCTCCTGCAGCCAGCACCGGAGACTTATGATCTATTCGATGATATTATTCTCTTATCTGATGGACAGATTGTTTATCAGGGTCCCCGTGAACATGTGCTTGGGTTTTTGGAACATATGGGCTTCAAATGTACAGAGAGGAAAGGCGTGGCTGACTTTTTGCAAGAAGTAAGTGTACTTAACCTTTGTTTGCTCTCATTTATAATTAAGATGAACACAAATCTAATAGTTGAAGCTTGTATAATTTAAATATGATTTAAGAGGTCCTATGAAATTACAGGTGACATCAAAGAAAGATCAGAAGCAGTATTGGGCACGTAAAGATAAGACTTACAGTTTTGTTACAGTCAGTGAATTTGCTGAGGCATTCCAGTCATTTCATGTTGGACAGAGACTAGAAGGTGAGCTTGCACTCCCATTTGACAAGACTAAAATCCATCCAGCTACTTTGACAACCAGAAAGTATGGTGTTAGTAAGAAGGAACTCTTAAAAGCTTGCACCTCAAGAGAACTCTTGCTGATGAAGAGGAACTCCTTTGTCTACATCTTCAAGCTTATGCAAGTGAGTTTTTCTATATACAAACATTTATTCCTAATTTTTTGTCCTAACTTTGCATGTGTAGTTGTTATTGATAATAATAATATTTTTATTTTTATTTATTTTTTCTTTCTTTCTTTCTTTTAGATCATTGTAATGGCATTGATTACAATGACACTCTTCCTACGAACTGACATGCATCGAAATTCAATAACTGATGGAGGAATATACATTGGTTCTTTATTTTTCACTGTGGTTATGATCATGTTTAATGGATTCTCAGAAATGGCCATGACAATTGTGAAGCTTCCTGTCTTTCACAAGCAAAGGGACCTTCTCTTTTATCCCCCTCGGCGTATGCTCTTCCCAATTGGATCCTTAAGATGCCCATTACATGTGTCGAGGTTGCTTTTTGGGTGTTCCCCACTTTGTCATTGGATATGATCCGAATGTGGGAAGGTAAATACTTACGAAGTAAAAATTAACATGTTGAGAATTTTTTCATTTATGTTTTGCATGTTTTTTCTTTCAAATTAAAACTAACCTCCTAATGGCATCACTGCAGATTGTTTAGACAGTACTTGCTACCCTTACTTGTACACCAGATGGCTTCTGGATTGTTTCGATTTATTGGTGCAGTAGGTAGGAATATGATCGTTGCAAACACATTTGGGTCATTTGCATTGCTCATGTTTTTCACATTGGGTGGCTTTATCCAATCACGAGGTATAAGCACAAATATATGCTTTAAAGTACAATTGTTCTCATACTTGAACACTAATAATCTATCTACTTGTTTGATTACACAGACAATGTAAAGAAATGGTGGATATGGGGTTATTGGATGTCGCCATTGATGTATAGACAAAATGCAATTCTAGTAAATGAGTTCCTAGGGCATAGTTGGAGACAAGTAAGCCACAAAGTCAGAGTGTGTATTTGTGCACACATTAGTCTCCTATCAAAATCAGCTAATATTTGAATTTTCTTTTCTGTCAAAGGTTCTCCAAAATGCAACAGAACCTCTAGGAGTTGAGGTTTTGAAATCTCGAGGATTCTTCCCTGATGCATACTGGTATTGGTTAGGAGTTGGGGTATAGTTTGAATTTGTATTCCTATTCAACTTCTGTTTTACTATGGCACTCACTTATCTCAATCGTGGGTATCACTGCATTCTCAATTTCGAACCTATTTAATGCAAGAGGCCTTATACTAACACATTGCAAAAATGTGCAGCTTTTGAGAAGCCTCAAGCTGTTATACGAGAGGAAAGTCAAAACAATGCAGATGATGATCAAAGTGGAGAATCCGTTCAGTTTGACGGGCGAACTGTATCTGAAGGTGACAAATCTTATACACTATGTATTCATGTATCAAAGGGTCACTTTATATTGTTTACATGCCAATCAAATTCAAATTGGCATGTGGAGAGAGGAGATCAGATTAGAAGGAGAAATATCTCATCTGGGTCCTCATCGGTGAGGACAACAACCATTGTTGGTGCCAATCAAAATAGAAAGAAAGGAATGATTCTTCCATTCGAACAACATTCCATCACCTTTGATGAAATTAAATACTCTGTTGACATGCCACAGGTAACCAAATCTAAAGTATTAAACAATTGATATATTGGTGTTTGTTTGGATGTTAGTAAACTGCTTGTCTCAAAGATATGTAATCAAGAACACGGTAATAATTGTTGAAATATGACCTGCAGGAAATGAAAGAGTAGGGTGCAGTTGAAGATAGGCTTATGCTTCTGAAGGGTATTAGTGGAGCTTTCAGGCCGGGTGTTCTCACAGCCCTAATGGGTGTCAGTGGTGCTGGTAAAACTACTCTGATGGATGTTCTGGCAGGTAGGAAAACAGGAGGATATGTTGAAGGTAAAATCACAATTTCCGGCTATCCAAAGAAACAAGAAACATTTGCTCGATTTCTGTTACTGTGAACAAAATGACATCCATTCTCCCCATGTTACTGTTTATGAGTCCTTGCTCTACTCAGCTTGGTTGCGGTTGTCTCCAGAAGTCACTTATGAAACCAGAAAGGTTGGTCTTTTAAAACCAATTTTCTTTTACCAGTGTTTCCCCTTTTTTCTAATACATGAAATTTTTAACTGAAATCAACCAAAATAAACACATAATTGGGCTTTGAACTTCATTTGGTTGATCTATGGGCGTATGGCCAAGCTTGGGTTCATGTATTTGACTCCAGCTATCATTGCTCAAATGAGCATTATTCTTTCAATTAACTTGTCCAAATTTAATCAAACATTGTGTTTATCTAGGATAAATTTGCTAGCTGAGGCAGTGAGTTTTAGCAAGTTCGTTAAATTTTTTTAGCATAAAAAGGCCTCTTGCTACATGTCACAAATGATATTTTTCCTTGTGAATCAATATTTAGGAGCAGTGTTACATGTCACTTAAAAATCACCTAATTTAAGCTGGTGATTTGGCAGAATTAGAAACCTGCTTATTTGTGCTTTCTGTCTCTATTAGAACCATCACCACAAGAGAAATTCAGTTGATGAATAATCAAAGTAAAGCATATCACCATATTTGATTCTGATTGCAGATGTTCATTGAGGAGGTCATGGAACTTGTGAAATTGACTCCATTGAGGGAAGCAATTGTAGGGTTGCCTGGTGTTAATGGTCTCGCAACTGAGCAGCACAAGAGGCTAACAATTGCAGTTGAGCTAGTTGCTAACCCCTCCATAATTTTTATGGATGAGCCAACTTCAGGGCTAGATGCAAGAGCTGCTGCTATTGTGATGAGAACAGTTAGGAACACTGTTGACACAGGAAGAACAGTTGTGTGCACCATCCATCAGCCAAGCATCGACATATTTGAAGCTTTTGATGAGGTAAGAACTATTGATACATATCAGAACTCTCTTCCTTTCTGGGTTTACTCTTGTGAATGAGTCACTAAGCTATAACACATGAGGTTGCAGCTTTTCCTAATGAAGCGAGGAGGCGAAGAGATATATGTGGGGCCATTGGGTATCCATTCTTGCCATCTAATCAAGTATTTTGAGGTAAGATTCAATGGACAATCAACAACTAAAAGAATGAACTTTAAATGCTGAAAAGTACTTACTGACACAAGCTGTTTTTTGATTATGAAATCGAAGAAGTAGGTAAAATCAAAGATGGCTATAACCCAGCAACGTGGATGTTGGAAATTACGTCTTCAGCACGAGAATTGGTCCTAGGGATTGATTTTTCTGAAGTGTACAAAAGCTCTGAGTTGTACAGGTTAGTTTGATTGAGATGTTATTCCTCCTGGGATAAGTGCATGGAGAGATCGAAATGTGATTGTTGCAGGGATGTTGATGTTTGTTCCTTGGGGGAAAGAAAAAAATAATGTTTCAATACCTTAGACTTCTTATTGAATCCTATACTAACATATCACATAAATTTCAGGAGAAACAAAGCCCGAATTACAGAATTGAGCACCCCTTGTCCTGGTTCAAAAGACCTTTATTTCCCTACTCAATATTCACAGGATTTCTTCACCCAATGCGTGGCTTGCCTATGGAAACAACATTGGTCATACTGGCGTAATCCGCCATATACTGCAGTAAGATTTCTCTTCACAACCTTCATAGCACTGGTGTTTGGGACGATGTTTTGGGACCTTGGTTCCAAAAGGTGAGTTGCAGAAGAGAGTATGACATATTAAGCCACAAGTTAAAACTCTTAATTATCCATATCTTCATTTTGAGCTCATGTTCATACTGTGTGCTTAAGGGCAAGGAAACAAGATCTGTTCAATGCTATGGGTTCTATGTATATTGCTGTTCTCTTCATAGGAATAAAAAATGCCTCATCAGTGCAGCCAGTGGTGGCTGTTGAACGAACAGTCTTTTACAGAGAAAGAGCTGCCGGAATGTATTCTACCATGCCATATGCCTTTGCTCAGGTGGATAGCATTTTTTCATTGTTCTAAACGATACTTGCATGTAATTTTATTTACTTTTATTCATTTCTTTGTTGCTATGAATTTTTGTTCTTTCATTGCAGGTTATTATTGAGCTTCCATATGTCTTTGCACAAGCTGCAGTATATGGTGTCATAGTTTATGCAATGATTGGATTTGTTTGGACCGTTACTAAATTCTTTTGGTACTTATTTTTCATGTACTTCACATTACTATACTTCACCTTGTATGGCATGATGGCCGTGGCTGTGACTCCAAACCACCACATTGCTGCTATTATTGCCTCGGGTTTTTATTCAATGTGGAACATCTTTTTAGGATTCATAATCCCTCGAACTGTAAGTTCTAGCAATCCCATTTTTCATGGTGCTTGGATATAACAAGTGCGTGAAGTACTTATTATTTACTACTTTCATTATCCAGAGAATTCCGATCTGGTGGAGATGGTACTATTGGGCCTGTCCAGTTTCTTGGACCTTGTATGGCTTGGTTGCATCACAATTTGGAGATATAAAGGACAAGCTCGACGACACCAATGAAACGGTGGAAGATTTCTTGAGGAATTAGTTTGGTTTCAGACATGATTTTGTTGGAGTGGCTGCAGCTGTGGTGGTCGGGTTCACAATTATTTTTACTTTCACCTTTGCCTTCTCTATAAAGGCATTTAATTTCCAAAGGCGATGACAAGCTCTCAGAGCATGAGTGAAATTAATTTTGAGAGCAGCTTTGTAGCATCCCTTTTTAACATTTTATACATCAACTGCCATTTATGATGCCTAAAAGTCAAGTGTCTCTGTGTGTGTTTCCTATCCCAAATGAGCATGTTGAGGTTGTTTTAGGTCTAGTAATGTGCATTATTGTGATGAATTTTTGGGAGGGATATGATACCATGGAGGTTTTGAACTTGCCCTTTAGAGAGAGAGAAGAGATTATGTAACCTGAAAACAGTGGCGGCTTCAAGATTTTTATTCAATGGGGTCATTCAAATTTTGTTTTTTTTTTTAGTTCAATGCAAATTGTCTTCTAATTTTAAAAAATTAAACCGTATTTTTTAACATTAAAACAATAATTCTATAATATTCATAAAAGTGAACATGAATAAGGAGTAGCAAAAAAATTCATGACTATCCACAAATTCACTGCAAATAGCATTGGAGAAAGTTTGAAAGAAAGAAATTAATTGTCAAATTTAGCAATGGGTATAGCAAGTTGTTGAAAAAAAGGGCCAATATTGAAGCTGGCCCAAGACTATAACTTCATAATTTAAGAAAATGTCAATGACGAGCCCCAAGTCCTATTAATTATGGCCACGCACAACATCCAATCAGATATTTAGCTCATACGATTGAGTTGAGTTGAGATTATATCTACTTAATATTTGAATTTGGTATAGAATAAAAAGTTTTAATTCGGTCTGGCTTGTAGGTTGACCCGCACATTTATTTTATTTAAAAAAGACAAAATATATATTACACTTCTTTCTAAGAGGTTATATTAAAATATTTGAAAAAATTATATTTATTTTACCATTGAATTTTGTTAAACGTTCCAAATGTAAATTATATTAAAAAAATCTAAATAATTTAATATTTATTCAGAGAGAAAAAGTTAATACCTTTATATTTATTGAATTAACTGTGGGGCAGGTTTGAGAGATTTGAAAGTTTTTTAGGATCGAGCTTATAATGATTAAGATTAGGCTTAATGTCGGGATCAAATTTGAAATGACACATATCATTTAATATATAGTGCAAGTTGTGCTCAAATCTACTTGAGGTTTGTCCACCCCAACTATTAATGGACATGTTGTTGCCTAGGCCTGAATTAAAACTACCACACTATATCTTTGACTCTTTCACTACTAAAAAAGCATTCTAGGCCACGAGACTTTCGCTATGATAGATTTAAAAAGAGTTAAATATATATAATTTTATCTTCATGAATAAAGAAAATTTATTTTTTTGTATGTTCAACCCGTGATAATCAGCAAGGCTCGCCTTCCATCCTTCCACTAGTAAGGAGAGCTTTTTTCATCAATGAGATGCTATTTGATAATCTTAACATAGGTTAAAAGCATAATTTTATTTGTGCCAAAATTATTGTCGTAATGTATGACATAGTGATTAATTAAATTTTCATTTATCTCTCCCTAACTATTGTATGTATATATATGTGTGCGCTCATATGTTCATAGGCATGCAAAGTAGGATGCTATGACATTTATCATTATAAATTGACATATCATAGTCATGATTCGATTTTAACAAGAATGATAAGATATATCACTATATATTAATGTCAACTCAAAATGAGGAAGGAAACTGAAGGGAAGGGATGGTTCTGAAAATGTCCTTTCTTTTCTTGAGTACAATGTTAAACTAATACATGAAATCAACTGGCCTCGTTTGGGAATAGGTTAATTTAGTAATTTTTTGGCTATTTGGCTAAAAAGGTAAGTAAAAAAAACTTGTATGTTTGGGATGACTTTTTGGCTAATTACGAAAAGATGTGCAAAAAGTAGAGAGAAAAGAGAATCTTTGACTTTTTGGTATGAATTGTTGGCTTTTTGACTAATTTAGTAACTTTTTGACTAATTGGCTAAAAAAGTAAGTCCCCAAACGGGGATTCAGACAGAAAACCTACTCCTGACCCTGGATAGTGAAAATAAAATGCTTTTACAAGACGAGAGTAGTTGTGATGCATAAGCACTTGATTTCTACAACAATATGCAACTAGCTTGTCAACACAAGCTCGTCTTTTGTAGGGAAGATTCTACAAATTTTAAATGATCAGTTGACCTTACAATAGGTATTATATATATTATATATATATATATATATTATATTGTGATTAGAGTAGAAATTAAAATTTATTTACAAAAATGCTATGGATTATGAAAATGTTTTGAAATCTTACTTGGAAAGTGAGTATGCAGATTTAAAGTTAGTATGGTGTACATAAGGGTGTAAAACTGGCCTGCGGCCGAAGCACGCTCGCAACCCGATTAGGCCTGACTGGGCCCAGATCCGAGCCTAGCCCAGGACCTTGGGCTTGGACTGTATGTTTTACAATATGGCTCGCCTGGTCCGGCATGTGGTCTGGCCTATCGGTCCGTTTTAGACCCATTCAAGACCTGGCCTGTCCAAGTCCAGTATCATTTTTGATGAAAAAATAAATTTTGGTGAAAAAGATCAAAAAAAATTTTAAAAAATGATCAAGCTCGGCCCAGCCCTACCCACCAGTCCACTCGAGATCTAAATACCTCATGTGCTTGGTTTTTTAGCCTGTGACTGGGTCTAAAATTTGGTGGGAACTCGAGTGCCCGACATGGGATGACCCGAATTTACACTTGCGAAGATTGTAATCATTAAATTTTTTTTCTTCCTTTCAATTTATAGTTTTGCCGATTAACTTAATTTGCTTTAAAATGGATTTGAAGATGATTTGTTGGTACTATCAGACAATTAAAGATTATTAGTGTCTATACTTTCACTACTGAATGGATAATGATTCCACCTACGGAGAATAACACATCAGTGGACCCAAAAAATAAAAATAAAATAAAATAAAATAAAATAATAATAATAATTTTAATTATTAATATTTTTAATTATTTTTATTTTTCTAAATATTTTTTCGCTGACATAGTGTCAGTGTAATTCTCCCCAAAACCCAAGAAAATGCCCTAGTTAATTCTAGACAATGAAAAGTGGTTAAATCACTTTATTATTTTTTACTTAAGATAAAAAATAAAAAAACTAAAAAATTATTAACCAAACAAAGTGATTTAAATTTCTTAAACAGTGAGTTTCTAATTACAAGAAAAATAAACAAATAAAAAATTATTTATTGATATTTACAATATATTTTTTTATCGTAATTAATAAATATTAAATGTAATGGTGATATTACGTGACAATATATCATCATTCAATAAGTAATCTTGATTTGTAACAATGTTGGACTAGTGGAAAATAATAATTATTCACTTGATCGCATTTGCGATTTTTTGTTGATATATGATATCACTGTTACAATTAATATTTTTTTCCTCTAATGGATGTGAATGTCTATTTAATGGGGTCGCTTAGTTTTTTAATGAGATCAAACTATATTAAATAAAATATTAATAATATAAGTAATTTTTTTTTTTATAGGCTTTTGATATCTTGATCAGAGCTGAGAACTATCAATTCATGAAATCGCCCTGACCACCACATAATATTACCATTACATTCAACATTTACTCATAATTGAGACTACATCCAATATTTACTCATTTCCTAGCCAGCTAATCAGCAACACAGGCATGTCTTATACTAATGAATATTGGGTACAATTTTTAATAATTCTTTTAAAATCCTAGCATTGCTCTTGTACTAAAAGACAAAAAAACATAGCAAAAAGAATTGATTATTGGAGGATACACAAAAATTGAATATAAATGTGATCTGATTAGAGAGTTATTAATATCCGATCAACTTAATTTTTTGTAAAAAATATTTTATTTAACATATTTTAAAAAGTAAACAGTTCAAATAATTGATGTGAAATCCAAAATGACCTCATCATATGCACAACAATGACTATTTGCAACAATATTTCTATTTGTTCAGGTGCCCCTAAATTTGGCACCCCAAACATTTCCTATGCTGTTAAACTTTGGGCTCACAAAGAAATCATATCAACAAAGATCATCGCTTTTTATACAACTTTGATACACAAGAAAAATAATTTACATAGAGCACATGAATAGACTTATACCATACATACAGAAGGTTTGCACTATCATAAAATAAAATTATTTTTTCACTGCTCCACTAAAAAATGCAATTCCCTCTAAATTTTAAATATTTTTTCAAGATGCCTAACATTTCCACTATAAGAAACATGGAGTGGTAGTGTATATCACAGTTGTCTCTCCAAGAGTTCACTAGGTGTGAGAAACTATAAAAAAATAATGGGCTCCCTTACACAACACAAACTTCCTATTATAGATTTCACTAAAGAAAACTTGAAGCCTGGTACAAGTTCATGGGACAAGACAAGTAAACAAGTCCTTTCTGCCCTAGAAGAGTATGGCTGTTTTGCAGCAGTATATGATCATGAAGTTTCATTCGAGCTTCATGATGAAGTTTTCAACAAGGTGGAAGAGCTGTTTGAACTCCCCACAGCTACCAAAATGCAAAACCAGGCAAGTATACCTTTGTATGGCTATGTGGGTCAAACCCCCAGTCTCCCTCTCTGTGAAAGCATGGGCATTGATGGTGCAAATACACTTGAAGGAATTCAAAAATTCACTAATATCATGTGGCCCAATGGAAATGATGATTTTAGGTATAATTCGTTCTATTTTCTCATACTAACTTTTGTGTATGACTTGATGATTATTCTTAGGAACAGAACAAGTAGTCAAAGCTTTTTTTAAAAAAAATCTATGTAAAGTGTGTATGTGTCTTTATTTTTTTATTTATTTTTATTATTATTATTTTTTTAAAATTTATTTTATCGGCGAAATGTTTACTATAATTTTTGCTTACAGTTTATAAGGTAGAAATAGTTTTAATAAATTGATTATTGATAAATAGAAGAAATGAGTATTTTTAAGAAAATACATCTGATAAATTTTCTCATTCACAGAACCTAGCTTATTGGGCATGCTTATATATTATTTAATTTTTTATTTTATTTTGAGAGCTTTTGCTAAAGTGTTTGATGTATCTTCTACATACAAATAAAATAAAAATAACTTAAATAAGTTTAAAAAAATATAATTATTGGGATGAGAGAAGGAGGATATTCTTAACTTATACTTTTTTATTGTTAATTTTTAACTTGGGCTTGGACTGTATGTTTACAATCCGGCCCACCTGGTCCGGCCTATCGGCCTGCTTTACACCCATTCAAGACCAAGTCCGTCCCAAGTCCGGTGTCATTTTTGATGAAAAAAATAAATTTTTGGTGAAAAAAGATTAAAAAAAAAAATAGAGATCAGGATCGGCCCAAGCCCGGCCCGTCAATCCACTCGAGGTCCAAATACCCTATGTGCCTAGTTTTTTAGCCCGTGACTGGGTCTAAAATTTGGCGGGAATCAGAGCAATCCGATATGGGCCAGCCCAAATTTACATATGTAGGCCACACTTGCAAAGATTGTAAATCATTAATTTTTTTTTTCTTCTTTTCAATTTATAGTTTTGCCCATTAACTTAATTTGCTTTAAAAAGGATTTGAAGATGATTTGTTGGTATTATAATGCTACGGATCATGAAAAAAAATATCATGAAAATGATCATGAGAGATTCTCTATCTTTAGATTACACCTATAATAAAACACCACGTACTAATTAAAGGATAAAAAATTTTCATAATATATTTCATGATATTTTTTTTATAATCCTTAACATTATTACCGTTTATACTTTAACTACTGGACGGATAATGATTACACCTTCAGAGAATAACATATCAGTGGAGCAAAAAAAAAAAATATATTAATTTTAATTATTAATATTTATAATATTCTTTTATTTTTTAAAATATTTTTCACTGACATAGTATCAGTGTAATTCTCCCAAAAACCAAAGAAAATGCCCTAGTTAATTCTAGACAATGAAAAGTGGTTAAATCACTTTATTATTTTTTACTTAAGATAAAAAATACAAAAACTCAAAAATTATTTTTAAAAAATATTAACCAAACAAAGTGATTTAAATTTCTTAAACAGTGGGTTTCTAATCACAAGAAAAATAAACAAATAAAAATTTATTTATTGATATTTACAATATATTTTTTATCGTAATTAGTAAATATTAAATGTAATAGTGATATTACGCGACAGTATCATCATTCAATGAGTAATCTTGATTTGTAACAATGTTAGGCTAGTGGAAAATAATGATTATTCACTTAATTGCATTTGTAATTTTTTATTAACATATGGTATCACTGTTACAATTAATATTTTTTTTCTCTAATGGATGTGAATGTCTATTTAATGGGGTCGCTTAGTTTTTTAATGAGGTTAAACTATATTAAATAAAATATTAATAATATAAGTAATTTTTTTTATAGGGTTTTGATATTTTGATCGGAGCTGGAAATCTATCAATTAATGGCATCACCCTGACCGCCACATAATATCACCATTACCTTCAATATTTACTTATAATTGAGACTACATCCAATATTTACTCATTTCCTGGCCAGCTAATCAGCAACACAGGCATGTCTTACACTCATGAATATTGGGTACAATTTTTAATAATTCTTTTAAAATCCTAGCGTTGATCTTATATGAAAAGACAAAAACATAACAAAAGAACTGATAAAATTGAATATAAATGTGATATGATCAGAGGATTATTAATAATCGATCAACTTATCTTTTGTAAAAAATATTTTATTTAACATATTTTAAAAAGTGAACGGTTCAAATAATTGATGTGAAATTTAGAATGACCCCTTCATGTGCATAACAATGACTGTTATGCATGACGCACAACAATGGCTATTTGCAACAATATTTCTGTTGTTCAGGTGCCCCAAAATTTGGCACCCTAAACATTTCCTATGCCGTTAAACTTTGGGCTCACAAAGAAATCATATTAACAAAGATCATCACTTTTTATACAACTCTAATACACAAGAAAAATAATTTACATAGAGCACATGAATAGACTTATACCATACATGCACAAGGCTTGCACTATCATAAAAATAAAGTTATTTTTTCACTGTTCCACTAAAAAATGCAATTCCCTCTAAATTTTAAATATTTTTTCAAGATGCCTAACTTTTTATTCCACTAATAAGAAACATGGAGTGGTAGTGTATATCACAGTTGTCTCTCCAAGGGTTCACTAGATGTGAGAAACTTTTAAAAAATAATGGGCTCCCTTACACAACACAAACTTCCTATTATAGATTTCACTGGAAAACTTGAAGCCTGGTACAAGTTCATGGGACAAGACAAGTAAACAAGTCCTTTCTGCCCTAGAAGAGTTGTAGCAGTATATGATCATGAAGTTTCATTAGAGCTTCATGATAAAGTCTTCAACAACGTGGAAGAGCTGTTTGAACTCCCCACAGCTACCAAAATGCAAAACAAGGCAAGTATACCTTTGTATGGCTATGTGGGTCAAACCCCCAGAGTCTCCCTCTCTGTGAAAGCATGGGCATTGATGGTGCAAATACACTCGAAGGAATTCAAAAATTCACTAATTTCATATGGCCCAATGGAAATGATGATTTTAGGTATAATTCATTCTATTTTCTCATACTTAACTTTTGTTTTGCGTATGACTTGATGATTATTCTTAGGAACAGAAAAAGTAATCAAAGCTTTTTTTTAAAAAAAAATCTATGTCAAAGTGTGTGTGTGTTTTTTTTAAAATTTTATTTTATCGGCGAAGTGTTTATTGCAACTTTTCTTATAGTTTATAAGGTATAAATAATTTTAATAAATTGATTAGTGATAAATAGAAGAAATGAGTATTTTTAATTTTTGTTTTTTAATTATCAACTTCCAGTTTCTTAAGAAAGTACATCTGATAAATTTTCTCATTCACAGAACCTATTTGGTGTAGCTTATAGGGCCTGCTTATATATTATTTAATTTTTTATTTTATTTTGAGAGCTTATCCTAAAGTGTTTGATATATCTTCTACATACAAATAAAATAAAAATAACTTAAATAAATTTTAAAAAATATATTTATTGGGATGGCAGAAAGAGGATATTCTTAACTTATACTTTTTTTATTATTAATTTTTAACTTGAAAGAACTTCAACCAAAAAAGATCAAAATATTTTTCTGTGGTCAATTTGTATGTATGTGTGCGTAATTATTGATAAAATTTTTACATTTTTTCAATTTTATTTTTTGCTTTTTTATGTTGATTCTTGGGTATTAGTGAAACAATACACCCATTTTCAAAGACAATACAAAAGTTGGAACAAATGGTGGTGAGGATGGTGTTTGAGAGCTATGGTGCAGAGAAATGTTAGGACTATTGGACACTAGAAATCAATTTCACACAATAACATAAGAATATTTACATGGTTCGGCAATTGCCTACGTCCACGGAGAGCAATATATATTATCCGGAGAAAGATTACAGAACTCTCTCCTCACATACACTCTCACACACTTGGTTCTCTCTATGTTTGCTCTGCATTTCTCTCCTTTCAACCTCTCCATATATATACACATAAATGGTAGGTGAGAGCATCCCACTTCTTCTCCTTTCGGTGGCCATCGTTGTCCAACTTTGCGGCTTGTCGGTTGGCAAGCCGCATTCCTTGACATAGCATCCTGAGCTTTCACATGGAGAAGTAGTGATTTCCTTATGAGTTGGAGCCAACAATTCTCCCCCTCCACGCCCATAAGGATAACTGACTTCTCACTTGAAGTCCATTCCGGTCAGATTCTTGCAAACTTCCAGTTTGTCTCTGGTGACACCCTTGGTCATCATGTCAGAAGGATTCTTGTCTGTGTGAATCTTCATTAGCTTCATCAGCTACTTTTCCATCACTTCTCGTATCCAATGATACCGAACATCAATGTGTTTTGTACGTGAATGGTACATGGAATTCTTGCTCAAATCAATTGCACTTTGACTATCACAATGTACCTTGTATTCTTCTTGCTGTAGACCCAATTCTTGGAGAAACCGCTTTAACCACAACATTTCCTTTCCAGCATCTGCGCAGCAATGTACTCTGCCTCTGTTGTAGATAAAGCAACACACTTTTGTAGTTTGGACTGCCATGAAACAGCTCCCCCTGCAAAGGTGAATAGAAATCCTGATGTAGACTTTCTACCATCAAGATCACCTGCCATATCGGCATCTGTAAAACCCTCCAAAATTGGTTCAGCTCCCCCGAAACATAAACACATCCTTGAAGTTCCCTTCAAGTACCGAAGAATCCATTTGACCGCCTCCCAATGCTCTTTCCTGGATTGGCGAGGAATCTGCTCACAACGCCAACTGCGTGAGCTATATCTGGCCGGGTACACACCATTGCATACATCAAACTTCCTACTGCGGAAGAATAAGGGATTGCCTCCATTTCTTTCCTTTCAAGCTGGTCGTGGGACACGAACGCTTTGACACATTGAAATGGTTGGCCAATGGTGTGCTGACTGGCTTGGCATCTTTCATGTTGAACCTTTCAATTACCCGTTCAACATATTTCTCCTGTGACAGCCATATCTTCTTGGCTTTCCTGTCACGAACAATCTTCATGCCCAAAATTTGCTGTGCTGGGCCTAAATTCTTCATGTCAAAATACTACGACAAGTCCTTTTTCAACTTGTTGATCATAGTAGTATCCTGTCCGATGATCAGCATATCATCGACATACAACAGTAGGATAATGAAGTTTCCATCCGAAAACCTTCGGAAATATACACATTGGTCTGCCACCGTTCTTGTGTACTCGTGATCCACCATAAATGAATCAAACTTCTTATACCATTGTCTCAGCGTCTGTTTCAGGCCGTAGAGACTCTTCTTCAGTTTGCAGACTAGATTCTGTTTTCCTTTAACTTCAAATCCTTCTGGCTGCTCCATGTAGATCTCTTCCTCCAACTCACCATGGAGAAAGGCAGTCTTGACATCCATTTGTTCTACTTCCAGATTCAAACGAGCTGCTAATCCCAGAGCTACTCGAATAGAAATCATCTTTACAAATGGGGAGAAGATCTCGTCAAAATCAATTCATTTCTTCTGCCCAAAGCCTTTGACCACCAAACGAGCTTTATGCTGCAATAGTTTATCGTTTCCATCTTTCTTTACCTTATACACCCATTTGTTTTTCAAGGCTCTCCTGTCTCTTGGAAGTGGAACAAGCTCATAAGTGTGGTTCTTCTGCAAAGAACTCATCTTCTCCTTCATGGCTTGCATTCAACAGTCTTTCTCTGTATGACTCTTGGCTTCCGAAAAACTCTTGGGCTCCCCCTCATCATAATCACAATATACTGAGAAGCGGGATATTTGGTTGATAGCACGGCAGCTCTTCTAATTCTCCGCAACTGAGGCCCAGTTGCCTCTGTTTGAGGGGGTTGCTCCCCCTGCTCAACACCCTCTTCATCCGGGTCTTCATCTATTTCCTCATGATCCTCAATTTCTGGCATAAGATCCTGCAACTCTGGCACTTCTTGTTGCACATCATCACATCTAGCATTTTGTGATGGCTTGGGAGATGGAAACAAGTCTGGAGTGATGACATCTCTAGACTTTGCAGATTTCTCAAAATCTGCTACTGTCTGATCTTCTTGAAACACAACATCTCTGCTCCTGAACATCTTCTTGTTCACTGGGTCCCACACCTTGTACCCAAATGCTGCATCTGAATAGCCCACAAATATGCATGGAGTGGACTTGTCATCAAGCTTCTGTCTGTTTTCCTTGGAGATGTGTGCAAAGGCCTTACACCCGAAGACTCTCAAGTGAGAATATGATACCTTTCTTCTGGACCAGACTTCCTCAGGTATCGCAAAATTCAACGGGACGGAAGGCGACCTGTTGATGAGATAACAGACTGTACGGACGGCTTTAGCCCAGAATGATTTTGGCAACTTTGCCATTTTGAGCATACATCTGACTCTTTCCATAATAGTGCAGTTCATTCTTTCTGCCACACCATTGTGTTGTGGGGTGCCGGGAACTGTTGTCTCGTGCCGGATACCTCTGCTGGCACAGTATGCTGCAAAAGCATTGGAAATGTACTCGCCTCCATTGTCTGTGCGAAGACACTTCAACTTATTCCCAGTCTCTCTTTCTACCATTGCATGGAACCCCTAAAAGTGCTGAAATACCTCATCTTTTGTCTTCAGGAAATACACCCACTTCCTTGATGCATCATCAATGAAAGTCAGAAAATACTTGCGGCCCATGTGACTCCACTTCGATTGGGCCACAAACATCCGAGTATACCATATTGAGCACTTCTGTTTTCCTCTTGCTCGTTGAACTGAATGATACTCGATTTGCTTGCCATAAAGGCAATGATCACAAGGCTTCAAGCACTCCCTTTGGATAAGGGTATTCTGGATTGCTTTGCCAATAGATGCAATCCCTTCTCACTCATGTGAGCCAGTCTTCTGTGCCATAAGTCCGGTGACTCCTTGTCTTCTGCTGCATTAAGATTTTCTAGACAAATCTTCGTTTGAGTCTTATACAGTGTTGAAGACATCTCTCCTCTGGCGATTGTCAAAGCTCCTCCTGTCAGCTTCCAACGGCCATTTCCGAATGTATTTGTATAGCCCTGTCGGTCTAGGGCGCTTCCAGAGATAAGATTGAGGCGCAAATCTGGAACATGCCTCACATCTTTGAGAACCAGCTTGTTCCCGACATTAGTTGAATACTAATGTCTCCAATACCCACAATCTTCGAATAGCTAGAATTCCCCATTCGAACAGTGCCAAAATCTCCAGCGTTGTACGAGCTGAAGAGTTCTCTGTGGGAAGTGGCGTGATAGGATGCAGCTGTGTCTATCACCCATTCTGTGTAGCTGGTCAACCACGTGAAGGCAATCTTCCTCTTCACCAACTGCAAGAAGTATTTCATCAGTTGTTGTGGCTGTTGTGTTCTCATCTCCTTTTGACTTACTGCTTTGGACTTTCTCTTTCCGGCTTGGGCAGTTTCTCTTTATGTGACCCTCTTGGCCACAGTGATAGCAAGTGAAGTTGGAGTTACCTTGACCTTTGTTGTCTCTGGATTTACTCTTGCTGTTCCAGCTGCCTCTACTCTTGCTTCTTCCTCTACCCCTTCCTTTACCTCTGTCTCTGCCTCTATCTTCTGTGACAAGAGCATGGGACTGATTACCTCCCATGTCTTTCCTTCTTGTCTCTTCATTGTACATGGCGTCTGTGACCATACTCATGGTCAGTTTCCCTTCTAGTGTAGAGGTGCTGAGAGAAACCACCAATGTCTCCCAGCTGTCCGGTAAAGAACTGAGCAGTAGTACGGCTTGCATTTCATCGTCCAATCGCATCTTGACGGTTGTAAGCTGATTCACCATATTTTTGAATTCACTGGTGTGCTTGGCAATAGACACACCATTCTTCAACTTCAGATTTACTAGCCTTCTCATCACTAAGGCTTTGTTTCGGGCGGTCTTTGACTGGTACATGTCGTTTAACATTGTCCAAAGAACATAGGCATCTGTCTCTTCGGCAACATAATGGAACACACTGTGGTTTATCCATTGTCTAATACAAGCGATAGTCTTGCGGTTCATTTTTATCCAGTCATCATCTTTTACTCCTTCAGGTTTAACCCCCTTTATAAAAATGGGGTCATGCAAGTCTTTTAAAAATGGGATGTCTTCCATCCGTGACCTCCAAATTGCATAATTGGAAGGAGTTAACTTGAACATAGATTCTGAAGTTGATGTGGAAGCCTCCATCGTGTTCTGTCTTTTTACAGAAAATTTCAAATGAAAAATCAGACCGTAAGGATGTGTCCGAAATACTCCAAATAGTCGAAAAACACTATTGGATCGTCAAAAACAGACTCAAAATGGCTTTGATTAAGCCAAAAAAGTTTTAACGGTTCAGATCTGTGGAATCTGGTGCGCTTGCGAAGCACCAGATAATTCCCCTGTGCGGCTGACGTCAGGCTGATGTCAGCGGCTCAGTCAATGAGCCGGTCAACGCGGCTTGGAAGCGGCTCGGCTCAGTCAACGGCTCGGCTCGGCGGCTTGGCCCGGCGCGGTCAACGGCTCGGGTCAACTCTGCCACGTGTTTGCCACGCGGCGATGATGTGGCGATGACGTATGCGCTGACGCGGCGTGACGTGGCGCCCACGTGGTCGTCTTCTCCCTTACGCCGCGCGTGATGGCGCGTGCTTGCGTCTGAAATGACGCACCGGCTGCTTGTCGGCGTGTGGAAGCGCGTGTTCACGTGGGCCTTACGCGTTTTCTTTGGGCGGCGCGTGGAGGCTCGTGCGAGCTCTTCTGGAGCTCTGCTTTGCAGTTCTGGACTCCCCTGGTTGAGGCCTTGCTACTGGTGTGCTCAAAACCGGATTTTGAGCAACTTGATTTCTGGGCAGTTTCGAAAAACACTCTGTTTTTGTTCCGAAACGCAACCGATTCGGCTCTGATACCACTTGTTAGGACTATTGGACACCAGAAATCAATTCCACACAATAACACAAGAATATTTACGTGGTTCGGCAATTGCCTACGTCCATGGAGAGCAATATATATTATCCGGAGAAAGATTACAGAACTCTCTCCTCACATACACTCTCACACACTTGGTTCTCTCTGTGTTTTCTCTATATTTCTCTCCTCTCAACCTCTCCATATATATACACATAAATGGTAGGTGAGAGCATCCCTCTTCTTCTCATTTCGGTGCCCATCGTTGTCCAACTTTGCGGCTTGTCGGTTGGCAAGCCGCATTCCTTGACATAGCATCCTGAGCTTTCATATGGAGAAGTGGTGATTTCCTTATGAGCTGGAGCCAACAAGAAACACTACAAGGAGGCATATCTGAAGTCAGCATCACACCTATTTAGAGTGATGAAATACAGAAAACCAGAGGAGAATGAGAGTAAGATGAGAATAGTAGCACACACAGACAAGACATATATGTCAATAATTCATCAAAAAGATGAAGTAGATGGTTTGGAGATTAAGGCCAAAGATGGACAGTGGTTTGGTGTTGAGCTTTCCCCTTCTTCCTTTGTTGTCATGGCTGGCGAGGTCATCTTGGTCAGTAATTACTCATCTCTTTTTATATATTTCACCACCCAAAAATTATTATTTCTTGCTTACTTTCATTGATATTATACTTGTGAATGAAGAGAAAATTGTAAATATGTAGGACAGGTACAAGATAATTACATTATATATGAATTTTTTTTCTAGGGCAACTTTAATACATATAAAATATTTGCACCAAATACATAAATAGACTTGCACTATATACACACGAAGCTTGTTTAACTATTTTGAATCAAATATGAGTGATTTGGGCATCATTTGGCAGCCTTGAAAAATCAACAAAATTATTACTTTGTTGCCAAATGATCAAATTGTGCCATAAACTTGCTGTCAATAATCACCCTATCCTACCTTTATTAGCCACCCGTTTTATCGACCATTTCATTTTGAGAAAATTGCAAAAAAATAAAAAATAAAATAAAAAATAAAAAATTTCAAAGATTGATTCTTATAATAAAATAAATCCTTATTTTTTTAATTTTATTAATTTAAACTCTAACAATTTATTTTCAATCTAAATAATTTATTTATTTCTATTAAGTAAAAACTAATGGGAAAAAAGATATTTTAGTTATTATTAAACTCAACAAAAAGTAGTATTTCAAATATTTTATGTATATATATCTACATTGAGTTTAATGATTAATTTTTTTTATCAGTTTAACTTAACCGAAATAGACGGATGGTTTAGATTGAAAATAAATCAAAATATTAGAGTTTTAATTGATAAAATTCAAAATTCAAAATTTATTTTGTTAAAATATTTATAATTTTTCCTTTAATTTTTATTGTTTTATATAATGTTTCTAAAAGATTAGAAGTGATGCATTATTATTATTATTATTATTATTATTATATTATTTATTTATTTATTTTTTGGGTGAGCTAGGCATGGAGCAATGACAGACTTCATGCTCCGAGTCACCATGAAAGGGGACAAAGACAGATACACACTTGCACAATTCTCAATGATGAAAGAGATTGTGGAATCTAGGGTGAGCAGCGGATATATCGATCCGTCAAAATTGACCGAACTGAATCGATTCGCCTTATTTTGGACGGATGCGTGATGACGAGCAGACGGTTGTGGATTGATTTTCTCCAATCCGCTAATTTGGCGGACGGATGGCGGATTTGAGATTCCTTTGGCCGCAACCGAACCGCCAAACCGCGAGTACCCCTAGTAATTTATAAGACTTTGTGTTTTCAATTTGTTTAAATATTTTGTTTGTGTTTTCAATTGAAAAAGAGTTTAAATATTCTGTTGAAAAAAAAATTTCAACTTGAATATATTTTTTGAATTGAAAAAAATAAACGTATTATTTATCTATATTTTTTAGTTTTTAAATCTAACTATATATAGATGTAACAATATAGAGACATACAATCTCTACTACTGCTCTGTTTATAGTTTTGGTGGTTTAAATTGTTTTTATATTTTAACAACCACAGATTGTAATACTTTATGTGAATGAATCATGTTGTGATTGTAATATGTAGATGAGGCATGCAGTGATTGTGATATTCTAAAGTTTCGAACTTTTTTTCTTTGGATGAGGCATACAATGATTGTAATACTTTTTTAAGTCATTGATTGTAATACTTTCTTCTTTTTTTTTTTGTTTTTTGTTTTGAGGAAGTGCACAAGTTGAATTATGTTAAAAATTTATAAAATTTTAAACTGCCAAACCGATTCACATCCATCCACCAAACCGCCAAACCGCTCAATCCACATCCGCCGGATTGGCAGACGGATGCGGATTGATTTTCTCCAATCCGCCAATCTGGCGGACGGATGGCGGATTGGAGGTTCTATGACCGCAACCGACCCGCACCCACCCCTAGTGGAAACACCAGAAGCGCTAGTTGATCAGGAACACCCCTCTCAGTTTAAGCCCTTTGATCATTTTGAGTGTCTTGAATTTTATGGTAGACCAGAGAATAGAATGTTGGAGAGTGCTATCAAAACCTACTGTGGCATGTGATTTGATATATATGTCTGTTGATCCAATCCAATGGGGACTTGATCTGTGTTAAATTTCTATATCTATATAGTATATATAATAATCCAATGGAACTTGGTGGTGTGTTATCTTTGTAAAAATCAGGGTTGTGTGGTCTTTCATGTATCTATTTTGTGTAAGTTCTTAATGCTTTTCTTGGAATAGAAAGTGTGTTGTAATATTATAAGTGTAAATTAGATCGGCTGTTCCTGTATTTTAAATTAGATCGGCTGTTCCTGTATTTTACTATATGAGATGTTTTAAAAAGATGATTAAAAGTTAATTTTTTTAGTTTTTTTATATGAGAGGTGATATAATTTAAAATAGGTTAAAAGTTGGCTTTTGAATTTTTATGCATATTCCCATAGGCTTCTATGCTTTTAAATTGAACTTAATTTTGACTCTTACTTCTAAATTTTGTGATAATTTAGTTCAATTGACAGTGCCGGTTAGGGTTTTTGAAAACAATTATCACTAAGATGATATAATTTTACTCCTAAAAGCATGACACATACTATTAATGTACGTATTTTTCAAAAAAAAAAAAATGTTATTGATTATAGTCAATTAGAAAAATTAGGACAAAATAAAAAATAAAAAATAAAAAATATAAATGGGCTCTAATCTAGTTGTCCCAAACCTGCTCCTAATAGAATATTTAAATTTCAAGTCTGCTGCCCGCTTAACTCAATAGATATAAACTAATAAATTTTTTTTTTTTTTTCAAGTCTTGAATTGCGATTAAATTATTTAGACCATTTTAATAATTATTTGAATTCAAAATATTAACAAAGTTTAATTTTAAAATAAATATGATTTTTTAAAAAGTGTTTTAATTTAAAGGGGAAATTTCAAATCAATGTATATGTTAAAAAACAATTAGAAATTATTGGTAAACTTTATCAATATTAATAATTAAAATTATACTTTTTTTCACACATAGGTAATAATCTTTTGCAAATACCGTAATTTTCCCTATTTTTTTTTTGATAGGGAAATTTCCCCTAATTTAAATTCTAAAAAGAAGTATATATATGTTCTTTATCTTGAATTCTAAAGTGTTGTTGTTGTTGTTGTTTTTTTTTTTTTAACATATTTAGTTTTTGGTCTGACTTGAGATAAAGAGATTTAGCCAGCCCAGCCTAGTCCGCCCGTTTACAAAATTTTAATTTTAATTTTTATATTATGTAGTAAAAAGAAAAAAAAAAAAAAAATTGAGTCCTTTTTAGTCAAAGTTAGCCCACAAATTTGAAGCCCAGTTTCATAGATTTGTTATGGTTTGGACCTTGCAAAAGCAATTGAAAATATTTTAGTCCTCCTCGAAATGGTTGGACTACTGGGACAAACATGGGCCTGGAATTCAAGTTTGTGATTAGGTCTCGTGAATAGGGCCCCTTTATATAGCCCAGCGCCCATTATATGGTAGCAATAAGATGAAGATTATGAGCACCTAAACCATAAGGTGACATCAAAATAGTAGTATTTATTAGGGTAAACTACCAATAGGTCCTACTTTGGAGACTTATTACCCAATAGGTCCTACTTTGGAGACTTATTACCCATTAAGTCCTATTGATAAATTTATTAAGTGATAAAGATAAATTTATCAGTCTTTTATTTTATGAAAAATTTATAGTGATAAATTTATCAGTCTCTTTGTTTTTATGAATAAATTTTTAGTAATAAATTTATCACTCTCTTATTTTTATAGTGTTAAATTTATTAGTTAGGACCTGTAGGTAAATAAGTCTAGTTAATAAGACTAATTGGTAAGTACCCCTATTTATTATTAGTTCGTGATAAGTTGACATTATGGTGACTCAATGTGTATGTTGTTTGGTGGACAATTATTTTTAAGGTAATGTTTTACGAACAAATGATTTAGATAATTTAATTACTTTTTTTTTTTTTTTTTTTTCATTACTGGCCATCTCCCACCCTTATTGTCGTCTATCACCGTACCTCCTATTCCCTAACCCATTGCAATCCCTCAACATTTTTCCGCAACCTTACTCCTCCTTCCCCCAGTTCACTGCACCTATGTCCTTCCTTATAAATAACAGATGATTAGGATTGATACTATTTTAAAAGTTAAAGATTTAAATTAAAATAATAAGAGTTTAATTTATTACGGAGATCAAACTCTAAATTATTTTTATAATTTCTTTAAAATTCTATTTGTAAATCACTTTAAACAGGTGTGGGGAGAGAAGCAATAGGGTCAAGTGAAATCTTACTAATGGGAGTCAATCCCAAGTTTAAAAAGAAAGACAAAAAGAAAACAAAATACAAAGAGGGCCAATGTGTACAGCGAATTGTTGAAAAAAGAGGGCCAAGGTTGGTGTTGGCTCAAGACAAACTTGATGGGGCCTAGGTCTGCTACTTGCTAATGGGGTAGGGGTATAACAAATTAACAGAAATGCTAATGGGACATTGTTGTAAGAGGCTTGAAATTAAAATTGACACACTAATCTATGACCCTTTCACTAGTGAAAAAAAAGAGGGCATTTTAGTGCACGAGGTTTTTACCGATATATGGTGTAGAGAGGTCAAATGTATAGAGTTTTATTTTCGTGTGTAAAAATATATTTTTCATAATTTTGAACCTATGATTCTCAGCTCATAATGTAATCTCTTATCTCTATGACCAGACTCGCCTTCTATCTTTTCACTTGTAACAATGGCTTTTTCTGTTGTCAATAAGATACTATTTGTTAATCTTAATAAATGTTTCAAAAAAAATTTAATGCTGCCTAAATTAACATATATATATATATATATGTGTGTGTGTGTGTGTGAGTGTGTAAGTATGTGCATGCGTGGTAGAATGCTATGACATCTATCACGACAAATTGATATATCCGAAGTCATGATCTTAATTTCAACCATAAGATATAGCATTATATATATATATATATACATTAATATCAGCAAAAATTGAGAAAAAAATAAAATAAAAGAGACCATTCTAAAAATGTCATGTTTTTGAAGTACAACATTAGTTAATACATGAAATCAACTAAACTGCTAATTACAAGAGGGGGACCGTTCTAAAAATGTCTTATTTTCTTAATGAATAATGTTATATGTACTAATTGATATAGCAAATAGTGTACTTACAGATGATGTGGTATAATTTTAAAAGTTTTAGAATATTTGTAATTTGTATAAAAATAATGCTATATGCACTAATTATTGTATCAATTGATGATGTGACGTAATTTAAGAAGTTTTTGATATTTGTAATTTGTATAATAATACACTAATTGGTGCATGTAGCACCACCGTTTATATAATGAGTGGAGTCATAATTTTGAAGTAATAATATTATTTTGGTACACTAATTGATATACAAATTGATACGTATATACCACCATTTTTTAATACAATATTAATTAATACATTAAATCAACCAAATCTCTATTTATTTGAGGGGACCAAGGCCTTGGTTTCTTCTCTTCTTTTTTTATTGTGTGGATAGGGACCTTTTGTCTGGATCTTTTCTATTTCAAAATCTCTATTACATGATTAATTAATCCAATCAGACCCATTGTGTAATAAAGGGAGAACTAATTGAGACAAAAGAATAATGGAAAAAAAATCTTATTTTACTTTTAAGATTATTATCAAGTTCTATCAACTTAATCTAAGTAAATAATATATTTTAATTATAAAAATTATGATATTATATTAAAAAAATAAAAATCACAATGAAAAAATTATCAAAAAGTTCTATTTTGTTTTGAAAATTATTATTGAATTATATCAATTTTCAATATTAACAAATAATTTTTTTTATTTTTATTTTTATAAATTGTTATACATAAAAAAATTCAATTGTTCATAATAGTATATTTTATTTTCATTTTATCTTTTTCATTAAAATATGAACAAAATATTTCCTAAATAATTTTAATTTATTAGAAATTTTATAATTAAATTATTTTAATTGTTCAAATTAAATGATTTTTCATGAAAAAATTATAAGTGTAAGATTAATAATTTTACAATTAAAATTTTAAATTTTAATTAAGTTAAAATTATTTATAAAATTATTGTTCATATTAAATAGGAAGGGTAAAATTGGGATAAAACACCATTATGGAGCAATGAATCTTTTTGGAACTTTTATCACAAATAGGTTTTTGTTGTCCATATTGAAACTTAATAGGACTCATTAGTAATCATAAGAATAGAATAAGACTTATTAAATATTTTTCCAAGAATAAAAAAGGATCCAGATAGAAAATCTGGCATCAATTGTGGATAGTGATAAAATGACACCTACAATAATTTAGTTCATTGTCATATGTGGGCATTGAATTAAACTTTCACAAAATGCTTTACAAGACAAGGAGTTGTGATTGAATTTTTTTTTTAGGAATAGTTGTGATTGATAAGCACTTGATTTCTACAAGAATAATTTATATGTGCAATAAGACTACAGTTTCAAAAGAAAAAAATGACCCGAAAAGAACTCAAAATTTAAAATCAATAGACAAAATTCACTTAAAAGTGTGGTCCCAAAATAACAACTTTAAACGTAAGTTATTAATCTAAAATTCATAATAATTTTCTAGTGTTTTTTTTTTTTTTTTGGTTCAATAGACTTTTAAATGTACAAGGGTGCCAGCTCACTTCCTTGCCAACTTGTCAACACAAGCATGTCTTTTGTAGGGAAGATTTGTACGAAAATCACAAAGATAATGAAAAACACTAATTATTGCAGGGACCGTGGTCCCTTATGTATTTTTTGAATAGATAATGATGATATTTATCTCTGTATTTAAACTACAATTATGCTATTGAGTTTTTTGAATTAAGTTTTTTGAAAATTAAATTTTTTATTTTTCGTATTTTTTTGTTTTTAGTAAATATTTTTAAAATTTTAAACATTTTTTTTATTTTTAGATGTACCTTACTTAGATTTATCTAAAAAGTAAAAAATTTATGAAAAAAATATTTTAAAAAATTAACAAATACATAAAAATATGAAAAACATACTAAATTTTCGTTTTTTTTTTTTATATTTTTGGTATTTATTGAAATTTTAAAAGATTTTTTTCACAAAAATTATACTTTTTATGTGTATTTATGTTAAGTGTGTCTAAAAATTTAAAAAAAATTGCTTAAAAAATTAAAAAAATTCAGTAAAAACAAAAAAATACGGAAGATAAAAAGTATAATTTTTTGAAAACTGTTTTCAGAAAAACGAAACCAAACTGTTAGTGCAGCATTAGAGAGTGTTAGTGCAACACCTTCCTCTCTAGTGCAATTGTTAGTGCAACACTATGTTTTCCACCACCCAAATGGACATCCACCAAGAGTGGAAGGTAGTTGGTGGCAACCAATCACTCCTCCCTCAATTGTGTATAAATTGAGGTGAGGAGGAGGGGTTGGATCATCAGAACACAAACACAGAGTGTAATCTGTGGGAGAAGAGTGAGTTTGAGAGTTCTATAGAGAGTTTGTGAGGTGTGAGAGTGTAAACTCCCTCCGGGAAAAATTCTATAGTGATAGCTCTCCGTGGACGTAGGCAATTGCCGAACCACGTAAATATTGTTGTGTTCTTGTGTGTGATTGATTTCTGGTGTGTGATTGATTTCTGGTGTTCAATAGGCCTAACAAGTGGTATCAGAGCCATTTCGGTTGCGTTTCGGAACAAAAATCCGAAACTGCCCAGAAATCAATTTGCTCGAAATTCAGTTTTGAGCATACCAGAAGGAAGAGCTCGAGGAGAGGAGTCCAGAACGGCAAAGCCAAGCTCCAGAAGAGTCCTAACGCGCTCTCACGCGCCACCCAAAGTAAGCGCGTGAAAACCACGCGCGGCACGCGCCGTCACGCGCCGATCAGTCGCCGGCGCGTCACTTCCAGACAACTCACGCGCCTTCACGCGCGCCCAGGGAGGAAGACGAGTCCAGTCAGCCTCCACGTCAGCGACACGTCAGCCTCCACGTCTACGCCACGTCATCGGCGTTGACCGAGCCGTGGACCCGAGCCGCGCCGACGTTGACCTGAGCCGCCGAGCCGCGTTGACCGAGCCGCCTGTGCCGTTGACCGCGCCGTTGACTGGGAAATCATCCGGTGCTTCGCAGGCGCACCTGATTCCGCAGATCTGAACCGTCAAAACTGTTTTGGCTAGATCTGAGCCATTCTGAGTCCGTTTTTGACGATCCAATAGTGGTTTTCGACTATTTGGAGTATTCCGGACACATCCGTACGGTCAGATTTTGCATTTGAAAGTTTCTGTAAAAAGACAGAACACGATGGAGGCTTCCACATCCACTTCAGATTCTATGTTCAAGTTAACTCCGTCCAATTATGCAATTTGGAAGCCACGGATGGAAGACATCCTATTTTTAAAAGACTTGCATGATCCCATTTTTATAAAGGGGGTTAAACCTGAAGGAGTAAAAGATGATGACTGGATAAAGATGAACCGCAAGACTATCGCTTGTATCAGACAATGGATAGATCACAGTGTGTTCCATCATATTGCCGAAGAGACAGATGCCTATACTCTTTGGACAATGTTAAGCGACATGTACCAGTCAAAGACCGCCCGAAACAAAGCCTTGGTGATGAGAAGGCTAGTAAATTTGAAGTTAAAAAATGGCGTGTCTATTGCTGAGCACACCAGTGAATTCAAAAATCTGGTGAATCAGCTTGCAACCGTCAAGATGCGGTTGGATGATGAAATGCAAGCCGTTCTACTGCTCAGTTCTTTACCGGACAGCTGGGAGACGTTGGTGGTTTCTCTCAGCACCTCTGCACCAGAAGGGAAATGACCATGAGTATGGTCACAGACGCCATGTACAATGAAGAGACAAGAAGGAAAGACATGGGAGGTAATCAGTCCCATAATCAGTCCCATGCTCTTGTCACAGAAGATAGAGGCAGAGACAGTGGTAAAGGAAGAGGTAGAGGAAGAAGCAAGAGTAGAGGCAGATGGAACAACAGGAGTAAATCCAGAGACAACAAAGGACGAGGTAACTCCAGCTTCACTTGCAATCACTGTGGCCAGGAGGGTCACATAAAGAGAAACTGCCCAAGCCGGAAAGATAAAGGCCAAAGCAGTAGGTCAAAAGGAGATGAGAACATAAAAGCCACAACAACTGAAGAAATACTTCTTGCAGTTGGTGAAGAGGAAGATTGCCTTCACGTGGTTGATCACAGCTACACAGAATGGGTGATAGACACAGCTGCATCCTATCACGCCACTTCCCACAGAGAACTCTTCAGCTCGTACAACGCTGGAGATTTTGGCACTGTTCGAATGGGGAATTCTAGCTATTCGAAGATCGTGGGTATTGGAGACATTAGTATTCAAACTAATGTCGGGAACAAGCTGGTTCTCAAAGATGTGAGGCATGTTCCAGATTTGCGCCTCAATCTTATCTCCGGAAGCGCCCTGGACCGACAGGGCTATACAAGTACATTCGGAAATGGCCGTTGGAAGCTAACAGGAGGAGCTTTGACAATCGCCAGAGGAGAGATGTCTTCAACACTGTATAAGACTCAAACAAAGATCTATCTGGAAAGTCTTAATGCAGCAGAAGACAAGGAGTCACCAGACTTATGGCACAGAAGACTGGCTCACATGAGTGAGAAGGGATTGCACCTATTGGCAAAGCAATCCAGGATACCCTTACCCAAAGGGAGTGTCTTGAAGCCCTGTGATCATTGCCTTTATGGCAAGCAACATCGAGTATCATTCAGTTCAACGAGCAAGAGGAAAACAGAAGTGCTCAATATGGTATACTCAGATGTTTGTGGCCCAATCGAAGTGGAGTCATATGGCGGCCGCAAGTATTTTCTGACTTTCATTGATGATGCATCAAGGAAGTTGTGGGTGTATTTCCTGAAGACAAATGATGAGGTATTTCAGCACTTTCAGGAGTTCCATGCAATGGTGGAAAGAGAGACCGAGAAGAAGTTGAAGTGTCTTCGCACAGACAATGGAGGCGAGTACACTTCCAATGCTTTTGCAGCATACTGTGCCAGCAGAGGTATCCGGCACGAGACAACAGTTCCCGGCACCCCACAACACAATGGTGTGGCAGAAAGGATGAACCGCACTATTATGGAAAGAGTCAGATGTATGCTCAAAATGGCAAAGTTGCCAAAGTCATTTTGGGCTGAAGCCGCCAGTACAGCCTGTTACCTCATCAACAGGTCGCCTTCAGTCCCGTTGAATTTTGCGATACCTCAGGAAGTCTGGTCCAGAAGAAAGGTATCATATTCTCACTTGAGAGTCTTCGGGTGTAAGGCATTTGCACACATCTCCAAGGAAAACAGACAGAAGCTTGATGACAAGTCCACTCCATGCATATTTGTGGGCTATTCAGATGCAGCATTTGGGTACAGGATGTGGGACCCAGTGAATAAGAAGATATTCAGAAGCAGAGATGTTGTGTTCCAAGAAGACCAGACAGTAGTAGATTTTGAGAAATCTGCAAAGTCTAGAGATGTCATCACTCCAGACTTGTTTCCATCTCCCAAGCCACCACAAAATGCTAGATGTGATGATGTGCAACAAGAAGTGCCAGAGTTGCAGGATCCTATGCCAGAAATTGAGGATCAGGAGGAAAGAGATGAAGACCCGGATGAAGAGGGTATTGAGCAGGGGGAGCAACCCCCTCAAACAGAGGCAACTGGGCCTCAGTTGCGGAGATCTGGAAGAGCTGCCATACCATCAACCAAATATCCCGCTTCTCAGTATATTCTGATTACTGATGAGGGGGAGCTCGAGAGTTTTTCAGAAGCCAAGAGTCATACAGAGAAAGACTGTTGGATGCAAGCCATGAAGGAGGAGATGAGTTCTTTGCAGAAGAACCACACTTATGAGCTTGTTCCACTTCCAAGAGACAGGAGAGCTTTGAAGAACAAATGGGTGTATAAGTTAAAGAAAGATAGAAACGGTAAACTATTGCAGCATAAAGCTCGTTTGGTGGTCAAAGGCTTTGGGCAGAAGAAAGGAATTGATTTTGATGAGATCTTCTCCCCAGTTGTGAAGATGACTTCTATTTGAGTAGCTCTGGGATTAGCAGCTAGCCTGAATCTGGAAGTAGAACAAATGGATGTCAAGACTGCCTTTCTCCATGGTGAGTTGGAGGAAGAGATCTACATGGAGCAACCAGAAGGATTTAAAGTTCAAGGAAAACAGAAACTCGTCTGCAAACTGAAGAAGAGTCTCTACGGCCTGAAACAGGCGCCAAGACAATGGTACAAGAAGTTTGATTCATTTATGGTGGATCACGAGTACACAAGAACGGTGGCAGACCAATGTGTATATTTCCGCAGGTTTTCGGATGGAAACTTCATTATCCTACTGTTGTATGTCGATGATATGCTGATCATCGGACAGTATACTACTATGATCAACAAGTTGAAAAAGGACTTGTCGCAGTATTTTGATATGAAGAATTTAGGCCCAGCACAGCAAATTTTGGGCATGAAGATTGTTCGTGACAGAAAAGCCAAGAAGATATGGCTGTCACAGGAGAAATATGTTGAACGGGTGATTGAAAGGTTCAACATGAAAGATGCCAAGCCAGTCAGCACACCACTGGCCAACCATTTCAATGTGTCAAAGCATTTGTGTCCCACAACCAGCTCTGAAAGGAAAGAAATGGAGGCAATCCCTTATTCTTCCGCAGTAGGAAGTTTGATGTATGCAATGGTGTGTACCCGGCCAGATATAGCTCACGCAGTTGGCGTTGTGAGCAGATTCCTCGCCAATCCAGGAAAGGAGCATTGGGAGGCGATCAAATGGATTCTTCGGTACTTGAAGGGAACTTCAAGGATGTGTTTATGTTTCGGGGAAGCTGAACCAATTTTGGAGGGTTTTACAGATGCTGATATGGCAGGTGATCTTGATGGTAGAAAGTCTACATCAGGATTTTTATTCACCTTTACAGGGGGAGCTGTTTCATGGCAGTCCAAACTACAAAAGTGTGTTGCTTTATCTACAACAGAGGCAGAGTACATTGCTGCCGCCAATGCTGGAAAGGAAATGTTGTGGTTAAAGCGGTTTCTTCAAGAATTGGGTCTACAGCAAGAAGATTACAAGGTATATTGTGATAGTCAAAGTGCAATTGACTTGAGCAAGAATTCCATGTACCATTCACGAACAAAACACATTGATGTCTGGTATCATTGGATACGAGAAGTGATGGAAAAGCAGCTGATGAAGCTAGTGAAGATTCACACAGACAAGAATCCTTCTGACATGATGACTAAGGGTGTCACCAGAGACAAACTCGAAATCTGCAGAGACATTGCCGGGATGGACTTCAAGTGAGAAGTCAGTTGTCCATGTGGGCGTGGAGGGGGAGAATTGTTAGTGCAGCATTAGAGAGTGTTAGTGCATCACCTTCCTCTCTAGTGCAATTGTTAGTGCAACACTATGTTTTCCACCACCCAAATGGACATCCCACCAAAGAGTGGAAGGTAGTTGGTGGCAACCAATCACCTCCTCCCTCAATTGTGTATAAATTGAGGTGAGGAGGAGGGGTTGGATCATCAGAACACAAACACAGAGTGTAATCTGTGGGAGAAGAGTGAGTTTGAGAGTTCTATAGAGAGTTTGTGAGGTGTGAGAGTGTAAACTCCCTCCGGGAAAAATTCTATAGTGATAGCTCTCCGTGGACGTAGGCAATTGCCGAACCACGTAAATATTGTTGTGTTCTTGTGTGTGATTGATTTCTGGTGTTCGATAGGCCTAACACAAACAAGCTGATTTTTGCCCTAGAAACAAGAACTTTGTACTTGAAAACAAACCTACAACATATAGCATAGAGTGGCACAAAGACTTGATTTTGGCACTTGCAGATAACAATCTATTTAGAAGATGACAGAGTTGGGATATATCCCTATAAATTGTTTGTTCGTCTGCTCAATCACTTCCTTTTGCGATTTAATTTTTTAAATTCAAACTAAAATGGTATGGCTATGTATTTTATGAGAACAAGCATGTTTCGAGAAACGGACAATGCATCCCTAGTTTGCGTATATCCTCGACCAAATGAATTTGATCTAAGACTCCTTTGCATATATGCAATTTAATGCATTCAGAAGTGATGTGAGATAAGTCTAACCCTTCACTACACATGTGACCCAATAGGCTAGAAAAGTGATGAGGGACAAGTCTACCACTCCCCAACATATGTGGCTTAGTCGCTAATACTACGTTAAAATTATTGAATACATCTAATTTATAATCAATTAGCAATGGATAGAGTAGTCTTTAGATTATATGAACCGAATTTGAATGACTTGGAGAAGTAATGTGGAATAAATCTAATAATTGAATCATTGATAATCTCAAGACATAATCTAATAAATGTGAATTTTTTAAAATAAAAAATAAAAATAAAAATAAAAATAAAAATAAAACAACAAAAATTTAGGGTAGAGGATCTCATGCCTTCCACGATGAGGGTTATATATTCCAATCATAAATCCATTTCCTCTTGATGTAGTCATTCATTGCATCATTATGAAAATTCCAAAATTTTGGTATATAATCATATTATTATTGTATCACACAATCTTGGTTAATGGATTTGTACCCTTTGGCATGACAAGTCATAGAGATAGCTCCATCATCGGGGGAGTCCCACGATATGGACTTAATTTGCAACAATATTTTTGTTGCTCACCTGCCCCTACATTTGGCACATTAAACATTTTGTCTCCTTGGCCTTTGGGCTCACAAAGAAATCATATTGATAAGGACTTCATAACCAATTATTATATGAGTAAATCTAAGGATTAAAGTATAAATCTAAACTGCACATAATTTCTAGTTCAAAAAAAAAAAAAAAACTGTACATAAATTCAACTTTAAAGTATGGAATATCCCCATTGCATAAGCCTCCAAGTCACTTTAAAATACAATGGCAAGCAATGTGGACCCAATTATCAAGCCCAATTTGCCATGTCACCACATCCTTTCGTCTGTTTTGTTTTGACATAATGCACCAACGGCATCTCTGTAGAAATAGTAGGGTAAATATGACCCCCCTTTTTTTTTTCTTCCCCATTTTGTTCTCTAAATTATTAAATTCTTTTCATTTTGATCCAAATTTCAATGATCGTTATACTTGTGTAACGAAAAATGTCTCGTGGCTCAGATTAACTTAGACCCAACCCATATAATTCATGAAAATGAAAATAAAATACATATTCCTAAAGTATGATCATTTAATTCCTAAAAAAAAAAATACACTTTAGTCCCTAACATTTCAAAAAAGTTGTTCAACTCAAAAAAATAAAATAAAATATCTCCCATTCACAATCGGTCACACCATCCACTAAAATGTAGTCTCACAATAGCATAACCTTCACCCCTTCATTTTCCCCTTCTCCATGCAACCTCCCCAACCCACAATTGATCACACGTTTTTATTTTCTCCTCTTCACAAAAATAATTTCTCTCAATACACAATCTTTAATGGGCAAATTACACAAATAGTTCCTATAATTTGGGACTTGTGTCACTTTGGTCCCTGACTTTTCAATTGTGATATATTTGACCCTGAATTTTGAATCTTGTTCCAAATAAGGACAATTGAATATATAATTAGATTTTTCAAGGGTAAAATTGTCAATTTGATAAAATATAAACTAATTTGACAAAAATAAATGTCAAACAAATATTTTTGAATTTTTAAAAATTATTTCTACCAACTAAAAATAAAATTATGTAAAATTGATAAATCTTTTAGACATTTATTTTTTTTTTACCAAATTAATTTTCATTATGTGTTTGAATGATGATCATGTAAAATTAATTTTAAAAAATTAATCATGTAATTTTTATTAATTTTACATAATTTTATCATTGGTGGATAAAAATAATTTTAAAAAAATTAAAAATATTTTTTTGACATTTATTTTTGTCAAATTTTAGTTTATATTTTATCAAATTGACGATTTTACGCTTGAAAAATCTAATAATATTTTCAATTGTCCTTATTTGGAACAAGATTCAAAATTCAGGGTCAAATGTGTCACAATTGAAAAGTCAGAGACCAAAGTGACACAAGTCCCAAACTATAAGAACTATTAGTGTAATTAGCCCATCTTTAATTGTACACCATCTCCAATTGCTACCAAATACGATCCACCTCCTTCCCATCTAACTTTCCTTCCATCCCAAACATTCCTTTTGCTCATATTCTCCCTATCAATATGGCAAACCCACCACCTAATGCCCTCCCCAATCCCCCTACTTCTATTCGAAGCATCTTTGTTTTTGTGACAGTGCAAACCTACCATATTTTTTCATTCTCATCCCATAGGAAGCTGGTTTTTGAGATTGGGTAGGCTTGGGGATGGGTTTTTGGTGGGAATGATTTTGAGATTAGTTTGGGTTTGGGTTTAGGGACCAAAGTGGAAAAACTTTATTTTTTAAGGAATAAAATGGGAAATTCTATTTCCACACACTTACCTCTGTGCACACACTTAATGATTTATTTTTTTATTACAGTTTTCTCTTAAATAAAAATTACCAAAGTGTCCTTGTCTTCTCTACCAAAACCCTAATTTCTTCATTCCCTCTAGCCAGCTGTAGATTCTCTTCATAACAAACACAAGTTTGCTCTCTACCATAGAACCACCGCTACCGCTATATTTTCCCAAGACAGCTTGCAACCAACACTCCTTCCCACTGTAACCATTGTAATCCAAACCCAACTTCTATTTTTGTCATTTAATGTTTCACTGCAATCAATACATGCATACATGTATGTGTATTTGTGTATATGCAGGGCCGGCCCTAAGGGCAGGTAAGAGAGGCCTACGCCTTGTGCCTCCAAATTTGGGCTAAAAATAGGGCGCCCTAAATATAATTTTGGTTTTAAATATAAAAAAAATGCCCAAATACTATAAGCCCAATTGAACTGATTGTGGTTCAATTGTAAACTGGATATTGCTAAACTATAAAGCAACAAGGCCATATTTTTATTTTTTTTGAGTATTTGTAATGATTGTTTCTTATCTTAATATATGAAAGTAAATTTTTATTTATAATTTTAATGATTATATGTGCAAGTAAATTTTTTTTGTGGTTACAAACAAATAAAAAAGTTGTTGTAACTTATCGTTTTATCCATGAATTTTTTTTTTTTTTTTCAATGTAAGAGGGGACCCATTTTTGAAGTTCACCTTATGCCCCCTAAATCTTAGGGCCGACCCTGTGTATATGTATTATGACTATTGTGCCACCACACCACTGTTTTACCAAATCAAAAAAGCAAACGCCCTAATTAGATCTTAAATAAAATATATGGATATAACCAAATAAAAAGAGACCAAATCAAAAAATCAAAAACATCCAAATCAGTCAGATCTTTTCTTAAAGAGAGGGATATTTTTGGCAAAAAAGGTTGTGCATTGAGTAAAATTACAAAATTCAAAATTCAAAATTAGTTGGTATGTGTATTGAGAGAGGATGTGGAATGAGATGTTTTGGTGTGTGGAAATAGAATTACCCAATAAAATGGGAAATTGAAACTTCAAAACTGCCCCTTAACCATGACAGATGTTCGTAATTGGACCAAAATGAAAAACAACAAATAGTTCAGAGACCAAAGTGTGAGAATCTTCTTTTTTTTTTTTTTAGACCAAAGTTAAAAATGGTCATACTTTAGGAGTGAATGTGTAATTTACCCAAAAAAGTATATCACATACTAAGAAAAATTATTTAAAAATAAAATGTATACATTAAGCCCCGGTTTGGCAATCGTTTTCAGGCTAAAAAATCACATACGGACAAATTTGGCTACAAAATCACAAATTGCCAAAAATGATACACGTGAGTTGTAAGGCACGTGGGGAAGATGGACAATTACCAAACTACCCCATATACACCAATACACATCTCTGTGTGGATGCTAGGGTTCCATTTTCTTCACACACGAAGCAGACGGCGACGAAGAAGAACGGAAGAGGAGGAGAAGACTGCACAAGATTGGACGATTGATTAAGCCAACACTGCTTCCGCAACGCCTTGAACATTCTCTACTTGTAACATTGTTCCATGTTTGCATCTTTAGTATGCATAACTCGATTTATTTTGGGGTTTTCCTCTCCTTGCACCAGATCTTACTTGTTTATTGTGTGTATGTTCAAAATTCGTCATTGTTCTATTCGATCAGTGCTAAAATGCTTTTGTTGGTGTGAATGGAGGTTTTAACCTAAATGAATCTGTTCAGATTGTGTGAACTTTGATTGTGGAAACTTTTTTTTTTTTTGTATTCACTTTCGTTTTTCGTTTTATTATTTATTTATGTTTTAAATCTATTACCACTTTTTTTTAACTCACTGGACCTACTGTCCATAAAATGGGATTTGCTTCCAAATTGAGAAAATACTTTCTTCTTTTTTGTATTCACTTTCGGTGTTCTTCTTGATGAACTCAACACAAAACAGCATACCAACAACAAATACTGTTTTTATTTTTTATTTTTTAATTTATATTTGTTTTTGTTTTAAATCTGTTACCATTTTTTTTTTTTTAACTCACTGGACTAGGATTGTAAAAATGGCCTGCGGCCCGAAACCCGTTCGCGGCCCATTTAGGCTCGTTTGGGCTAGGGCTCGAGCCCATTCCAAGCCCATTTCGAGCCCCTGGGCCTAGGCTATCATTTTGAAGCCCAACCCGCGTGGCCCAGCCTATCGGCCCGTTTAAGGCCCACTCAAGGTCCGGCCCGGCCTGAAGCCTGGCCCGCCTGCGACCCAATGTCCTTTATAGTGGAAAATAATAAAATTTTGGTAGAAAAAATTTTAAAAAAACAAAAAAAAATGGTCAGGCTTGCCCAAGCCCGAGGCCAAGCCTAGGCCCACCGGGCCGGTCCACCCAAGGATCAAATACCGCTGGGCCTGGGCTTGGGCCTAATTTTTTGGCCCGTGGACCGGTCCGACCGGGCCTAAATTTTGGCAAGAGCCCGCGAGGCTTGACATGGGCCACCCCGGGCTAGATTTACACCCCTACACTGGACCTACTGTCCATAAAATGGGACTTGCTTCTAAATTGAGAAAATACTTTCTTTTTTTTTTTTTTGTATTCACTTTCATTTTTCTTCTTGATGAACTCAACGAAGAACAGCATAGCAACAACAAATGCTATTTTTTTTTTAAATCTTTTACCATTTTTTTTTTAACTCACTGGACCTACTATCCATAAAATGGTCGCTTCCAAATTGAGGAAATTCTTTTCATTAAAATGGATGGGTTGTCAACTTGAGGGAAAAATGACTAGCCCTTGATTTGATTAAAGGATTGGTGATGAATTTTGGCATATATTGAGAAAAGGTGAACGACAATTCTTCATCAAACCATAGCATGTTGGGAAATATATAGGGGGAATTTGGTAAGTTACATTGAACCCAAGTTCATTTTTCTTGTTGTTTGTTTGACATTGTATGGAATTGCAGTACCATGTTTAGTATTTATGGTATTGTGCGTAGCAGTGTATGATGAAGTTTCAGTAGATCTTCATGACAAAGTTTTCAACAAGTTGGAAGAGCTATTTGATCTCCCCATAGCTACCAAAATGCAAAACAAGTCCAGTAAACCTTTGTATGGCTATGTGGGTCAAATCCTAATAGTCCTACTCTATGAAAGTATGGGGATCGATGATGCAAATACACTTGAAGGAATTCAAAACTTCACCAAAGTCATGTGGCCCAATGGAAATGATGGTTTTAGGTATAATTCATTCTATTTTCTCATATTAATTTTATGTATGACTTGATAATTAATGATAGGAATATAAAAATCGATCACAGAATATTAAAAAAAAACTTTCCATTTAATTACAAAATTGCCACCACCACCACATCCTTTTAGTGACAGATTCTGTATATAAAAATAAAAAAAAAAATTTATATTCATACAAAAAACACTACAAAAATGATGTGTAAATGCCTTTTTTTTTTTTGTAAATAAAGTTCTCTTTATGATCGTTTTGTATTAAAATGAAAGATTCACGTTAAATCACATCATTCTGTATAAAAATTATGTGTTAATATATCATTACTCATATTAATGTTAGAATATCATTTTCCACTCTCTTGATTTTTTGCTTTATTGTGTTTATTCTTGGGCTTTAGTGAAGCAATGCTCCCATTTTCAAAGGCAATAGCAGAGTTGGAACAAATGGTGGTGAAGATGGTGTTTGAGAGCTATGGAGTAGAGAAATACTATGAGCCTAACCTCAAGTCGGCCTCATACTTATCTCGAGAAATGAAATACAGAAGGCCAGAGATGAATGAAAGTAATATGGGTTTTGTAGGTCACACTGATAAGAGCTTTATGTCTATAATTCATCAAAAACAACAAATTGATGGTTTGGAGGTTAAAGCCAAAGATGGAGAGTGGTTTGGTGTTGGGTTCTCTCCTTCGTCATTTGTAGTCTTGGCTGGGGATGCAATCTTGGTGAGTAGTCACTATTATCTACCTCACATTGTAGACACCCCATTTTGACCAGTCCTAAGACTTGGGCGCTTTCTGTTGATTATCCGATGATGACAATCATAATGTGTTCCATAGCAATCCTCAACAAGAAAAATGGAATTTGAGCTTTAATCCAAAACTTCACACATTTTTGGCCAAACTATTTTAGACCTTAAAACCCTCTTTTCAAAATATTTTTCCAAATGTTTCTACGATATTCCGAGGCACCCTCTTTTCAATTAAAATATTGCACTTTTTAGTAGACCGAGTAAGGACAAAGTGGAAATAAATGGAACGGAGATGAACTCTTTGAAAAAATATTTAAAAAAACTTTTTTTATAGGTTTGGATAGGTTTGGATTTGAAGAAAAGATGAGGGGATGGAAGAAAACTGGTTTAGGAAAAGAATGAGCATCAAATCATTAAGAAGGAAATGAACAACCTTTACTAAATTAGGCATATCTCTTTGTATACTTGGAATTTAGATGTGAGGCTATCCCCATTGGAAATTAGACTTCTGGGACTTCAATTTAGACCTAAGAACCACCTAAAATCAAGTTTAGATAAGGGAGATATGCCCATTTGAAGTTGGGCTTAAGAGCAGATTTTGTTGACCTGACTCGAGGGAAATGAACAACCTTCACTAAATTAGGCATATCTCTTTGTACACTTGGAATTTAGATATGAGGCCACCACCATTGGAAAGTAGACTTCTGGGGCTTCAATTTAAACCCAAGAACCACCTAAAACCAAGTCCAGATAAGGGAGATATGCCCATTTGAAATTGGGCTATTTTGTTGACCTGGCCTGAGGAAAATGAACAACCTTCACTAAATCAGGCATATGTCTTTGTACACTTGGAATTTAGATGTGAGGCCACTACCATTGGAAAGTAGACTTTGGGAGCTTCAATTTGGACCCAAGAACCACCTAAAATCAAGTCCATATAAGGGAGATATGCCCATTTGAAGTTGAGCTTAATAGCAGATTTTGTTGACTCGGCCAAAAACAGTAGCAGGACCTTTTTTTATTTTTTTTTTATTTTTTTGGCTCGGTAGGAACACCCCATTGAGCCATTTTCTGATCCATTTAAGTGTACCCACTCATCCTCCATTATCTCCACTCACCCCTTATTGTCAAAAAGAAGTTTTGTTTGCATCCATAAAGGAGTATCCCATGCAACTACCTTGAAAATTTGCCTTCCTATCACATTCTTGTCTCCCACCTTATCTCCCACCTTCTTTTTGACTTCACTCTCCCTCATTGCCTATATAGGATGATCATATTGTAAGAAAGAGGGAGGACCACGAAATTGAAGAGAAAAGAGTGAGAAAAAGGTGAAGAAAGAGAGAAAAATTGAGTTTTTGAGCCAAAAATACTCCTATCTTCCATATATACCCTATATCTTCCATAGCTATTGAAATTCCTCATTCCCATACACCAAAACCACTTCAAAAATTCTGATATAGCCAAAGATCAGTTGCCTTGATCATAAGGAAGAGTGTTTAATTGTTGAAAGTGAGAAAAAATAAGAGAGTGAGCCACTTTTCCACCATACATACCCAGAGTACCATTCTAGTTTCAAATTGAGGATTGAGAACACATTTCCTAAACTTGAGGGTAATCAAGAGGAATTTTGGAAATCAAGAAGTTCAATCTTTCTTTGGAAAGTGAATTTCTAGTCTTTCATTTTCTTATATTTTCTATCTCATATTTATTTTCTTACTTCTTATTTTATAGTGTTTTGATATAATCCAAGTGGTTTGTTTATCTCATATTTATTTTCTTACTTTATATTTCATAGTGTGTTATTGTAATCTAAGTGGTTTGTTTAGCTCATAATTATTTATTTATTTATTTATTTGTTTTTATTCGCTTGCTTTAATTTCATATTAGTTTTGTTGTAATCTTACATGTTCTATCTTATATTTGCTTTCTTGTTTTAGGTTCATGTTAGTTTTGTTGTAAGTTTGCACCTTTTTTTTATTTTATATTTGTTTTCTTATTTTTAATCTAACCGGTAGTGGTTAGTTGAGCTACCTACATACTTCTTGTCTATTCCTTTTCTTGGTTTCGCAATAAGACATGTTTTGTTAGGCCTAGTTGGCTGGCCGGCCTATTTGGTCGGTCAGTTAGCTTCTTTCAGATAAGATGGCGTAATCTCCCAATGTTGACCAATTTCTGCCGACGATTCCAAGGAACATGAAGCTTTTATTTTATTTATTTTTATTTTGAGTGTTTTGCAAGGTTTTTTTTTTAATTTATTTTGATGTAATATTCTCCTCGTCCCTCTCTAATTTGGTTTGTAATTATTATTTCAAGTGTTGTAATAATTCTCCATCCCCACTTCTTATATATCCCATCCTTTAATCGCTTTCCATAACTGTGCATATGTATATATCTTACATGCCATCCATGCTTTTATATACATGATTCATGCTTAGATTCGGCTAAATTTGCATCTTTGTGCTTTAATTGATTATTACATGATTTTGTGCACTATCGTATGTTTTGCAATGTTTCACATGTCATGTTTTAGAAGCCGGATCTTTAGAAGCATTCTTGTGTATGCATTGCATTAGGATTTTGTATATAGGATCATGCATATTTTACTAACTTTGTTTTGTAGCTGTTCGCGGGACGTCGGTAAATATGTAAGTTGTTATGCTTTAGCATCCCTCTTGTATATAATTTTTTTATTATGTTTAGCATCTTACTATGTTGCTATTTGCTTATGTGATATAATTGTATGAATGCTAGTGGATGGAGGTTGTGTCGCTTAATTTGTAATGATGTTGATTTTCATGTTTGTAAACTCAATTTATTTAGATTGTATATCTTCAAAACTCTTTCAAAACTACATGAAATCAAGTTGTTCCAAAGTGGGTGACATAGTCTATACTTGTATGCGTCACATAGTAAATTTTAGGATTTATTAAATAATCAGAACATGAACATATATAGAAAATAAAATTCATATCATGGTTAGTAAAGGCCGATCTTCTGATCGGGTGAGCGAGGGTGCTCACTTAATGACCTTCCCCTCTCATACCTAAGGTTCCGAACCGAGACAACTTTGGTTATGACGAACAGTGGCCTTCGCACAAGTCATGGGTTTCCTAATTTCCCAAAATATTAGGTGGTGACTCTAAGATCTGATGATGCAGTTCATTTGTGGCAACAATTTTGTAATAAAATGAATTTTCTATAATGTTGCCAAATTTGGACTCTTATCTATATTTCACATTGCACTCGTGAGACTAGATCAAAGAGATCTCGAGAGTCCGAACTGTTTAACGTGCGCGGGTACTCCCCGGGCATGTTACACACATACACACACACATATATGTATTTCACTTCCCAAAAATTAATATTTCTCACTTTCATGATATTGAACTTTTAAATGAAAGACATTCATAGCATGCTAATAGCAAGAAAGATTAATCATATCAATCGTTCTCAAAATATATGATGTTGAAATAAAGAGTTGTAGACCAATACCAAAGATAAGAAATATATAATCATCAATTTGAATTTTTTATTTTTTGTTCTTAAAATATAGTCTGTTAGATTTTAATCTCTGGCATCAATGGCATTTAAAATCAATAATAGGAGGAGGGATATTTTCAAAATTTCACATAAAGTCTAAACAAAATCAAAATGACCAACTACATGGTTCCAAAAAAAATATATATATATATATTTTGTTGCATTTTAGTCACCAAAAATTATGTGTTTTTGTGACCACAATTTGTGCCTTGTTTCATTTGGTCCCCTAATTTTGTTGTTGTTGTTTTTTTTTTTTTTTCATAACAACTACTTTTTAAATTGATCTCAAAACACTCACAATGGTGTGGATCTCACCTCTTGTGAGTGTTTTGTCATCTACTATGTGATTTGTTTATGTACAAGTGCTTTTTCTTTTAGAAAATTTTGAAATTATCCTTCTTCCTTATTGATTTTGAACAACACTATATTATGCTAATGCTTTAATATTAAAGTGTAACAAATTGTATGCTTTGAAAATTAAAGTGAAAAATTAAAATATTAAAAACTAAAGTGTAACAAATCACATATTTTACCCAACATTAGTGTAATTAACCCTACCATCTCATGGACTAAATTGTGAACCAAGAATTCCCATAAATTTTTCCTAACTTTGCCAAATGTTTTGATATTCTGCCTAATTTGTTCTTTTCTCTCTAATCTATAATCCTTATTATTGTTTTGTGGTGCTTAATCCAAGATCCAAAGTAACAAATAGTTTGTTTTTTTTGGACCTAGGCATGGAGCAATAACAGGATTCACTCTCCTCATCATCGAGTCACGGTGAACAGCGACAAAGACAGATACTCCTTTGCACAATTCTCAGTCATTAAAGGGATGGTGAAAGCACCAAAGGAATTAGTTGATCATGAACACCCGTCACAGTTTAAACCCTTTGATCATATTGAGTTTCTTGAATTCTACAGTAGACCGAAGAATAGAAGGTTGGAGAGTGCTATTAGAACCTATCGTGGCATTTGAGATATGTCTATTGATCCAATAAAACTTAATTTGTCTTAGATTTCTCTATGTATTTGATAATTTTCATGGTTAGGTTTGTTGGGTTTGTATTTGTAAAAATCAAGGATGTGTGGTATTGTAGCTCGACTTTTCGCGCTCCCTTTCGGAAGTTGAATAAGCCCTACAGTATCGGACTCCCATGGTTCTGAATCTGATGTAACAAGTGCAATGTGAAATAGATAAACACCAAAGAGTCCAAATCCGGCAAATTTTTTGGAAAATCAATTTCGAATCAAATTGCTAAAAATGGACTGCTTTGCCAGATATAAAGTCGTCACCTAAATATTTTTGGAAAATTTAGGAAACCCATAACTCGTGTCAAAGGCCACGTGTCCGTCATTACCAAGATTATCTCGGCTCGGGAACTTAGGTACGAGAGGAGAAGGTCATGAATTGAGCACCCCCGCTCGCCCGATCAAAGATCGGCCTCTACTAATCATTATATGAATCTTATTTACATTATATACTCTTGTTCTGATTATTAGACTAGCATTACTATGTGATACGCACACATAAATATAGACTAACTTGTTAGAATTGGAACGCTTGATTTATGTTTGTTTTGAAAATTGTTTCGAATATGTACCACTTGAAAAAGTGATCGTATATAAACATTACTCAAATTATTCCCATTCAAGCAATTAGCCTTTATCCACAGGCATTCAAGCAGATATATCATTTAAGCACTTAGCCTCATGATAAACATGCTAGACATGGCAAACATCAACATGCGATATGCTAAAGCGAGTACAGACTCACCTAGTACTCCAAGCCAATAAGAGAAACGAGTTAGAAAAATGCATGATTCCTAACTATGCAATATGACTAATGCAACACACGCAATATGCAATTTACTAGGCTCGGCTACTAATATGGAAAATGAAGCAATTTTGATAGCATGCGGTCTAAGCACATATTCAAAAAAGTATTTAAACTAACAATGCAAGTTAGAATGATGAAAGCAATACAAGTAGATGCAAACATGGAGAATACTAAACAAAACATGATGCTCTAAATTAACCATTGTAAGCAGTTAAATAAAAGGGAGAAAGGCGTGGGATTGGAAGACATACACATATTTACAACATTGTGCCCTCACCCAGGAGGGTCCGAATAAACTAACTAGCTAACTAATTAAAGCTAAACTAATTAATTAACTATTACAAACCCAAATGAATAATTTAGCTAAACTACTTAACTAATTATTACAACAACAAATTAATTAACTATTCTAGCTAACTAATTATTACAAGACAAAATTAGCTAACTAATTAATTACAAAACGAAGTAACCAAATTAACTACTCTAATTACTCCTCCTCAGGAAACATGGAATGCTCATGCATGCACGAACTTCCCACCCGAAAAAGCCACTGTTTCTGTTATTGAATGCCTTTGTTGCACAGTAGAACACTTATACTGTTTTCCACTTCCAAACCAACTCTGTTTGCTTCAAAAGTACACTGTTGGATTTTGCATAGGTGGCCGGTAGATGGCCTGTTGTCCACTAATGGTGGCTTGCCGACCACTGATGACTAGATTGTTCTGCTGCAATAGAGAGCAAACAGAGCAGGGATAGGGTATTCTCAAGGGTTTGTTTGCATAATTCACCGCCCTTATCATTTGAATAGCTCAAAGGAGTAATAAAACTTGATTCACAAACCATTAATCTATGCAATTTCATTGCATAATGGCCTATGAACCAAAGTGTGTGAGTTCAATGAATGCAACAAAATAAGACTCTCAAAATCACCTTCATATCATGGATAATCAAGGGAAGTAGTTGATAATGAATCTTGAGCTGCTTTCATCACTAATAAGTATCAAACGACTCAAGACTCAAGGGTTCAATTAACGCCCGATTGAACCCAAACCAAATTTTTATCTTGCACCTTTTTATTCACCAATTTTATTACTCCATTTTAGATTACCATCCATTCTTTAATCAATTGAGTCCAAAAGCGATGATTAAGTCCTCTAACGGAAAGAGAGCTCAAACCAAGTGTTGCTTTGGGCATGAAAGAGACATCATAGCATTGGTAATGAACCCCTAAAGGGATTAAACCATTAAGCATGACACCTTAATCTCGTGCTTAAACAAACAAATAGTTTGAAACCATTTTCAAAGCAAAGCAAAAGCTATGAAAGGAAGGAGGTTGCAGAGGTGATTAAAGGTGATCACAAGTATGGAAAGCCATAAATAAATGCTATCAACTCAAATAGGATGGTGGCTAAGGCTTAAACCACCAATCCTATGAGGATTATTACACTACATGCATGCAATACAAGGCTCAAATGCAATAAACAACTAAAAACAGTCCCAAAACAGTCTTAAAACATGCAAAAGAAGTGCTAAAATTAAGACAAACATGGCTAAAATAGTAAGCTATAACATGGAGCTATGCAAGCTAGTGAACAAGACACAAGGAGGGGAGATTAACCCCTCCAATTTTGGACTTCAAAATATGTTTTTAGCCACTGAAATGACTCTGAAATTCAGTGTTTAAAAGCTGAAAAAAGTTGACAAAGAGGTGGGAAACACAAGGGCAAAGGCCTAAGAAGAAAGGTATAAAGAAGGGCTATCAACCCCTCTACCTTTAATGGCCTTAAACTACAAGTTTCAGCCAAAAAACACAGGTTTTAAATAGTCCAAAAAACAGAGGAAAAAGATGGAAAACAGGTGGTGTAAAGATGGTACAAAGGCAATAGAAGCTATACCTCTTGAAGAGGAATGAACCCTTAAGTCATAAACCAACAATTTCACACTCTCAAGTGCTTCAAGAGCTCAAATTCAAGCTCAAATCACCTCATCAAGAAGCTCTCTAGGTTTAGTTTAGAGTGTTTGGGCAAAGGCTATGCAAGTTGCAAGAGAAAGAAAGAATTGTAGAGAGAGAGGATATTTTTGCTCCCAAAATTTTTCTAACCTTAAAACTAAGAGAGAAGGTCCTCTATATATAGAAAAATATAAGCCTTAGTCGAAAATATCTATATAGAGACAGGTGGAGCACTGTGGGAACAGTTGGCACAAATATCTGCAAAAAATCTACTTTTTAACACTTGTAGCCAGCAAGCCACTACTAGTAGCCGGCAGGCCACTAATGGTGGATGGCAAGACACAAAAGGGGCAAAAGTTTCACTACTGGCCGGCAGGCCACTAATGGTGGACGACAAGACACAAAAGGGGCAAAAGTTTCACTACTAGCCGGCAGGCCTCTAGCAAGAGCTGGCAGGCCACTAAAGTGGCTAGCCACAAAAATATGTTTTCAGGTTCTATTTTAAACGGGCATATCTCCTTCATCCAGATTCCGTTTCAAGTCATTCTTGAGTCTAAATTGAAGCCCGGAAGTCTACTTTCCAATGGGGGCAGCCTCACATCTAAATTCTAAGTGTGAAAAGAGATATGCCTATTTTAGTGAAGGCTGCTCAGTTTTGCCCTAACGGATTGATGCCTAACTTCCTCCTTAACTAGTTTTTCTTCCCTCCCCTTCTATTTTCTTCAACTCCAAACCTTTAAATAAGATGTTTTAAAGATTTTTTCAAAGTGTTCACCTCTCTTCCATTTATTTCCACTTTGTCCTTGCTCAGTTTACCGAAAAATGCAATATTTTGAACGAACTATGAGCCTTGGAACATCATAGAAACTTTTGGAAAAACATTTTGAAAAAGAAGGTTTTAAGGTCTAAAATAGTTTTGGTCAAAATAGTTTTGGTCCAAAATGGGGTGTAAGGTAGGGATTTAGAAGCTCTTCTTGTTGAAGAAATTGAACATTTGCACAGCATAACTTTCATCATCGAGTGATCAATCAGTGGCGCCTAAGTTTTAAGGGCAGTAAAAAATGGGGTGTCTACAGGTATTTATTGTCCTTTACGTAAAAATGTCATGTTATCTAATTTGTGTAATTAAGTTGTTATGCTTAGTACGCTAAAATGGACTGGAATAAAAAGCGTGCGTTGTAACTCAAAGTCGGTTTGAAGTATATAATAAAATCTCTCTTTGATTATATTGTCCTCTGCATGATTTTTTTTTTTTTAAACATTCTAGGAAGTTAGAGTTGTTAGTTTGTTAGTAAAGTTAGTGTATAAAAGTATACCACTTAAAAAGGTTTCCTTGGTCCACCAGTTCGAATCTTTGATCTTTTCAGACTGCACCCTAAGGTGTAGTTACACACCAACTTGCCATAAGGGCGTTGGTGACTTGGTTTGAATCTACTCTTGATTTGCATATCCAAAAGAAACTTATGTTAAGAATTTGTAACACATAGTACCAATGAAACACAAAAATTAAATGCACACAAAAAATATAAGATTTATCTAATTCATTTTAAAATTAAGACTATATTCATGATCACTACAATTTCACTATGATACTAACATTTTTTTGAGCTCTGTTTGAATCATGGAATTGGGAAAAAAGAAAAAATGAATCATGGAATTGGGTAGAAAATTGGAAAGGAAAAAAGAAAAAATGTAATGTGAATGAACTACTAGCTATTTTTTCCCCCTTCATTTTTCCTTACCTTCCTAAATTCATGATCCAAATACAATCCATGGACAACATGTGTGCCCATAGTTAGAGGATGGCCTAGGTTAGACACTCAATCTCTTTGTTGTAGATGTAACTTTGGATTCTTGGTTAAACAACTTGAGGATAAATTTCAATGTAGATTAAAAATCAATATGCCCAAGTTCTAGGGTGGTCTGATTGACAAAATAAAATAAAATAAAACAAAATTAAATTGATCAATAAAATGGAAATATTATTGATGTAAAAGCCAATGGGTACAAGAATAGTGCAACACAATTAAATTAATAAGGATTTCTTGATTAGAAGAATTTCTTGATTGGATTTGATAATTATAAAAACCAGGTGCAGGTTTCCTCCAGTCAATTGTTTGGACTGGAGGGTCTAGTTTGGCATATTAGGGGCTTATTTTGGGTCGATTTTATTCATTCGAACAGTTCAATTTTTAGAAAATTTCGAATAGATTGTGCATACAAAAAATTAGATCCATCAAATATCGACAATCACATGTTTAGATCATATTTGTATTTTAAAAATGGATGATAAATATAATTTAAAAAATAAGTCGTTTGATAATTTAAGACAAATGTGATATAAACATGCAACTATGATATCCGATCAATATAATTTTTTGCAGGCATGATTTACTCGAAATGCATTAAAAATTGAACGATTTGAATAAATAAAATGGACCTAAAATGGGCTCAATGGGCCAAATTGAACCCTCCAATCCATGAATCTTCACCCAATGCGTGGCTTGACTATGGAAACAACATTTGTCATACTGGCGTAATCCGCCATACACTGCAGTAAGATTTCTCTTCACAACCTTCATAGCACTGGCGTTTGGGATGATGTTTTGGGACCTTGGTTCCAAAAGGTGAGTTGCAGAAGAGAGTATTGTAAGATAATCTTTACAAAGGCAATGGATCGAAGTTCTCGTGAGGGTGTTTAATCACGTAGAAGAATACAATCTGGAAGAGGAAAAACTGAGAGAAATTCAAGTGTCTTGAACCTATGTATTGTCCATATATTTATAGCATATGGTGGCTGTTAATCAATGGTTACAACCTATTGAAATCAAACTCAATGGTCACTATGTTTCCAAACATTGTGACTCTTTCTTCAAATTTCAAACTCCCTACTTCCAGTTACTTCTTTCTGCGGGAAGATTGAATCACCATATAAAGCTTTGATTTAGTGTGAGAGGGTCTACCATATTATGGTGTGATCATCTTTCATACCTTCATCTCCCACTTGATCACATTATAATATTGGTGATAAAACCTGAATTGGGCATGTTTACCTTGGTACCAAAATTTTGCCTCATGCCAACTTTCATCTATGAAATTACCTCATAGATCGACGTTCGATCGTGACTTGGCCATACGTGCGCACTTTTTTGCCACCAATCTGACTGCACTCGTACAAATGTGTTCTCCCACTGACAACACATTCCAGATGACTTCAATTCACTATATTTCAAATGAACAACATCAATTTTCAGTGCTGGGTTTATAGTCCATACCTAATCACCATTGACAACTTCAGTCGCACAAATTCCTCATGTGTCGACCTGCGTCGAAATTTTTGTTAAGTACTTCCTCTAAGGCCCATTCCTGAAGGTTTTCCTTAACACACCTTATCAATGACTTTTTGTAGATCAAGCAGACAACATCATCTAGTCAGCACGTTGCATATAATGGACTTTATAGTTCCTTTATCTCATTAGTTGACTATGATGTTCGTACCTTGTCAGTTCCTTTATCTTATTACCTGACCAAACACATGTTTCCATGCAAGATAGAGTCGCATAAACATCGGTTATCTAGGCGTCCCCGGAGTCAACCCTTTGGTCATAGCTAAACCATCTAGCTAAGCATTTTTCAATCCCATATTAGCTACATGTTCTCTGAATTTTTCCAGAGACAACCCTTTGGTCATAGGGTCGACCACCATCTCTTCTGAGGGTATATAGTTGACTTTAATTTCACCTCTTTCCACTATGTCCTGAATATAATGATAACTTAAATCAATATGTTTTCCCTTAGAGCTATTCGCTTCACTTTTTATTAATGAGATGGCGGATTGATTGTCACAAAACATATTGACTGGTCTGGCAGGTATACCTAATTGTAAACTGTCAACAAATCATTTTATCCAGACCGCATTACTCACAGCTGTGCTACAAGCTCTGTATTCAGCTTCCATAGTTTACTTTGCAACACAACTCTGTTTCTTACTTAACCAAAAAACTCCTATTCCACCAAACAAGAACACATGACCACTAGTAGATTTTCTATTATCTACATCTCCTGCAAAATCCGTGTCAATGTATCCTTTTATGTCTAGATCACATAAACCAAAACATAACTTCAAATTTTTAGTGCCTTTTAAATATCTGAATATTCTTTTGACTGCTTGCCAATGTTCCTTACCTGGATTGGATTGAAACCTACATACCAATCTAACGACATGACAGATGTCAAGTCTTGTGCTTGTCATAGCATACATTAGATTGCCTACTGCCTGAGCATATGGGACATTTCTCATTTCCTCAATGTCAGACTTAGTTTGTTTACTCATACTTTTATTAAGACCTTGTCCCTTGCAAACAGGCGTACTTAAAGAATTAGAGTTATCCATATTAAATCTTTTGAGCACCTTGTTTAGATATTTCTCTTGATCTAGATATAATAATTTTGAATTTCTATCTCTTGAAATTCTAATTCCTAGAACATAGGTTGCAAGACCTATGTCTTTCATTTCAAATCTTAATGCCAAGAAAGTTTTGGTTTTTATAATCATATCTGGACAATTTCCTGCTAACAATATGTCATCCACGTATAAAGACAATATTGCTAACTTGTCATCATTTTTCTAGATATAAACATAATGATCTAATGGACTCACAACATAGCCCATTTCTAAAATGGCTTGGTGGAATTTCAACTACCATTGTCTTGAAGATTGTTTAAGTCCATACAGAGATTTCTTCAACTTGTAGACTTTATCCCCGTTGCCTTGGTTCTGGAAACCATCAGGTTGCATCATATAAATTCCTTTTTTAATTATTCATTGAGAAAAGTTGTTTTAACATCTAATTGATGCAATTCCAAATCCATCTTGGCTACTACCGCCATCAGAGTCCTTATTGAGACAAATTTTGCAATAGGAGAATATGTATCTACAAAGTCTATTCCAGGTTGTTGAGTGAATCCTTTGGCTACTAACATGGCCTTGTATTTCTCCAAACTTCCATCTACTTCCACTTAGAGGACTTGGATGGCAGAGGCCTACCCTGGCCATGGAATGCGGCTAACCTCAAACTGTACTATTTTTAGTATTTGTCTTGTTTATGTAATTTTTTGTGGAAGTACTTAGTTTCCCTATACTTCTGAATGTAATACTCTTTTTGCCGAAGTGTAATAGAAGTAAATTATCTTTGCTGAAGAAGTTTGTTGTGTTCGAGGTAATGTCATGTTTTAGCTGAGATGATTTACCCCGGCTAAAGGAGTTGATGTTTTGTTCAACTCAAAGGCTCTAGCCGAGATGCTCTACCCCGGTTAGAACAGTCGAGGACGTGCTCAACATTTGTGCTTTAGCCGAGATGATTTACTCCGGCTAAAAGAGTTGATGTTTTGCCCAACTTTGAACCTACACACCGAGATGATTTACTCCGGCTAAAAGAGTTGATGTTTTGCCCAACTTTGAATTTTTAGCTGAGATGATTTACTCCGGCTAAAGGAGTTGATGCTTTGCTCAACAAGGTTCTAGCCGAGATGCTTTATCCCGGCTAAAGGAGTTGGTGATTTGCCCAACTCCAAGGCTCTAGCCAAGATGCTTTATCCCGGCTAAAGGAGTTGGTGATTTGCCCAACTCAAAGGCTCTAGTCGAGGTGCTTTACCCTGGCTAAAGGAGTTGATGTTTTGCTCAGGTCAAAGGTTCCTGCCGAGATGATGAAACGTAGTACAACAAGTAGTGCAATAGTAAACAAAATGAGAACTTTTCATTGATGATAAAATTTTAGTACATGTGGTAATGCAGGAAAGCAGCTCGGTTACATTTCCCAGTTACAAAAAAGAAATGTCTATAAACTAAACCAAGGGGGAAAGGTCAGCGAAGTCATCCTCGGTGCCTTCTGCAGCAGCTTCCAAGTCAACCGTGGAGGTGATTTCTCGGGCGTTGGAACCAACCTGGCCGGCCTTCTTCGGGCGGCCAACTTCCTTGGCATTCTCCTCGGCGTCTTGTTCTACCTCTTTCTCAGCCTCCTCTTGTAGAGCGTTAAAGACTTCGTTCGCATACGGCACCATGTAGGCTCGGAGAAAGGCAGCAGGAGGAGAGGTAAACACCTCGATTCCAGATCCTTGGCCGAGATGTTCACAGGCAGCCCTCCAACCGGACTTAAAGAATATGTCTTTGGTGGCCTCGACCTGCTTGGTATAGTTGTCTTTGGCCTCCTTGAAACCGAGATTGTTTGCGGCATCCACTTCATCTTTTCTTGACTGCCTTAGCGCGTCTAGCTCGGCTTGGAGAGCGTCTCTCTCCTTCTCGGCGGATCCAAGTTGGCCAAGCAATTTGGAGTTGTCCGCGTTAGTAATCTCCAATGAAGCTTTAGACCGTCCCAGCTTGGCTTCCAGGTTCTTGACTTGATTGGCCCCGTCGGTCACCTTTTGCCGGAGCTTGTGAATCCGGTCCATCACAAGGTGCTATTTCTGGATGGCCTGTAAGAGGACACATTAGAGTTCAAATAAAGAGAATCAACCGTGCAAACACTTGAACAAATTTGAACATGTAGACACCCCATTTTTGACCGCCCTTAAGACTTGGTCGTTACTGATGGTTTACTTGGTGGAGAGAGGTGTGCAGGGCTAAGGTTTAGTTTCTTCAGCAAGGAGAGAGAGAAATCTCAACTTCACACCCCATTTTGGACCAAAACTATTTTGAATGGTTTTTAGACCTTAAAACCCTCTCTTTCAAAACATTTTTTTGAAATAAAGTTCCTACGATGCTCCGACGCTCGCATTTCGGTAAATGTTGTGCTTTTCGGTAAACCGAGCAAGGACAAAGTGGAAATGAATGAAAGAGAGATGAAATCTTTGAAAAATCTTTCAAAACACTTTGTTTAGGGGTTTAGAGTTGAAGAAAAGAGGAGAAGAGAGAAGAAACCTAGCTGGGGAAGAAGTTGGGTATGAATCGCTAAGAGAGAGTCGAGTGGTCCTCGCTAAATCAGGCTTATCTATCTATGCACTTGGAGTTAAGCTATGAGTCCACCACCGTTGGAAAGAAGACTTCCGGGGCTTCATTTTTCACTCAAGAATCTTCTAAAGCCGAGTCCGGATGGGGGAGATATGATTGGTTGAAGTTGGGCATCATCCCGGTTGAACCGAAACTGAGCAACCTTTACCAAAACGAGCATAACTTTTTTCACAGTTGGAATTTTAATGCAAGGTTTACGCCATTGGAAAGCTAACTTCTGGGGCTTCAATTTGGATACAAGAATGACCTGAAAAGGGGTTCACATGAAGGAGTTATGTCTGTTTGAAGTTGGACCTTCAGAGCAGATTTTCTTTCTTGCCACCGGCCTTTGGTGGTCGGCCTTGGTGGTCGGTCGGCACCTTTGGTGGTCGGCCTTGGAGGTCGGTCGGCACCTTTGGTGGTCGGCCTTGGTGGTCGGTCGGCACGGTCGGTCGGCCATCAATTTTTTTTTTTTTTTTTTTTTTTGGGCTGAAGCTTCTCCAAGAAGCTTGAACCCTTTGTTTTAGCTTCTTGAGGAAGCTTGAATATTTTGTTTTAGCTTCTTGAAGAAGCTTGATCCTTTTGCTCTAGCTTCTCCAAGAAGCTTGACCCTTTTGCTTAAGCTTCTTTGAGAAGCTTTGACCCTTTCTTGTGGCTTCTCCAAGAAGCCTCACCTCTCTCCCTCTATAAAACCAACCCTTGAGCTCCATTTGCCGGGGTTAGAAAAACCAGCTGGAGCATTTGCATACAATCCTCCATATCTCTCTCATCCAAGCCTCAAAATACCCTTGTTCTTGCACCATTTACAAACCAACTCATAGCACAACACCTCCATCACCCATTCCAGCACCTTGGAGGACATTTGGAGAGGTTGAAGGCTCAGAAATTTGGACCAAAAGCTGCTGGAAAGTTGGTCTTCAAGGGTAAGTCTCTTTTCCCCTCAAACTTGCGTTTTTTTTGCTTCATTTATAAGCCATACTTGCAAGCATTTCTGGGCTCCGACCCAAACTGTAAAGTACCTTTTTTTTGAGCCCCTCTTCAACTTTGTTGAAGGGCTCTTTCCTGTTTGAGGCCCCCATTTTGCACTTGCTTCATTATCCCTCTTGTATGTTTATTTCTTGTGTTGCATTTTAGGCCTATGTGTAATCTGTTTTGAAGCATGTTGTAAACTGTAAATAGGCTTATTTTGAGCCCTTCTTCAACATTGTATAAGGGCTCATCACTGTTTTAGTCCTCTATGTGCTACTTGCTTTGATATCCATATTTTAGCCCCATTTTTGCATGATTTATTAGCCTATTGAGCTTCTGTTTTTGGACCTTGGTCCGAACTGAAAATGGCCTTTTTTTGACCCCCTCTCCATGTTTCATTAAGGGTCTATTGCTGTTTGGAGCATCATTTGTATACTTTGTGTTGTAGCCTCTCTTTTAGGCCATATCTTGCATTGCATTTTGAGCATAGTTGTACACTGTTTTGGGCTCGGCCATCAACTGTAAAAAGTCATATTTTGGGCCCCTCTTCAACATTGTTGAAGGCCCCTTCTCTGTTCGGGGCCAGCATCTGTGAGTTGCTTCAATACCTTGCTTTCGGGGCCATTTTTTTGTATGCTAGCTTAGCCCCATTTGTGCTCACTGTTTGGCCCTGCTTTAAACTGTAAACATGCTTTTTTTGGGGCTGACTTGCTTCTGTCTTTACACTTTATGTTCAAATAATGCATGCATTGCATAGCTATAGGCCATTTCATGCGCCAAATTTCATGTTTCGGGACTCGTTCCATGCATCGGGTTTCATTTTATCATGTTTCGGGACTGTTTTGCACCTCATCTTGCTACTGAAATTTGCATGATAGTATGCCATATTCCATGTCTTGCCATGTCTTGTTAGAGTGGCATTTGGTGCCTTAGGGTCGGTTCTCGGTTTGCGTGCACGTGTGCACGCACTTCAAGTTGTCTCATTTCCATCTAATGGCCTCCTATGTGAGTGTGGCCGAGGTCCACTTGTGTTGGTGTAAGTCCATTATGCATCGTGTATGCCATTTCATAGCATTGTGCATGTTAGGTTGTATCTTAGTTGCATTCATGCATGTCATGCATATTGCATTGTGTTCGGGATAGGGGTTAGCCCGAGCACGGGAAACGAGGTACGTTTCGCACTCCGAGTGACGGAACGTGTCTCAATTCCCCAGTCACCGACACTCCGGATCATCCATGATGGAGTTAGGTCTTGTTGTGTTTTCATGTGCATTCATTTCATATTGAGTTGTGCAATTCGACTCCTCGGTCATCATGCATCGAGATGCGTGATTGGTGGCACGAGGATCGAGGCATGCATACATTTGTGAAAATACATTGCTATGCCCCTTTCCTGCTCTCTGTTGCAGCAAATCAAGAATCAGCAGTCTTTCGGGGCTTGGCGCGCTTTCCAAAAATTATTGCAAAACAGAGGCTAGTTGGGGCATCACAGTGGATTTCCGCGCAAAGGCAACCCGGATATGCATCATTCATCATCTGAAGAAGAGTCAAGGCAGTCCCTGGCTTTCATGCCAGTTTATTGTTTTCTTAGTTAATTTGGTAATTAATTAGGATTTTTGTACATATTTGGACTGTACTATTCGGGACTGTATATTATTTATTCGGACCCTCCGAGCGAGGGCAATGTTGTAATAAGTGTGCGTGCGTGTGATGTATGTCTTCCAACCCCACGTCTTTCTCTCCCTTTCATTTACCAGCTTATGATGATTAGAATAAGGCATGTTTCAATTTAGCATACAGTATGATAGCATGTTTGCATTCATTCATCCGTTTTGCATGCACCGAGCTCGGCGCATCATACTAACTGCATTTATATTTCAATTCCAAGTTGAATACATGTTAGCTGTAGCATTCCATATGCCATGTTTAGAATAGCCGAGCCTGCTATAGTTGCATTATTGCATGCGTTGCATTAGGCATTTCTATATAGTTAGGATCATGCATGATTTCTAATGAGCTTCTGTTTTGGCTTGGAGTACTCGGTAAGTTTTATGCTTTAGCATCCTTGCATGTGTGTGAGTGACTGCCATGATAGCATGCTTACCATGAGGCTATTTGCTTATGTGATATAACTGCCTTGAATGCCTGTGGGTGAAGGTTGGGTTGTTTGAATTGGGACAAATCATCAACTGTGAGTTTTAAGCCCACTAGATAGTGGCAAAACCATCTTTTCTAAGCCCACCCGAGGGTGGCAAAATCTGCATTTGAAGCCTACTTGCGAGTAGCAAACTGCTTTAAAAAACAAACATGAAATGTTTCGTTCCAATTCAGACGACTTCTATACTTGTATGCTGTGCGCATCACATAGTAAATCTAGGCTAATAACCGGAATAAGAGCACACAAAGTTTTCAAAACTAGATATCATGGTTAGTAGAGGCCGATCTTTGATCGGGCGAGCAGGAGTGCTCACGAAGTGACCTTCCCCAATCGTACCCAAGTTCCCGAGCCGAGGCAACTTTGGTGATGACGGACATGTGGCCTTAGGCAAACGAGTCAGGGTTTCCTAAATTTCCCAAGAAATAAAATATTTAGGTAGCGACTCTGTATCTGGCAAAGCAGTCCATGTTTGGCACTTCTTTCAAAAATCTGTTTTCTCAAAACGATTTGCCGGATTTGGACTCTTTGGTTCAAGATTAAGAACCGTGACACAAATCGAGTCCGAGCTGTAGCGAGGTCCCCCGCGGGCTTGTTACAGTTTCTGGCGACTCTGCTAGGGATTTAGAGAACTTGACTTGAACCCATGATATTTGGTTTTGGCTACACTTATGTGTTTCTTTGCATTGCATTTGCATTGGTGCGCCTAGGACACCGTGTTTGCCATCTGCTATTCCTGAACGGTTTGCCAGAGGCTTGTCTTGTCAAGGCATGACCATAAGGCTGACCGGTTGTGGGCTCTGCCAGTATGGGAACACAAACCTCGATTTTACCGGGGCACCCTTTTGACCATTCGACCTAGTGCATATTCGGAATCCATAGTGACCATTCCAAGCTAGGACAGGTTGCTTACCCGATATAGGTTGTTTGAAACCGCTGCGTGCGTAGTGAAACCCTAGTTCCTGACAAAATAGGACAGGGAAACCCTACCCCAACATAGGGGTGTTTTGGCTCTCACTTATCTGTTATGTGCTTTTAGAGTGCGTCTCTACAGGGAATGCATGTATAGTTCGCAAGTTTGGGTATCAGGCCTGCGGGCACCAGTTCAGTATTTTGGGAATCAGTTATCTGCGGGTATCCGATTCAGTTTTGGGGGAGCAGTGATTTTGGGGAACAGTGATCAGTAGTAGAGTACAGTTATTCAGCTATGCTTGTGTCTGTTCTGATTGGGCTAAAATGTGCGTGTTTTCTCTTTCAGAGGGGGGGGTTCAGAGATTTAGTACAGAATAGCCAGTGTTTCTCCTTTGCTGAGGCACGATAGACACTGATCCGTCAGTCACCATTCAGTTCAGCGGACTTATGATGACGCAAAGTTCGGAGGAAATTGTGGTTATGGCAGCCGCATTAGACCAAGGAATTATCTTGCAGGATGAAACCAATGTTGATGTACCGCATCCGTCCAGGTCGCCTGCCGTGCGCCCGGTCTGGACGCCACAGCTGTGTCAAGCTCGTGAGCCCACCACGTTTGAATTGATGGGAATGATCGGCGATCTTCAGCGATCTGTGGCTGATCTCGCCTACGGAATGTCGGCTTCGCCACCAACCCCATCGCCGGGAATTGCGTACCGCAGGAGCCCCCGCTATTGGGGCAAATTGTGATCGAGCTCAGCCAACCTGAGGCTGTCTCCAGCTATGGCAATGACGTGTCAACAGCAACCGGGTTTCGCTCTGATATAGCAACCCGAACCCTCGATCAAGCTGAGGCCAAAGGTAAGAATAAGGTGGGAACAGATGCCATCCGTTGAACAACTGCTGTGGGCAGTCGAGGCTTTGAAAGCCGGAGGGTTGAGTAAACAGCAAATATTCGCAGTGATGGCTAAAACTGTGGATGATGCTTTCCCCACTCCAACCGAGGGGAGTTCCAGCCGGACAAAAAATCGGGATAAGCCCCGTCATGCCAGAACAGTTCCCTCCAATTCTAACCTTGTGCCAGGAAAAGGTCGGAAAGCCAAGGCGGCACCTGCCGATCCTTTTGCCAGTGCGTCTAGTAAAAGTTAGCAAACTTCGAAGTACCTGCTCGACGCAGAGTCTTTCACGCTCTCTAATGCTTGTAGGCATTTCAGATTTTGTTTAACAAGGGCATCTTAAACCCCTCGAGCCTCGGCCTCTCCCGAAGAATCTCCCTCTCTCACATGATGCTACCTTGTACTGCGCGTACTACCAGCAAACGGTCATAGCACCGATAACTGCTTCCGTCTTCGCCATGAAGTGCAAGATTTGATCGATAATGAGGTCATCCTCCTACCTATCTCAGCAAAGTCTGTCACTGCTGAGTTGTTGGATTTCGAGGATACTACAAGTATGTGATCAGGGGCTGGACCACCCCGCAGCGCGGCGCTCGGTGTATTTCAGATGTGGCGTTGGCATGCACTATGTTGAGCATCTGCGTATGCTAATTTTGTGATTTCTGGCTTGGGTGTTGAGTCAGTTTTGTCGGTTTTGTTTTGAGTCTGCCTTTTTGTTTGAGTCAGTCTTTTGATTAAGGGTCTGTCTTGCTGTATCGAGTCAGTCCATTGTGTAGAATGTCAGGTGATTCTGGGGTTGTTGTCTCGAACACCGTTTTTGTTTTGTAATTATCCTTTGCTTTCTCTTGAGTCTGTCTCTGCTGTGGAGCCAGTTGCAACCAGGAAATCTGAATAGAACGGCGCCGTGGCTGTCATATTTTGTGCTTATTGCTACTTCGAGCTTGTTACGCAACAATTCTAGAATGAAATGGTGGAGCATCTCACCTGCTCTTCTGTTGCTCTAAAACTCATTGTATTGACCTAAGTTTTTCAAAACTTTTTGAACACTGTGGTGAAAACGAAGAGGAAGGAATTCCTCGGGTTTTACAAAACTTTGATCAACTGAGAGAAAGAGAGGCCTGCTAAGCCCTTAATGAATGAAATCATGCTTGTTAGTGTGAGTACTGAGAAGGACCCTAGCTTTGATCTAGATTGGTTCTGCACTGTCTTCAGTGCGAGCGATTTGTCGCTTTCTTAAAAACTTTCAAAAAATGTTTTGCGCGGTCCTGCGGAGACATGTGTGGAATCGCTCTTGAGAGTGCAGCTTAGGATCGCTCTCAGCCCCGAGACTCAACCCCTCAATTTCGAACCTTGAACTTGAATTCAGAATGTCCAACGGTCAACTACAACATGAGGCCTGTGTGGCCAGATCAGAAGCAGCCCATGAACTAGGGCGAGAATATCAGATGTAATCAAAGGAAGCTTACAGAGCCAGATCAGAAGCATCCCTCCAACTAGGGGCAAAAAATGTCAGATGCACTCGAAGAGTCAAAAAGTGGGATGTTTCTCAAGATCGGCAAGAACGCCAAACCCCAGAAGGGAGGAAAGAAGAAAATACTACTGAAGGACAACTGAGTTCCTATCCACAACACTAGGGGCAAATTCAGCCTGTCCCATGGGATGGACTCCTACATCGTCAGCGAACAACAGCCGTTTTCCTGGATTCAGATGGCTTCGAGATCTCAAACCAATCAACGTGGACAAAGCTACACTTTTACCCTTGAGAGGCTCGTTGGGCCGAAAACCCGGAAGGGCGGCCCAGGCAAAAGTTAGAGCAAGAAAAGAAGAAAAAGAACAAAAAAAAGAAGAAAAGAACAAAAGAAAAGAAAAGAAGAAAAAGAACAAAAAAAGAAGAAAAGAAAAATGCAAGGAAAAGAACAAAAAAAGAAATGAAAAGAAAAGAAATGAAAAGAAAGGAAAAACAGAGCTCGCAAGGTTGAAAATCCGGAAGGGCGGCCTTGGCAAAAGTTAGAGCACAAAAGGAGAGATTAATACCCGAGTGTACCCTAACCCCGAACTACTTAAGGCTTGATTCCCATCTTTGGGATACGTAGGCAACTTCATTCTGAAGTCCAGCCGTAAAACACTTCAAATTGATTGTACCCATGTAATGGTTTTGATCATCTTCGCCTTCTCTGTATCCGAGAATTTGGTTGTATTCGTCACTCTGAGGACTGACTACAATGCGCTGCGGTGCCATTCAAACAAGGGGCAACTTTCCGTTGCCATTCAATGCACTGCAGTGCCGTTCAAACAAGGGGCAACTTTCCATTGCCAGGCAGCTCCCCTCAAGCAAGGGGCAATTTTCCTTCGAATCTGAGGTTGTGCATCTCGAGAGTGGGTTTTATGCTCGTTGAGCAGTGGCCGTTTGCAAAAATAGTTTTTGAGAATTTTTAATGAAGTTGACTAATTCTCTCAAAAAGTATTCCATTTTTCCAACACTGGACCATTTCTTGGACCCAAAAAAGGAAAATTTTCAGTGCTCATAACCTAACTCGCATGATTTCAAATCAGAAAATCGAACAAGCGCGTTAATCTAACTCTCATTTTGGTTAAAATTGTTTTAAGCAGAAGCCAAAAAACAAAAATGGTCAAAATAATGAACTAGGGACACAGTCAGGCTTCCTGTCTTTTCTCCGTTGTCAATGCACTTGCCAGAAAGGGCACCATACTTGCCAGAAAGGGCACCCTATTCGCCAAGAAGGGCACAGCGGAAGCTAATAGAAAAGGGCTGAAAGCTCTCACATCCTCCGAGCAGCGAGGTATCAAGCTAAGTGCGAAGCACAAACTGGAATGGGGCAGGATATTTCATTCCCTCATCTGGACAGATCTAATCACGTCCAAACTCCCCAGTAGAGCATCGTCAACCAATGTTAATTGCAGATCTATTGCACATCCAGCCGCATCACAACCTCTCTGTGGGGGAAGTTCACTGCTGTGAGCAGAAGAAAGAGAATCTAGCGGAATGCTAGGGGCAAGAGCCGCAACTTCCTGTTTATCCAATAACCACTCAGGGGAGGGATTAAAAATGAGAGATTGAAGAATAGAGAGATGTGCGCTGAGAGAAAAAGTGAGGAAAAGGGCTTTTTCAGAAAACTGAGCTTGAGGGCCGAGTGATGTGAGAATCACAAATAAAAGGGGGAAAATACCCAGAGAAACGGGCTCCCTGTGCACGTCTGTGTGTCGTGTCAATTGTTTTGTTCGTCTCTTGTTTGAGTCGTTTCGGGTGTCTATAGATGTGTTTAGGTTGTCTTACCTTGTCTTTCTCTTTATTGTTGAGTCGTGGTGTGCTGTGTTCATTCGTAGGCTCAATACCCAGTTGAGAACTTATTCTCACTCTCAATTTCAAAAAAATCGTTTTGTGCTCAGAGTGCCGTGCCGTTCTCCACATTTGTGCAAAACAAGATTTTGTTCTTTCAAAAACCGCAGGGTTCAACCCCGGGCCATGCGGAAACAGTAAAACCGCGACCTATCTGAAGCTATATAGGTTCCAGACTTCGAAGCAAAAGAAAAAAGGAAAAATGTCGGGCATCTGAGTTTGTTTCAACTTCTGCAAGTTCTGTTATCGCATCCTATATGTTCAGAATGAGCTGTGTGTTCAAAATTAAAAGAATACTATGTTATGAGCCGCGTGTTCAGATCGAGCAGTGTCGTGTCATGAGCTGCGTGTTCAAAATCAAAAAATGGGCTGCGTGTTCAGAAATTCAAAAGTTTGGGCTGCGTGTTCAACTTTCAACAAATGTGTGCTGCGTGTTCACATTCAAAATGGGCTGTGTGTTCAGAAGTTCAAGAGTTTGGGCTGCGTGTTCAACTTTCAATGAGTGTGTGCTGCGTGTGCACAATCAAAATTTGAGTTACGTGTTCAGAAAGTCAAGTGTTTGAGCTGTGTGTTCAGGCTTCAAAAAAAACTATGGGCTGTGTGTTCATCTCAAAGTTCGAGCTGTGTGTTCAACATCAAGGTTTGAGCTGTGTGTTCAGACTTCAAAAATAGTGAGCTGTGTGTTCAACTCTCAACCAGTGTGTTGCTGTGTGTTCACTTCAAATTTGGGCTGCGTGTTAGAAATTCAACAGTTTGGGCTGCGTGTTCAACTCTCAACCAGTGTGTGCTGTGTGTTCACCTCAAATTGGGCTGCGTGTTCAGAAATTCAACAAGTTTGGGCTGCGTTTCAACTCTCAACCAGTGTGTGCTGTGTGTTCACCTCAAAATTTGGGCTGCGTGTTCAGACTTCAAAGACAGTGAGTTGCGCGTTCAACTCTCAACCAGTGTGTGCTGTGTGTTCACCTCAAAAGTTTGGGCTGCGTGTTCAAATTTCAAAAACTGTGGGCTGTGTGTTCACCTCAAAAGTTTGGGCTGCGTGTTCAAACTTTCAAGAACTGTGGGTTGTGCATCTCAGTGACAGATCTCAGCCGTGTCCAGTTTTTGATCCATACCGAAAATGGTTTTGAAAAGTTTTGATAAAAGTTGACTTTGTTCAAATTAATCTTTTTACAACTTAGACCATTTCTGGACCAAAGCGGAAAATTTTCAGTACTCACAACCTTCAATTTCATTGATGTCAATACAGAGTTCTCCTGTTCTTGCATACAAATTGAAGTTGCTTTTTATTACATTCATAAAGAAAACTTGAAAGTACTAATAAAGCAATAAATCCGGGGCACGAAAAGTCAGGTGTCCTGCGCCCCCTCCCAGAGCTGGTCGAAGCCTCTGATGCCAGCTGGGCCCAATCTGTGCCTCTTCATTGAGCCAATCTAAGCACTCATCAGACAAAGTGCAACTGAAAGTGGGAGTGGGGGCCAAGAGTTCTAGTCCTCCATGCTGTGGCATACCGGGCAAGCTGTGCGCCTCGAACCGGGAATGCGGCAGGATACTCTATCCCCTCCGGCGGGCAAGTCTGATCATGACCGAATTGGCGTTGGAACCGGAACGGAAAGTAGAACACACAGGGCCAGACCAATCAACTGGATCCCGGTCTGCCGGACATGCTATAGCTCATCGCCGGGAGATTGAGCCAAGGACAACGCCAAGCAATGCGATCTGCAGACAAATTGCACATCTAGTCGAACCACCATCCCTCATCAAGGGCATCGACTAAGCGTTGCCGAAAGAAGTAGCCGCGGGCTGAGTAGGTTGGGCAAGAGTCCACAACCTGCAATTTATCCATCAACCATACCTAGGGAGGGATGAAAAATGAGAGAATAAAGAATAGAGAGATGTACGATGAGAGAAAAGTAAGAAAAGGGTTTTGTGAGAAAAACTGAGCCTGAGGGCCGAGTGATGTGAGCAATACATATGTGAGATTGGGCGGGAAACATTACCTGCAGCAGTAGTGGACTCCCCGCAAATCTGGTCGTCTCCTGGCGATAGAAAGCATCCAAGCCCATCAGCATCTCGGCCAATGTCATGGCGATGCAGCTCTTTCCTTCCTTCAAGCCTTGAGCAACTTCAATCAAACGAATGCTAGATCCACTAAAGCTTGGGGCAAGCAAAAGGTGAGATAGCATGCACAAGCAAAGCGCATGTTGCCGAAAACCTTGCCAATGATGGTTGCCGCGGTCACCGGCATCAGAAAAGCGATGAATCAAGCCGAGGATGTCCAGTTCCCCGTTACAGATCAGAGATCGAGCGTCATACATTGTGAGCCCACACATTCGCCCTAAGGCTTGGGCATGGCCAAAGCGAAGCTGGGGCAAGACTTCTTCGTTGCGCTCAGATTCCATCAAAGCTTGGAAATCTTCGAAGGTAGGACATACCTCTTGCCCGCCAAAGCTAAAGACATGTGTTACCGGATTCCAAAACCTTGCCGCGGCATGGAGAAACGGAAAGTGCAGCGGAGTACGACTCAGAGTGAATAGTGCGTTTATATCGAAGCCCCGGAAATTCAGCTTTTCCGAGTCGTCCAAGTTGGAAATCCAAGCTATGAGATTCTGGGCAAGAAACTCTTCCATTCGGAGCAAATCAGTGTTGGATTGAGAAAAAACTATGAAGCTGAGGCTTTTTGTAGGGGATAAGGTGTGAGTGGAGGACAGATGTCAACATTCTGGTGGTTTTTGTAGGGGATAAGGTGTGAGTGGAGAACAGATGTCAACATTCTGGTGGTTCTTGTAGGGGACAAGGTGTGAGTGGAGGACAGATGTCAACATTCTGGTGGTTTTTGTAGGGGACAAGGTGTGAGTGGAGGACAGATGTCAACTTTTGGTCGATTGGTCAAATCTGTTGGCCGATGGCCATTTCTCAAGGCCAGTGTCCTTTCCTTATGGCTGAGGGTCTTCCCTCTTGCTCCATCAGCTGTTTAGAAGTTGAACATGCTGAGAACTTGTGGTTGGTACCACTTCCAGTGCTGTCCGGCGATAATTTTGCGGAGTCACGCCCATTTGCTTATCGAGTTGTTGTTTTGTTTGTCGAGCTATTTTGTTTATCAAGTCTTGTTTATCGAGTCATCGAGTTTCGTGCTTTGAGTTGTTACTCTATTCAACTTCAGAATAGAATGAATAAGCTGCGTGCAAATGAAATGTATGAGCTGTGTGCAAATCAAATCAAATACAATGCTGTGGACTGCGTGTTCACCTCAGTATGAGCTGCGTGTTCAGAAATTCAATAAGTGTGTGCTGCGTGTTCACAATCAAGTGTGTGCTGCGTGTTCACAATCAAATATGGGCTGCGTGTTCATCATCAAAGTTTGGGCTGCGTGTTCAACACACAATCAAGTGTGTGCTGCGTGTTCATCATCAAAGTTTGGGCTGCGTGTTCAACTTTCAACAAGTGTGTGCTGCGTGTTCACAATCAAATAAGCGCTGCGTGTTCATCATCAAAGTTTAGGCTGCGTGTTCAACTTTCAATAAGTGTGGACTGCGTGTTCACCTCAGTATGAGCTGCGTGTTCAGAAATTCAATAAGTGTGTGCTGCGTGTTCACAATCAAGTGTGTGCTGCGTGTTCACAATCAAATATGGGCTACGTGTTCATCATCAAAGTTTGGGCTGCGTGTTTAACTCACAATCAAGTGTGTGCTGCGTGTTCACAATCAAATATGGGCTGCGTGTTCATCATCAAAGTTCGGGCTGCGTGTTCAACTTTCAATAAGTGTGTGCTGCGTGTTCACAATCAAGTGTGTGCGGCGTGTTCACAATCAAATATGGGCTGCGTGTTCATCATCAAAGTTTGCGCTGTGTGTTCAACTTTCAACAAGTGTGTGCTGCGTGTTCACAATCAAATATGGGCTGCGTGTTCATCATCAAAGTTTGGGCTGCGTGTTCAATTTTCAACAAGTGTGTGCTGCGTGTTCACAATCAAATATGGGCTGCGTGTTCATCATCAAAGTTTGGGCTGCGTGTTCAACTTTCAACAAGTGTGTGCTGCGTGTTCACAATCAATATGGGCTGCGTGTTCATCATCAAAGTTTGGGCTACGTGTTACTCACAATCAAGTGTGTGCTGCGTGTTCACAATCAAATATGGGCTGCGTGTTCATCATCAAAGTTTGGGCTGCGTGTTCAACTCACAATCAAGTGTGTGCTGCGTGTTCACAATCAATAGGCTGCGTGTTCTCATCAAAGTTTGGGCTGCGTGTTCAATTTTCAACAAGTGTGTGCTGCGTGTTCACAATCAAATATGGGCTGCGTGTTCATCATCATAAGTGTGTGCTGCGTGTTCACAATCAAGTGTGTGCTGCGTGTTCACAATCAAATATGGGCTGCGTGTTCATCATCAAAGTTTGGGCTGCGTGTTCAACTCACAATCAAGTGTGTGCTGCGTGTTCACAATCAAATATGGGCTGCGTGTTCATCATCAAAGTTTGGGCTGCGTGTTCAATTTTCAACAAGTGTGTGCTGCGTGTTCACAATCAAATATGGGCTGCGTGTTCATCATCATAAGTGTGTGCTGCGTGTTCACAATCAAGTGTGTGCTGCGTGTTCACAATCAAATATTGGCTGCGTGTTCATCATCAAAGTTTGGGCTGCGTGTTCAACTCACAATCAAGTGTGTGCTGCGTGTTCACAATCAAATATGGGCTGCGTGTTCATCATCAAAGTTTGGGCTGCGTGTTCAACTTTCAACAAGTGTGTGCTGCGTGTTCACAATCAAATATGGGCTGCGTGTTCATCATCAAAGTTTGGGCTGCGTGTTCAACTTTCAATAAGTGTGGACTGCGTGTTCACCTAAGTATGAGCTGCGTGTTCAGAAATTCAATAAGTGTGTACTGCGTGTTCACAATCAAGTGTGTGCTGCGTGTTCACAATCAAATATGGGCTACGTGTTCATCATCAAAGTTTGGGCTGCGTGTTCAACTCACAATCAAGTGTGTGCTGCGTGTTCACAATCAAATATGGGCTGCGTGTTCATCATCAAAGTTTGGGCTACGTGTTCAACTTTCAATAAGTGTGTGCTGCGTGTTCACAATCAAGTGTGTGCTGCGTGTTCACAATCAAATATGGGCTGCGTGTTCATCATCAAAGTTTGGGCTGTGTGTTTAACTTTCAACAAGTGTGTGCTGCGTGTTCACAATCAAATATGGGCTGCGTGTTCATCATCAAAGTTTGGGCTGCGTGTTCAATTTTCAACAAGTGTGTGCTGCGTGTTCACAATCAAATATGGGCTGTGTGTTCATCATCAAAGTTTGGGCTACGTGTTCAACTTTCAACAAGTGTGTGCAACGTGTTGACAATCAAATATGGGCTGCGTGTTCATCATCAAAGTTTGGGCTGTGTGTTCAACTCACAATCAAGTGTGTGTTGCGTGTTCACAATCAAATATGGGCTGCGTGTTCATCATCAAAGTTTGGGCTGCGTGTTCAACTTTCAACAAGTGTGTGCTGCGTGTTCACAATCAAATATGGGCTGCGTGTTCATCATCATAAATGTGTGCTGCATGTTCACAATCAAGTGTGTGCTGCGTGTTCACAATGAAATATGGGCTGCGTGTTCATCATCAAAGTTTGGGCTGCGTGTTCAACTCACAATCAAGTGTGTGCTGCGTGTTCACAATCAAATATGGGCTGCGTGTTCATCATCAAAGTTTGGGCTGCGTGTTCAACTTTCAACAAGTGTGTGCTGCGTGTTCACAATCAAATATGGGTTGCGTGTTCATCATCAAAGTTTGGGTTGCGTGTTCAACTTTCAATAAGTGTGGACTGCGTGTTCACCTCAGTATGAGCTGCGTGCTCAGAAATTCAATAAGTGTGTGCTGCGTGTTCATAATCAAGTGTGTGCTGCGTGTTCACAATCAAATATGGGCTGCGTGTTCGTCATCAAAGTTTGGGCTGCGTGTTCAACTCACAATCAAGTGTGTGCTGCGTGTTCACAATCAAATATGGGCTGCGTGTTCATCATCAAAGTTTGGGCTGCGTGTTCAACTTTCAATAAGTGTGTGCTGCGTGTTCACAGTCAAGTGTGTGCTGCGTGTTCACAATCAAATATGGGCTGCATGTTCATCATCAAGTTTGGGCTGCGTGTTCAACTTTCAACAAGTGTGTGCTGTGTGTTCACAATCAAATATGGGCTGCGTGTTCATCATCAAAGTTTGGGCTGCGTGTTCAATTTTCAACAAGTGTGTGCTGCGTGTTCACAATCAAATATGGGCTGCGTGTTCATCATCAAAGTTTGGGCTGCGTGTTCAACTCACAATCAAGTGTGTACTGCGTGTTCACAATCAAATATGGGCTGCGTGTTCATCATCAAAGTTTGGGCTGCGTGTTCAACTTTCAACAAGTGTGTGCTGCGTGTTCACAATCAAATATGGGCTGCGTGTTCATCATCAAAGTTTGGGCTGCGTGTTTAACTTTCAATCAGTGTGTGCTGCGTGTTCACAATCAAATATGGGTTGCGTGTTCATCATCAAAGTTTGGGCTGCGTGTTCAAGTTTCAACAAGTGTGTGCTGCGTGTTCACAATCAAATATGGGCTGCGTGTTCATCATTAAAGTTTGGGCTGCGTGTTCAACTTTCAATCAGTGTGTGCTGCGTGTTCACAATCAAATATGGGCTGCGTGTTCATCATCAAAATATGGGCTGCGTGTTCAACTTTCAACAGGTGTGTGCTGCGTGTTCACAATCAAATATGGGCTGCGTGTTCATCATCAAAGTTTGGGCTACGTGTTCAACTTTCAACAAGTGTGTGCTGCGTGTTCACAATCAAATATGGGCTGCATGTTCAATTTTCAACAAGTGTGTGCTGCGTGTTCAAAAATTCAAGTGTTTGAGCTTGTGACCCTTCTAGGAGGTAAACCGGAGGTCGCGATTGAGTCGCACTCGTTGAAACTTGCATTTCTTTGCTCGTTGTTTCGTATCAAACACGCATTCGCGTTTGCACTTATCCTGCATTGTTCTGCACGTCACTTGCATTCTCATGCCTACCACTTGCATTGTTGTGCACATTTCACGGGTATTGTCATACCCTCACACTTAATTTGCATTGTGACGCACGTTTCTTCTTGCATTGCGATGCACTTTCCCATCGGCGCCCTGTTTGTCGGTATTCGGTGTAGCATTGAACATGTGTTGCTAACTATGTTGTGCTTGTTAAGTTTCTCTCTTTTACAGGCACGATATTGTATGTACGGTTCATTTGAAACTGATGCGACCAGACGAATCGCGCAGGTATTGTATCTTCTCCGTGTGAGACGTGGCGAGAATTGAATAATTCTCCACATTCTTAAACTGCATGAAATGTAGTTGTTGCTTTGCATTCTTGCTTAAAACTGTTGCGTGTGCGCTTCATTACAACTTGCTGCTTTGCATGATCATGAGTTACATTCGGCTTTGTGCATATCGTTTTGCATTTTGCCCCCCCGCCTGCGGGCATGCCTGCGGGCACATTTCTTTGTTATCTTGTATGTTTGTCTAAGTCTTCGGCCTTGTCAAAAATGGGTCGTCTTGGGCTTTGACATTCACTCCGTCATTGTTATGACTTTCGAGTTCTGTCAAAGAGGGGCAACTATAGACACCCCATTTTTGACCGCCCTTAAGACTTGGTCGTTACTGATGGTTTACTTGGTGGAGAGAGGTGTGCAGGGCCAAGGTTTAGTTTCTTCAGCAAGGAGAGAGAGAAATCTCAACTTCACACCCCATTTTGGACCAAAACTATTTTGAATGGTTTTTAGACCTTAAAACCCTCTCTTTCAAAACATTTTTTTGAAATAAAGTTCCTACGATGCTCCGACGCTCGCATTTCGGTAAATGTTGTGCTTTTCGGTAAACCGAGCAAGGACAAAGTGGAGATGAATGAAAGAGAGATGAAATCTTTGAAAAATCTTTTAAAACACTTTGTTTAGGGGTTTAGAGTTGAAGAAAAGAGGAGAAGAGAGAAGAAACCTAGCTGGGGAAGAAGTTGGGTATGAATCGCTAAGAGAGAGTCGAGTGGTCCTCACTAAATCAGGCTTATCTATCTATGCACTTGGAGTTAAGCTATGAGTCCACCATCGTTGGAAAGAAGACTTCCGGGGCTTCATTTTTCACTCAAGAATCTCCTAAAGCCGAGTCCGGATGGGGGAGATATGATTGGTTGAAGTTGGGCATCATCCCGGTTGAACCGAAACTGAGCAACCTTTACCAAAACGAGCATAACTTTTTGCATAGTTGGAATTTTAATGCAAGGTTTACGCCATTGGAAAGCTAACTTCTGGGGCTTCAATTTGGATACAAGAATGACCTGAAAAGGAGTTCACATGAAGGAGTTATGTCCGTTTGAAGTTGGACCTTTAGAGCAGATTTTCTTTCTTGCCACCGGCCTTTGGTGGTCGGCCTTGGTGGTCGGTCGGCACCTTTGGTGATCGGCCTTGGAGGTCGGTCGGCACCTTTGGTGGTCGGCCTTGGAGATCGGTCGGCACCTTTGGTGGTCGGCCTTGGTGGTCGGTCGGCACGGTCGGTCGGCCATCAATTTTTTTTTTTTTTTTTGGGCTGAAGCTTCTCCAAGAAGCTTGAACCTTTTGTTTTAGCTTCTTGAGGAAGCTTGAACCTTTTGTTTTAGCTTCTTGAAGAAGCTTAATCCTTTTGCTCTAGCTTCTCCAAGAAGCTTGACCCTTTTGCTTAAGCTTCTTTGAGAAGCTTTGACCCTTTCTTGTGGCTTCTCCAAGAAGCCTCACCTCTCTCCCTCTATAAAACCAACCCTTGAGCAAAACGAGCTCAACCTTAGCTCGGTTAGATGGAGTGCCTGACCACCTCAGTCATAGAAGTATGCCCAGAAGCTCGGCCGCTCAAGCGGACTAGATATTAGCTTGGTCGAGCGGTCCAGCATTCTGTTACCTCGGTTCCTACACGAGTTTTGCAAACTCACAACTTGCTCGGTTTTGGTGTTTTTTGGGATCAAAAGAAGACCTGGAGCCTGGTTTGCCCCAGATCCTCGTGTGTTCATCACAGAAGATGACGAACAAAAGTAGGAAAAGGGCCAGAGGTGATTTTTGGGGGCTACTTCCTAAAGCCCACCGCTAACGTGCCCTATGCTCAACTATGACAATCAGAGGCATATAAAAAAAAGAAAGAGATGAGTAACGAATGAAGAACAATGAAGGATTTAGAACTTACATGCTAGAGCATTGATGGTGGCTCGAAGTGGTGGGATGGAGGCCCTCAATAACGACGATGGGGTAGGACTTGCTTGCGTGGATGCTCTGATCTAAAAAATGAAGAGTGAGGGTGAGAGCTTTTGATCGCAGGATGGTTTTGGCAGAAGGAAGTGAACTAAACAAGAAAGAAATGCGAAGGGGAAGCAGTGTGCATATAAGAGAGAGAAAAAAATGCCAAAAATTTGAATATGAAAAGACGGTGGGGTTGGTGGCTCGAGGCCAATGAATGACCGACGTGTGTTTGAAGAGACAGCGGCGTCAGTACTGAAGAGATGGGTTGGGGAGTAGAGGCGCCGACCGAGCAAGATAAGAGACCGAACAAGGAGATTAGCGCGGTTGTAGTCCTGCGGAGTAGGGCCGGGTGTAGAATCGACCCCGGTCGGATCACGTAATCCCAGTCATGCTAACGCGGACGGAATTAAGGGGCAATTGAGAGGGAGATTCACAATCTGGCTCTAGGCTGTGGTAGAGGCCGGACAGAAAAGAGGTCCGAGCGCGTTTGGACTGAGCTAACTTAGGCTAATCCAAAGTTGGTTTGCTCGGTTAAGGTCCAGGGCCCATTCGGCCGAGATGATCGTCTGTCAACCTGGGCTTATTGGTCGCGCATGTAGCTCGGCGGAAAGGTCTCCCTTGGACCGGCCTAACCTGTCTGGAGCTCGGTCGTACTGGAATGCTACGGAGCTCGGTTGTGATGGAGCTCGGCGAGTGGCACTGTTGGGCTCATTAAGTAGCTCGGTCGAAGGAGGCCGAAATAATTCCGCCGGGCTGCCCATTCCCGCCGATGCCAACTGGCAGTTTGATTAGGTGGTGTTTAGCTGAATTTGCACTGACAGATAGGAGAGCAGCTCCACGTGTCAATAAGCGAATGGATGCAGAGGTGAGCGTAGAAAGTATATAAGCATGATTGTGCCCCCCATGCTGGGGATGGAACATCATTTGGTGAGAGAAACTTAACATTCATTCAGCTCTTCTCTCTCTCTCTCTCTCTCTCTCTCTCTCTCTCTCTCTCTCCGAGTGTGTGCTAACTTGACCATCAGAGGGGTTTTCCGGCAACACACCGCCGGGTAGCTCACCGCCGTTGTGTTCGCAGGTTGAACGGATAGAAGCAGAGCTTGGACGCAAGGAGTACGGGCTTCAGCGAATATCAGCTCCCCGTACAGAATCCATTTGCAACCAATGGCTTTTCTTCCATTCAGGAGATCGGTTAATTCCCAAACATCATTTTTCTTGATTGAGTCAAGTTCTTCATTCATTGCCTCAAGCCATTGTGTAGCATCACTACTACTCATTGCTTCATTATAACTAGCAGGATCATCTACTAAGTTATTAAGTTCTTTAACTTGAAAAACATAATGATCTTTCAAAAAAGTATATGGATGTCTTGCTTTCTTACTCCTGCTTATCTCAGGATTCGAAGCAGGTAACATAACATCATGTAGTTGTCGTTTCCTCCCACTATTAGGTGGTTTTGGGAGAACTGGTAGTGCTGGTGACAAAAAAGGAAGAGAAGAATTTGGAGATACTTTGGAGAGCAATTCAATTTGTACATGACATACCTGGTATATATACTCAAGTCGTACTGTACCTCAGTTGAAACAATATTTTTTTCTATTACAAAGATAAAACTCCTTTCACTAAACTTCTTTTTTATTTTTAGTTTTATACTTAGCATGACTTAAAATTAAACTATGGTTTGTAAGTCATTTAATATATTGAAATTTAATTTTGATTTATACAGTTACTTTTGGCATTAAATGTTAATTATAGGTTGGGTCTTAACAAATTAAACCATTTAATTAATTTTTACATTACTCTAAATTAAAAATAAATATTTTTTTACAAGCGTACCAAGGAGTAACAAGATCAGTGGATTCAAGAAAAATAGCATCTCTACTTTCTATTAACCCACGTTCGGGATGGTAAAAACGATAACCACTCCCATTTTCAACATAGCCAATAAACTTGCATTCCCAAGTTTTACTTTCCAATTTATCCCTTAAAGGTTTGGGAATAAGTACATGTGCTTTACATTTCCAAACTTTGAGATTTTGAACATTAGGTTTAGTACCATGCCAGCATTCGTAAGGAGTTAGAGGTTTGGCTTTTGTTTCGACTCTATTTAATATGTACGCAGCGGTGGACAAAGCTTCCCTTCCAAAATGAATAGAAAGACCAGCATAAGCCATCATAGACCTTGTCATTTCCATTAGTGTACGATTTCGTCTTTCTGCGACCCCATTTTGTTGTGATGTGTATGGCATTGTAAACAAATGTTTCATGCCATTGTCCTTGCAGAAAGAATTCATAGCTTTATATTCGCCACCTCTATCATTATTCAAGTGTTTAATGGACCGACCAAGTTGCTTTTCTACCTCTAATTTATATTCCTTAAACTTGTCAATTGCCTCTGATTTGTGTTTAAGAAGGTAGATATGTCTATATCTTGAATAATCATCAGTGAAAGTAATAAAGTATTCCATGCCTTGATGAGTTTTAGTTCTTAAAAGGCCACAAATGTCCGCATGAATTATTTCGAGTAATTCTGATGATTTGCAATGTTTGAAAAATGGCTTGCTAGTCATTTTGCCTTTGATACATGGTTCACATATATCAAAATCATCGGAACATACTTTAGGCAATAGGCCACTTTTAAACATTCGAGACATTTTATTTTTATTAATGTGACCTAACCTTAAATGCCACAAATAAGAACTATAACTAGTAGAAACATGCAAATAATCAGAAATACATACTTTATTATTATCAATAGGAAGAGAGTTCATGTCATTCACTCTTACACATTTTCACTAATACACTTCATTTTTTAATCAATACTGTGTTAAACCTAAAATTAATCTCAAAACCCTTTTGACTTAACGCCGAAACTGAAATTAAATTTCGACGAATGTTGGGTACATAAAGCACATCATGAAGCACAATGGAAGTTCCATTAATAGAGAATTGACAGTTGTCGATGCCCAAAACATCACTATAGGAGTTGTTGCCCATGTAGATTCTGTGTTCACCAACCTTCTTTTCAATAAACTCCACGAACATGTCTTTATTTTGCACAATATGCCTAGTTGTAGCAGAATCAACCCACCGTGAATTTGATGAAGGTTCAAGCACCATTGCTTCAGAAACTGTCATGGCAACAGGGTTATGATCCTTTTTCTGCTTCTTCTGAGGACAAGTGGCTTTGATATGACCTTTTTGACCGCACTTGTAACATGGGCCAATCTGATGCTTGTGATGTTGTTTTTGCCATTCTTGTTGTTTCTTCCATCCTTTCTGAAACCCCTTTTTCCATTTTCTCTTGAATGAAGTCATCTTTTTCTTGTTGAATGGTGTGTGGGAATTATTCTGTGGTTGTGATGAAGATTATGCCATCAACAAGTTAGAAGACAAACCTTCTTTACGCCTTTGCTTCATTCTTTCTTCTTCCAACACTAAAAGTACAAGCAATGTCACCATTGAAATCTCTCGTCTGCTAAGAGTTAAAGATGTGCCAACATGATTCCAAGATAATGGAAGACTATTAAGTATGGTAGTTACTTGCATCTTGTCTGACAAAGGGTGATCAACGTTGGATAATTCTTTAACAATTAATTCAATTTGATTAACATGATCATCAACACTATCATTATCACTTATACGAGTGTTATTATATTTGTCCAAGAGCAATTGAATTTGAGTGTCCGATTGAACTCCATACTTACTTTCTAGTGCTTCCATTAATTGTTTTGCAGTTTCATGTTATTCAAAAAGCGGAATAATTTTGTCTTTCTTATTATGTAACATATTTGCCTTTGCCATTGCATCATCTTCTATCCACTTATTTTGAAACCAATTAGAATCATCATTTGGTTTATAAGTGGATAAAGTATGCAATGTTTTTTCATGTGTAAGCAGATAAAAAATGTGGCGTTTCCATGCTTGGAAATTATTTCCATTAAGCATCTCGATTCTTGAAGAATCCATGGCATGTTTAATAGCCATACAAAAAACAAAATATGTTACAATAAAAAATTCAAACGTGGATATTACAAACTAAAATAAATAAATAAGCAAAATTAAATACAACAACAAGTCTTAATAAGGATAAGCTTTGTAGTTGTTGAGCCAGCCCCTGTGATAACAAAAAATCGGTCGTCTTGCCTTCGGTAAGAAGAATGATGAAAAACCCAATCGCCTATCAAACCAAGTACTTTGCTTATGAGTATTGTAAAAATAGTTATGAGCCCAAGGGACTCAACGGTGCTTATTAAATATTTTTTCTCAGGAGGTTTTACTATGTAACACCCTTAGAAGAATTTTGGAAATTTTGGCTTTTGAATGACTGAAAACGGTCTTGAAATGAGCGAGAATGAGCCAAAAAACCGTTTGGACCAGGCTGCTGCCGGTTCAAGGACTGGGCTAAATCGATTTGGGCCTGCTGGGGCTAAACCGGTGGGTCAAGGAGCGGGTCAGAGTGCGGATCTGGGCAAGGAGCAGAAGGGCACAGATCTGGGTTGAGCCGCGGGTTAGCGCGCTGGGAAGTCGGCGCGAGTCTGGGCTGGCACGCTGGTCAACGTGTTGGGCTGACCACGTTTCTGGGCCGCTGGGCTGCTGGGTCAAGCCTGTGGCTATAGGCTGCACCTGTGGCTATGGGTTGCGCCTGATTTCCTTTGGGCTGCACCTGATTAGGCCTAATAAAATTCTTCTTAAGTTTTAGGCCTAAAGGAATTGATTTCCTTGGAGTGATTCTTATCTTTGGACCCTTTTTATTTGGTTTTGTCTTTGGCCCAAAATTTTGAATGTTCAAATCAAAGGCTGTTGCAACGTCTTTCTGGTTCTGGTTATCTTCTCCGGTGACGAGAGTCGGTGACCAAACACTGAAATTCGAATTTTGTGGATCAAATTTTTTTCCATTTTTCACGACAAATTTCACCGTTGTGATCAAAATTCTGAGAAGAACAAGATGGTGCTAATTTGGAGACGCAAATTGAACCGAAAAATATTTTATAAAATTTCTTCCAACGGTATAATTTGGCCTCACTTTCGGCAAGGTTCGGAACAATAGCACCACCAACGGTTATTTTCTTTGGATAGTTTTCTGGAAATACAACACGTTGGCGATGATTAAATAAACAAACAGAATTTACCAATGCCGAAGATTGACGGTCGATTATTTTTTGAATTTTTGGTAAAAAGAGTTCAGAAACTTTTCGTTCTTCTTGACTATATTTCAACATCTGCGATAATGTGTAACCTCACTCTGATACCATTGTAAGATAATCTTTACAATGGTAATGGATCGAAGTTCCCATGAGGGTGTTTAATCACGTAGAAGAATACAATCTAGAAAAGGAAAAACCGAGAGAAATTCAAGTGTCTTGAACCTATGTATTGTCCATATATTTATAGTATATGGTGGCTGTTAATCAATGGTTACAACCTATTGAAATCAAACTCAATGGTCACCATGTTTCCAAACATTGTGACTCTTTATTCAAATTTTAAACTCCCCACTTCCAGTTACTTTTCCTGCAGGAAGATTGAATCACCATATAAAACTTTGATTTGGTGTGAGAGGGTCCACCATATTATGGTGTGATCACCTCTTATACCTTCAAGTATCACATATTAAGCCACAAGTTAAAACTCTTAATTATCCATATCTTCATTTTGAGCTAATGTTCATACTGTGTGCTTCAGGGCAAGGAAACAAGATCTGTTCAATGTTATGGGTTCTATGTATATTATTGTTCTCTTCATAGGAATAAAAAATGCCTCATCAGTGCAGCTAGTGGTGGCTGTTGAACGAATAGTCTTTTTCAGAGAAAGAGCTGCCGAAATGTATTTTACTATGCCATATGCTTTCGCCTAGGTGGTTAGCATTCTTTTCATTGTTCTAAATGATACTTGCATGTAATTTTATTTACTTTTATTCATTTCTTTGTTGCTATGGATTTTTGTTCTTTTTGTTAATGTATATATATCTAGATAGATTTACATATATATATATATAATAGATAGTTAGTGTGTATGCTTTAGCCTTTACCCTTTCGGCCACTTTCCACTTTAGGCCATAATGTTGTTTGTAGATTGTCTATAAGCTCTCCTATATAAAAGAGACCATGTACATTGATTTAAATACAATATATTTTCATAGAGAATTCTCTCTCTCTCAACTTGTTATTTTTACATGGTATCAGAGCTATAAGATTTAGGCCTGTATTTCTTTCTCATCGGCGGGCAATCGGTCGACAACCTTGTCTTCGCTGCCCGCTGGAGTTTTCTACACATACCTTCACTCCATTGGACTTTCAATCATGGAAGTCCCCTCTAGGCTTGTGTTCCTCTTGGTCTCTCTTCTGAGCCTAGTCTTCTCACTTTCTAACTCTGCAACAGTAGTAGTAGATGGAGTTTCAGAGTGGAAAAATCCCACTGTTCATATTGGGGATTCTATCATTTTCAAGCACAAGTATGATTACAAGCTTTATATTTTCCAGAACAGAGGAGCCTTCAATCTCTGCAACTTTACTCAAGCTTCACTTCTTACCAAACACAATTCTAACTCCTTCACATGGCATCCATCAAGAACTGGATCTCCTCGATTCGATCTTGCTGTAGATGATCTTTCGAAGATAAACAACAAGCTAAAGAACCCTGCTAAGAAGTCGACGAAAGACTGCCACACTAAGGTCGACGGAAGAGGGCGGCGCATCCAAATGCTGGCGGCTTGCGCAGTTAGGGTTTTCCAATTGATGAGAGAATTAGGGCACAAGTCTGACGGTGAGACCATCGAGTGGCTTCTCCAGCAGCGAAACCGGTGATCATCTTCACTACCGGCACCGGCACCGGCACCATCCCCACTAATTTCTCCACACTCAACGTGTCTCTCCGCAGTGGTGGATCCACCATTTTAGCACCCCCATCGAAATCTGCTCCTTTTAGAGGCTTAACCCTAGCCCACCACCACCACCCTCACTATAAAGAAGGGTTCTCTCATATGTTAGGGTTTCACCACCAGTAAAATCCACAGCTTTTGATAGCCGATCAAATTGCCCGCGCCATGCCTAGTGGTGGTGGTGGTGAGGCGGCGGAGAGGGGGGAGGAGAGAGATTAAGCTCGATCCGAATTATCAAAATGTCGATTTTTTGATTACTACTGGTCTTGGGCCTTGTCCTCAGCTTGATAACAAGAACGTTATTTTTGGAATAGTGCTTGAAGGGTTGGATGTTGTGATAACAATAGCTTCAATCCCTACATACAGACCCGGGAAAAGGATCTGAACAAGCCTTTCAAGACTGTTTATATTAGTGACTGTGGAGAGCTCAAGATGGGTTATCCGAACAAGCCTCTCAAGACGATTTATATTAGCGACTGTGGAGAGCTCAAGATGGGTTATTGGAGTCGGTGTTCTTCGGTATATGCAGCAATGAAGAAAAAAAAAAAAAAAAAACCTCCAACACCTCTTTCTATGTCGATTAAGTGCCTCTCTCACAACCTCTCACAGCACACACATTCTTCTTTTCTTCTTTTATTTATTTATTTATTTATTTTTACTCATTTTATCACATGCATGTTGCCCAGTACCCCAACTTTATTTTCTTTTCTCTTTCTTTTTTCTTTTCACCACCCACATCCCCTTTCTTATCTTACTTTTTCCATTTCAATGACCAAAAAAAAAAAAGAAAAAAAAAAAAACACCACCAACTTCTTTTTCTGCTCAATCTTGTGCCATTCATGCCATCCGGTTTTGCGGAACCAACTCGTTTTATTTATGTCGGGGATCAACCTCGTTCAACGTTCTACACCAGAAAGTTGATGCTATAGGTGCCCACTCCCACCAAAACAAATTTAAAAAAAACACATACACACACACACAACACCATCACAAACATTTTTTGTTTCCTCCGGAACCAACCCGGCAGTGCAGATTACCTCCCATCTTTATTTTCCACCAGCTTCGTCGCTCGCCTTCGCAACCCTTGACGGCCTTGCCTCAGTGCTTACAACACCACCGAGCGAGTTGACTCCTCGTTGCTCATCAAAAATAGAGTAAATTTATGGCGTATTAACCAGAAAGCTTCAAATTTTTTGGTATTTAGCTCTGTTTCATCATTATTCAGATCTTTTTTGTTCTCTAAAATTTTCACACAACCTATCAAAGTGCTCGGAATCTTCTCACGATTCCAATGCCACAAATGGCGTCCTCAGATCCGATCACACGCGCCCTCACGTGCCACTTTTGTCGCCGGTGCGTCACTTGCTTTCGCCTCTGTTGTCTCACGCACACTAGCCACCACAAGCCTCGCGTAGCTCGTGCACTAGCTGCCACTCGATTTTGTAACAAGACTGGTCTTAATGAAGCAATCTTGCTGTACATGACTAGGACCAGTCTTGTTGCAAAATCGACAAAGGTGAACTGGACAATGAACCATAAGATGAGTAGATAGAAGACTGTGGTTTTGACAGTGATTACAGGCAGTGGACCGCTGTGGTAAAAGAGAACTCTAAGTCTGAGGAGTTGCAAGAACAGAGTCCACAGGGTGTGGATGGAGAGTACCAAGCCTAGTTTCCTCTGATAATAGTTCGAAAATAGCCTGCTCAAGAGTGGGTAAAAGAGTGCGATGAAGGAGAGATGAGCGCACTCAAACTAGGGAGTTAGAGCCGTAAGAAACTGAACCAATCACTGCTGGTCGCGATAAGTAGTAAACAGGGAAACATCCTCAATATGGGGCCATGGAGGTTCAGAGAGAACGAGCTAATCCCAAAAAGAATAAATTTGGGAGAGGAAATCATTAATAGTTTGAGTTAACTCTTGGCGCATATGGTGAAGATGACTCTAAAGCTGATATTGGTGAGCAAGACCAGTAGTCTGATATCAGTCTTTCAAAAAATCCCATATGTCTTTTGTCGGAGTGGAAATAGAGTCAAGTTGGAACTGTCCAAACTGAAGGCTAATAGATGTAGTAGATGTATTCCGAAGCCAAGTGATGATTTGATAGTTCTTACTATCCCAATCCTCTAAGTGGTCTACATATTTGTCAGCTGATTCAGCAGGCTCTTGGATGGGTTTGCGCACATCCCCAGTGATAATACGCCAAAGTTTCTTACCTTTGAGGAATCCAGACATGGCTTGTGCCCATAAGACATAATTGGTCCTGTCAAGAACAACCGAAATAGGGTGGTGAGAAGAGTCCGGGCGATCTATGAAGTAAAACAGCGCGAGTGGCGTGAGGCTGGTAAGGGCGCGAGCAGCGCAAGGCTGTCTCCAGCGCGTCACTCACTTCCTCCTCTGTTGTCTCACACGCACTAGCCGCTATAATCCTCGAGCCACTCGCGCTGCTCGCACCCCTCAGCTGCTTGAGCCGTCTTAGCCACTCGTGCCCTAGCCACCAACAAAGTGAAGGCATGTGTAGAAAACTCCAATGGGCAACGAAGGCAAGGTTGTCGGCCGGTTGCCCGCCGGTGAGAAAAAAATATAGGCCTAAATCTTATAGCTCTGATACCATGTTAGAATAATGTATAGAGAAAGATAAAAAAGAGAGAAGATTATATTGTTGTAAATCTTATATATATATTGAATTGTGTACAAAGAGCTCCTATATATAGGAGAGAATACATTGGTGGTTGGTGTGGTAGATGTGGTAGGTGTATGGTAAATACACTATACCATATGATATATATACATTAACACTATATTAAAATGTATACACTAACAGCCCCCTCAAACTCAAGGAGGATAGGTACTAACCAACATGAGTTTGGAGAGAGTAACAAAACGTGAAAATAAATTTAAAAATAAAATAAAATAGGAGACACTGTATGGTCGTGTCAGACCATTGTAGAAGACACTGTACGGCTCTTGTTGGACCGATGTAAAAGATACTGTGTGGTCATGTCGGACCGTTGTAGAAGACACTATATGGTCGTATCGAACCGTTGTAAAAGACACCATGTGGTTGTGTCGGACCATTGTAGAAGACACCGTGTGATCGTGTCAAACCGTTGTAGAAGACACTTTATGGTCGTGTCGGACCACTGTAGAAGACTTTGGTGGTGCACCAAGGAGGCGACTTAGGGAGTGCGCCATGCGGCGGCTTGGGTGGTTCGCATAGTGTATACCCATGCTCACCATGATATAGGGATAATACCCCACCCCAAACTCAAATAGGTTTGACCAGTGAAACCTACGCGAGGTTGAAAGAGAAAGAGTGACAAAGTGGAGCATAAATGCTCAACACAGAGTGAAATGGGTTAGAAAATATGGTGGGTGAGGGGAACATGGATGTGATAAATTGCTTGAAAAATAATAATAATAAAAAGTAAATAAATAAAAGAAGAAAAGTAGAATGGTTTGAAAATCCAGCGTGGGAACAAACTGGAGGATGGGTGGATAGAAAAATATAGAGATATAAATAGTGGTGATATGGGTGGATATATAAATGGTGTTTATTTATTTTATTTATTTATTTTGCGTGGGAACAAGTAGGAGGATAGGTGGATTGAAAAATATAGAGATATAGATAGTGGTGATATGGGTGGATATATAGATGGTGTTTTTTTTTTATTATTTATTTATTTATTTTGCGTGGGAACAAGTAGAAGGATAGGTGGATTGAAAAATATAGAGATATGGATAGTGGTGGTATAGGTGGATATATAGATGATGTTTTATTTATTTATTATTTATTTATTTTGTTTTGTTATGTGTAAAGAGAAGAAAGAGTTGGTGGATAATGTGTAAAAAAGGAAATGGTGGGACAAAAGTGGGTGGACAATATGTCAAAAAAGAAAATGGTAGGATAAGGTGATTTGAGTTATAATTTTCAATATTTTTTTTTTAATTTCTTTTTTATGTTTTTTATGTTTTTTTTATTTTTATTTTTTTGAGTGGGAACAAGCCCGGGTTATACAAGAAAATAAAATAAAATAAAAATAATGTTTGGGATAAAGAGCTCACACTCTTTTTCACCACCTCGCTCTGATACTATTTGTTGGGGGATCGAGGATCCCGCCCAAGACCTTTCAGAAATTATACCAAGCAGAAAAAAAAAAAAAAACACACACACACACACACACACACTTAAGGAGACACTATATTTAACGTGTTTCATCCTCAATGCCTACGTCCATGAGAGAGTAACCAGTTATTACTATAACAATGGAGAGATTACAAAAAGATTACAATAGAGGAGGAGCTCTCACTATCCTCACTCACCCACTCACCCTGTCTCCCTCTCGCACACCGAGAGAGATGGTCTTTCTGCCTCATATCTCTCACTCTCTCTTGGCTTGCTCTCTCTCTTAAGCTCCTTCTCCTAACCTCATTTATACACAAATGAGAGGTGTTTTGATTGGTCACCACCTACCCCTTCCACTAGCTTCATCCACTAGCTAGTGGGGTAGGTGGACCACCTTCAAGGTAATTGAGGAAATGATCACACCTCACATAGGGTGATCTCCAACAAATCACCCCTTCAACCTATATGAGGTGATCCAGTGCACACACTGCTGCTAATCTTGTCATGCCCAAATTTCAACGTAGTTTGCATCTCCTCACTGAAACGTTTGTGTCCCCTGAAGCTAGAGATAACACACCAGAGATACAAGAGGAGGAGGGAATCCTACATCCTTAACTTAACTCACACCACTCTCTCATTTAGAGAGAGCCTCTACTCCTACTCCCACAGATCTCTTCCACGCTTCTTGTCTCGGATGTCTTTACCTACTATGCTTGAACTTGCGTAACCAAGATATCCTGCACCCCCTGATTGGATGTCCTGCACCCCCTGCCTGAGATACCCTTGACTGTCATGCATCACCTCGCAGGACCAATCATTAAAGCAACAGAAAACTCATTGTTTGTTCCATCAATGTCCTCGATTTTCTTTGCTCAGAGCTTTTCCTCTAAACTATCAGCATTTGCCCTCTGCACTTCTGAATAACCTTCTAGCATTCCCATACGCTTGTCGTCTGTGCCTTTACAATCCCTGATTTTTTATTCAATAGATTGATGGTTGACAGTAGCTCCATCTATCAAAGCTTCATCAGCTATGCAATTCCTTGCATAGTGCTTGCACCCATGGCTTCTAATCTCTCTGCATCGAGCTCGCCTGAGAGATCCGCATCAACTCTATTCTCCGCTGCCATGGAACTAAAGAAACCACCATAGAGAAAAGAGACTTGCCACTCCTTGGCACGCACTCTTGCGTTTTATCCATCTTAATTTCTCTGTCTGGAAGTTCCTGTGAAATTTCAACAACCCGTTGCTACACACTCTTCTCACGCCTCTGTACGACACTCTAGCATACCCTTGCACTGCTGCACGTCTACATTTGTGCTTCTACGCTTAGTATGCTCCTCTGCAACTATTGTTCTAGACATCCACATACCACCAGTACTTATTCGTATATAGTAGCTCCAACATCCACAACATTTCCTTGAGCCTGTACTTGTTGCCAAATCATCTATACGTCGATGAATGGTCTTCTCTTCTAATTGAACTAGATCTTTCGATGAACTTTGGAGATAATCATCTCTGTAATCCTCTGATCGCCCCTAACCAATCCTGATCTCCCTCGATTTGCCATTTGATCAAGCTTGATCTCCTTTGGTCTCCAACAATCTATCTCGATCAGTATCCAGTTGTCCAATCTAGTTAGAATCTGCCCATTCTAACCTCTTTAGTAAATCCGCAGCGTTCCACAATATTCGGTAGCCTTCCTTTGACTATTGAAGATGACAAACTCCCATGTTTTGACAATCTTTAAAAACAATAAAGAATTTCACTATTCTGACCTCGTGGTTGCATCCGGAACGGTTCGCTTAATTAGGACCAACCTTCGCACTTCCAGGGACCTCTCTGAAATTTCTTTCCCAAAAACTGGGGCAAAATTACAAATTTTCCAAGCACCTAGGACCAAATTATAATTTCACAAACTACAAGGGCCAAAATGAAAATAAGTTTAGGGAATATTCTGTTCCAACAAAATATTTCGTCCACTGCACCTAATGTTGTCTTCCACGTGTCATAGCTTCATAGCTGACGTCATTACTACGTCAACGCTCTATCATCCTTCACCCAAAAAATAAATTTTGAAGACGGAGCTTAGGGGTTTCGAACCCCTGACCATGCACATACACAGTGCCTTATCCACTTTGCCACAAGAGCCCTTGTGTTAAATGTTCCTAACATATTATATTTGAACCATTTTAACTTGATCTTCTTCATCTCTGCCCCACCCGTCGGACTGAACTTTTCAGCGAGCTTTGGCGAAACTTCAGGCCGCGCGTGGGGGCGCGTGAGTCCTTCTTTTGGGCTCATTTTTCTGGGTCTAGATTCCTCATGTCGAGCCCTTCCTCCTGGTATGCTCAAAACTCGATTTCGAGCAACTTGATTTCTAGGCCATTTCGAAAAACACACTATTTTTCACTACCTCGCTCTGATACCACTTGTTAGGGATCAGGGATCCCGCCCAAGACCTTCCAGAAATTATACCAAGCAGAAAAACATACACACACTCAACAAGACACCATATTTAACGTGGTTCGGCCTTAATGCCTACGTCTACGGGAGAGTAATCGGTTATTACTATAACAATGGAGAGATTACATAAAGATTACAATAGAGGATGAGCTCACACTATCCTCTATTGATCAACTTGCTGATATGTTCACCAAAGCTCATTCTCCTAGCCGCATCATTGACCTTGTTTTCAAACTCAAGTTGGTTGATGTTTATCCTCCTTGAGTTTGCAGGGGGCTGTTAATGTATAATATTATAGTATGTAATGTATAATAATATGTTAGTGTATGTTATCATAGTGCTTAGGCCACTTTCGGTTTGTAACAGATTCAACTTGTATAACATCTCTCCTATATAAAGGAGCTAACAACACAGATACAATACACTGACTTAATAGAGAATTCATTCTCTCTCAACTTGTTTTACATGTTAATGTATAATATTATAATATGTAATGTATAATAATATGTTAGTGTATGTTATCATAGTGCTTACTTTAGTGCCGTTAGTAGTGCTTCCTTTAGCCTTTCGGTTGTATGTTATCGTAGTGCTTCCCTTTAGCTTTAGTGTTTGTTATCATAGTGCTTAGGCCACTTTCAGTTTGTAACAGATTCAACTTGTGTCACTTTTCTCCTATATAAAAGAGCTAACAACATAGATACAATAAACTGATTCAAAAGAGAATTCATTCTCTCTCAACTTGTTTTACAACTCCCAACTTGTTTTACATGGTATCAGAGTGTCAAATTTATCGCCCATTAACCAGAAAGCTTCAAATTTTCTGGAATTTAGCTTTGTTTCGTCACTATTCAAATTTTTTTTGTATTCCAAAATTTTCACACAGCTTATCAAAGTGCTCGGAATCTTCTCACTATCCAATCATACGTGCCCTTACACACCACTTTTGTCGCCGGCGTGTCACTCGCTTCCGCCTCTGTTATCTCACGTATACTAGCCGTCACAAGCCTCGCGCCGCTCGCACTGCTCGCGTCCCTCAACTGCTTAAGCCGCCTCAGCCACTCGCGCCCTAGCTGCTACAGCCTCGTACTGCTTGCGCCCTAGCCAGCCTCACGCCGCTCGTGTCGTTTCACTTCATGGATCGCCCGGACTCTTCTCACCACCCTATTTTGGTTGTTCTTGATGGGACCAATTATGTCTTATGGGCACAAGCCATGTCTGGCTTCTTCAAAGGCAAGAAACTTTGGCGTATTATCACTGGGGATGTGCACAAACCCATTCAAGAGCCCATTGAATTAGCTGACAAATATATAGACCGCTTGGAGGATTGGAACAGTAAGAACTATCAGATCATCACTTGGCTTCGGAATACATCTACTACATCTATCAGCCTTCAGTTTGGTCAGTTCCAACTTGACTCTATTTCCACTCTGACAAAAGACATCTGGAATTTTTTGAAAGACCGAAATCAAACTACTGGTCTTGTTCACCAATATCAGTTTTAGAGTCATCTTCACCGTATGCGCCAAGAGTCAACTCAGACTATTAATGATTTCCTCTCCCAAATTTATTCTGTTTGGGATTAGCTCGCTCTCTCTAAACCTCCATGGCTCCATATTGAGGATGCTACCCTATTTACTACTTATCGCGACCAGCAACGATTGGTTCAGTTTCTTATGGCTTTAACTCCCCATTTTGAGCCAGTGCACGCATCTCTTCTTCATCACACTGCTTTACCCACTTTTGAGCAAGCTATTTCCGAACTACTATCAGAGGAAACTAGGCTTGGTACTCTTCATCCATAACCTGTGGACTCTGTTCTTGTAACTCCTCAGACTTGGAGTTCTATTTCACCACAGCGGTCTACTACCTGCAATTACTGTCAAAACCACGGTCTTCTAGCTACTCATCTTCTGGTTCATTGTCCAATTCGCCTTTGTCGATTTTACAACAAGACTGGTCCTGGTCATCTATAGCAAGATTGCTTCCGCAATCCGGCACACAACTCTCCTGGTTCGTCCTTTCACAATGGTTCTTCCATTGGGAGTTTTTCCCTGGGCAACTCTTAATGTTCTGGGAATCAGTTTAAATCTATGCCTATTCATCGCACTACTACTGTTGCCTTAGAGGGTTTACCTTCTTCTGTGCCTATAGACCCTTCTACTCTAGTCTTTTCTCAAATCGATGTCGAAGCCATGTTCACTAGTGGAAGTGGTCGGTGGTGAACAATTAGGCCCTCCTTTATTTGTGTATAAATGAGGTGAGGAGAAAGGGCTAAAAAATGAGAGATTATGGAGCTGAAAAACAAAGTGTACAGAGTGTAATCTATGAGTGAGAGAGTTCTATAGAGAGTTGTGATGTGTGAGTTGTGTAATCTTCCTCCAGGTTAATTCTATAGTAGATATCTATTTTCGTGGATGTAGGCAATTGCCGAACCACGTAAAAACTCTTGTGTCTCCTTTCTATGTGTGTGTGTGTGATTGATTTCTGGAGTGTCTTAATCCTAACAAGTGGTATCAGAGCTGGGGAAAGGAAATGTTGTGGTTAAAGCGGTTTCTCCAAGAATTGGGTCTATAGCAGATAGAATACAAGGTACATTGTGATAGTCAGAATGCAATTGATCTAAGCAAGAATTCCATGTACCATTCACGTACAAAGCACATTGATGTCCGGTATCATTGGATACAAGAAGTGATGGAGATGCAACTAATGAAAGCTAGTGAAGATTCACACGGACAAGAATCCTTCTGATATGATGATCAAAGGTGTCACTAGAGACAAACTAGAAGTTTGCAAGAACCTGACCGGGATGGACTTCAAGTGAGAAGTCAGTTATCCATATGGGCATGGAGTGGGAGAATTGTTAGCTTCATTAGCTCCATACTCACTATGGATAGTAGAAGAGGTTAGGTAATGGTGGCTCTCCCACTTCACCAACCTATTCACTAGTGGAATAAGCCCACTCACTAGTGGAAGTGGTAGGTGGTGACCAATTAGGCTCTCCCTCATTTGTGCATAAATAAGGTGATGAGGAAGGGCTGAAAAATAAGAGATTGTGGAGCTGAAAAACAGAGAGTACAGAGTGTAATCTGTAAGTGAGAGAGTTCTATAGAGAGTTATGAGGTGTGAGTTTTGTAATCTCCTCCAGGATAATTATATAGTGGATATCTCTCTCCGTAGACGTAGGCAATTGCTGAACCACGTAAAAACTCTTATGTCTCCTTTCTATGTATGTGTGATTAATTTCTGGAGTGCCTTAATCCCAATAAGTGGTATCAGAGCGAGGTGGTGAAAAACAGTGTGTTTTTTGAAATGGCCCAGAAATCAATTTGCTCGAAATTGAGTTTTGAGCATACTAGGAGGAAGGTCTCGACGTGAGGAATCTAGACCTAGAAAAACGAGCCCAAAAGGAGGACTCACGCACCCCCACGTACGGCCTGAAGTTTCACCAAAGCTCGTCGAAAATTCGTCGAAAAGTTCAGTCCGGCGGGTGGGGTAGAGGGGAAGAAGATCAAGTTAAAATGGTTCACATATAATATGTTGGGAACATTCAACACAAGGGCTCTTGTGGCAAAGTGGATAAGGCGCTGTATATGTGCATGATCAGGGGTTTGAAACACTTAAGCTGCGTCTTCAAAATTTATTTATTGGGTGAAGGATGATACAGTGTTGACGTAGTGGTGACGTCAGCTATGACACGTGGCAGACGGCGTCAGGTGCAGCGGACAGAATATTCTGTTGGAACAGAATATTCCCTCAACTTCTGAAAATTGCAATTTGGTCCCTGGAAGTTTGGTAAATTGCAATCGGGTATCTGAATTTTTTCAAAAATTACAATTCGGTCACTGAATTTCTGGAAATTTTCATTTTGGCCCCTGTAGTTTGTGAAATTACAGTTTGGTCCCGAGTGTTTGGAAAATTTGTAATTTTTCCCCAATTTTTGGGAAATTTTTTTTAATGAGGTCCCCGGAAGTGCAACGAAGGTTGGTCTTAACTAAACGGACTGTTCCGACGCAACCGTGAGGTTAGAATAGTGAAATTGTAAATGGTTTTTAAAGATTGTTATCTTCAATAGTTAAATGAAGGTTGCCGGATATTGTGGAACGTTGCGAATTCACTGAAGATGTTAGAATGGATAGATTCTGACCAGATTGTACAATCGGATATAGATCGAGATAGATCATTGGAGATCAAAGGAGATCAGGCTTGATCAAATAGCAAATCGAGGGAGATCAGGATTGGTTAGGGGCGATCAGAGGATTGCAAAGATAATTATCTCCGAAGTTCATTGGAAGATTTGGTTTAATCAGAAGAAAAGACCATTTATCAACGTATAGATGATTTGGCAACAAGTACAGGCTCAAGGAAATGCTGTGGCTGTTGGAGCTACTGTATACAAGTAGGTACTGGTGGTATGTAGACATGTAGAACAATAGCTGCAGAGGAGCATACTAAGCGCAGAAGCACAAATGCAGACGTGCAGCAGTGCAAGGGTACGCTAGAGTGTCGTATAGAGGTGCGAGAAGAGTGTGTAGCAACGGGTTATTGAAAGTTCACAGGAACTTTCAGACAGAGAAATTAAGACGGATAAAATGCAAGAGTACGCGCCAAGGAGTGGCAAGTCTCTTTTCTCTATGTTGGTTTCTTTAGTTCTATGGCAGTAGAGGATAGAGTTGATTTGGATCTCTCAAACGAGCTTGATGCAGGGAGACTAGAAGCCATGGATGCGAGCACTATGCAAGGAATTGCATAGCTGATGATGCTTTGATAGATAGAGCTATTGTCAACCATCAATCTACTGAATAGCAAATCAGGGATTGGAAAGGCACAGACGACAAGCGTATGAGAACGCTAGAAGGTTGTTCAGAAGTGCAGAGGGCAAATGCTGATAATTCAGAGGAAAAACTCCGAGCAAAGAAAACACTGGATGTTGATGGAACAAACGATGAGTTTTCTGTTGTTTCAATGATTGGTTCTGCGAGGTGATGCAAGATAGTCAAGGGCATCTCAGGCAGGGGGTGCAGGACATCCAATCAGGGGCTGCAGGATATCTTGGTTACCCAAGTTTAAGCATAGTAGGTGAAGTCATACGAGACAAGAAGCGTGGAAGAGATCTGTGGGAGATAAGAGCAGAGGCTCTTTCGAAATCAGAGAGTGGTGTGAGTTGAGTTGAGGATGTAGGATTCCCTCCTTTTCTTGTATCTCTGGTGTGTTATCTCTAGTTTCAGGGGATGCAAACGTATCAGTGAGGAGATGCAGACTATGTTGAAATTTGGGCGTGAAAAGATTAGCAGCAGTGTGTACACTGGATCACCTCACATGGGTTGAAGGGGTGATTTATTGGAGATCACCCCATGTGAGATGTGATCATTTCCTCCATTACCTTGAAGGTGGCTCTCCCACTCCACCTATCCCACTAGCTAGTGGATGAAGCTAGTGAAAGGGGTAGGTGGTGACCAATCAAAACACCTTTCATTTGTGTATAAATGAAGTGAGGATGAGGTGCTTAAGAGTGAGAGAAAACCAAGAGAGAGTGAGACATGTGAGGCAGAAAGACCGTCTCCCTCAGCGTAAGAGAGGGAGACAGGTGAGTGGGTGAGTGAGGATAGTGTGAGCTCCTCCTCTACTGTAATCTTTCTGTAATCTCTCCATTGTTATAATGATAACCGGTTACTCTCTCGTGGACGTAGGCATTAAGGCCGAACCACGTTAAATATGGTGTCTCCTTGAGTGTGTGTGTGTTTTTCTGCTTTGTATAATTTTGGGAAGGTCTTAGGCAGGATCCCCGATCCCCCAAGAAGTGGTATCAGAGCAAGGTAGTGAAAAACAGTGTGTTTTTCGAAATGGCCCAGAAATCAAGTTGCTCGAAATCGTGTTTTGAGCATACCAGGAGGAAGGTCTCGACGTGAGGAATCTAGACCCAAAAAAACGAGCCCAAAAGAAGGACTCACGCGCCCCCACGCGCGGCTTGAAGTTTCGCCAAAGCTCGCCGGAAATTCGCCGGAAAGTTCATTCTCTCTCGCCCCTGTTAACGTGTAATATTATAATATGTAATGTATAATAATATGTTAGTGTATGTTATCATAGTGCTTACTTTAGTGCTGTTAGTAGTGCTTCCTTTAGCCTTTCGGCCGTATGTTATCATAGTGCTTCCCTTTAGCTTTAGTGTATGTTATCATAGTGCTTAGGCCACTTTCGGTTTGTAATAGATTCAACTTGTGTAACTTCTTTCCTATACAAAGGGGCTAACAACACAAATACAATACACTGATTCAATAAAGAATTCATTCTCTCTCAACTTGTTTTACAACTCTCAGCTTGTTTTACATAGTGTTAATTTATATATATCATATGGTATAGTATTTACCATACACCTACCACACTTACCACACCTACCACATCTACTACCAATGTATTCTCTCCTATATCTAGGAGCTCTTTGTACACAATTCAATATATATAAGATTTACAACAATATAATCTTCTCTCTCTTTTATCTTTCTCTATACATTATTCTGACATCGTATCAGAGCTATAAGATTTAGGCCTATATTTTTTTCTCACAGGCGGAAAGCCGGCCGGCAACCTTGCCTTCATTGCCTGCTGGAGTTTTCTACAAATGCCTTCAATCTGCTGCATCTTCCAACTCTAACGACTTCTCTAGATCATCTCTTTCTCGGCACATCACCAGGTGACCTCGTACAACCCTCTGCATCTATGTTGAAGAGCACTCACGCTTCAACCATGTCCATCGACCTCTCTCTCTCGCCTCCACCACTGACCAACACATCGTAGCCAGCCTCGTCTCCGCCTCCATGACTCCGAGCTAGTAGCACTACTGCTCTTTTTTCTTTTGCTTCTCCGCCAACGGTCCATCACTTTTCATCTCCCTAGCCAGATCTGCCATTCTTCACCATTGCCCATAAACCTATTGGCTATCAGCATCACTGACATCTTTTGGCCAACCTCGGCCTCAAGCACTATTGAGCACGTGCTTTAGCTCTGGTCATCATTCTGGCTTTTTTTCTGCCTTTGCTGGCTTTTTCGCCACTGATGCTTACTCGGCCACTCCGGCCATCACACAGGCGGTTCTGGTTCTTCTGCTGTCTTCTTTGCCGGCCTTCTTTGCTCCACCGCAGGTGTCAGTTCCCTTCTTTGCTTGAACCGGAACACCGTTGCTCTTTTCATCATCGCAATGCTTACTGAAACTCCATTCTTTCTTTTCCTTGAAATTTAATTCCTTTTATTATTATTATTATTATTATTTATTTCAGAAACTATGAACAAAACCATGAGCTCTTTGACCCACTTTATGGCAATTTGCATCTATGCTGCGAGCAACACCTATCATCCACACACACACACACACACACACACATATTTTTAATTCAAGTTTTGATCCATCATTTCCCTTTTCTTTCCACCACCCACATCACACTTCTTATCTTACTTTTCCATTCTGACATCCAACCAAACATTATTTTTATTTTATTTTATTTTCTTGTATAACCCGGGCTTGTTCCCACTCAAAAAAAAAAAAAAAAAAAAAAAAAAAAAGAAGAAGAAGAAGAAGAAAAAAGAAGAAGAAGAAAAACATAAAAAAATAAAATTATAACTCAAATCACCTTATCTCAAATCACCTTATCCCACCATTTTCTTTTTTGACATATTGCCCACCCACTTTTGTCCCACAATTTCCTTTTTTACACATTGTTCACCAACTCTTTCTTTTCTTTACACATAACAAAACAAAAATAAATAAATAAATAAATAAAATAAAAAATAAAAAAGGCCATCTATATATCCACCTATATCACCACTATCTATATCTCTATATTTTTCAATCCACCCATCCTCCTACTTGTTCCCACGTCGTATTTTCAAACCCATTCTACTTTTCTTCTTTTATTTATTTATTTATTTATTATTATTTTTTTAATCAATTTATCACATCTATGTTCCCCTCACCCACCATATTTTCTAACCCATTTCACTCTGTGTTGAGCATTTATGCTCCACTTTGTCACTCTTTCTCTTTCAACCTCACATAGGTTTCACTGGCCAAACCTATTCGAGTTTGGGGCGGGGTATTATCCCTATATCATGGTGAGCATGGTTATACACCATGCAAACCACCCAAGCCACCTTATGGCGCACTCCTTGAGTCGCCTCCTTGGTACACCACCAAAGTCTTCTATAGTGGTCCGACATGACCATACAGTGTCTTCTACAATGGTTCAACACGACCACACAGTGTCTTCTACAACGGTCCGACACAACCACACGGTGTCTTCTATAACGGTCCGACACGACCATACATTGTCTTCTACAACGATCCGACACGACCACACAATGTCTTCTACAACGGTCCGATACGACCAGACAGTGTCTTCTACAACGGTCCGATACGACCACACATCGTCTTCTACATCGGTCCAACACGAGCCATACAGTTTCTTCTACAATGGTCTAACATGACCATACAATGTCTCCTATTTTGTTTTATTTTTTAGTTTATTTACACATTTTGTTACTCTCTCCAAACTCATGTTGGTTGGTACCTATCTACCATGAGTTTGAGGGGGGCTGTTAGTGTACACATTTTAATATAGTGTTAATGTACATATATCATATGGTATAGTGTATTTACCATACACCTACTACACCTACCACACCTACCACCAATGTATTCTCTCCTATATATAGGAGCTCTTTGTAAACAATTCAATATATATAAGATTTATACCAATATAATATTCTCTGTCTTTTATCTTTCTCTATACATTATTCAAACATGTTAACGTATAATATTATAATATGTAATGTATAATAATCTGTTAGTGTATGTTATCATAGTGCTTACTTTGGTCCTATTAGTAGTGCTTCATTTAGCCTTTCGGCTGTACGTTATCATAGTGCTTCCCTTTAGCTTTAGTGTATGTTATCATAGTGCTTAGGCCACTTTCGGTTTATAACAGATTCAACTTGTGTAACTTCTTTCTTATATAAAGGAGCTAACAACACAGATACAATACACTGATTCAATAGAGAATTCATTCTCTCTCAACTTGTTTTACATGGTATTAGAGCTTCAAATTTATGGCTCATTAACTAGAAAGCTTCAAATTTTCTAGTATTTAGCTCTATTTCGTCACTATTCAGATCATTTTTGTTCTACAAAATTTTCACACAGCGTATCAAAGTGCTCAGAATCTTCTCTCGATTCCAACGACACCAATGACGTCCTTAGATCCGATCACACGTGCCCTCATGCACCACTTTTGTCGTCGGCGTGTCACTCACTTCTGCCTCTGTTGTCTCACGCGCACTAGCCGCCACAAGCCTTGCGCCGCTCGCGCTACTCGCGTCCCTCAACTGGTTGATCTGCCTCAGCCACTCGCTCCCTAGCCACCACAGTCTTGCGTCGCTCGCACTGTTTTACTTCATGGATCATCCGAACTCTTCTCACCACCCTATTTCGGTTGTTCTTGATGGGACCAATTATGTCTTATGGGCACAAGTCATGTTTGGCTTCCTTAAAGGCAAGAAACTTTGGAATATTATCACTGGAGACGTGCGCAAACCCATCCAAGAGCCCGTTGAATCAGTTGACAAATATGTGGACCGCTTGGAAGATTGGGACAGTAAGAACAATCAGATCATTACTTGGCTTCGAAATACATCTACTACATCTATCAGCCTTCAGTTTGGTCAGTTCTAACTTGACTCTATTTCCTCTCCAGCAAAAGACATCTGGGATTTTTTGAAAGACCGATATCAGACTACTGGTCTTGCTCACCAATATCAGCTTCAGAGTCATCTTCACCGTATGCGCCAAGAGTCAATTCAGACTATTAATGATTTCCTCTCCCAAATTTATTCTGTTTGGGATCAGCTCGCTCTATCTAAACCTCCATGGCCCCATATTGAGGATGTTGCCCTGTTTACTACTTATCGCGACTAGCAGCGATTGGTTCAGTTTCTTATGGCTCTAACTCTCCATTTTGAGCCAGTGCGTGCATCTCTCCTTCATTGCACTCCTTTACCCACTCTTGAGTAGGCTCTTTTCGAACAACTATTAGAGGAAACTAGGCTTGGTACTCTCGATCACCATGGCGGTCCACTGCCTGCAATTACTGTTAAAACCGCGGTCTTCCGTCTACTCATCTTTTGGTTAATTGTCCAGTTCGCTTTTGTCGGTTTTGCAATAAGACTGGTCTTGATCATCTACAACAAGAGTGCTTCCGCAATCCGCCACGCGACTCTCCTAGTTTATCCTCTTGCAATGGTTCTTCCATTAGGAGTTTTTCCTACGGCAACTCTCAATGTTCTAGGAATCAGTTTAAATCTATGCCTATTCATCGCGCTGCTGCTATTGCCTCAGAGGGTTTACCTTATTCTGTGTCTATAGACCCTTCTACTCTAGTCTTTTCTCAAACCGATGTCGAAGCCATGTTCACTAGTGGAAGTAGTAGGTGGTGAACAATTAGGCCCTCCCTCATTTGTGTATAAATGAGGTGAGGATGTGGGGCTGAAAAATGAGAGATTGTGGAGCTGAAAAACAAAGACTACAGAGTGTAATCTGTGAATGAGAGAATTCTATAGAGAGTTGTGATGTGTGAGTTGTGTAATCTCCCTTCAGGATAATTCTATAGTGGATACCACTTTTCGTGGACGTAGACAATTGCTGAACCACGTAAAAAATCTTTTGTCTTCTTTCTATGTGTGTGTGATTGATTTCTGGAGTGCCTTAATCCTAACAAGTGGTATCAGAGCTGGAGAGAGGAAATATTGTGGTTAAAGTGGTTTCTCCAAGAATTAGGTCCATAGCAGGAAGAATACAAGGTACATTGTGATAGTTATAGTGCAATTGATCTGAGCAAGAATTTCATGTACGATTCATGTACAAAGCACATTGATGTCCGGTATCATTGGATATGAGAAGTGATGGGAAAGCAGCTAATGAAACTAGTGAAGATTCACACGGACAAGAATCCTTTTGACATGATGACCAAATGTGTCACCAAAGACAAATCGGAAGTTTGAAAGAACCTGACCGGGATGGACTTCAAGTGAGAAGTCAGTTATCCATATGGGCGTGGAGGGAGAGAATTGTTAGCTCCATTAGCTCCATGCCCACTATGGATAGTGGAAGTGGTTAGGTAATGGTGGCTTTCCCACTTCATCAACCCATTCACTAGTGGAATAAGCCCACTCACTAGTGGAAGTGGTAGGTGGTGACCAATTAGGCTCTCCCTCATTTGTGCATGAATGAGGTGAGGAGAAAGGGCTAAAAAATAAGAGATTGTGGAGTTGAAAAATAGAGAGTATAGAATGTAATCTATGAGTGAGAGAGTTCTATAGAGGCGCTGTTTGGGAAGATCAATTTGAGGCTATAATTGAAAATAAGCCAAAAAGCCCACTGTTCACCTATTTTTATTAAAAAAAAAAAAAAAAGCTAAAGGACAAGGCAGCAGCCTACGGACAGCTATCCACAGTGTAGGTACTGTGCCTACGGACAGCCTACGGATAGCTATCCCACAGCTGTTAAATTACAATTTTGCCCCTTTAGTTAATTTTGAAAAATAAAAAGTTAGGGACAAATTTGTCATTTTAACTTTAAACATCATTTCAACACATTTTCCAATACAACAACTCAAATAAAAATTCATCTCATCTTCCCAAACACAAAAACTAAAATAGCCTACTAAAATAGCCAAATAGCCAAAAAGCCTAAAAAATAGCCACTTCTCAAACGAGGCCAGAAAGTTATGAGGTGTAAGTTCTGTAATCTCCTTTCGGGATAATTCTATAGTGGATATCTCTCTCCATGGACGTAGGCAATTGCCGAACCACGTAAAAACTCTTATGTCTCTTTTTTATGTGTATGTGATTGATTTCTGGAGTGCCTTAATCCCAACAAGTGGTATCAGAGCGAGGTGGTGAAAAACAGTGTATTTTTCGAAATGGCCCAGAAATCAATTTGCTCGAAATCGAGTTTTAAGCATACCTAGAGAAAGGTCTCGACGTGAGGAATCTAGACCTAGAAAAACGAGCCCAAAAGGAGTACTTACTCACCCCTACACGCGGCCTGAAGTTTCGCCAAAGCTCGCCGGAAAGTTCAGTTCGGCGGGTGGGGCAGAGGTGAAGAAGATCAAGTTAAAATGGTTCCAATATAATATGTTGGGAACATTTAACACAAGGGCTCTTGTGGCAAAGTGGATAAGACGTTGTGTGTGTGCATGGTCAGGGTTCGAAACCGCTAAACTGCGTTTTCAAAATTTATTTTTTGGGTGAAAGATGATGCAGTGCTGACGCAGTGCTGACGTCAGCTATGACATATGGCAGACGGCATCAGGTGCAGTGGACGAAATATTGTATTGGAACAGAATATTCCCTAAACTTTTGGAAATTACAATTTGGCCCCTGAAAGTTTGGTAAATTACAATCGGGTCGTTGAATTTTTTCAAAATTTATAATTCAGTCACTGAATTTCTAAAAATTTCATTTTGGCCCCTATAGTTTGTGAAATGACAATTTGGTCCCGGGTGTTTGGAAAATTTGCAATTTTGCCCCAGTTTTTGGAAACTTTTTTTTAGTGAGGTCCCCGAAAGTGCAGCGAAGGTTGGTCCTAACTAAACGGGCCGTTCCGGACACAACCGCGAGGTCAGAATAGTGAAAATCTGAACGGTTTTTAAAGATAGTCAAAACATGAGAGTTTGTCACCTTCAATAGGCAAAGGAAGGTTGCCAGATATTATGGAACGCTGCAGATTCACTAAAGAGGTTAGAATGGGTAGATTTTGACCATATTGGACAACCAGATACAGATCGAGATAGATCATTGGAGACCAAAGGAGATCAGGCTTGATCAAATGACAAATCGAGGGAGATCAGGATTGGTTAGGGGTGATTAGAGGATTGCAGAGATGATTATCTCCGAAGTTCATCGGAAGATCTGGTTCAATCAGAAGAGAAGACCATTCATGGACGTATAGATGATTTGGCAACAAGTACAGGCTCAAGGAAATGCTATGGCTGTTGGAGCTACTATATACGAGTAGGTACTGGTAGTATGTGCACGTGTAGAATAATAGTTGCAGAGGAGCATACTAAACGTAGAAGTACAAATGCAGACGTGCAGCAGTGCAAGGGTACGCTAGATTGTCGTACAAAGGCGTGAGAAGAGTGTGTAGCAACGGGTTGTTGAAAGTTCACAGGAACTTCTAGACAAAGAAATTAAGACGGATAAAATACAAAAGTGCGCGCCAAGGAGTGGCAAGTCTCTTTTCTCTATGGTGGTTTCTTTAGTTCCATGGCAACGGAGGATAGAGTTGATGCGGATCTCTCAGGCGAGCTCGATGCAGGGAGACTAGAAGCCATGGATGCGAGCACTATGCAAGGAATTGCATAGCTGATGATGCTTTGATAGATGGAGCTACTGTCAACCATCAATATACTGAATAGCAAATCAGGTATTACAAAGGCACATATGACAAGCGTATGGGAATGCCAGAAGGTTGTTCAGAAGTGCAGAGGGCAAATACTGATAGTTCAGAGGAAAAACTCCGAGCAAAGAAAACCGAGGATGTTGATGGAACAAACGATGAGTTTGCTGTTGCTTCAATGATTGGTCCTACGAGGTGATGCATGGCAGTCAAGGACATCTCAGTCAAGGGGTGCAGGACATCCAATCAGGGGGTGTAGGATATCTTGGTTACCTAAGTTCAAGTATAGTAGGTGAAGTCATACGAGATAAGAAGCATGGAAGAGATCTGTGGGAGATAGGAGCAGAGGCTCTCTCGAAATCAGAGAGTGGTGGGAGTTGAGTTGAGGATGTAGGATTCCCTCCTCTTCTTGTATCTCTGGTGTGTTATCTCTAGTTTCAGGGGATGCAAACGTATCAATGAGGAGATGCAGACTATGTTGAAATTTGGGCGTGACAAGATTAGCAGCAATTTGTGCACTTGATCACCTCACATAGGTTGAGGGGGTGATTTGTTGGAGATCACCCCATGTGAGATGTGATCATTTCCTCCATTACCTTGAAGGTGGCTCTCCCACTCCACCTACTCCACTAGCTAGTGGATGAAACTAGTGGAAGGGGTAGGTGGTGACCAATCAAAATGCCTCTTATTTGTGTATAAATAAGGTGAGGAGAAGGAGCTTAAGAGTGAGAGCAAACCAAGAGAGAGTGGGAGATGTGAGGCGGAAAGACCGTCTCTCTCGGTGAGAGAGAGAGAGAGAGACGGGTGAGTGGGTGAGTGAGGATAGTGTGAGCTCCTCCTCTATTGTAATCATTCTGTAATCTCTCCATTGTTGTAGTGATAACCGGTTACTCTCTCGTGGACGTAGGCATTGAGGCCGAACCACGTTAAATATGGTGTCTCCTTAAGTGTGTGTATTTTTTTTGCTTGGTATAATTTCTGGAAGGTCTTAGGCGAGATCCCCGATCTCCCAACAAGTGGTATCAGAGCGAGGTGGTAAAAAATAGTGTGTTTTTCGAAATGGCCTAGAAATCAAATTGCTCGAAATTGAGTTTTGAGCATAACGGGAGGAAGGTCTCGACGTGAGGAATCTAGACCCATAAAAACGAGCCCAAAATGAGGACGCACGCGCCCCCACGCGCGGTCTGAAGTTTTGCCAAAGCTTGTCGGAAGGTTCATTCTCTCCCGCCCCTGTTAATATATAATATTATAATATGTAGTGTATAATAATATGTTAGTGTATGTTATCATAGTGCTTACTTTAGTGTTGTTAGTAGTGCTTCCTTTAGCCTTTCGGCTGTATGTTATCATAGTGTTTCCCTTTATGCTGTATGTTATCGTAGTGCTTCCCTTTAGCTTTAGTATATGTTATCATAGTGCTTAGGCCACTTTCGATTTGTAACAGATTCAACTTCTGTAACTTCTTTCCTATATAAAGGAGCTAACAACACAGATACAATACACAGATTCAGTAGAGAATTCATTCTCTCTCAACTTGTTTTACATGGTATTAGAGCTTCAAATTTATGGCTCATTAACCAGAAAGCTTCAAATTTTCTGGTATTTAGCTCTGTTTCGTTACTATTCAAATCTTTTTTGTTTTTCAAAATTTTCCCACAGCCTATCAAAGTGCCCGAAATATTCTCACGATTCCAACGCCATCAACGGCGTCCTCAGATCCAATCACGCGTGTCTTCATGCGCCGCCTTTGTCGCCGGTGCGTCACTCGCTTCCGCCTCTGTTGTCTCACGCGCACCAGCCACCACAACCCTCGCGCTGCTCGCGCCCCTCAGTTGGTTGAGCCACCTCAGCCACTTGTGCCCTAGCCACCATAGCCTCACGCTGCTTGCGCCCTAGCCAGCCTCACGCTGCTCTCGCTGTTTTACTTCATGGATCGCCCGGACTCTTCTCACCACTCTATTTTGGTTCCTGATGGGACCATTTATGTCTTATGGGCACAAGCCTTGTCTGGCTTCCACAAAGGCAAGAAACTTTTGGCGTATTATCACTGGGGATGTGCACAAACCCATCCAAGAGCCCGCTGAATCAGCTGACAAATATGTAGATCGCTTGGAGGATTGGGACAGTAAGAACTATCAGATCATCACTTAGCTTCGGAATACATCTACTACATCTATCAGCCTTTAGTTTGGTCGGTTCCAACTTGACTCTATTTCCACTCCAGTAGAAGACATCTGGGATTTTTTGAAAGACTGATATCAGACTACTTGTCTTGCTCACCAATATCAGCTTTAGAGTCATCTTCACCGTATGCGCCAAGAGTCAACTCAGACTATTAATGATTTCCTCTCCCAAATTTATTCTATTTGGGATCAGCTTGCTCTCTCTGAACCTCCATGGCCCCATACTGAGGATGCTGCCCTGTTTACTACTTATCGCGACTAGCAGCGATTGGTTCAGTTTCTTATGGCTCTAACTCCCCATTTTGAGCCAGTGCGCGCATCTCTCATTCATCGCACTCCTTTAGCCACTCTTGAGTAAGTTATTTCCGAACTACTATCAGAAGAAACTAGGCTTGGTACTCTCTATCCATACCCTGTGTACTCTGTTCTTGTAACTCCTCAAACTCGGAGTTCTTCTTCACCACAGCGGTCCACTGCCTGCAATTACTGTCAAAACCGTAGTCTTCCGTCTACTCATCTTCTGGTTCATTGTCCAGTTCGCTTTTGTCAGTTTTGTAACAAGATTGGTCATGATCATCTACAACAAGATTACTTCTGCAATCCGGCACGCAACTCTCTTGGTTCATCCTCTCGCAATGGTTCTTCCATTGGGAGTTTTTCCCAAGGCAACTCTCAACGTTCTGGGAATCAGTTTAAATCTATGCCTATTCATCGCACTGCTGCTACTGCTGCTGCTGCCTCAGAGGGTTTACCTTCTTCTGTGCCTATAGACCTTTCTACTCCAGTTTTTTCTTAAACCGATGTCGAAGCCATGCTCTAACAATTTCTCTATACTTCCGGTACTCCTCCTTCTACTGCTTTGTCTGTCAACTCAGGTAACACTTCCTGGTATTTTGACTCAGCTTGTTGTAATCACATGACTTTTGACCCTACTATTTTTACTTCTTTCTCTTCTGCTCCTCATGTTTTTTCTATTTATACTGCTGACGGGGTCTCTTTTGTCTGTTTCCACCTCTCACTTATCTTTATCCCATGTGTATCTTATGCTTGCTCTTACCTTAAATCTTATCTCCATTGGTCAATTGTGTGAGCATGGTCTAACTGTTACCTTTTTCCATACTGGTTGTTTGGTGCAGAACCCTCGGACGGGACGGACTTTTGGGATCGGCCGTAAGCATGGACGTCTTTATGAACTTATTTACCTTCATGTTCCGATTTCTTCTCAGCTAGTAGCTCCTACCACTGCTCCTCTTTTATCTCCTTTTTAGCTTTGGCACTGTCGTTTAGGACATCTTTCTGTGGTCGGTTAAAGTCTTTAATTTCTAGTGGTCAATTAGGCCCTGTAAGTTCTGATACTTTAGATTGTTTGTCATGTCAACTTGCCAAACAACCTGCTTTATCGTTTAATAAAAGTGACTCTAATTCTCTTGCTCCTTTTGATCTCATCCATTCTGATGTTTGGGGCCCCTCCTCTACTTCTATTATGGGAGGCGCAAGCTATTTTGTTGTTTTTATAGATGATTTTTCCCGTTTTACATGATTGTTTCTTATGAAAAATCGCTCTAAGCTTAAACAACTTTATTACAATTTTGCTACAATGGTACAAACCCAATTTTCTAAAACTATTAAGAATTTTCGCTTCGACAATGCCATAGAATTTAAAGATTTTGATTTTCTTTCTTTTCTTCAGCATCATGGTACTCAACCTCATTGTTCCTGTCCTGGCACATCTCAACAAAATGGACTTGCTAAATGGAAACATAGACATATTCTCGACACTACTCGAGCACCCCTTCTCTTTTCCTCTTGTCCGGAACATTTTTGGGCAAAGCTGCTCTCACTACTGCTTAAACTATAAATTGTATCCCTATGCCTGTCATTCATAATCACACTCCCTATGAGCGTTTGTATGGCACTCATCCCCTTTACACCAATCTTAGAGTCTTTGGGTCTGCATGTTTTGTTCTTCTCCGACCTCATGAACATAGCAAACTTGAACATCGTTCACGTCTTTGTTGTTTCTTGGGGTATGGTATTGAACATAAAGGGTATCGTTGTTGGAACCTATCTCCCAGTGCCTCCGTATCTCTCCTCATGTGGTTTTTTGAGAACACAAACTTTTTTCCAATCTCTCTCAATTCCGCTTATCCACTCCCTCACCCTCTCTATTTTTTACTAACCCTTCCATAGATCTGTTTTCTGATCAGATTGATCCAAGGCCCCTGCCTGCACCTTTACAGCCTACCTTGCCTACTGGTCTTTTCCGTGAGCCTGCTCGGTCTAATGATCCTGCTCTTGCTCCCTCGGGCTCCTCATGCTCTCTGGCTCCTCCACTCTCTGCTCGACCACACTGGGTAGCCCAACCTTCTACTCGTCTTCGTGATTATATTGTTAGTTCTACCACTTTTTCTACTCATGAACCTACCTCCTATCGTGAGGCTCGCTCTAATCCTCTTTGGCAGCATGCTATGACTGATGAATTGCAGGCTTTAAACAAAACTCATACTTGGGACGTTGTTGATCTTCTTCCTGGCAAGACTGCCATTGGCTGTAAATGGGTGTACAAAATCAAGACCTACTCTGATGGCTCTATTGAGAGGTACAAAGCCCGCCTTGTTGTAGAAAGCTTCAACTAGGAATATAGTATTGATTATGAGGAGACCTTTGCTCCTGTTGCCTGTCTCACCTCTGTTCGTAGCTTGATTGCTGTTGCTGCCACCCGTCAATAGGACCTTTACCAAATGGACGAGAAAAATGCTTTCCTTAATAGTGTTCTTTTCGAAGAGGTCTACATGCAACCTCCCCCTAGGTCTACTTATCCCCTTCATAAGGTCTGCAAACTTCAGCGTGCATTATATGGTCTTAAGCAAGCCCTGCGAGCTTGGTTGCTAAGTTCAGCTCTACTATTCATGATTGTGGTTTCACCTCCAGTTCTTATGATACTGCTCTTTTTGAGAGAAAAACTACTCAAGGAACCACCCTGATTCTGCTTTATGTGGATGACATTATCACCGGTGATGATGTGGTTGGTATTCTTCGCCTCAAACAGTTTCTCCGCCATCATTTCGAGATGAAAGACCTTGGTCCTCTCAGCTATTTCTTAGGTTTGGAAATCTCCCATGATTCCACGGGTTTGTTTCTCTCTCAGGCTAAGTATACCTCAGATCTTCTCGCTCGTGCTGGTCTTACAGATTGCAAGACTGCCTCCATTCCCTTGGAGACTTAGAGTCACCTTACTCCTCTTGATGGCACACTCCTCTCTGATGCTACCCTGTATTGTCAGCTGGTTGGCAGCCTTGTCTATCTCACTGTTACTCGTCATGATATTGCCTATGCAGTCCATATTGTCAGCCAGTATATGTCGGCTCCTCGTACACCTCATTATGATGCTTTAGTTCGTATCTGTAGACACCCCATTTTGACCGACCCTAAGACTTGGGCGCTTTCTTTTGATTACCCGATGATGACAATTAGAATGTGTTTCTCGCAGAATCTTCAGTAAAAGAGATGGAATTTAAACTTTAATCCCAACCTTCACCATTATGGCCAAATTATTTTAAAATATTGAATATTTTATTAGTTTAGCATTTTTGTAATTTTTCATAATTTTATGTGTTTGTTCATAGTTTTGGTGTATTTTATATATATATAAAAGAAAATAATAAAACAAATTATATTATGTGTTTAAAATTATTATACTATATGTTTAGTATTTTATATAAAATTATATTAGTATATTATATGTTATGTATTTTGGTATAAATTATATATTTTAGATATTTTATATATTATATTATATATTATAAAAAAATCTAATAATAAAAACAAAAGTTGATGTCGGCACGCCGACATCAACTGAACGCATATATATATATATATATATATTATTATATTATTATATTATTATTACTGTTATATGCCTATATAAGGCAGAGCTTCAGAAGAGGAAGAGGGAGGAGTTTGGAGGAAATTCTGGAGAGGCATTCTGGAGAATGGGAAGAGAGGATTCTGAAGAAAGAGTCTGAGGGGGGAGAAAAAAAGAAAAAAAAGAAAGAGAGGGAGATATTTTTATTTCCATTTCATTAATACACCATGCAAAAAATAACCACTAAAGCTGTAATTCCAAATTTTGGACTGAGAATTAAGAATACATTCCACAGACTTGAGAGTAATCAAAAGAAAGTTTGTGACTCAGAAAATTCATCATTTCCCCAGAAGGTGAGTTTTTGCAAATTTTCATTTAATTTAAAAATGTGATATAATTTGTTTAATTAATTAGTTTAGTTCAATTAATTAATTAGTTTTCGTTGAATAGTTAGTTCATTAGAATTTTATAATGAATTAATTAGTATAATTAAATAGCTAATTAGTTTAGTTAATTAGAATTTAATTAATTAATCGGTGTTAATTAATTAGTGTAGTGTTTTCGCAAATTTTTATTTAATTTAAAAATGTGATATAATTTGTTTAAATATTTCATTTACTTCTTTTTATAACTGTTTTTTTTATCGTTTTAATGGGATGGCTGCACCACCCACATATCTGCTGTAATTTAAATATTGTATATAAACTGTTGTAATTTATTACTTTAAATAGTACCTCCGGTGGTGAATAGTACCTCCGGCTATTTAATTTTACTTGCTTTTTGTAGCTTAATTTCAGCACTATTATATGCTATTTAGGGGGCTGTTTAATTTATTTCATGATTTTATGTTTTAAATATCAAGTTTGTTTGTACTAACCAATTAATCAATTTCGCATAATCATCTCTGCAACCTCCCTCCATTCTTTGCTTATTTCGATTAAAAAGTTGTGAAAAATTAAGATTGTGGTTCAAATATAAGAAATGAACTCTTCCATGCTTAATGGCTTAATCTCTTTAGAGGTTCCTTACCAAAAGTATAAAACGCTCTATGCTTAATAGTTTAATCTCTTTGGAGATTCACTACCAAAGACATAAAACGTTTTATACTTAGGAGGTTCATTATCGAAAGTATAAAACGCTCTATGCTTAATAGTTTAATCTCTTTGGAGATTCACTACCAAAGGCATAAAACATTTTATACTTAAAAGGTTCATTACCAAAGGTATAAAACGCTCTATGCTTAATGGTTTAATCTCTTTGGAGATTCATTACCAACGGCATAAAACGTTTTATGCTTAAGAGATTCATTCTAGTCGGTGTATTTATACCAGTCAGTATATTTATACCAGTCGGTGTATTTATACTAGTCAGTGTATATAAGTGTGTTTGGAACGTTTTACTTCGTTCTTCTTTCGTTAAGTCATTCTTTGATTCAAATCAGTATAGAATCAATGTTCAATTCAGAATTCAAAATTTAATCACTCTCAAATTCAATCAAACAAAAATGTTTTCAAACTCAAAGTGATATGTCAGTCACGCCATTGATGTGCAAAAAACAAACTTATTTTATTGAAGTAAATATCCGTGTGCATGTAAATATCTGTGTATTATCCTACCTGTGTTTGCAATGAGTTCCTATGAGACCAATTGCGACGGTGGAAACTAGAGTTTGAATGGCAAAGCCTAGAACGCAAAAGGTTTGGAATTTCCGAGACTAAAGTCTAGTTTAAATACCCAGGGGTGTATCCCCGGCTTGAAATCTGTATGGCAGATCCATAGGTTGAGGTAGCGTGTATACGCCTCAATTCTGGATACTGAGCCAACCTAGTCTGTCACCCCGTTGGAGAATAGGGAAAGTTGTAAATATGATCAGGAAGTAAAGTGGCATCCATGGCCATTCAATAGGTTAAAAAAACAGCAGGTGCGCTTGGTGTTCTTTTTCAGGTCTAGGAGACCTTAAATCCTCTAGAGATGCAATTCCTCTGGTGTTTATCGTGCCCGAACGACTTCAAGTGGTCTGGTATAACCACCTGCCTGTGTTCGCAATAAGTTCCTAGGAGACTAACTGGGACGGTGGAAACTAGAGTTCGAATGGCAAAGCCTAGAACGCAAAATGTTTGGAATTTCCGAGACTAAAGTCTGGTTTAAATACCCAAGGGTGTATCCCCGGCTTGAAATCTGTATGGCAGCCCCATAGGTTGAGGTAGCGTATATGTGCCTCAATTCTGGATACTAAACCAACCTAGTCTGTCACCCCGTTGGAGAATAAGGAAGTTGTGAATATGATCAGGAAGAAAAGGGGCATCTGTGACTTCTACATGTAAAGGTTACCCCTTGTCAACAAGAAATCATTCTACCATACCTTCTTCTATTCGCGTAAGACGCGTTTGGACTTCGAATTTACCTTCACTCCTTTTATGTGAATGATGCTAGATTTGATGTTTACCTAGTTAAAACCTTCCCCATTTCCTCTCGCGTAAGACGCGTTTGGATTGTAAATCGGTTAAAAATAGCAGGTGCACCTGTCTGTTTACACCACGCCACCTCCTCTCGCGTACTGCGCGTTTGGATCTCAAATACTCCTCCTGCGTACCGCGCGTTTGGATCTCAAATACTCCTCTCGCGTAAGACGCATTTGGATCTCAAATACTCCTCTCGCGTACTGCGCGTTTGGATCTCAAATACTCCTCTCGCGTACCACGCGTTTGGATCTCAAATACTCCTCTCGCGTATGACAGACGCGTTTGGATCTCAAATACTCCTCTCGCGAATGACAGACGCGTTTGGATCTCAAATACTCCTCTCGCGTATGACAGACGTGTTTGGATCTCAAATACTCCTCTCGCGTAAGACGCGCTTGGATCTCAAGTTTAAATACTCCTCTCGCATAAGACGCGTCTGGATCTCAAATACTCCTCTCGCGTAAGACGCGTTTGGATCTCAAGTTCACATACTCCTCTCACATAGGACGCGATTGGATCTCAAGTTTACTTTCCTCCTCTCGCGGACAAAGCGTTTGGATCTCATATTCACTACATCCAACATTTATGCTTTCGTTCAGTGTCACATCATTGTCTTGATTGCATTTCATTGCATGGTCATAAATTATGTTTTGCATTTCATTGCATGATCATAAGTTATGTTTTACATATCATTCTGCATCTTGCCCCTGAACTACGCAGGTTTGATTCCTTGCAAACGGGATACGTAGGCAACCTTCTGGTTCAACCACTTGCATTTGCACATTTGTTTGTCTGCCCAAGTCTTACGGCCTTGTCAAAAGGGTTGTCTTCGGGCTTTGACATTCACTCACGTCATGAAATGACTTCGAGCTCTGTCAAAGAGGGGCAACTGTAGACACCCCATTTTGACCGACCCTAAAACTCGGGCGCTTTCTTTTGATTACCCGATGATGACAATTAGAATGTGTTTCTCGCAGAATCCTCAGTAAAAGAGATGGAATTTAAACTTTAATCCCAACCTTCACCATTATGGCCAAATTATTTTAAAATACTGAATATTTTATTAGTTTAGCATTTTTGTAATTTTTCATAATTTTATGTATTTGGTCATATTTTTGGTGTATTTTATATATATATATATATATATAAGAAAATAACAAAACAAATTATATTATGTGTTTAAAATTATATACTATATGTTTAGTATTTTATATAAAAATTATATTAGTATATTATATGTTATGTATTTTGATATAAATTATATATTTTAGATATTTATATATTATATTATATATATATTATAAAAAAAATATAATAATAAAAACAAAAGTTGATGTTGGCACGCCGACATCAACTGAACGCATATATATATATATATATATATTATATTATTATATTATTATTATTATTATTACTATTATATGCCTATATAAGGCAGAGCTTTAGGAAGAGGAGTTTGGAGGAAATTCTGGAAAAGTATTCTGGAGAATGGGAAGAGAGGATTATGGAGAAAGAGTCTGAGGGGGGAAGAAAAAAAGAGAAAAAAAAAAAGAGAGAGAGATATTTTTATTTCCATTTCATCAATACACCATTCAAAAGCTGTAATTCCAAATTTTGGACTGAGAATTGAGAATATATTCCACAGACTTGAGAGTAATCAAAAGAAAGTTTGTGACTCAGAAAATTCATCATTTCCCCAAAAGGTGAGTTTTCGCAAATTTTCATTTAATTTAAAAATGTGATATAATTTGTTTAATTAATTAGTTTAGTTCAATTAATTAATTAGTTTTCGTTGAATAATTAGTTTAATAGAATTTTATAATGAATTAATTAGTATAATTAAATAGCTAATTAGTTTAGTTAATTAGAATTTAATTAATTAATCGGTGTTAATTAATTAGTGTAGTGTTTTCGCAAATTTTTATTTAATTTAAAAATGTGATATAATTTGTTTAAATATTTCATTTACTTCTTTTTATAACTGTTTTTTTTATCGCTTTAATGGGATGGCTGCACCACCCACATATCTGCTGTAATTTAAATATTGTATATAAACTGTTGTAATTTATTACTTTAAATAGTACCTCCGACGGTGAATAGTACCTCCGGCTATTTAATTTTACTTGCTTTTTGTAGCTTAATTTCAGCACTATTATATGCTATTTAGGGGGCTGTTTAATTTATTTCATGATTTATGTTTTAAATATCAAGTTTGTTTGTACTAACCAATTAATCAATTTCGCATAATGATCTCTACAACCTCCCTCCATTCTTTGCTTATTTTGATTAAAAAGTTGTGAAAAATTAAGATTGTGGTTCAAATATAAGAAAGGAACTCTTCCATACTTAATGACTTAATCTCTTTAGAGGTTCCTTACCAAAAGTATAAAACGTTTTATGTCTTTGGAGATTCACTACCAAAGACATAAAACGTTTTATACTTAGGATGTTCATTACCGAAAGTATAAAACGCTCTATGCTTAATAGTTTAATCTCTTTGGAGATTCACTACTAAAGACATAAAACGTTTTATACTTAGGTGGTTCATTACCAAAGGTATAAAACGCTCTATACTTAATAATTTAATCTCTTTGGAGATTCATTACCAACGGCATAAAACGTTTTATGCTCAAGAGATTCATTACCAACAGTATACAACGTTCTATGCTTACTGATTTAATCTCTTAGGGGATTTACCACCAAAAGCATGAAACGTTCTATACTTAACGGTTTAAATTCTTTGGAGGTTCACTACCCCGAATGTATACATGTTCTTATACTAAAGCACAATCTTTTATTCTTTATTTCTCTTTATTCATCAGTGTGTTTACTTTTAAGGGACTAATTGATCCTTGGAAATCACCAAGGAAAATGTCATTATCACTTATTATCAAGTTTGGATTTCAAGTCATTATCACTCAAGTTTGGGTTTTTTTAAGTCATTATCACTCTTTTGAGTTTGACTAGTCCTTGTTGCACATCTTGAGTTTGACTTGGAATCCCTTATCGCTTATAAATAAGTTTGACTCTTCCTTTGTAATTTCCCCCGAAGAAAATTTTCTCGGGTTAAGTTGATGCTTGTTTCTCTTTATTGCATTTTGGACTTAGTGGACTTAGTGGACGTAAATATCTCTTTATTGCATTTTGGACTCTATGCTGCCAGCAACACCTATAATCTCCCATCTCCCCCCCCCCAACACACACACATATATATATATATATATATTACTTTTCCATTCTGACGTCCAACCAAACATTATTTTTATTTTATTTCATTTTCTTGTATAACCCGGGTTTGTTCCCACTCAAAAAAAGAAAAAAAAAACATAAAAAAAATTATAACTCAAATCACCTTATCTCAAATCACCTTATCCCACAATTTTCTTTTTTTGACATATTGTCCACCCACTTTTGTCCCACCATTTCCTTTTTTAGACATTGTCCACAAACTCTTTCTTTTCTTTACACATAACAAAACTAAAAAAGAAAATAATAATAAATAAATAAATAAAATAAAATAAAAAAACACCATCTATATATCCACCTATATCACCACTATCTAATATCTCTATATTTTTCAATCCACCATCCTCCTGCTTGTTCCCACGTCATATTTTCAAACCCATTCTTCTTTTCTTCTTTTATTTATTTATTTATTATTATTATTTTTAATCGATTTATCACATCCATGTTTCCCTCACCCATCATATTTTCTAACCCATTTCACTTTGTGTTGAGCATTTGTGCTCTACTTTGTCACTCTTTCTCTTTCAACCTCACATAGGTTTCATTGGTCAATCCTATTTGAGTTTGGGGCGAGGTATTATTTCTATATCATGGTGAGCATGGTTATACACCATGCGAACCACCCAAGCCACCCCATGGCGCACTCCCTAAGTCGCCTCCTTGGTGCACCACCAAAGTCTTCTACAGTGGTCCGACACGACCATACAGTGTCTTCTACAACGGTTCGATATGACCACACGGTGTCTTCTACAATGGTCCGACATGACCACACGCTGTCTTCTACAATGGTTCGACACGATCACACAGTGTCTTCTACAACGGTTCGATACGACTACGCGGTGTCTTCTACAATGGTCCAACATGACCACATAGTGTCTTCTACATCGGTCCGACACGAGCCATACAGTGTCTTCTACAATAGTCTGACACGACTATACAGTGTCTTCTATTTTATTTTATTTTTTAGTTTATTTTCACGTTTTGTTACTCTCTCAAAATTCATGTTGGTTGGTACCTTTCCTTCTTGAGTTTTAGGGGGCTGTTAGAGTATACATTTTAATATAGTGTTAATATATATATATCGGTTCCCGTTTGGTGTAGCAGCTAAAACAGATTATAGATATAGCTTAACAGATTATAGATTATGACTTAATAAAAGCTGTTAATATGTTTGTGTAGCTACTAGATTATAGATCTAAGTGCTTAGTAGTATTTGTAAATGAGCTGTGAAGTAGCGTTTCAATAATTTTTATTTTTTATTATTGATTACTTGTCTACATTCCTCATTAAAATAAATAATAATAATATAATAATAATAATAATAATAATAAATAATAATAATAAATAATAATAATAATAATAATAATAATATCTATAATCATATGGGTTTTTTTTATTTTTTAAAAAATAAAAAATAAAAAAAAATCTAAGAGTATAACCGTAAATAACATGTCCATAGCATAATCTGATAATCAGAAGCAAAGGGTGAGCTGCTTCTCAGAATCAGCTTTTTTGAGTTAAAATAGTTGTTAGAATCAGAAGTTGTTTGAAATAAGTTTAACTAAAACAGTCCAAAATAGCTTTTCGAAAGCTAGAAGCTAGAAGTTGGCTCAAAAAACCCCAAACAAACACCCCCATCATATGGTATAGTGTATTTACCACATACACTACACACCTATTACACCTACCACCAATGTACTCTCCTAATATAGGAGCTCTTGTACACAATTCAATATATGTAAGATTTACAACAATATAATCTTCTCTCTCTTTTATCTTTCTCTATACATTATTCCAACATGTTAAAGTATAATATTATAATATGTAATGTATAATAATATGTTAGTGTATGTTATCATAGTGCTTCCTTTAGCCTTTCGACTATATGTTATCATAGTGCTTCCCTTTAGGCTGTATGTTATCATAGTGCTTCCCTTTAGCTTTAGTGTATGTTATCATAGTGCTTAGGCTACTTTTGATTTGTAACAGATTCAACTTGTGTAACTTCTTTCCTATATAAAGGAGCTAACAACACAGATACAATACACTGATTCAATAGAGAATTCATTATCTCTCAACTTGTTTTACAACTCTTAACTTGTTTTACATGGTATCAGAGTTTCAAATTTATGGCTCATTAACCAGAAAGCTTCAAATTTATGGTATTTAGCTCTGTTTCGTCACTATTCAGATCTTTTTTGTTCTCCAAAATTTTCACACAGCCTATCAAAGTGCTCAGAATCTTCTCACGATTCCAACGCCACCAACAGCGTCCTCAGATCCAATCACACGCGCCTTCATGCGCCACTTTTGTCGCCGGCGTGTCACTCGTTTCCGCCTCTGTTGTCTCACGCGCACTAGTCGCCATAAGCCTCACGTCATTCGCGCCCCTTAGCGGCTTAAGCCGCCTCAGCCACTCGCTCCCTATCCTCCACAGCCTCGCGCCGCTCGTGCCCTAGCCATCCTCACACCGCTCACGCCGTTTTACTTCATAGATCGCCCAGACTCTTCTCAACACCCTATTTCGGTTGTTCTTGACGGGACCAATTATGTCTTATGGGCACAAGCCATGTCTGGCTTTCTTAAAGGCAAGAAACTTTGGTGTATTATCACTGGGGATGTGCGCAAACCCATCCAAGAGCCTGCTGAATCAGCTGACAAATATGTAGACCGCTTGGAGGATTGAGACAGTAAGAACAATCAGATCATCACTTGGCTTCAGAATACATCTACTACATCTATCAACCTTCAGTTTGGTTAGTTTAAACTTGACTCTATTTCCACTCCGGCAAAAGACATCTAGGATTTTTTTGAAAGACCGATATCAAACTATTGGTCTTGCTCACCAATATCAGCGTCAGAGTCATCTTCACCGTATGCGCCAAGAGTCAACTCAGACTATTAATGATTTCCTTTCCCAAATTTATTCTGTTTGGGATCAGTTCGCTCTCTCTGAACCTCTATGGCTCCATACTGAGGATGTTGCCCTGTTTACTACTTATCGCGACCAGCAGCGATTGGTTCAGTTTCTTATGGCTCTAACTCCTCATTTTGAGCTAGTGCGCGCATTTCTCCTTCATCGCACTCCTTTACCCACTCTTGAGCAGGCTATTTCCAAACTACTATAAGAGGAAACTAGGCTTGGTACTCTTCATTCACACCCTGTAGACTCTGTTCTTACAACTCCTCAGACTCGGTGTTCTCCTTCACCATAGCGGTCCACTGCCTGCAATTACTGTCAAAACCGCGGTCTTCTGTCTACTTATCTTCTAGTTCATTGTCCAGTTCGCCTTTGTCGGTTTTGCAACAAGACTGGCCCTGGTCATCTACAGCAAGATTCCTTTCGCGATCCAGTACGCGACTCTCCTAGTTCATCATCTCACAGTGGTTCTTCTATTGGGAGTTTTTCCCGGGGTAACTCTTAACATTCTGGGAATCAGTTTAAATCTATGTCTGTTCATCGCACTGCTGTTGCTACCTCAGAGGGTTTACCTTCTTCTGTGCCTATAGACCCTTCTACTCCAGTCTTTTCTCAAACCAATGTTGAAGCCATTTTCTAACAATTTCTCTATACTTCTGGTACTCCTCCTTCTACTGTTTTGTCTGTCACCTCAGGTAACACTTCCTGGCACTTTGACTCAGCTTGTTGTAATCACATGACCTCTGACCCTACTATTTTTACTTCTCTCTTTTCTGCTCCTCATGTTCTTTCTATTTATACTGTTGACGGGTCTCTTTTGTCTGTAAGTCATGTTGGTTTTGTTTCCACCCTCACTTATCTTTATCCCATGTATATCTTATGCCTGCTCTTACCTTAAATCTTATCACCATTGGTCAATTGTGTGAGCATGGTCTAACTGTTACCTTTTCCTATATTGGTTGTTTGGTGTAGGACCCTCGAACGAGACGGACTCTTGGGATCGGCTGTAAGCGTGGGCGTCTCTATGAACTCATTCACCTTCATGTTCCTGTTTCTTCTTAGCTCACAGCTTCTACCATTACTCCTTTTTTATCTCATTTTCAGCATTGGCACTGTCGTTTAGGACATCTTTCTGTTGGTCGGTTAAAGTCTTTAATTTCTAGTGGTCAATTAGGCCCTGTAAGTTCTAATACTTTAGATTGTTTGTCATGTCAACTTGCCAAACAACCTGCTTTATCGTTTAATAAAAGTGACTCTAATTCTCTTGCTCTTTTTGATCTCATCCATTCTTATATTTGGGGCTCCTCTCCTACTCCTACTCCTACTATGGGAGGCGCACGCTATTTTGTTGTTTTTATAGATGATTTTTCCCATTTTACATGGTTATTTCTTATGAAAAATCGCTCTGAGCTCAAACAACTTTATTACAATTTTGCTACAATGGTACAAACCCAATTTTCTAAAACTATTAAGATTTTTCGCTCCGACATTGCCATAGAATATAAAGATTTTGATTTTCTTTCTTTTCTTCAGCGTCATGGTACTCAACCTCATCGTTCCTGTCCAGGCACGTCTCAACAAAATGGACGTGCTGAATGGAAACATTGGCATATTTATTGAGATTCTTTGAACTCATATTTTCATTATATCAAATCTGTAGCTTACACTTGTTTATATATTGTATCTAAACTATACAAAATATCTAATCTGAAACTAACTCTAAACAAACTAACTAAACTAGCTAACCACCATAACTAATTCCATTGTAGCATGTCCTCAGAATACTAGGCTTACAGATCTGTGATGGTGCAGCTCTAACAGACAAAGACAGCTGTCCACGAGATGGTGATGAAAGCTGAGTGCACTAAGAAGAGGATGATACTGATGATACTTCTTCAGCCCCCCTTAAGCTGATAGGGGAAGAAAACACTAACAGCTTGTCACGAAGGTAATAAAATCTGGAAGGAGAAAGAGGCTTAGTGAAAATATCAGCTACCTGATCCATGGTAGGAATATACTTAAGTTCAATCTGTTTGGCAACCACTTTGTCCCGAATAAAATGACAATCGATTTCTATATGTTTGGACCTAGAATGGAAAACAGGGTTGGATGCTAAGGCCATGGCAGATAAACTATCACACCAGATTATAGGAATAGTAGAAGATGAAACACAAAAATCCTTAAGTAATTGTTGAATCCAAGTGAGCTCAGCTATGGCATGAGCTAAGGCTCTATACTCAGCTTCAGTGGATGATCTAGAAACAGTTGCTTGCTTTTTAGCTAACCATGAAATCAAGTTGGTGCCAAGATAGACACAATACCCAGAGGTGGATTTTCGATCAAGACTATCATTGGCCCAGTTAGAGTCAGAGAAGGCAGAAAGAGCAAATGAACTTGGTATGAAAGAGAGACCATGATGCAGAGTCCCTTTTACATATCTGAGGAGCCTCTTAACAGCCTGAAAATGAGCATTGGTAGGGAGATGCATAAACTGACAAGCTTAATTAACAGCATAGGAGATATCAGGTCTGGTGATAGTCAAATATTGCAGTCCACCAACTAAACTTCAATATAGTGAGGGCTGAGCAAATGGCAGAGAATCAGCTGCAGAACACACAGCTTTAACAACCATAGGAGAAGAACATGGTTTGCAGTCTGTCATTCCTGCTTTGTGCAATAATGCAGTAGCGTATTTGGCTTGAGATAAGAAGGAACCATGCTCATCAGACTAAACTGAAATGCCCAGAAAATAAGACAAAGAACCAAGGTCTTTCATGGAAAATGCCTTGTGCATGTGCTGAAGAAGCAGAGCAATGAAAGCAGAATCATTACCAATTAGCAAGATGTCATCAACATACACCAATAGCAGAGTGAGACTAGTAAAAGTTTTTCTGATAAAAAGAAAGGCATTAGACAAACTGTTTATGAATCCTTGAGAAAGCAAGAAAGCAGAAGAAGTGGAGTACCAAGCCCTAGGAGCTTGCTTGAGACCATACAAGGCCTTCTTGAGTTTGCAAACATGAGAAGAAGACTGTTCAAACCCTGGAGGCTACAGCATATAGACTAATTCTTGAAGAGTACCATGAAGAAATGCATTGGAAATGTCAAGCTGTTTGATAGACCATTGAGATTGAAGAGCAACACTTAAAAAGATACGAATTGTGGGTTGTTTAGCCACGGGACTAAAAGTCTCATGGAAATCAATTCCCTCTTGTTACAAAAATCCCTTGGCCACCAATCTAGCTTTGTAACGAGCAATTGTACCATTTGAATCTCTTTTAATGCGAAAAACCCATTTGCACCCAATGGCACTTTTACAAGAAGGAAGATTAACAAGGTCCCAAGTGCCTTGTTATTGAAGAGCTTGATATTCCTCCTTCATGGCTTGAAACCACACAGGAGATTGAAGAGCAGCTTGAACAGATGTAGGTTCAGTGTCAAGAAGAGAAACTTTAGCAAAAAATTAGTGAGGAAGTTTATGTTTAGATCTAGTAATCATGGGATGTATGTTAGACACAGAGGAATGAAGAGAATGAGGAGGTAAATCAATAGTAATAGAGGAAATATGAATAAGCTGAGGAAGAGGAGGAGTAGTAGGTGCAGGAAAAGGAGAAGAAGGCTCAGAAATTGAAGAGGGCTCAGAAGGAGCAGTAGGTAAAACAGAGGAAGAAGGAGACTGAGCAGGAATGACAGATGAGGAACTGAGTGAAGAAGGCTAGAAAAAGGATGTAAGAGTAGACAAATCTGAAGATGAAGAAGAGGAAACTAAGGACTGCTGCTGAGAGAAATGACATGCCTAGAAATGTAGATTTTTCCAGAAAGAGGTTTAAGACATCTATAACCCTTAATAGTAGGATGGTATCCTAAGAAAACACAAGACATAGATTTTGATGCAAGCTTGTGAGAAGCATAAGGCTTTAACCAAGGGAAGCACTGACAACCAAATACTTTGAAAAGAGAAAAATCAAGTATGCTATGAAACAACATTTCAAAAGGAGTCTTGTGATGTAAAATACTAGAAGGCATTCTGTTAATGAGAAATGTGGCTGTGGCAATAGCATCAAACCAAAAATTAATTGGAACAGAGGAGTGATGAAGCAATGTGATGGCAGTTTCAATAATATGTCTGTGTTTGCGTTCAACTATGCCATTTTGAGCCTGAGTATAGGGACAACTACTTTGATGAACAATGCCATGAGAAGACAGTAAAGTATCAACTCTCTTGTTCACAAATTTTGTGCCACAATCAGTCCTAAGTATTTTAAGAGAAGTCTGAAATTGAGTGTCAATATATGTTTTGAATACAAGCAATTTATCATATACCTCACTCTTGTAATTCAAAGGATACACCCAAGTAAATCTACTGTAATCATCCACAAACAAAACATAGAAACGAAATTGAGCATTATCTACTGTAAAGGGACCCCATACATCACTATGAACTAAGGCAAAAGGACAATTGACAGAAGCATTAGACAATGTGAAAAGAAGTCTATGAGATTTAGACACATTACAATCAAGGCAAGACAAGGCCTTATTCAAAGGCAATTTATTTGGTAAAAAACCAGCTAGATGTTGAAACTTTAAAGAAGATTGATGGCCTAATCTTTGATGCCAAAGCAAATCAAACACAGGTGCTGGAGTGCTATCAGACACAGGAGCTGTAGTGCTAGACTGAAAAACTTGAGGAGAAGAGACTTGCTCAGATGAAGGAATGAACTGGTAGAGACCATTGATATTAACACCTCTATGCAGAATCTTGTTCGTGCATTTTTCTTGAATGACAAAAGTGTTAGCATCAAAAATAACAAGACAGTTAAGGTCTTTGGTGAGTTGATGCACAGATAAAAGATTTGAAGAAATGGCAAGGACATGAAGAAGATTTGAGAGATGAAAAGAATAATGTGGAGTAGGCAAGATACCTTTACCTATATGACTGATTTGTAAGGAAGAGCCATTACCAACTTGAACCTGATCCTGACCGTGATAAGGTTGAAATTGTTGAAGATTAGTCAAGTCATTGGTCAGATGATTGGTGACAGCAGAGTCAACATACCAAGGAGGTATGGGTGGATCAGAAGAAGACTGAGGTACTGAAGCAGCATAGGACTGAGGGACTGAAGCAACATAAGCCTTTGACTGAGACAGAGAGGACTGAGAGAAAGTGCTGCTAGAGAAAGGCTGAAAAGTAGGATCCAGTCGATGCCAGCAATCAAAAGCATTATGATTCCAACCTCCACAAATCTGACATCCAGAGTTGGAAGAAAAAGTTCCTTTGGCTCTATTATTATTGTATCCATTATTGGATCTGCCGCCTCGAAAATTATTATATCTACCGCCTCTGAAACCACGATATGAACCTCTGCCTCTTGCAGAGTGAAAACCTCTATTAACAAAATTTGAAGAATCATGACTTGATAAAGATCCTCGTGAGGCAGAGTAGGCAACATTAAGATCAGTGCCAGTAGACTGTTTAAGTTTTTGTTCAATATGAATGGACTCGGAACATAACAATGAACACAAATGTTCCATTTTGACAGGTTCAGATCGAGTACGAATAGAAGTTTTGAAAGCATCATGTTTCTCTGGTAAACCATTCAAAGTTAGAAAAACTAGATCTTCATCATCAACTTTTGCAGAAGCTAAAGCTAACTGAGCTGCAAGATCTTTGATTTGAGATAGATATACCTCTATTGAAGATGATTTCTTATGAAGAGTTTGAAGTTTGGTTTTTAGTTCATGGATATGAGAGCGTGAAACTGAAGTGAACTGCTTCTCTAAGAATTGCCATACCTGATCATTGTGAGTTAGATGAAGAACAGAGGAATAAATGGATGAAGATAGAGTTGCAGTCAGAAAAGTGAGTAAATGTGCATCAATCAATTGCCATTGCACATAACTTGGATTTGAAACAGTTTTTCCAGATGCATCAACTAGTTCTGGAGATGGACATGGATGAGATCCATTAACATGATCAAGAAATCCAGATGCTCGAAGCATATTTGTCATCTGCGATTTCCATATGAGGAAATTGTTTGATTCGAGCTTCACTGTAATGAGAGAGTTGAAATTTGAAATTAGTAAACTGAGATTTGGTGGTAGAGAAGAATCAACCATTGAAGAACTGTGGATCTTGCTCACGAGAGCTTAAAGCTCTGATACCATATTGAGATTCTTTGAACTCATATTTTCATTATATCAAATCTGTAGCTTACACTTGTTTATATACTATATCTAAACTATACAAAATATCTAATCTGAAACTAACTCTAAACAAACTAACTAACTCATAACAAACTAGCTAACCACCACAACTAATTCCATTGTAGCATGTCCTCAGAATACTAGGCTTGCAGATCTATGATGGTGCAGCTCTAACAGACAAAGACAGCTATCCATGAGATGGTGATGAAAGCTGAGTGCACTGAGAAGAGGATGATACTGATAATACTTCTTCAATATTCTCGACACTACTCGAGCTCTCCTTCTCTCTTCCTCTTGTCCGGAACATTTTTGGGGCGAAGCCACTCTCACTGCTGCTTACGCTATAAATTGTATCTCCCTTACACCAATCTTAGAGTCTTTGGGTCTGCATGTTTTGTTCTTCTCCAACCTCATGAACATAACAAACTTGAACCTTGTTCACGTCTTTGTTTCTTCTTGGGAAATGGTATTGAACATAAAAGGTATCGTTGTTGGGATCCTATCTGCTAACGCCTCTGTATCTCTCGTCATGTGGTTTTTTGGGAACACAAACTTTTTTCCTGTCTCTCTCAATTCCGTTTATTCACTCCCTCACCCTCTCTATTTTTTACTAACCCTTCCACAGATCTGTTTTTTAATCAGATTGATCCAAGGCCCCTGCCTGCACCTTTACAGCCTACCTTGCTTACTGGTCTTTCCCGTGAGCCTGCTCACTCTGATGATCCTGCTTCTGCTCTTGCTCCCTTAGGCTCCTTATGCCCTCTGGCTCCTCTACCATTTGCTCGACCACACCGGGTAACCCAACCTTCTACTCGTCTTCGTGATTATATTGTTGGTTCTATTGCTTTTTCTACTCATGAATCTACCTCCTATCGTAAGGCTCGCTCTAATCCTCTTTGGCAGCATGCTATGACTGATGAATTGTAGGCTTTAGACAAAACTCATACTTGGGACATTATTGATCTTCCCCCTGGCAAGACTGCCATTGGCTGCAAATGGGTGTATGTAGACACCCCATTTTTGACCGCCCTTAAGACTTGGACGCGACTGATGGTTTACATGGTGGAGAAAGGTGCGCAGGGGAAAGGTTCAGTTTCTTCGGCAAGGAGAGAGTCAAATCTCAACTTCATATCCCTTTTTGGACAAAAAAAATCTTGATCAAAAGATTTTAGACCTTAAAACCCTCTCTTTCAAAACGTTTTTGAAATAAAGTTTTTACGATGTTCCGAGGCTCGCATTTTGTCAAATGTTGCGCTTTTCGGTAAACCGAGCAAGGACAAAGTGGAAATGAATGAAAGAGAGATGAAATTTTTGAAAAATATTTCAAAACACTTTGTTTAGGGGTTTGGAGTTGAAGAAAAGAGGAAAGAAGAGAAGAAAACTAGTTTGGGAGAAGTTCGGCATGAATTCGGGCAGGACCGAATCTGCGCAGTTTCACCAAAACAGGAATAAATTTTTGCACAGTTAGAATTTTGATGCAAGGCTGGTGCCATTGGAAAGCTAACTTCCGGGGCTTCAATTTGGACATAAGAATAACCTGAAAAGGAGTACAGATGAAGGAGTTATGGCCATTTGAAGTTGGATCTGAAAAGCAGAATTTTCCTACCGACCAAGAAAACTAGCTGGCCGACCAGAAAAGGTGGCTGGCCGACCACCCTCTCCTGAAAAAGTGATCGGCCGACCAAGAAAAGTAGCTGGCCGACCAGAAAAGTGGTCTACAGGTCCCAAACTCAGATATTTATCCTCCAGTTGTGTTCCACAACCTCCAGCTGTTCCAAACTCAGATTTTTTTTTTAACCAACTCTTGTATATGGCTATATATGAGTTATATCTCTCATTTTCAAACACAATCTTCCTAAGCAAGTTTTGGGAGCTTCTCACTCTAAAAAAAATCCCTCTCTCTCTAGAAATTCCAGAGCCAAATCTCTGCCTCTCTCTCTTTCTCTTGCCTTTGTGTGCATAGCAAGAGCTATACTTGGAGATATACCTCTCCTTTACCTAGGCACCCTTGATCAAACTCAACTACCATTGGGCTGAGGTTCTTTGAGGATCATTTTGAGCTCCAAAATCTGGTTTTAGGTCAGAGTTTGGACCCCTTTTGCTGCTGGAGTCATTGTCTACAAGGGTGAGTCTCTATTTTCCCCATTTTTGCATTATTTTGCTTCCTATCTTAGCCCTATTTGCAAGCATTTATGGGTTTTGTCATAAACTGAAAAGTGTCTTCTTTTGAGCTTCTCTTGAATTTTGGTTAGGACACTTTTCTGTTTGAGGCCATATACCTCCTTGTATGCTCTATTCCTCTTTGTAGGCTTATCTTGCTTCATATCTTAGTCCTACTTGTGAGCATTTTCGAGATTTGTTATAAACTGGAAAAAGTTTCCTTTTGAGCTTATAAACATGTTTAATTAAGGTCACTTTTCTGTTTGGGGTCACCTTCCTCTTTGTATGCTTCATCCCCTCATGTTTAGGGCTATGCATTAGAGCATTTGCATTGGCCTTGGTTTGGCCTTTTAGCCACTGAAATCCAGTGGATTTTCAGTGGCTTAGATGTGTCTTTGAGTCCTAATTGTTGACCCTTTTGGCCTTCCAAAGGAGCTCTATCTTGCATGTTGTAAGCTACATTTCAGGCCCTATTTGGTGAGTTTTAAGGTCTGCCTTGACTCTGTCCGGAGCCCATTTTGCCATATTTTGTGTCCCTCATGCATGTGTGGAGCAATCCTCCTCAAGGCCTTTCAAGGGGACCTTTCATTGCATGTTTCTTTGACCCATTTTAGGGCCTTTTTGGTGAGTTTTAGGGCTGTCATAACTGATTTCCAGAGTTGGTTTTGTCATTTTGCATGTCTATCTTGTATGTGTTGAGTAATCCACCTCATGGCCCTCCAAAGGAGCCCATCATTTTTGCATACATTGGATACATTTCAGTGGTTATTTGGGCATATTTTAGCATACCATATTCTCATTTGTGGCTGGTTTGGTGACCTCTCTTGTGCTCCATATACATGCCATGTAAATCATGCTTACTAGCCTATGTCGCATGTTGTTTTAGCCCTTTATGTTAGCACTTTTTGGCCATGCTTGAAACTGATTTGGTGCATGTTTAGGATTGCCTTGGCTATGTTTTCATGCCTCATGGTCAAATAATGCTTGCTTTGCATACTTGTGGTTCAATGCATTTGCCTAGTTTTGAGTTTCGGGGCCTATTTCATGCATTGGGTGACATATTTGCTTGATTCGGGACCATTGAGGATATTATTTCAGAGCTGGAAATTGCATGTTTGTATGCCACCTTTCATCCATTGCCATGCTTTGGTAGAGTGGCATTTGATGCCTTAGGATCGGTCCCTCGCATCGTGCATGTTTGCATGTGTTTAGGTTGTCTCATTTCCATCATATGGCCACTGATGTGAGTGTGGCTGAGGTCCACTCATATTGGTGTAAGTCCATCTTGCATTGTGTATGCCATTTTATTCCATAGCATTGTGTATGCTAGGTTGCATGTTAGTCGCATTGTGTATGCCATCTCATTTGCATTGTGTTTGGGATAGAAGTTAGCCCAAACGGGAAACGAGGAACGTTTCGTACTCCAAGTGACGGAACATGTCTCAATTCCCGGTCACCGACACTCCGGATTACCCATGATGGAGTTTAGGCCTTATTGTGTTTTCATGTGCATTCATTTCACATCGAGTCGTGCAATTCGACTCCTCGGCCATCATGCATCGAGATGCGTGATTGGTGGCACGAGGATTGAGGTGTGCATACATATGTGAAAATACTTTGCTATGCCCCTTTCTTGCTCCCTGTTGCAGCAAATCAGAAATCAGCAGCCTTCTAGAGCTTTGCACAGCATTCCGGCATTAATTGCAAACAGAAGCGAATCGGGGCATCGCGATGGATTTCCGCGCCAAGCAACTCAAGCATGCATCATTCATCATTCGGAACAGAGCTGAGGCGGTCCATGGCTTGCATGCTAATTTACTTGCTTTCCTAGATTAATTTGTTAATTAATTAGGGTTTTGTACTTATTCGGACTGTATTATGTATTCGGACTGTACTATTTATTCGGACCCTCCGAGCGAGGGCAATTGTGTAATAAGTGTGCGTGTGTGTGATGTATGTCTTCCAACCCCACGTCTTTCTCCCTTTTATTTACCAGCTTATGATGGTTAGATTAGGGCATGTTTTAATTAGCATACTTATGCTTGCATGTTTGCACCATTCATCTGTATTGCATGCACCGAGCTCGGCGCATCATACTAACTGCATTGTATTCCAATTCCAAGTTGAACACGTGTAAGCTGTAGCATCTCACATGCCATCTTTAGAATAGCCGAGCCTATTATAGTTGTATTTCCTGCATGTGTTGCATTAGGCATTTCAGCATAGTTAGGATCATGCATGGATTTTTAACATAGTTTCTGTTTTGGCTTGGAGTACTCGGTAAGTGTTTATGCTTTAGCATCCTTGCATGTGTGTGAGTGACTGCCATGATAGCATGCTTACTATGAGGCTATGTGCTTATGTGATATACCTGCCTGAATGCCTGTGGGTGAAGTTTGGATTATCTGATTGGAATAATGCATTGACTGCGAGTTTTAAGCCCACTTGAGAGTGGCAAATCATCTTGTTTTCTAAGCCGACTTGAGGGTGGCAAATCCACATTTTAGCCTACTTGCGAGTAGCAAACCGTTTTCAAAGCAAACATGAGATGTGTTGTTCCAATTCAGGCGATCCAGTCTATATTTGTATGTTGCGCGTATCACGTAGTAAATCTAGGCTAATAACCGGAATAAGAGCACATAATGTTTTCAAAACTCAATATCATGGTTAGTAGAGGCCGATCTTTGATTGGGCGAGCGGGGGTGCTCACGAAGTGACCTTTCCCAATCGTACCCAAGTTCCTGAGCCGAGGCAACTTTGGTGATGACGGACACGTGGCCTTAGGCACGAGTCAGGGTTTCCTAAATTCCCCCAAAATAAATATTTAGGTGGTGACTCTGTATCTGGCAAAGCAGTCCATGTTTGGCACTTTTTTCAAAAAATCTGTTTTCAAAAACGATTTTCCGAATTTGGACTCTTTGATGATTCATCGATCTTGCATTGCACTCTGCGAGATTAGATACAGGACTGTGACATTGAGTCCTGAACTGTAGTGAGCCCAAATGAACAAAATGGGATTTCCCTCCCGGGACCTTCGGGAACGTCTACAGTGTACAAAATCAAGACCCACTCTGATGGTTCTATTGAGAGGTACAAAGCCTGCCTTGTTGCAAAAGGCTTCAACTAGGAATATGGTATTGATTATGAGGAGACCTTTGCTCCTGTTGCCCGTCTCACCTCTATTCGCAGCTTAATTGCTGTTGCTGCTATTCGTCAATGGGACCTTTACCAAATGCATGTGAAAAATGCTTTTCTTAATGGTGTTCTTGTTGAGGAGGTCTACATGCAACCTCCCCCTGGGTCTACTTATCTCCCTCATAAGGTCTGCAAACTTTAGTGTGCATTATATGGTCTTAAGCAAGCCCCGCGAGCTTGGTTTGCCAAGTTCAGCTCTACTATTCATGATTGTGGTTTCACTTCCAGTTCTTATGATACTGCTCTTTTTTAGAGAAAAAATGCTCAAGGAACCATCCTGTTTCTGCTTTTTATGGATGACATGATTATCACCGGTGATGATGTGGTTGGTATTCTTCGCCTTAAACATTTTCTTCGCCATCATTTCGAGATGAAAGACCTTGGTCCTCTCAACTATTTCTTAGGTCTAGAAATCTTCCATGATTCCACGGGTTCGTTTCTCTCTCAAGCAAAGTATACCTCAGATCTTCTTACTCGTGTTGGTCTTACAGATTGCAAGACTGCCTCCACTCCCTTGGAGACTCAAAGTCATCTTACTCCTCTTGATGGCACACTCCTCTCTGATGCTACCCTGTATCGTCAGCTAGTTGGCAGTCTTGTCTATCTCACTGTTACTCGTCCTGATATTGCCTATGCAGTCCATATTTTCAGCCAGTATATGTCGGGTCCTCGTATACCTCATTATGATGTTTTAGTTCGTATCCTTCGTTACACTGCGGTCTCCAATTTGTCTCACTGACTGCAGAACAGGACAAGTGAGGTACACCGAGTAAACACCCAACTATCGCTACTCCAACGTATGTACAAGGATGCGCGAGCAGAGATTAGTGCACTCAAGACGAAAAATAAAGAGTTGAAACAGAAGGCCACCGTCATCGTCCGACTGAGCTGCCATTATTTGCTCGACTGACTGTATCGGAAGGTTCAGAAGAGTAAGAGCAGAGACGCTCGGTCCAGGGGCACTTATGGGATCATTGAGGTTTGGAAAGAGGGTGAAAGAACCACGAAAAGAGGCCATATCAGAGGATGCAAAAAGGATGCGAAAGACAGGGGTTGCAGACTGGTTCATAGCTTTTTTTGCTCTATCTCTCTCTCCGGCCTTGGTTTAAAAAGAGAACGACGAGACAAAGACGACAAAGAATGAGTGAGAGCCGAGACAATCGTTGCAAATCAGGGAGCGTCTAGCTCTGTCGGTCATGTGAATCGTGCGCCAGGCACGACGCTCGAAGCTGCGTGTTAGGCTCAACTTTCAAATGCGAGATATATATATATATGTATATCTTTGTACCTATATATACATGACCATACAGTGTCTTCTCCAACAGTCTGACATGACCACACAGTATCTTTTACAACGGTTCGACATGACCACACAGCATCTTCTATATCGGTCCGACACGACCATACAGTGTCTTCTACAACGGTTCGACACGACCATACAATGTCTTCTACAATGGTCCGACACAACCACACAGTGTCTTCTATAACGATCCGACACGACTACACAGTGTCTTTTACAACGATCTGCCAAAACCATACAGTGTCTTCTACAACGGTCTAACACGACCATACAGTGTCTTCTACAACGGTCTAACATGACCATACAGTGTCTTCTACGCTGGTCTGACATGACCATACAGTGTCTTCTACACCGGTTTGCCACAACCATACAATGTCTTCTACAATGGTCTGACACGACCATACAGTTTCTACTGTTTTATTTTATTTTTTAGTTTATTTTCACGTTTTGTTACTCTCTAAACTCCTGTTGGTTGGTACCTATCCTTTTTGAGTTTGAGAGGGGCTGTTAATGTATATATATATAGATAGTTAGTATGTATGCTTTAGCCTTTACCCTTTTGGCCACTTTCCACTTTAGGCCATAATGTTGTTTGTAGATTGTCTATAAGCTCTCCTATATAAAGGAGACCATGTACATTGATTTAAATACAATATATTTTCACAGAGAATTCTCTCTCTCTCAACTTCTTGTTTTTACACTTTTATTGCAGGTTATTATTGAGCTTCCATAGGTACCTGTGGGGACATAATTTTTGAATGACAACACGTGGTCGAGGTGTCATTGAAGTGCCAGCCGAGGTGCCACGTGTCCTGGTCATGATGCCGAGATGATCTCGGCTAGGCCGAGGTTATCTGCGAGAATACCAGAATCCGGGATAAGCGGATAAGGGACAAAGTCCTAGAATGGGAGAAGACTTTAGTTTGGGTAAAGATAAGACTCTTAGAGAGTTTATCCTAATCCTACTAGGAGTCCAAGATTAGCAGTAATCCTAAGTCCATTAGAGCTAGGCTTCTATTGGGACTAGGATTATGTTGGCTATAAAAGGGAGGCACCCCCATGGGTCTAAAGTATGTCTTTTATGCTTTGTCTAGTGAGTTAAGCACTATTGGTTATCTTTGAGAGATATTTTACTGATTTGATCGTCGGAGTGCCCCCGGGTGGACGAACCACCACGGGATTCTTATCTTTCTGTGACAGGTTGTTCTAGCTTAATCTATTCTGTCAGTGTTCTCCAGCTAAGTGCTTGATTGGCAGTGTGGTCGAAAATCAACACCCATAATTTGGCACCGTCTGTGGGAAAGAAAGGAGAATAGATGGCCAGCAACGGACAGAAAGAAAAGGTTGGGAACGACATCCCTACTGGAAGTGGGAAACATGTAGACCTTGACGTCGAAGAAGACAACTGCAACGAAAAGACTCGTGATAAGAATCATGGAGAAAAGGACGTCGGCCAGGAGGGCGACGTGCCAAAGAAATCGGACCGAGGTGGGTACTATAACGAAGACGACCTCCAAGTGTGGAAAGAAAGATGACTGCGGAGGGACGACGAGGTGAAGGGAATGGCGAACAAATTGGCAGACCTGCAAACGGTCGTCAATTTCTTGATGCAGAACAACGTCATGCAGCCACCATTCCCGCTACAAGATACGCCAATTCCAGTGGCCAAGAAAGATGCCCAGAAAGGGGGGCAGAACACAGTTCCTGCAGTCCCTCAACACGACAGGGCAAAAGGCCATTCTCACCGGCCTTCACGAGAGGTCGGGCATCGAGAATCAAACACGGTTGGAAAATGATGCTTGAGAGTTAGAATTTACAAGCTAAGGTTGGTTTAACACTTGTTGAAATTTTAAAAATTTACAAGTTGAAGTTAAACTGAGGTCGTGTTTAACACTTGTTGAAATTTTAAAAATTTACAAGTTGAAGTTAAACTGAGGTCATGTTTAACACTTGTTGAAATTTTAAAAATTTACAAGTTGAAGTTAAACCGAGAACATGTTCAACACTTGTTGAAAATTTAAATTTACAAGTTGAAGTTAAACCAAGGTCATGTTTAACACTTGTTGAAATTTTAAATTTACAAGTTGAAGTTAAACTGAAGACGTGTTTAACACTTGTTGAAATTTAAATTTACAAGTTGAAGTTAAACCAAGGACGTGTTTAACACTTGTTGAAATTTTAAATTTACAAATTGAAGTTAAACTGATGACGTGTTTAACACTTGTTGAAATTTAAATTTACAAGTTGAAGTTAAACCGAGGTCATGTTTAACACTTGTTGAAATTTTAAATTTACAAGTTGAAGTTGAAGTTAAACCAAGGACGTGTTTAACACTTGTTGAAATTTAAATTTACAAGTTAAAGTTAAATCGAGGACGTGTTTAACACTTGTTGAAATTTTAAATTTACAAGTTAAAGTTAAACCGAGAACATGTTTAACACTTGTTGAAATTTTAAATTTACAAGTTGAAGTTAAACCGAGGTCATGTTTAACACTTGTTGAAATTTTAAGAAAAATTTACAAGCTGAAGTTAAACCGGGGTTATGATTAAAGGAATGAATGATATAGGTTTCATCACCTCAGGATGCCGAGGTAATAGAACCTAGAGGGCAGTTGTGGAGACATAATTTTTGAATGACAACACGTGGTCAAGGTGTCATCAAAGTGCTAGCCGAGGTGCCACGTGTCCTGGTCATGACGCCGAGATGATCCCGGCTAGGCCGAGATTATCTGCGAGAATACCAAAATCTGGAATAAGCGGATAAGGGACAAGAGTCCTAGAATGGGAGAAAACTTCAGTTTGGATAAAGATAAGACTCTTAGAGGGTTTATCCTAATCCTACTGGGAGTCTAAGATTAGCAGTAATCCTAAGTCCATTAGAGCTAGGCTTCTATTGGGACTAGGATTATGTTGGCTATAAAAGGGAGGCACCCCCATGGGTCTAAGGTATGTCTTTTATGTTTTGTCTAGTGAGTTAAGCACTATTGGTTATCTTTGAGAGATATTTTACTGACTTGATCGTCGGAGTGCCCCCGAGTGGACGAACCACTGCGGGATTCTTATCTTTCTGTGACAGGTTGTTCGAGCTTAATCTATTCTGCCAGTGTTTTCCAGCTGAGTGCTTGATTGGCAGCGTAGTCGGAAATCAACACCCACAGTACCTTTGCACAAGCTATAGTATATGGTGTCATAGTTTATTCAATGATTGGATTTGAATGGACCGTTACTAAATTCTTTTGGTACTTATTTTTCATGTACTTCATATTACTATACTTCACCTTGTATGGCATGATGGCCGTGGCTGTGACTCCAAACCACCACATTGCTGCTATTATTGCCTCGGGTTTTTATTCAATGTGGAACATCTTTTCAGGATTTATAATCCCTCGAACTGTAAGTTCTAGCAATCCCATTTTTCACGGTGCTTGGATATAACAAGTGCGTGAAGTACTTATTATTTACTACTTTCATTATCCAGAGAATTCCGATCTGGTGGAGATGGTACTATTGGGCCTATCCAGTTTCTTGGACCTTGTATGGCTTGGTTGCATCACAATTTGGAGATATAAAGGACAAGCTCAACGACACCAATGAAACGGTGGAAGATTTCTTGAGGAATTACTTTGGTTTCGGACATGATTTTGTTGGAGTGGCTGCAGCTGTGGTGGTCGGGTTCACAATTATTTTTACTTTCACCTTTGCCTTCTCTATAAAGGCATTTAATTTCCAAAGGCGATGACAAGCTCTCAGAACATGAGTGAAATTAATTTTGAGAGCAGCTTTGTAGCATCCCTTTTTAACATTTTATACATCAATTGCCATTTATGATGCCTAAAAGTCAAGTGTCTCTGTGTGTGTTTCCTATCCCAAATGAGCATGTTGAAGGTTGTTTTAGGTCATGTAATGTGCATTATTGTGATGAATTTTTGGGAGGGATATGATAGCATGGAGGTTTTGAACTTGCCCTTTAGAGAGAGAGAGAGAGAGATTATGTAACCTGGAAACAGTGGCGGCTTCAAGATCTTAATTCAATGGGGTCATTCAAATTTTGTTTTTTTTTTTTTTTAGTTCAATGCAAATTGTCTTCTAATTTAAAAAAATTAAACTGTATTTTTTAAAATTAAAACAATAATTCTATAATATTCATAAAAGTGAACATGAATAAGGAGTAGAAAAAAAATTCATGACTATCCACCAATTCACTGCAAATAGCATTGGAGAAAGTTTGGAAGAAAGAAATTTATTGTCAAATTTAGCAATGGGTATAGCAAGTTGTTGAAAAAAGAGGGTCAATATTGAAGCTGGCCCAAGACTACAACTTCATAATTTAAGAAAATGTCAATGGTCCAAAGTTGACGGGCCCCAAGTACTATTAATTATGGCCACGCTCAACGTCCAATCAGATATTTAGCTCATCTGATTGAGTTGAGTTAAGATTTTATATCCATTTAATATTTGAACTTCATTTAGAATAAAAAGTTTTAGTTTGTTCTAGCCTATAGTCTGACTTGCACATTTATTTTATTTAAAAGGACAAAATATATTTACACTTCTTTCTAGAGATTACATTAAAATATTTGTAAAAAATATATTTATTTTACCATTGAATTTTGTTAACGTTTCAAATTTAAATTATAATTAAAAAAATCTAAATAATTTAATATTTATTCAAGAAAAAAAGTTAATACCTTATATTTATTGAATTAAGTGGGCAGGTTTGAGATTTGAAAGTTTTTTAGTGTCGAGCTTATAATGATTAGATTAGATTAGATTCAATGTCGGGTCAAATTTGAAATCACATATCATGAAGGCTGTGGGTGAAGGCACAGTGGGCACATTGGCTTGGACGTCCCAGGTTCAAACCTTGGAGCAGCCAAGGCAACATTTTTTTTTTTTTTTTTTCTGGAAATGGTTTTTGGCGACCAACGACTTTAGTCGCCGAAAGGTTTAAATAATAAAAAAAAAAATACTATTGGCGACTAAAAGTTTAGTCGCCAAAGGTCGAATTTTCAAAAATTATATTGCATTTGGCGACAATTTTTTTCGTCGCTGAAGACCTGTACATTGCCGACTAAGAAGTTTTTAGTCGCCAAAGGTATTGCCGACCGGGTTTTGGCGACAACAGTGGCGACTAAAAGTTTTTGTCGCGGAAAGTGGAAATTCGACCTTTGGCGACTAAAAAACGACTTTTGGCGACTAAAAATTTAGTCGCCAAAGGTGTATTTTCTTGTAGTGTCATTTTACTACATAGTGCAAGTTTGGCTCAAATCTAACCTAAGGTTTGTCCACCCCAACTATTAATGGGACATTGTTGCCTAGGCCTGAAATTAAAACTACCACACTAATCTTTGACTCTTTCACTACTAAAAAAAGGCATATCTTAGGTCACGAGACTTTCGCTATGATAGATTTAAAAAGAGTTAAATGTACATAATTTTATCTTCATGAATAAAGAAAATTTATTTTTTGTATGTTCAACCCCGTGATAACTAGCAAGGCTCGCCTTCCATCCTTCCACTAGTAAGGAGAGCTTTTTTTTTCATTAATAAGATACTATTTGATAATCTTAATATAGGTTAAAAGCATAATTTTATTTGTGCCAAAACTACTGTCGTAATGTATGACATAGTGATTAATTAAATTTTCATTTATCTCCCTAACTGTATGTATATATATGTGTGCGCTCACATGCGCATAGACGTTCAAAGTAGGATGCTATGACATTTATCATTATAAATTGACATATCATAGTCATGATTTCGATTTTAACAAGAATGATAAGATGTATGACTATCTATTAATGTCAACTCAAAATGAGGAAGGAAATTGAAGGGAAGGGATGGTTCTGAAAATGTCCTTTCTTTTCTTGAGTGCAATGTTAAACTAATACATGAAATCAACTAAGTGAGATAAAAGGATCCAAAAGAAAAGCTCCTCCTGACCCTGGATAGTGATAGAATGACACCTGCAAATATTACAACTTACTTATTTTTAGGTGTGGGGATTAAACTAAACTTTCATGTCCCTTTGGCAACTTTAATAAAATGCTTTACAAGGCGAGTAATTTTGATGCATAAGCACTTGATTTCTACAACAATATGTAACTAGGTTGTCAACACAAGCTTGTCTTTTGTGGGGAAGATTTCTACAAATTTTAAATGATCAGTTGACCTTACAATAGGTATTTATATATATATATATATATGTTATATATTGTGATTAGAGTAGAAATTAAATTAATTTACAAAAATGCTATGGATTATGAAAATATTTTTGAAATCTTTACTTGGACAGTGAGTATGTAAAATTAAAGTTAGTATGATGTAGGTAGGGGTGTAAAATTGGCCTGCGGGTCGGTGGGCCGGCCAAAATTAGGCCTGACTAGGCCCGGGCCCGAGCCTAGCTTAGGACTTTGGGCTTGGACTATATGTTTTACAATCCGGCCTACCTGGTCTAGTTTGTGGTCTGACCCATCGACCTGCTTTAGACTCATTCAAGACCCAGCTCGCCCGAGGTTTAGTGTCATTTTTGATGAAAAAAATAATTTTTTGGTGAAAAAAGATTAAAAAAATGATTAGGCTCGGCCCAAGCCCGGCCCACCAGTCCACTCGAGATTCGAATTCCTCATGTGCTTGGTTTTTTAGCCTGTGACTGGGCCTAAAATTTGGCGGGAACTCAAACGACCCGACATGGTTGGCCCGAATTTACACATGTAGGCCACACTTGCAAAGATTGTAAATCATTAAATTTGTTTTCTTCTTTTCAATTTATAGTTTTGCCGATTAACTAATTTGCTTTAAAAAGGATTTGAAGATGATTTGTTGGTACTATCAGACAATTAAGATTATTACTGTCTATACTTTCACTACTGAATGGATAATGATTCCACCTGCGGAGAATAACACTTCAGTGCAGCAAAAAAATAAAAAATAATAATAATAATAATAATTTTAATTATTAATATTTATAATATTCTTTTATTTTTTAAAAAATATTTTTCACTGGCATAGTGCTCGTTTGACTAAGATTTTGGAACTAAAAAAGTACAAAAAGACAAAATAAACTATATATGTCAATAAGACAAGCTATTTTGGGAAGTGGGTTAAAAACCACTTCCCAGCTTTTAACTCACTTCCCTCTCTCACAAAAAAGTCAAAAAGTAACTTTTAACCATCTTCCCAAAACACTCCAAAATACTACTTTTTACCCATAATCATTACACTTTTTCTCTCACAAAAGTCAAAAAAGTCCCAAAACAAAAATCAAAGGAAGCTAAAAAAATCTCAGACTAAAAAAGTTAGTTATAATAGCCAATGTCAAACAACCCTATGTGCAGGGCCGGCCCTGGGGCGTAGGCCACAAGGCCATGGCCTAGGGCCCCTCAAAATAGACTAAAAAATGGGCCTCCTCCTATTATAATTTAGTGTAATATATTAGATATGTTTTAAGTCTAAACAAATTAAAAAAAGCCTAAACTAACTTAAAATAAATTGACCCATTAAAAAATTAAAAGGCCATTCAAAAAAATTAGCATTATTATCCATTAAAAATAGATCCAAAAAAGGGGTCTCTCTTATTATAGTTTAGTCTAATATATTAAGTATATTTTAAGTCCAAAAAAAATTAAGGAAAACCTTAATTAACTTAAAATAAATTAATCCATTAAAAAATTGAAAGGCCCATTTAAAATAATTAGCATTGTTATTCATTGAAAATGATTTTGCAAAAAAATTAGATTATACAAGTATGATTGATTTATTTGCTTCTAAAAATGCAAGAAGAGTGAGGATCAAGCGATACTTATTAGTTATTGTAATGTAATGCTAAATATTTTTTGTGATTTTGACACAAATCTTTTGTCCTTTACTTTCAAATTTTTTTTTAATGCAATGAAAAAAAAAATGTGAAGGACCCCAAAAATTTATTAGTTGATTATCGACTTTGGGTCCCGAAAATCTCAGGGCCGGGCCTGCCTATGTGTCATTGTAATTCTCCCAAAAACCCAATAAAATGCCCTAGTTAATTCTAGACAATGAAAAGTGGTTAAATCACTTTATTATTTTTCACTTAAGATAAAAAATACAAAAACTCAAAAATTATTAACCAAACAAAGTGATTTAAATTTCTTAAAAAGTGGGTTTCTAATCACAAGAAAAATAAACAAATAAAAATTATTTATTGATATTTACAATATATTTTTTTTCTCGTAATTAGTAAATATTAAATGTAATAGTGATATTACGCGACAGTATCATCATTCAATGAGTAATCTTGATTTGTAACAATGTTGGGCTAGTGGAAAATAATGATTATTTCACTTAATCGCATTTGCGATTTTTTATTGACATATGGTATCACTATTGCAATTAATATATTTTTTCTCTAATGGATGTGAATGTCTATTTAATGGGTCGCTTAGTTTTTTAATGAGATCAAACTATATCAAATAAAATATTAATAATATAAGTAATTTTTTTTTATTTTTTTTATTTTTTATTTTTTATTTTTTATTTTTTATTTTTAGTTTTTTGATATCTTGATTAGTTGCAACATGCTGGCCAAGGCTGCGGCCTGTGTTGCAGCATGCTGGCTAAGGTTGTGGCATGCTGGCCAAGGCTGCAACGTGGGGACAACATGGAACACAGGAGTTACTTTGGGGTTCACCCAGTGCCATGAGGTGGTGAGACGAATATAGGCACACGATTCGGACCGAATTCCTTTTCGTTAGGTAGGCAACACAGGAACCTACACGAGGCAGAAGGCAAAATTTTGCATTCAAGTACGAATGAAGAGGAATGCACCAGAGGAGTTCGCTACACAAGCAGGGATCCATCCAACTTGCACAAACTAATCACAATTCACGTGCCACGACGTACACTATGCACCAGCCCCCCAAAACGATATGTACTAGTATTATTTTTTAATGTCATTTCCTATTTTTTTGCTATTTTTCTTGAACTTTTTGAATTTTTTAAATATTTATTTATTTATAAAAATAAAAATTAAATAAATAATTTTTTAAAAAAATTACTATGATTACAAGTGCCTCATCCTTTAATTACTGGATTCATTTCTACAATTTTTTTTAACTATTTTTACTAATTTTCATTATTTTTTAAACATTAAAATAGAAATAAAATAAAATAAAATATTCCGGTGACCAAAATTTTTTTTATAATGTCTTGATTTATTTTTTTGAGTTATGATTGAAAATTCGTGAAAGCAAACGTTACTTTGGAACCTATCAATTCATGACATCGCCCTCACCGCACATAATATCACAATTACATTCAACATTTACTCATAATTGAGACTAGATCCAATATTTACTCATTTCTTAGCCAGCTAATCAGCAACACAAGCATGTCTTATACTCATGAATATTGGGTACAATTTTTAATAATCCTTTTAAAATCCTAGCATTGCTCTTATATGAAAAGACAAAAAAAACATAACAAAAAGAACTGATTATTGGAGGGTACACAAAAATTGAATATAAATGTGATCTGATCATAGTTCTAAATATCGGCCGGTACGTACTGTACCAGCCGATTCGTACCGGAAAATTGGACCGCCGATTCAGATATGGACCAGTATATCGGTGGGAATGAAATTCACAGCCGTATCGTCCAATTCTCGATACGTATCGGCCTGAATCTGATACATGGAGCGATATAGTTCCGATACAGATTTTCCATCGCCGGTACAGATGAAATTGTGCTATGTTTAATGCTCTGTTTCTGTTTTGTTGTTTCTGCTTCTGTTTGTTGTTGTTGTTGTTCTATTGTTCGTCTTGAGTTGTTGGCTCCTATTCGAAGTCCAAAACCAGACCAACCTCTTTTGTCAACACACATCAATATTTCTTCAATTCTTTTGGATTCTTTGTATGCTGGTTTCTCTTCTTCTATTGGACTATTTACTAGTAACCAACCACTATATTCTTGGGTGAAGCTTTAACAAAAGTGGGTAACCACAGAACTTATGCAACTTGCAAGCTTCTTTCTATGCTCTGTTTATGTTTCGCATTTCAAAATTTTTTTTTTTTTTTTCTGTTTCGTAATTGCCTTTGTAAGCCACCGTTTTGCATTTTTTAGAGAGAGAGGATAGATTTTTTTTTAAGCCACTGTTCTGTACCTTTTTAAGCCATTGTTTAGTTTTATTTATTTATTTGTTTATACACCTATACCTCTGTTTATATTAATATATATATTTGTTTTTTTCTCAGTTGAGCAAGGGAAAAAAGACAAGAAAAATAAATATTGAAATCAAAATCAAGGCTAAAAGTGCTCCTACATATCAAAATTTTGATAAAAATATGATAAATTAAGTCTGAAAGAGTAAAAAAAATACATAAAATTAAGTTTTAGAGGGATTGTTAATAATTTTTAAAATTTCACAGCATCGACATCCGATTCCCGATACGTACCGGTCGATACTACCGATACCGATACTCCACGACCGATACCGTTACATTACCCGATACCGCGATTTAGAACTATGGATCTGATCAGAGGGTTATTAATATCCGATCAACTTAATCTTTTGTAAAAAATATTTTATTTAACATACTTTAAAAAGTGAATGGTTCAAATAATTGATGTGAAATCCAAAATGACCCCATTATGTGCACAACAATGACTGTTATGCATGGCACACAGCAATGGCTATTTGCAACAATATTTCTGTTGTTCAGGTGCCCCTAAATTTGGCACCCTAAACATTTCCTATGCCGTTAAACTTTGGGCACAAAGAAATCATATTAACAAAGATCATCGCTTTTTATACAACTCCCATACACAAGAAAAATTTACATGGAACACATGAATTAATAGACTTATGCCATACATGCAGAAGGCTTGCACCATCATAAAAATAAAATTATTTTTTCACTGCTCCACTAAAAATGCAATTCCCTCTAAATTTTAAATATTTTTTCAAGATGCCTAACTTTTCCACTATAAGAAACATGAAGTGGTAGTGTATATCACAGTTGTCTCTCCAAGAGTTCACTAGGTGTGAGAAACTTCAAAAAAATAATGGGCTCCCTTACACAACACAAGCTTCCTATTATAGATTTCACTAAAGAAAACTTGAAGCCTGGTACAAGTTCATGGGACAAGACAAGTAAACAAGTCCTTTCTGCCCTAGAAGAGTATGTCTGTTTTGTAGCAGTATATGATCATGAAGTTTCATTAGAGCTTCATGATAAAGTTTTCAACAAGGTGGAAGAGCTGTTTGAACTCCCCACAGCTACCAAAATGCAAAACAAGGCAAGTATACCTTTGTATGGCTATGTGGGTCAAACCCCCAGTCTCCCTCTCTGTGAAAGCATGGGCATTGATGGTGCAAATATACTTGAAGGAATTCAAAATTCACTAATAACATGTGGTCCAATGGACATGATGATTTTAGGTATAATTCATTCTATTTTCTCATACTAACTTTTGTGTATGGCTTGATGATTATTCTTAGGAACAGAACACGTAGTCAAAGCTTTTTTTAAAAAAATCTATGTAAAGTGTGTATGTGTTTTTATTTATTTATTTATTTTTATTATTATTTTTTTAAAAATTTATTTTATCGGCGAAGGGTTTTCTATAATTTTTGCTTACAGTTTATAAGGTAGAAATAGTTTTAATAAATTGATTATTGATAAATAGAAGAAATGAGTACCTTTATGAAAGTACATCTGATAAATTTTCTCATTCACAGAACCTATTTGGTGTAGCTTATAGGGCATGTTTATATATTATTTAATTTTTTATTTTATTTTGAGAGCTTTTGTTAAAGTGTTTGATGTATCTTCTACATACAAATAAAATAAAAATAACTTCAATAAGTTTTAAAAAATATAATTATTGGGATGGGAGAAGGAGGATATTCTTAACTCATACTTTTTTATTGTTAATTTTTAACTTGGGCTTGGACTGTATGTTTTACAATCCGGCCCACCTGGTCCAGCCTATCGGCCCGCTTTACACCCATTCAAGACCAGGTCCGTCCGAGGTCCGGTGTCACTTTTGATGAAAAAAATAAAATTTTGGTGAAAAAAGATTTAAAAAAAAGAGAAGAGATCAGGATCGGCCCAAGCCCAGCCCGTCAATCCACTCGAGGTCCGAATACCCCATGTGCCTGGTTTTTGAGCTCGTGACTGGGTCTAACATTTGGCGGGAATCCGAGCAATCTGACATGGGCCGGCCCAAATTTACACATATAGGCCACACTTGCAAAGATTGTAAATCATTAAATTTTTTTTTCTTCTTTTCAATTTATAGTTTTGCCCATTAACTTAATTTGCTTTAAAAAGGATTTGAAGATGATTTGTTGGTACATGAATCATGAAAAAAATATCATAAAAATGATTATGAAAGATTCTCTACCTTTAGATTACACCTATAATAAAACACCACGCACTAATCAAATAATGAAAAATTTTCATGATATATTTCATGATATTTTTTTCATAATCCCTAACATTATTACTGTCTATACTTTCACTACTGGACGGATAATGATTACACCTTCGGAGTGGAGCAAAAAAAATAATAATATTAATTTTAATTATTAATATTTATAATATTCTTTTAATTTTTTAAATATTTTTCACTGACATAGTATCAGTGTAATTCTCCCAAAAACCTAAGAAAATGCCCTAGTTAATTCTAGACAATGAAAAGTGGTTAAATCACTTCATTATTTTTTACTTAAGATAAAAAATACAAAAACTCAAAAATTATTTTTAAAAATTATTAACCAAACAAAGTGATTTAAATTTCTTAAATAGTGGGTTTCTAATCACAAGAAAAATAAACAAATAAAAATTTATTTATTGATATTTACAAAATATTTTTTATCGTAATTAGTAAATATTAAATGTAATAGTGATATTACGCGACAGTATCATCATTCAATGAGTAATCTTGATTTGTAACAATGTTGAAAATAATGATTATTCACTTAACCGCATTTGTAATTTTTTATTGACATATAGTATCACTGTTACAATTAATATTTTTTTTCTTTAATGGATGTGAATGTCTATTTAATGGGGTCGCTTAGTTTTTTAATAAGGTCAAACTATATTAAATAAAATATTAATAATATACGCAATTTTTTTTTTATAGGGTTTTGATATTTTGATCAGAGCTGGAAACCTATCAATTAATGGCATCACCCTGACCGCCACATAATATCACCATTACATTCAATATTTACTCATAATTGAGACTAGATCCAATATTTACTCATTTCCTAGCCAGCTAATCAGCAACACAGGCATGTCTTATACTCATGAATATTGGGTACAATTTTTAATAATTCTTTTAAAATCCTAGCATTGATCTTATATGAAAAGACAAAAACATAACAAAAAGAAGTGATTACTGGAGGGTACACAAAAATTGAATATAAATGTGATCTGATCATAGAGTTATTAATAACCGATCAACTTAATCTTTTATAAAAAATATTTTATTCAACATACTTTAAAAAGTGACGGTTCAAATAATTGATGTGAAATCCAAAATGACCCCTTCATGTGCACAACAATGACGGTTATGCATGGCACACAACAAAGGCTATTTGCAACAATATTTCTTGTTCAGGTGCCCCTAAATTTGGCACCCTAAACATTTCCTATGCTGTTAAACTTTGGGCTCACAAAGAAATCATATTAACAAAGATCATCGCTTTTTACACAACTCTAATACACAAGAAAAATTTACATGGAGCACATGAATAGACTTATACCATACATGCAGAAGGCTTGCACCATCATAAAAATAAAATTATTTTTTCACTGCTCCACTAAAAAATGCAATTCCCTCTAAATTTTAAATATTTTTTCAAGATGTCTAACTTTTCCACTATAAGAAACATGGAGTGGTAGTGTATATCACAGTTGTCTCTCCGAGAGTTCACTACGTATGAGAAACTTTAAAAAAATAATGGGCTCCCTTACACAACACAAACTTCCTATTATAGATTTCACTAAAGAAAACTTGAAGCCTGGTACAAGTTCATCTGACAAGACAAGTAAACAAGTCCTTTCTGCCCTAGAAGAGTATGGCTGTTTTGTAGCAGTATATGATCATGAAGTTTCATTAGAGCTTCATGATAAAGTTTTCAACTAACCCAAGGGGTTGTGGCATTGTGGTAAGGCCTTGGGGTTTAAGCCCCAAGGTCACAAGTTCAATTCCCTTCTTGGGCCAATCTCCTGGGCGAAGCACTGTTGGTTAGGAGGTTGGACCTCAAGTTGTCTAGTCAGCATTTGGTGTAGGTTCAATGCTCCCCCGCTGTGCGAGTCCTGACTTAAGCGGAGCTTGTCTTGGGAGGTCGGGACAAGTTCTCAGGTTATAGTCTCCTCGCTCGCTGTGCGAGTCCTGACTTAAGCGGAGCTTGTCTTGGGAGGTCGGGGCAAGTTCTCAGGTTATAGTCTCCTCGCTCGGAACGGCTAACAGGACACCTTAGTGATCTCTGCAAGGGGCGCTGCCTTGGACCTGCGGGAGGGTAGGGAGGATTTTTCTGTAACAAAAAAAAAAAAAAAGTTTTCAACAAGGTGCAAGAGCTGTTTGAACTCCCCATACCAAAATGCAAAACAAGGCAAGTATACCTTTGTACGGCTATGTGGGTCAAACCCCGAGTCTCCCTATCTGTGAAAGCATGGGCATTGATGGTGCAAATACAAAGGAATTCAAAAATTCACTAATATCATGTGGCCCAATGGAAATGATGATTTTACGTATAATTCATTCTATTTTCTCATACTAACTTTTGTGTATGGGTCACGACTCGCTCCCGTACTCAAGGGTTAAGTATCGTGATGGCGAGTAACTGAGGTTACCTCCGGTCAATTCATAAACAAACAAATAAATGCGAGCAGAAGTAATATTTAAGTGAGGATACCAAAATAATCATCAGAGCTTCTATTTTTATTACAAAATTTATTGACCCAAAAAGGTCGATATTTACATATATAAAAATAACATAAAAGTGTTGTGTGTGTCTATTTCGCAGCCCCGCATCTAAGACTTTCCAAAAGCTATTTCTGAATTGTATTGTTTCTTGAAAATTGGTAAACAACTATAAGCACGAGAAATATTATACCAAGAGTATAAGGGACACGAAATAACCATGGATAGTTAGTTAAGCCAAAACATTTACATAACTCAGTTTGGTTAATAAATTATTGGTAAACAAATCATTTAAATGGCAGAAACTTAAATACAGAAATTATGTAAATAAATAGTCATAACCATGGTACAGAACAGATCAGAACAGAGGTCACAGAAGTGACAGTCAGAACAGAGGTACGGACTCAAGAGGTGGCTGGTACGGACTATAGAGGTGGCTCCCACAATAGTGTAGCACTTATCTCCGCACAGCACTTTGCTCTGCACAGGACATAGGTCAATGGATCCATGACAAACAAAGGACTACAAAGTGGTCAAATAGAGGCCAATGGTTATTTAAATCCCCCAAGGCATGGGACTCCTGTGGTGGTACTTACAAAACATAATTATTTATAAGGTTATAGTCAATATTCTTTAAAATATAAACAAACATATCCATTGGTTTCATTTTAAGCAAATATGGTTCAGAAAATAATCCACGTAATTCAAATATTAATATAATTTATAATACTTTATAAAACACAATTTGTATAAAATAAATATGATAAGTCAAAACATACGTAAAATACATTATAATAACTCAACATATAATATAATTCACCTTAACTTTAATACTTCACTCTTTCTTTTCACTATTAAAGACCTTTTCGACTTTTATTATTTTCTCCTTTCATCTCTCTTTTCTTTTTCCTTCCTCTTTTCTCTCTCTCTTTTTCCCTTTGCAGTCGTCCCATTTATAAGGAGGCAAGCCCGGTCATTGCATACCACGTGTCCACAGCAATCTTCATAAGATTTGGATTGAAATCTTTTTTTTATATCTATAGCTATCTTAAGAATAATTAAGATAATTGCACTTTAGCTTAATTTTTTAATATAATTATATAAATAAATTAATTTTAATTAAATTACACTCTATTATATATTAATAGAAAATTAATTATTTATTTTATTATCACACCTATTATTATTATTATTATCAATATTATTATTATTATTTATATTTTGACTCCTAAACTTTTAATAATTATATTATTTTACAAAATTACACATAATAATATATAATAAATTATATATTTTTCTAACTGTGATTAAATAATATTAGTATAAATTTTACAGAATAATTAAAAATTTAGATTGTTACAGTATGACTTGATGATTATTCTTAGGAACAGAAAAAGTAGTCAAAGCTTTTTTAAAAAAAATCTATCTCAAAGTGTGTGTTTTTCAAATTTTATTTTATCAGCGAAGTGTTTGCTGCAAATTTTAATAAATTGATTATTGATAAATAGAAGAAATGAGTATTTTTAATTTTTGTTTTTTTTCTAGTTTTTTAAGAAAGTACATCTGATAAATTTTCTCATTTACAGAGCCTATTTGGTGTAGCTTATAGGGCCTGCTTATATATTATTTAATTTTTTATTTTATTTGAGAGTTTATGCTAAAGTATTTGATGTATCTTCAATATACAAATAAAATAAAAACAATTAAATAAGTTTTAAAAAATATAATTATTGGGATGGCAGGAGGATATTCTTAACTTATACTTTTTTATTATTAATTTTTAACTTGAAAGAACTTAAACCAAAAAAGATCAAAATATTTTTCTATGATCAATTTCTGTGTATGTGCGCGTAATTATTGTTAAACTTTCATTTTTTCAATTTTATTTTTTGCTTTTTTATGTTGATTCTTGGGTATTAGTGAAACAATGCACCCATTTTCAAAGACAATACAAAAGTTGGAACAAATGGTGGTGAGGATGGTGTTTGAGATGGTGCAGAGAAACACTACAAGGAGGCATATCTGAAGTCAGCATCACACCTGTTTAGAGTGATGATATACAGAAAACCAGAGGAGAATGAGAGTAAGATGGGATTAGTATCTCACACAGAAGTTATTATTTCTTGCTTACTTTTATTGATATTATACTTTTAAATGAAGAGGAAATCGTAAATACATAGGACAGTTACAAAATAATTACATTATATATGAATTTTTTTCCTAGTGCAACTTTAATACATATAAAAGATTTGCACCAAATACATAAATAGACTTGCACTATATACACACGAAGCTTGTTCAACTATTTTGAATCAAATATGAGCGATTTGGGCATCATTTGACAGCCTTGAAAAATCAACAAAATTATTACTTTGTCACCAAATGATCAAATTGTGCCATAAACTTGCTGTCAATAATCACCCTATCCTACCTTTATTACCCACCCGTTTTATCTATAATTTAATTTTGAGAAAATTACAACCAAAAAAAAATAAAAAAAAAATCAAGGTTTGATTCTCTTATAACAAAATAAATCCTTATTTTTTAATTTTATTAATTTAAACTCTAATAATTTATTTTCAATCTAAACAATTTATTTATTTCTATCAAGTAAAAACAAATGGGAAAAAAGATATTTTAGTTATTATTAAACTCACAAAAAATGGTATTTCAAATATTTTATGTATCTATATCTGCATTGAGTTTAATGACTAATTTTTTTTATCAGTTTAACTTAACTGAAATAAACGGATGGTTTAGATTGAAAACAAATCAAAATATTATAGTTTAAATTGATAACATTAAAAACTCAAAATTTATTTTGTTAAGATATTTATAATTTTTCCTTTAATTTTATTGTTTTATATAATGTTTCTAAAAGATTAGAAGTGACGCATCATTATTATTATTATTATTATTTTGTTGAGCTAGGCATGGAGCAATGACAGACTTCATGCTCCGAGTCACCGAGTCACCATGAAAGGGGACAAAGACAGATACACACTTGCACAATTCTCAATGATGAAAGAGATTGTGGAAACACCAGAAGAGCTAGTTGATCAGGAACACCCCTCTCAGTTTAAGCCCTTTGATCATTTTGTGTATGTTGAATTTTATGGTAGACCAGAGAATAGATGTTGGAGAGTGCTATCAGAACCTACTGTGGCATTTGATTTGATGTATATGTCTGTTGATCCAATCCAATGGGAACTTGATCTGTATTAAATTTCTATATCTGTATAGTATAATCCAATGGAACTTGGTGGTGTGTTATCTTTGTAAAAATCAAGGTTGTGTGGTCTTTCATGTATCTATTCTGTGTAAGTTCTTAATGCATTTCTTAGAATAGAAAGTGTGTTGTAATATCAAGTGTAAATTAGATCGGTTGTTCCTGTATCTTAGTAGCCCTGTATATGAGATGTTTTGGGAAGATGATTTCAAAAAAAAAAAATGTTAATAATTATAGCCAATTAGATCAAATTACGACCCCAAAAAAAAAAAATTCAAAAATCAAAAATATAAATGGGCTCTAATCTAGTCGTCCCAAACCTGCTTCTAATAGAATGTTTAAATTTCAAGTCTGCCACCCACTTAACTCAATAGATATAAACTAATAATTTTTTTTTTTCAACTCTTGAATTGCAATTAAATTATTTAGACCATTTTAATAATTATTTGAATTTGAAATATTAACAAAATTTAATTATAAAATAAATATGATTTTTTAAAAAGTGTTTTAATTTAAAGGGGAAATTTCAAATCAATGTATAAGTTAAAAAATAATTACAAATTAATGGTAAACTTTATCAATATTAATAATTAAAATTATAAGTTTTTTCACACATATGTAATAATCTTTTGCAAGTACCATAATTTTTCCTAATTTTTTTTAGATAGGGAAATTTCCCATAATTTAAATTCCAAAAAGAAGTATATATATGTTCTTTATCTTTATTATTTCTCTATTTTTTTATTTTTATTTTTATTTTTATTTTTGAGTAAACTGGAACATTCATAGAAGAAACTTTAATAGGGATGACAATGGGTCCGATGGCCCTCCCAACCTGTCCAATTCAGTCTAATACTTTTAAAGTTTGAAAAAAATATTTAGCTTATAAGATTGAGTTGTATTAAAATTTTGAACATATTTAATTTTTGGTCTGGCTTGTGATAAACAGTTTTTGCCCAGCCTGGTCCGTCCATTTATAAAATTATATTATGTAGTTAAAAAAAAAAATTGACACTTCCATACTCGGTCCTTTTTAGTCAAAGTTAGCCCACAAATTTGAAGCCCAGTTTCATAGATCTGTTATGGTTTGGGCCTTGTAAAGGCCATTGAGAATATTTTAGTCCTCCTCGAAATGGTTGGACTACTGGGACCAACATGGGCCTGGAATTCAGGTTGAGGTTTTTTTTAATATTTTTTTTTATTGGTTTTTTAAGATAGATCAAGTTGAGTTTGTGATTAGGTCTCGTAAAAAGGGCCCATTTCTATGACCCAGCACCCATTATATGGTAGCAACAAGATGAAGATTATGAGCACCTAAACCATAAGGTGACATCAAAATAGTACTATTTATTATTAGTTTGTGATAAGTTGACATTATGGTGACTCAATGTGTATGTTGTTTGGTGGACAATTATTTTTAAGGTAATGTTATACAAACAAAATTTTTGAAGAGAAATATCACATAGAATTACATGATCTTTTAGGATCCTTTCATTTCTAGCTAAAACATACATCTTTATGGTTTATAATTACAAACATATCATCCGTTTGGATTAGTTGGTAATAACTAACGGATAAGAGATGATTTAGATAATTTAATTACTTTTTTTTCTTCCCTTTTTCCTTTCATTACTGGCCACCTCCCATCCTTATTGTCGTCTATCACCATACCTCATATTCCCTAACCCACCACCATCCCTCAATCATTTTTCCCGTCCACCCTTACCCTTCCCTTTCCCCAGTTCACTGCACCCATTTCCTTCCTTATAAATAATAGATGATTAGGATTGATGCCATTTTAAAAGTTAAAGATTTAAATTAAAATAATTAGAGTTTAATTTATTACGGAGATCAAACTCTAAATTATTTTTATAATTTCTCTAAAATTCTATTTGTAAATCACTTTAAACAGGTGTGGAGAGAGAAGCAATAAGGGTCAAGTGAAATCTTACTAATGGAAGTCAATCCCAAATTTAAAAAAAAGAACAAAAAGAAAAGGGGAACTGACCCAAAGGTCCAAGCCCAACATATTATGCCCATTTAGCCCCAAAACAAATTCAATACAATACTCCATTAAGTCCTCAAATTATCAATCAGACGAAAATACCCACACATATCATCCAATTTACACACGCGCAACCTTCACCTACGATCATCTCACACCAGTCCGATCAGTACACTGTCACATCTCCGCCGCTCGACTCTGCATTCTCAGTAATCTATCTCTCCACTGTTCGGCTCCACTACCTTTGAAACCATACCCTAACCATAAAACGAACCCATTTATCTTCTCCAATCGACGACTCTCACCAACATAACACGAAGCCATTTATCTTCTCCAATCGACGACTCTCAACAACACGAAGAACCATCACGACTCTAAAGAAATTTCATAGTTCCTGACTTCCGATTCACAGAAATGGGGAAAAAAAAGTAATATCTCTCCTCACCTATTATTTTTCATTCAAATTTGTACATTATTCTTTGATATTTTGTATATATCATACCGTTTCAATAACACTTTCATAAAAAAACCTTGTAAAACACATTTTACATACTTCAAAATGTTTAAACCTTCTTTTATATATAATCCCTTGTTTTAAAACATTCTAGTCCCCTGTTTTAAAACATTCTAATCCCTTGTTTTTACACATAAATTCCTATTTTTACATATTCAACTCCTTGTTTTTATTTTTGTTGTTGTTGCTTCTTCTTGTGTTAAATATTGGCTTTTCTTCTTCGTATTGTTACTACATTTCGTTGAATACTTAATCTTGTTGTTGTTATTATTTTTGTTTACAAAATACAATAGGCTGTTCTTATTGTTGACAGTGTTTATAAAATGAAACATCAGACAGTTTCATCTATAAGTAACATATTTAAATTTATTCAAACTGCAAATGAAACTGCAAAATTACACAGTTTAATCACTATTTAAAACAAATAGGTAACTATTATAAAGTGCAAATCAAACTGCCAAATTATACAGTTTTATAACTATTAACAACAAATAGACATAACTTCATATTAAACTACAAAATTATACAGTTTTGTCACTATATTACTCATGCCCTGCTGTTGCTTTCATTTTTTCAGAAATAGTTGTTAGAAGATATTGGAAGAAACAAACCAATATGCCTAAAAATCCAATAAGGGATTTAAGTATCTCCATTTTTGACAGTCCTTCACCTGTATCCACTGAAATGTCACCAACATCTCCCCGTCCACAAAAAACCAACCACTATAACCAAAAAAACCCAAAAAACAACCACACTACCTACAAGGAAAAGCCCAAGAACTACACCACAAACCACACCCACACAATAAATACCAACCACACCTCCAACCACCAAAAAAACAAACAAAAGAAAGCCAACAAAAAAAAAAGAAGCTCCTCCAACCAAAAAAAGAAAGCTCCAAGAAAGCCAATCAACTCCCGAAACAAAAACCAAGGCATCAAAAGGAAAAAAAGGAGCAGTCCTGCAAAGAGAGTCCAACAGTTTAATTACCGTTCCAACATCGGAACGGTAATCAAACTATTGAAGGGGGTCAAATTCACAAAAGCCCAACAGACAGAGTTGCAAAAAATCCCTTTTTGGCCCATTATAAATACTCTCTCCTTAACACAACTGAAGGCCTCTTGGTACAGATGCTATAATTCCATTGTAGCAGAAATGACAACACTCTATAACAAAAAAAAGAGAACATTTATACTTGGCCAAAAGGAAATGAAACTCGAAAACAGTGATGTAAGACTCATTTTTGGTATCGACTGTGGAGAAGACAGCATCACCACCAAATCCTATGCAAGACCAAAGGATTTTGAGCTTGCATTTTACAAACGAAATGCAAATCAGTCAAGAGATTGGATGCCAAGTCATTGACCAAAATGTTTCAACAAACAAAAAAAAGAAAATCAACCAATGATCGTCAAGATCTTACAAGGGTCATCACCTTTTACTTGTGCCTGAAACTTCTCATGCCTACAACAGGCCATACACTCAGTTGGAGTTTCCTCAACTATGTTGACAATCTCAACAACATCAAGAAGTACAATTCGGTTGAGGCAATAAAAGACACACTGATGAATTCAATGGCAAATGCAAAAAACAATCCAAGACATGTCACTGGATGCGTCATGTTACTCTTGGTAAACATACTACTCAACTACTTCACATAAAAATATCAAACATCCAACTATTTCAAACTATCTAACATATTTCAATTTTTTTTTTTTTTTTTTTTTTTACAGTACTGTACTGTGAGCATGGTAAACTTCTCCGACCATCCAACAAAGAAGACTTCCAAGATTTATGAAGTGGAACCTTGGCAAAATTACTCCAAATGGAAACACATCAGCCTTGCTGACTTTGAAAAGGTATTCAAACTCTTCTATACTCTCATAGCACAAATCTATTCAACACTCCTTTCATAGTTATTATAGTAACAATCATGTTATGAAATTGTAAAATTTTACAGTTTCAAACAACATATTTTCAACACTTAACTCACATTACTCACAGTACAAATCATGTTATGAAACTGACCAATTTTACAGTATTACTGATATATGCCACATTGTTCTAATGCAGGTTGACCAAAGTGCTTTAATCCCAACTGAACAAGAAATACAGTTATTGCATATCAATCAAAGCACATCAACAGACTCTTCAGCAAAGAAACATGACCAGAAAAAGGACAATAAGCGAAAAAAACAAACAAAAGCAAAAAAAAAAAAAACAAAACAAAAACCTTTTAAACAGTGATAATGATGACTTTCTTGAAGAAGAACACCAATCAAAATCAGAACAAGAACAACAACAAAAAAGAAAAAAAAGAAAGAAAAGAAAGCAAGAACCACAAGAAGAAGTAGAAAGTGATGAACAAGAAGAAGAGAGTAATGAAGAAAAAAAAACAAGAGAAGCAGAAGAAGAAGAAGTTGATGAACAACAAGACAATGATGAAGAAGAAGAAGAAGAAGATAATGAACAAGAAGACACTGATGAAGAAGAAGGCTAACAACAAGAACAAGAAGAAGAACAAACAAACCAACAATAATAAGTCAATGAACAAGAACTGACAGACCAACAACATGGAAAAAAAAAAAAAAGAACAAGTAAAACAACAAGAAGAAAAAAGGACAGAACAACAAGAAAAACTTTAAGAGAAATCTGACACATTTCATGCACAAGGTAAACTCTTGTCTAATACTGAACCAAACTGTAAAATTTAATTAAAGTAACCAAAACAAAATCCAACATTTTTATAGGTGATGACCAAGCATAAACATCAACCAAAGAGGACGATAAGGACAAACTCATAGCAGCCATGAGAGCACAAATGCAAGAAATGGAACAAAAATTCATGGCTGAATTGCGTAGAAAATGAAGACCAATTAAAGGAAATGTTCGCCAAAAAAACTAGAAGTCCCTAACAAAGATCAATGGTCAAGAGAATCAAACAAAAGTCAAGAAAACAAACACATAAGCTAGATTTTAAATACCAACCAATGACAAAAGCCAAAAAAGATACAAGGAACAAGACAGAAGCTGCTGCTGATGTACCCAAGCCAACAGAGGGTACCGATGAAGAAAAAGAGAAGAAGAATGAAAAGAAAAAAGAAGAAATCGAAACAGAGAAAGAACCTGTTACTAAACCCGAGCCAAAAGAGGGTGCTCATGAAGCAAAAGAGTAGGGGAAAAAAAAGATGAAAGAAGATATCGGCCAAGAGAAAGAAGGTGCTGCTGAAACCAAGCCAAAAAAGGATGCCAATTAAGAGAAGACACAAGTTCAAGTATTGGAAAGTGATGATGATTTCAAGGAAGAATCAATCCACAACAAACTACTTGCCATTTCATGCTGTAAAGCAAACAAGGTTTGGCATAACCTATCCAAAAAAGACCAAGATTAAATTCAACTCATTAACGGCACACAATCAAGTACTTGTGTTTAATCTGGCAGCGAAGATGAAAATTGCATATATTTTTCAGATAAATGCAGATTGACCAACAAGGAAGCCTTATATGGGAATGTAGGTCTCCAACTGCATAATTTTACAGTTTCTGTTCATATTCAATAACCTATTCCACAAACCTAAAACATTCTCATATATAACATATTTCAGGTTATTGATGTCTTCGCAGAAATGAAATTGGCACTCCAACCATCAATTGAAGAATTTGAGAAACATGATCTAGCGTTTGCAAGAAATCCATACGCAGGAAGATCTTACGTTTTCTCAACACTCATTAATGTAATCAAAACTATTAACATACCTTTCAATATTATTCAAACTGCAAAATTTTCTACTTTCTTAAAATGTCTTACTACATACTTTTATAACATATTTCAAACATATATAAATTACAGACTTCACTACAAAACAAGATTAGGCACTGAGAGAAAAAAATGATGGATAGCCATTTTCCAGAAGTAATGAAAAACAGATATATCCATTTCCTAATCAACCACGACAACTATTGGACAATTGTGGTCTTTGACAATGCTGATGAGATATGGAGGCACTATGACTCTTTGAGGCCAGAAAAAGATTGTCACAACAAGCACTTTGAAATTGCGAAGGAAATTGTAAGTTAAATAAAATTTCCTACTTAGTTCCATTCCTTTCAAAACATCTCAACACATTACTATAACTAACAAAAACACCCACTAACTATTTTGCAGTAACAACATCAACTGAGATGGAATAAAGCATTATTCAGTAATCAAGGAAACATGTTATCATCTCAAGAGTGCGAGACAGTAATTGCATTAACTGAGGAATGCCCACAACAAACCCCACACTCATAAGATACAAACTCAATAACTAATGTTTCAATATGTTAAATTCTGTAGTTTTACCTAACTTATTAACTTCATCTAAAACTTTGCAGGAATGATTGTGCAATCGCCGTCTGCAATGTTATCAACCAATATATCAACTGGCAATCTGTGCAGAAATCACTTCGACCAACTGAGTGGGTCAAATTTCGAGCAGAAATCATCAGTCAATTCCTCAATGACAAGAATCGATCTTGGAAACTCGAGCACTACCAAATGTTATTAAAACATACCAAACCATAGAAATAATGAACAAACTTCTTGACAATACAAATACTCATGTGAACATATTTTTGTATTGTTTATTATTATTTTTATTATTTTACATGTGACAAATACTTTTTATGCTTTTGGGAATTGATTTTCTTGTGGTTATCGTGGTAAAAATAATTGTTGTCATTGATATTGTTGTTGCTCTTATTGTTGTTATTATTATTGTTGTTGTTCTTCTTGTGCTTATTATTCTTGTTTGTGTTCTTCTGCTTATTATTGTCGTCACATTTGTGGTTGCATATAAATTCATACAAGAAAGGTTGTTTCTAATAATTCTTTAAACTACAAAAATATGCAGTTTCATCAAGTTGTTTCTAATAATTCTTAAAACTACAAAATTATGCAGTTTTATCAAGTTGTTTCTCATAATTCTTAAAACTGTAAAATTATGCAGTTTAATCGCTCAAACAAAAATTATGCTACACAATTATGCATCCAATTTCATGACTCAACAAATAGATGAACTACATTTCAAAATTGAAAATAAAACTGTAAAATTATATAATTTTGTCACTACGAAATATTAAATAAATATATCATGTAGTAAAACTGCAAGATTATACAGTTTCAATAAGAAATTTTTAACAACCTTCTCAACATTCCACAAAAATAAAACCAACTAAATCCACAAAAAAATAAAAATAAAAACAAAACTGTTACAAAACAATTTCAATAACTAAATAACACATCAAAAAAGAAAAAAGAATGCAACCAACTTTATTCATTACTTCCATAATACCAAGTATCACATTTTATTATCATAATTCCTCAACTTCAAATACAAATCCAAAAGAATAGACTAGGGCCTCAAATAGCAGCCTTGCACGTCTTCTTATTGTGATTTCCATATTTCAAGTACCTATCACACTTGATTTGCTTTATATTCTCATCCCTAGAAGGTATCCTCTTCTTCTTGTTCCATCCGAGTTGCTTCTTCGTTATAGGAGGTTTGATAATCGAACTACCGGCACCATCAAAATCAAATCTCTCACTTGAAGGCACTGGATAAATAGATTCCTTGTATGACTCTCTAAAACAATCCACATGAAAAAAGGATCAATGAAATCATACATATCTCTACCACTACTACGCAAAGTATGTACAGCATGACAACAAGGAAAACCATTCAATTTCCATTCATGGCAAGAACAAGTCCGTCTACTAATATCAACATAAAAAGAAATAAAAGAATGAACCCCAAACACTGTATCATTAGCAACAATCACATCTCAAGACTTAGCTAGCTTCAAAGAGTCTAAAAATTTCTTTTTCATAACTGGACACAATTTGGTAGTCCATCTTTTAGATTCAGCTCTTTTATTAGACAATTGAGTCATGATTTGAACCCTAATCATATCAACCATACAAGTAATAGACAACTCACAGGGCCCCACCAATCCAATTATTGTAAGACTCGGCAGCATTAGATGCCATCTCACCATATCATTTCCCTTTAAAAAATGCATTGGCCCACTTATCATTTTGCAAACCATCCAACATACCATCAACTTTACCATTCCCAACAATACGCCTCAATTTCTCCATATAATGTTGGAAAGAAGCAACAGTTGGCTCATAAGCACATTTAACTAATATTTTCATCAAAGTTAGCTTATAGTTAGTACGAAGTCTCACCAATTTGTCAATGAAATTTCTCTTCAAATGGTTCAAGCAATATGCATGATGTGCATTGGAAAAAACCACTGAAAGAGCGTCTAGCAATCCATGTTGACGGTCAAACACAAAGGTCAATCTTCGGCCTGAACCAACAGCTTTTAACAACTGACTTAAAGATTTTTAGCGTCAACAATCGCAAAAGCCAAAGGAAACAGGCCTGAAAACAAAATAATATGAAACTGCAAAAATTAATAGACTCACAATACAATAACAGAAACCAAAATCCACCAATTACCAAAACACATTGACAAACCAAAACTATACCAACTGTAAATAAATACATACCTTGATTACTATCCTTTGATGTTGCTGCAAGCAAATGCCCCTTGTAATGCCTCTTCAAGAATGTACCGCCAACAAACAACAACGGACGACAAAATTGAAAGCCATACAAACATCTATGAAATGCCACAAACAATCTCCGAAAACACCCACTACTTTCATCCACATCTAATTCAGACACACTTCCAGGATTTGTTCTCATACCCATCTCAAGGTACCATCGAAGTTGGTCAAAAGAAGTTGCAAAATCACCAAACAACCCACTTCTTGCCTTATCAACTCCTAACCATGCAATCCGATAAGAAACATCTATACCATATTGCTTCTTCAACTTTTTTTTTTTTTAACTTTAATAGGACGAGTCAACGGATTATCACTAATATCATAATGCACAATATTAGACACAAGTCTAGAACCAACCATTTTGCTACAAGATCTACGAGTAACAACCTCACAAGTATCCACATTAGCTAACTTTATAATAATAAAAAATACCGAAATTCATCAACACCCTTCTATGCACAAACTATTTACAACTCGTAGACGACTTCATCATACATTCCGCAGTTACTCTTGTTGTATCGTTCTTTAAATAATTCACTGTAAAACCACACTCAGCTGCATACTTAGCCAATGCAATGCGGAATGCCAGTACTCCACCTTCAAATTCTTGACCAACACTGTGTATAATCCCCTTCCAACCAACAGACAACAAAACTCTCTCTGGTTCTAGATAAAAACTAGGCAACAAACTACCAAAATTATCACAATTGTTAACCAAAGAACTCTTACAAATTACAGAATCAATCCTAGAAGAATTATCATCAACCTTCACAATTCTCCTATCACCTACAACAACATCAACAACACGAGAACCACTACAACCTACTATTGACATCATATTCTCCAAATCATCATCATATTCAACAATACAATTAGAATATCCAAGAATAGAGAAAAACAAACAAAAGTTATCAACACTCAACTCTTTGAACTTTGCAAATATTTTCTCAACAACTTCATGATAACTACATCCCTCACTAATCTTAATAGCAGCACAAGAATTACTGTATTTGCACATTAACATGAAACACCCCTTCATACTACAAAATCACAAACCAGCAAACAATTGTTTACAGATTTCAAATTGTAAAATTATACAATTACAACATATCAGTATCAACACTTCACAATTCATAATTTCAAACTGCAAAATTATACAGTTACAACATATCAGTATCAAAACTTCAAAATTCACAATTCCAAACTATAATTTCAAAACACATTACACTATACAACAAACAAAATCAACAAAATCAAAATCATTACACTATATCACATACAAAAATCACAAAATCAAAATCATTACACTATATCACATACAAAAATCACAAAATAAGTATCAAACAAAAAATTTTTATCACAAAACAAAGAACTATAACAACATTGCCAAACACAAACCAAATATCACACAAATTTGCTTATCTATATATATATATACATACATATATGTATCGACAGATAGAGACAGAGTGAGACACAGACACACAGAGAGAGAGAGAGAGAGTACGCAGAGATAGCCTATACACAGAGATTCAGATCGCACAACTAGATCCACCTCACATCACAACAAGATCGACCTCATAGCACAAAGAGATCGGCATAACGGAGAGAGATCGAGATCGCAAAGGCAAATATTTGATTTTTTACGTATATATATATATATATATATCAAATCAAAGGGTAATACAGTCATTTAAAAAATAAGAAAATAAAAAATGCGACCTCTAGGTACAAAACTTAAAAAACTGTAAATCTATTAATCTATTAAAAATATAGTGAGATTAGAAGGGAAATAGATCCCTACATAATACTATATAGTAATTTTCCCAAAAGAAAACAAAATACAAAGAGGGCCAATGTGTACAGCGAATTGTTGAAAAAAGAGGGCCAAGGATGGTGTTGGCCCAAGACAAACTTGATGGGGCCCAGGTCTGCTACTCGCTAATGGGGTAGGGGTATAACAAATTAACAGAAATGCTAATGGGATATTGTTGTAAGAGACTTAAAATTAAAATTGCCACACTAATCCATGACCCTTTCACTAGTGAGAAAAAAAAAAAAAGCAGGGCACTTTAGTGCACGATGTTTTACCGATATATGGTGTAGAGAGAGTCAAATGCATACAGTTATTTTCGTGTATAAAAATATATTTTTTGTAATTGTGAACCTATGATTTTCGACTCATAACCTTCTATCTTTTCACTAATAACAATGACCTTTTTCTTTCGTCAATAAGATACTATTTGTTAATCTTAATAAATGTTTTAAAAAAAATATGATACTGTCAAAATTAACATGTATATATATGTGTGTAAATACGCGCATACGTGGTAGAATGTTATGACATCTATCATGATAAATTGACATATCCAAAGTCATGATCTTGATTTCAACTAGAATTATAAGATATAGCATTATATATATGTATATACTAATATTAACATCTATCATGACAAATTGACATATCCAAAGTCATGATCTTGATTTCAACTAGAATTATAAGATATAGCATTATATATATGTATATACTAATATTAACGAAAATTGAGAGAAAAAAAAAAAATTAAAAGGGACCATTCTAAAAATGTCGTGTTTTTGAAGTACAACATTAATTAATACATGAAATCAACTAAACTGCTAATTATAAGAGGGGACCGTCCTAATAATGTCTTGTTTTTTTAATGAATAATACTATATGCACTAATTAGTATAGTAAATAGTGTACCAACAGATGATAATGTGGTATAATTTTAAAAATTTTGGATATTTGAAATTTGTATAAGAATAATGCTATATGCACTAATTAGTATACTAACTAGTGTATCAATTGATGATGTGACATAATTTAAGAGATTTTTGATATTTGTAATTTGTATAATGAGTGGGGCCAATAATAATATCATAATTAGCGTTGGTACACTAGTTAGTACACTAATTGGTGCATGTAGCACCACCGTTTGTATAATGAGTGGAGTCATAATTTCGAAATAATAATATCATAACATATGTTGATATACTAATTAGTATATTAATTGGTATGTTTAATACCATCGTTTTTTAATACAATATTAATTAATGCATTATGTTTGAGGGGACCAAGGCCTTGGTTTCTTCTCTTCTTCTTTTTGTGTCTGGATAGGGTCCTTTTGTCTAGATCTTTTCTGTTTCAAAATCTCTATTATATGATTAATCCAATCAGACCCATTGTATAATAAAGGGAGAACTAATTGAGACAAAAGAATAATGGGAAAATAAATATTTTTTTATTTTAAGATTACTATCAAGTCCTATCAAGTTAATCTAAGCAAAATAATATATTTAATTAAAAAATTATGATATTATATTAAAAAAATAAAAATCACAATGAAAAAATTATCAAAAAGTTCTATTTTGTTTTGAAAATTATTATTGAATTATATCAAATTTCAAAATTAATAAATAATTTTTTTTAATAAATTGTTATACATAAAAAAATTCAATTGTTCATAATAGTATATTTTATTTTAATTTTATCTTTTTCATTAAAATATGAACAAAACATTTCGTAAACAATTTTAATTTATTAGAAATTTTATAATTAAATTATTTTTAATTGTTCAAATTAAATGATTTTTCATAAAAAAAATTATAAGTATAAGATTAATAATTTTTATAATTAAAATTTTAACTTTTAATTAAGTTAAAATTATTTATAAAATTATTGTTCATATTAAATAGGAAGAGTAAAATTGGGATAAAACACCATTATGGCGCAATGAATCTTTTTGAAACTTTTATCACAAACACGGCTTTGTTGTCCATATTGAAATTTGATAGGACTCATTAGTAATCATAAGAGTAAAATAAGACTTATTAAATGTACAAGGGTGCCAGCTCACTTCCTTGCCAACTTGTCAACACAAGCATGTCTTTTGTAGGGAAGATTTGTATGAAAATCACAAAGATAATAAAAAACACTAATTATTGCAGGAACCGTGGTCCCTTATGTATTTTTTGAATAGATAATGATGATATTTATCTTTGTATTTAAACTATAATTATGCCATTTAGTTTTTTGGATTAAGTTTTTTGAAAATTAAGTTTTTTGTTTTTTCGTGTTTTTTTTTTGTTTTTAGTAAATATTTTTAAAATTTTAACCTTTTTTTTTTTTTACTTTTTTAGATGCACCTTTCTTAGATGTATCTAAAAAGTAAAAAATTTATAAAAAAATATTTTAAAATATTAACAAATACATAAAAATATGAAAAACATACTAAATTTTCGTTTTTTGGTATTTATTGAATTTTTAAAAGATTTTTTCATAAAAATTATATTTTTTTTGTGTATTTATGTTAAGTGTGTCTAAAAATTTAAAAAAATTGCTTAAATATTAAAAAAATTCAGTAAAAACAAAAAAAATACGAAAAATAAGAAAGTAGAATTTTTTAAAAATTATTTTCAGAAAAACGAAACCAAACAAGCCGATTAGTGCCCTAGAAACAAGAACTTTGTAGTTGAAAACAAACCTACAACATATAGCATAGAGTGGCACAACGACTTGATTTTGGCACTTGCAGATAACAATCTATTTAGAAGATGACAGAGTTGGGATATATCCCTATAAATTGTTTGTCCGTCTGCTCAATCACTTTCTATTGCGATTTAATTTTTTAAATTCAAATTAAAATGGTGTGACTATTTTATGAGAACAAGCATGTTTTGAGAAACGGACAATGCATCCCTAGTTTGTGTATATCCTCGACCAAATGAATTTGATCTAAGACTCCTTTGCACATATGCAATTTAATTCATTCGAGAAGTGATGTGAGATAAGTCTAACCCTCCGCTGCACATGTAACCCAATAGGCTAGAAAAGTGATGAAGGACAAGTCTGACACTCTCAATACATGTGGCCTAGTCGCTGATGTTACGTTAGAATTATTGAATACATCTAATTCATAACCAACTAGCGGTAACCCGTGTAATGCACGGAAAAATAGACTATATACATTTTGTGTGATAAATAAATCATATTAATCTTGAATTATGTATTAATAGTGGCAAGCCATGATGTTAGGCCATCTGGGTAGACATTGACAATAATTAACCCATAAAATTTCACAATAAAATTTGATATGCATAATAAAAAATTGTTAATTATAAAGATTGTTAGGAATAATAGTATCACAATCACTTGATAATATAAATAACTTATATCAAACTATAGTGTCATGCAGAAAAAAGAAGAAGAAAAAAAAAAAGGAAATCATTAAAAGAGAGAAATTCTATAAACTCAGAAAAAGTTATTATAAATTTACTTAGACTTTTAAATTAGTGGTGTATATTATTATTGTGGAACCAAATTATGAGTAAATCTCAACTTTTAATTATAATTTATAAGAAATTTTTAAAATTTTTTAATCTAAGTTTGTTACCTTGCTTATAAAAAGTACTTCTCAAATAAATCATTAATTAATTCTATTAGCAACTCTCTATCTTTGATCTCCTCTATCAATGATACATGCATATCAAAGTATAAATTCTTCTCCATAATCATTTTCTTGATAGTTTAAATAATACTTGCATAGTTTCTACAGCATTAAAAAAAATAAAAATAATCAAGATAAGAACTTTGTAGGATTATAAAAATTATATAAGAAAATAGTTTTAATCCATTTTATTTACCAAAAAAAAATGATGAAAAATTATTTGAATTGTATTTGAAGAAATATAACAAATGATAGCTTTAATCATTATATACCAACAAAAAAAAATGAGGATAAATTACACTAACACCCCTTGAGGTTTTTGTTTAATATAGATCCCCTTCACATTTGAAAAATTACACTTACCCCATATCAGATTATAATGACATATTTGCCCATTAGCTTTTATACATATAAAATAATAAAATAATACAGATATTTTGTTCATGTTATTTCAAGGGAAATAACAATCATCTTTTTTGGTTTAACTCACACAAAAAATTGGATTTTTTTTTATTTTTCATGTTTTTTTTATTGAATTTTTTAAATATTTAAAGCAATTTTTTATTATATTTTTTAGACACACCTAATCTAGATATACTTAACAAATATAATATTTTATGATTTTTTTTAAATTGACCAAATATAAAAATACAAAAATTCAATACATAATCTTATTTTGTTGTATTTAATGGATTTTTTTAATAATGAAAAGTTGTAGAATGTAATCATGATGATAGGAAGAAGAAATGGTAGAAAAAAGGACATGATGGTCGGTTAGAAAATTTTAGGGCATGACATCAGCAATCCAAGGGCAGTTTGTAATGAGATTACAAACCTTAGGGAGAGGAATGTAATTTTTCAAATATGAGGGAGAGATCTGTATTAAACAGAAACCTTAGGGGGTGTTAGTGTAATTTATCCAAAAAATTATATAGGTTACTCAATGAAAAAATGGTCGAATGCAACTAAAGTCATAGACATTGAATTAAATCATATGAGCTCTAAATTAATAATATAATCTAGCAAATCAACTAATAATAACAGAGAAATATCGAAAAATATATAGTACTTTCCTACCATCTTTGTATTATATTCATTAATTTCATATATCATAAGAAAGTTTTGCTTGTCTCGATCTTTTAATTAAATATGCACCAAGAAAACAAAATTGATAAGAAATTAGTTCTAAACTTTACTATTGAAAAACAAAAATTTCAAAGAGAGAATTTAGAGATGGGATTGAAGAAATGTTATAACAAATGACAACCTTATAAAAAAAGAAAAAGAAAAAATACATAGCAATGATCTAATGCAAACTATTTTTAACAACTAAAAGAAAGAATATCAAATTATTACCTTGGATAAAATAATGACGAAAATTAATTTTGTAAGATTTTTGTGTTGCCTCCTCCCATGCAACCTTCATTATTTAATTATTAATACACTTCTTATTTAGAGCCAACAAAATTTTATTTATTTATTTATTTATTTTTATCTTTATCACTTAGTAGATAATAACGGATAATAAAAATTATTAAGAGAATGTTAAGAATTTAAGAAAAGATAAGAAATTATAGATAAGGACATTTCAAAAGATAAAAAATTCAAAATAAAAAAGGATAATATGTGATAGATGGAAAAAAAAATGAGTAAATCAAAATAAAGATTTAGATATATATGTTTTTGATAGATATATAGATTAACAAATCATATCTTTATTTAAATTTTATTATTTAAATTTTTTATAAATGAATTATTTAATCTTTATCTTTATCTATAAGTTATGAAATTAACTTTTTAAATTAATTATTTAATTTTTATCTTTATCTGTAGAATATAAAATTAATTTTCATAAATTATTTATCAATTTTTATATGTTTATCTATATAGATGAATTTTGAAATTCAAATCTTTATCCATAAGCAATGAAAATCTTTATCCATAAGCAATGAAAATAATTTTCATTTTAATTAATCAAACAAATAGAAAATGGAGGAAAATAGAAAATATGAAAGACAATCAAAGAGGGTTGCCACGTAGGAAAGAGAGAGTTTTAAAATTATGATAATTTAGAAATAAATATTTAGAGACTTTTGACAAAACAACTACATTTGGTTATATATATAGTATAGATTAGCAGTGGATAGAGTAGTCTTTAGATTATATGAACCGAATTTGAAAGGCTTAGAGAAGTAATGTGGAATAAATTTAATAATTGAATCATTGATAATCTCAAGACATAATCCAATGAATGTGAATATTTTAAAATAAAATAAAAATAAAAATAAAAATAAAACAAAAAAAATTTAGGATAGAGGATCTCATGCCTTCCACAATGAGGGTTATATTCCAATCATAAATCATTTTCCTCTTGATGTAGTCATTCATTGCATCATTATGAAAATTCCAAAATTTTGGTATATAATCATATTATTATTATTGTATCACACAATCTTGGTTAGTGGATTTGTACCCTTTGGCATAACAAGTCATAGAGATAGCTCCATCATCGGGGGAGTCCCATGATATGGACTTAATTTGCAACAATATTTTTGTTGCTCACCTGCCCCGAAATTTGGCACATTAAACATTTTGTCTCCTTGGCCTTTGGGCTCACAAAGAAATCATATTGATAAGGACTTCATAACCAATTATTATATGAGTAAATCTAAGGATTAAAGTATAAAATCTAAACTGTACATAAATATTCCCATTGCATAAGCCTCCAAGTCGCTTTAAAATACAATCGCAAGCAATGTGGACCCAATGATCAAGCTCCAATTTGCCATGTCACCATATCCTTTCGTTTGTTTTGTTTTGACATAATGCACCAATGGCATCTCTATAGAAATAGTAGGGTAAACATGACCTTTTTTTTCCCATTTTGTTCTCTAAATTGCTAAATTCTTTTCATTTTTTGTGTAACGGAAAATGTCTCGTGACTCAGGTTAACTTAGACCCAACCCATATAATTCATGAAAATAGAAATAAAATACATATTCCTAAAGTATGATCATTTAATCCTTAAATAATAATAATAATAATACATTTTAGTCCTGACATTTCAAAAAAGTTGTTCCACTCAATAAAATAAAATAAAATAAAATTTCTCCCATTCACAATCGGTCACACTATCCACCAAAATGTAGTCTCACAATAGCATAACCTTCACCCCTTCTCCATGCAACCTTTTTTTTTTTTGATCAGCAAAAGAGAACTTTATTGATGACATAAAACATACAAATACATATGAGATGAACATCAATAAAGAGGCGGGAGAGCAAAAGCGCATCATAGCTAACAAATCCAATCCCAACTAGGTTGGCACCGAGAAGAAAGCCTAATCATCTGCGAGCTCAACCACAAAGGGATGGTGAGAAACCATGCCCAGAAAGAAAATAAAAAACACTAGCATCAGCAGAGCTAGACAGATTCAGCAGCATAACTGAACATCCAAGAAACCCCACAATTGATCACACTTTTTTATTTTCTCTTCTTCACAAAATAATCTCTCTCAATACACAATCTTTAATTGTAAACCATATCCAATTGCTACCAAATACGATCCACCTCCTTCCCATCTAACTTTCCTTCCATCCCAAACATTCCTTTTGCTCATATTCACCCTATCAATATGGCAAACCCACCACCTAATACCCTCCCCAATCCCCATACTTCTATTCGAAGCATCTTTGTTTTTCTAATAGTGCAAACCTACTATATTTTTTCATTCTCATCCCATAGGAAGTTGGTTTTTGAGATTGGGTAGGCTTGGGGATGGGTTTTTGGTGGGGATAATTTTGAGATTAGTTTGGGTTTGGGTTTGGGTTTAGGGACCAAAGTGGAAAATCTTAATTTTTTAAGGAATAAAATAGGAAATTGAAACTTCAAAACTGCCCCTTAACCATGACAGATGTTTGTAATTGGACCAAAATGAAAAACAACAAATAGTTCGGAGGCCAAAGTGAAAGAATCTTCTTCTATTTTTTTTAAGACCAAAGTGAAAATGGTCATACTTTAGGGGTGAATGTGTAATTTATCCAAAAAAGTATGTCATATACGAAGAAAAATTATTTAAAAATAAAATATATATATCAAATTCACTTTAAATACGATCTCCATAACAATTAAAAATAAAAAGAATAAACGAGATTCATTTTAAATATGACCTATATAATAATAAATTTGAATATACGTTTAATTTTCTAAATATTTTATCTAGATGACCTAACTTTTCCACTATAAGAAACATGTCTCTCCATAGTTCACTAGGTGAGAGAGAAACCTAAAAATAATGGGCTCCCTTACACAGCACAAACTTCCTATTATAGACTTCACTAAAGAAAACTTGAAGCCTGGTACAAGTTCATGGCAGAAGGCAAGCAAACAAGTCCTTTCTGCCCTAGAAGAGTATGGGTGTTTCGTAGCAGTGTATGATGAAGTTTCATTAGATCTTCATGACAAAGTTTTCAACAAGTTGGAAGAGCTGTTTGATCTCCCCACAGCTACCAAAATGCAAAACAAGTCCAGTAAACCTTTGTATGGCTATGTGGGTCAAATCCCAGTAGTCCCACTCTACGAAAGTATGGGGATTGATGATGCAAATACACTTGAAGGAATTCAAAACTTCGCCAAAGTCATGTGGCCTAATGGAAATGATGGTTTTAGGTATAATTCATTCTATTTTCTCATATAATTTTGTGTATGACTTGATGATTAATGATAGGAATATAGAAATCGATCAGAGAATATTGTTTAGAAAAAAAAAAAAAAAAAAAAGATCGGTTTTTGGAACTGATTTCTGTGTGAGTAGTTCAAACACTCGTTAATAAACCCTAAATCCCAATCTTAAACCCGAAACTCTAAACAATATTCTATAATCGATTCATATGTTAGTTAAGTGTTTGATTTTTGTGTAATGCTATACAAATAAACAAAAAACAAACAAACAAAAACTCATACAAAAACCTTATATAGAATGATGTGACTAAATTCTAGACGTGTTACTTAAAATAAAATTACAAAAAAAATTGTCATTTAATTACAAAATTGGCACCACCACCACCACATCCTTTTAGTGATAGATTCTGTATGACAAAAAAAAATAAAAAAAATTATATTCATACAAAAAACACAACAAAAATAATGTGTAATTGCCTTTTTTGTAAATAAAGTTCTCTTTATGATCATTTTGTATTAAAATGAAAGATTCACATTAAATCACATCATTCTGTATAAAAATTATATGTTAATATATCATTACTCATATTGATGTTAGAATATCATTTTCCTCTCTTGATTTTTTGCTTTATTATGTTTATTCTTGGGCTTTAGTGAAGCAATGCTCCCATTTTCAAAGGCAATAGCAGAGTTGGAACAAATGGTGGTGAAGATGGTGTTTGAGAGCTATGGAGTAGAGAAATACTATGAGCCTCACCTCAAGTCGGCCTCATACCTATCCCGAGTAATGAAATACAGAAGGCCAGAGATGAATGAGAGTAATATGGGTTTTGTAGCTCACACTGATAAGAGCTTTATGTCTATAATTCATCAAAAACAACAAATTGATGGTTTGGAGGTTAAGGCCAAAGATGGAGAGTGGTTTCGTGTTGAGCTTTCTCCTACATCCTTTGTAGTCATGGCTGGGGATGCAATCTTGGTGAGTAGTCACTATTATCTAGCCCACACACACACACACACATATGTGAAATAAAATTAATATTTCTCACTTTCATGATATTGAACTTTTAAATGAAAGACATTCATAGCCTGCTAGTAGCAAGAAAGATTAATTACATCAATCGTCCTCAAAATATATGATGTTTAACAATTTAATTTAATTTAATTTTTTATTTTTTGGTTCTTAAAATATGGTCTATTATATTTTAGTCTCTGGCATCAATGGCATTTAAAATCAATAACAGGAGGAGGGATATTTTCAAAATTTCACATAAAGTCTCAACAAAATCAAAATGACCAACTACATGGTTCCAAAAAAATATATATTTTGTTGCATTTTAGTCACCAAAAATTATGTGTTGTTGTGACCACAATTTGTGCCTTGTTTCATTTGGTCCCCTAATTTTGTTGCTTTTTTATAACAACTACTTTTTAAATGGATCTCAAAACACTCACAATGGTGTGGATCTCACCTCTTGTGATCCATTATGTGATTTGTTTATGTACAAGTGCTTTTTCTTTTAGAAAATTTTGAAATTATCCTTCTTCCTTATCAATTTTGAACAGCACTATATAGTATACTATGCACGCTAATGCTTTAATATTAAAGTGTAACAAATTGTATACTTTGAAAATCAAAGTGAAAAATTAAAAGATTGAAAACTAAAGTGTAACAAATCACATATTTTACCCACCATTAGTGTAATTAATCCTACTATCTCATTGACTAAATTGTCAACCAAGAATTCGCATAAATTTTTCCTAGCTTTGCCAAATGTTTTGACATCCAGCCTAATTTGTTCTTTTCTCTCTAATCCATAATCCTTATTATTGTTTTGTGGTGTTTAATCTAAGATCCAAAGTAACAAATAGTTTTTTTTTTTTGGACCTAGGCATGGAGCAATAACAGGATTCACTCTCCTCATCATCGAGTCATGATGAACGGCGACAAAGACAGATACTCCCTTGGACAATTCTCATTCATGAAAGGGATGGTGAAAGCACCAGAGGAATTAGTTGATCATGACCACCCGTTGCAGTTTAAACCGTTTGATCATATTGAGTTTCTTGAATTCTACAGTAGACCGGAGAACAGAAGGCTGGAGAGTGCTATTAGAACCTACTGTGGCATTTGAGATATGTCTGTTGATCCAATAAAACTTAATCTGTCTTAGATTTCTGTATGTATTTGATAATTTTCATGGTTAGGTTTGTTAAGGTTATATTTGTAAAAATCAAGGATGTGTGGTCTTTATAGTCCTTTACCTTAAAATGTCATGTTATCTAATCTGTGTAATTTGGTTGTTATGTTTGGTACGCTAAAATGGACTGGAATAGAAAGTGTGCGTTGTTACTCAAAAGTCGGCTTGAAGTATATAATAAAAGCTCTCTTTGATTATATTGTCTTCTGCTTGAATTTTTTTTTTTTTTTTAGTTAACATTCTAGCAAGTTAGAGTTGTTAGTTTCCCTAACGTTAGTGTATAAAAGTACACCAATTAAAAGGGCTGCCACTCGGTAAGTCAGAAAATTAGGTTGGAGGAGCCCCTTATTAATTATAATTTTTTATTTAAAAAAATCTATGAGCAACATTAAGATAATAATCATTTTATGAGATAAATTTAAACATAAAAAATTACATATTCATTATTAATAAGAACAAATCAAAATTCTATAATAGTGTGGAATAGCTTGGTGTGAGATGATGATGTAAGTTTGCAATTTTAGCACAAAAAATTATGGGTCAAAATTCCTAATTTAAAAAAATAAAAACACATCATTTATAGCACAAATTATTATAAAATCTATTTAATTTTAATTTGACAGAAAAATATTAAAGAGATGACATTGCTTATAAATGATGTGTTTTGAATGAAAATTATTAAACAGTCTTAGAGTACTATATGACGTTACTTACGTGATACTCAAAGTATAGAAAATCACAAATTATGCTAAGAGGTATGTTAACTACTTGAAAATAATGAGTTCATTATATCCAATTTATAATATTTTTCACTACACTATTGATTTAAACTACTATATAAATAATACCACATAATGTTTCCAAAGTATCAAATAATTACTTGTTGTGAACAATATAATAAATTATTAGCCATAGAACATGTTAAGAAAAAAAAGAAGAAAACACATTTTATACATGACAATAACAAAATTTTTTTTTTGCAAAACTGAAGGGGGCCACGTGACCCCCCTCGGCCTATGCTGCCTCCGCCCTTGCTGCCACTGGACCATCAGTTTGAACCTTTGATCATTCCACACTGCATTCTAAGGTGCAGTTACACGCCAACTTGCCACAAGGGCGTTGGCGACTCAATTTGAATCTACTCTTGATTTGCATATCCAAAAGAAACTTATGTTAAGAATTTGTAACACATAGTACCAATGAAACACAAAAACTAAGCGTACACAAAAAATATAAGATTTACGTGATTCATTTTAAAATTAAGACTATATTCATGATCACTACAATTTCTCTATAATACTAGCATTTTTTTAGGCTCTGTTTGAATCATGGAATTGGGTAGAAAATTGGAAAAGAAAAAAGAAAAAATGTGAGGCAAATGTGAATGAACTTGTGTCGCCCCCAAAAATAATTGTAATAATTCATCTATATATAATTAATACCAGATGACATAAACAAAATAATAGGCTTTCATTAATCAGAGTTAATTTACAAAGTGACACATGTAATATACATTTATAAGCTCTACCTTGAATCTATAGCATGTGATACCAACTTAATGATCAACAAAATAAATGCCCTACATGCTTACATCTTTCCAAGATTATGCTTATTACAACAAAAGAGAGTGTCTTAAGCTCCATACATATAAAGCCTTAGGCTTGTACAAATATTAAATACAAAACAACAAAATAGAGTCTTCAGCTTCCAAGTCCTTCCAAACTAAGTCCTCGCAGAGGCATTCATCAGCACCTGAAAATGGTTTTCCAAGTAGGGTGAGTCAAAACCCAGTAGAAACAATCTAACATAAATATGAATATTAACAAAGATATAAGTATGATGCGCATGTTCAATGCCCAAATGACAAATCCCTGTACAACTTTCTCCAAAACCATGTTATGTCAAAGCTACATCTCAATCCATTAGTTATATTGTGACGACCCAAACTTGCTAATTGTGATTTTAATTAATTAATTATGTGTTAATTCTAACTGAACTAAGTGCCTAGTAATTTAATTTGTGCATATTTGTCCAAATTGGAAAAATTACATGATAAGGTTACAACTTTGAAACTGAAATTAACAATCTTATTGGATGCACAAATTGAAATTGAGTACATGGATGGGCTTATGAGAATTTTTAGAGCCATTTGGGAAATTTAATTGAAAATTGATTCAGTTTACTGAAATTGTCTGTGATTGAATTGAACCTTAGGGGTGGTTTGGCATCCCCTAAATAATCCATCTTTTTATCTTTTTTCCATCACATCACCTCTCTACTTTTCTGCACATCTTTTCGTAAAAAGACAACAAGTGCACTTGTTTAGATTATCCCAAACAATCCCTTAATTGGAACTATTAATTGTGTTCCTACATGTTAATTATGTGATTAAGTGTTATTGATTGTTATGAGATTTATTGACTTTGAATAGATATGTTAGAATGAAAATTAAACCTGTCCGATCTGCTAATTTTAACAAGTTAGAATTAAATAATTGGATAGAAATTAGAGCCTAATTCACCTTAATATAATTTAATTTAGTGTAGTTAAGATTATAAGATGATGAGATTAATTTAATTTGAGTCAAGTTGATTTTAATTAATTTATTTAGTTTATTTAATTTGAGTCTAATGCATTTTACTCATCAAAAGAATATAGAAGATAGAGCTAGTGAATCTTGTTGGGTAGTCTTACATTATACACGTAGAGAGAGAGGGAGAAAAGACATGGGGAGAAAGCTCAACAAGAGAAAGAAGATAGAAAGAAGAAAAAGTGAAAGGAAACTTGGAATCTTCACCAATTAACCAATTAAGGTAAGAAATTTCCACAAAATTTCATGAAATTGAAATCCTTTCCTCATAATCCTTTAGACTTTGAGTTGTTTTAATTAAAGATCATGACTAATTATGAGATTAGTGATGTAACTTGATGATTAGAACTTCATATGATCACACAAAGAAGGAATTGTGGAAATTTACTCAAATTAGTAACATGCATGGCAAGATTCATAAATATTCATGATCATACATTTATGTTCATGTATACACCTCCAAATTGAAGTGAAAACTCCATGGGAATTGAGAATTTGAAGCTTAATATGGCAAGGTTTATGATTATACATTTCAATTCTTGAAGTAAAAGATACACGATCATAGAAATAAGAAATTACATGAATTAACTTTTAAAACTTACTATGCATGGCATAATTCTTGAATGTCATGATCATACATTGAGCTTCTTGCATGAATTTTGGAAATTGAGGAGGAAGATTGGAGCTAATGTTTGCATAGACAATGATTTATTTTAATTCTAAAAGTTTACACTTTTTGCATGGATTTTATGGATTTGGTTTAAAGCTTAATATGTTCAATATGTGTTCTTGAATGTTTTTGGGCTTGAATGCTTGGAAATGAAGTTTGAGGTTGCCAAAATTTAGCTCCAAAACTGAAGCAGATTCTAGACTGTTTTTAGAATAGCGTCGCACGTGCAGCTTGGGGCCCCGCACGTGTGGAAAACAGGGCAGTGTGAGTGAGTTTTCTGATTAAATGCACCTATGGGAACAGGTGCGGTGATGGTCACCGTACGTGCGTCTGAGACCCCTACACATGGGCCTTTTGGGCAACCCAGTTTTGTTTCAGCTCATCTTTTCCACCTCCCAGGCCTCTATTTGCATCTTTTTAAAATGTTTTTCTATATGCATTTGCGTTGCATAAGTGCATTGAATCGAACAAATGAACAATTAGAACCGAACGAGTGAAACCGAATAGAAATCAAGTAACCGAATTGAATAATTGTGATTGTGTTGTGCTTTACTTTATTTGTTTAGGTCGACGCCGCACGAATAGCACGTGTTTCAGGAGCCCATTGTGAGTGTGTAGACCCGACTTTCTTCGCGCGCCCTCCTTTCGGAGAGGCACGAATTGGTCTACTACAGTTCGGACTCCTGTCACGGTTCTGAATCTAATCTTACAAAGTGCAATGTGAGACTGATAAATACCAAAGAGTTCAAATCTGGCAATTGGTTTTGGAAAATCAGTTTTGAATGAAAAAAGCGCCAAACATGAACTGCTTTACCAGATTACAGAGTCGCCACCTAAATATTTTATTTTTGGAAAATTTAGGAAACCCTGACTCGTGCCAAAGGCCACATGTCTGTTATCACCAAAGTTGCCTCGGCTCGAGAACTTAAGTACGAGAGGGGAAGGTCCTGAAATGAGCACCCCCGCTCGCCCGATCAAAGATCGGCCTCTACTAAGCATGATATGTTGTTTTATAAACACATGTGTTATTATCCAGTTATTAATCTGACTTACTATGTGACGCGCAGAACATACAAGTATAGACTCAATCACGAGAATTGGAACAAAATAACTCATGTTTGTTTTCGAAAATGGTTTGAAAATGTTACTCGCAAGTAGGCTAAAGCGCGGATTTGCCACCCTCAAGTGGGCTTGAAAACATGATTTTGTCACTTTGCAAAGTGGGCTTAAAACTCACAATCATCGAGTTGTTCCAATTCAGGCAATCAAGCATTCACCCACATGCATTCAAGCAGTTAATCATTTAAGCAAATAGCCTCATGGCAAGCATGCTATCATGGCAACACTCACACTCATGCAAGGATGCTAAAGCGTAAACACTTACAGTGTACTTCGAGGCAAAATAAAAGCTAGTTAGAAAATCATGCATGATCCTAACTATGCTAGATGCCTAATGCAACACATCCAATAGTGCAACTAATAAGCTCGGCTATCTAAGATGGCATGTGAATGCAACAATTTGATACACGTATTCAAATAAGTATTGAAATACGATGCAGTTTGAATGATGCGCCGAGTCCGGTGCATGCAATACAAATGAATGGATACAAACATGCAAGCATAAGGTATGCTAATTGAAAAATGCCCTAAAACTAACTATCGAAAGCGGTTAAGTAAAAGGGAGAAAGAAGTGGGGTTGGAAGATATGCACACACACACGCACTCTTATTACAACATTGCGCCCACGCGAAAGAGGGTCCGAATAATTATGCTAAGCTAAACTAAGCTAAGCTAATTATTACAAATCAACTAATTAACTACGCTAGCTAATTAATTACAAACCGAATTGAAACTAGCTATGCCAAACTAATTAGAATATTACAGAGATGAATTAAATTAGCTAAGCACATTAACTAATTAATTACAAAACCGGTAAATTAACTAGCTAAGTAAAGCAGTAAAATGGCCTCGAGGGGGAGGGAGACATGCATGCTCGGTTTGCTTCGCCTGAAAATGCATTGCCTTGCCATGAGTTGCCTCTGTTTGCACTCGCGGTGATCTCAAAACATCATATGAACTTCCAGATTGCATCTGCCCCAACACAGGAACACTTTGGACAATTTTCCCTGCAAGTGGCCGGCCGGCCACCTCAACTGGTTGGTAGGCTACCTCAACTGGCCGGCCGGCTAGTGCAAGTGGTCGGTAGGCTAGTGCAAGTGGCCGGCCAGCCACCTCTCTTTCCAGAATTCTGCCTTTGCTGCAACAGAGAGCAACAGAGCCAAGACAATGTATTTGGCAAAAAATGTGTGTACTACCACCCTTCTCATCATGTCTCAAGCTCAAACAAGTGTGGTACTTGGCTCTCAAACCACTAATCAAGCATCTCAGTGCATAATGGCCGAAGAACCAAGCTTGTACAAGCTTAGTGAATGCGCACATAAGACTCAAAGTGCCTCCACCCCATCATGCATGATCAAGGGTGTTGGCGACCAAGAAATGAGACACGTTTCATCACTTTGAGTATGAAACGTCTCACATTTCTTGTGTTTGGATTAACGTCCGATCCAAACACATGCAATGCCTCACACATGCTTATCTTATACAAGTTTTTACTTGGTTCAATTTTGTTTACTTATTTACTCATTTACATTACCAAACCATTCCTTAATTGATTTGGTCCAATGTGAAAGTCCTCTAATGAGAGAGGGGATTAACCAAAAGAATGGCTTAAGGCATGAGAGATCGTGCCTTTGGCTAGGAGGAATCCTCATAAGAGGGTTAAAGCCATTTAAGCACAAACTCTATCAAGCTTAAACACAAGCACAAGGTAAACCAACCCTCAAAGCAAATAAAAAATATGAAGAAAAGAGGGAGGTGGCAGATTTTCAAAGCTGAAATTGCATGCTCAAGACCCTAAATCATGCAAACAATCCATACAAGACACGCTTAAAAGCCAAATACATTAAGCTAGCAAAGAGCATCTCTCTAGAAGCATGCAATATCAAGCATAAACAACCAAACCAGCTCTGGACAGAGCTTAATCATGCCAAATTAGAGGCTACAACATGCTGAAATTGAAGCTCGAATAGCAAGAAAAACATGTTTGCATGTAGGCTCACAAACAAGGCATAGAGCACAACTCTCAAAAGTGATGAAAGAGTGGAATATGTGAGAGTGTGTCTACACTATATGCACTGGAATTGCATGCTAAATGATGCCAAAACATGCAATCATCACATACACAACATGTTAAGGGCCTCAAAACTCAAAGCTAGTCGAGGCCATTTACACTACAACTATGCATAGCAGACCTCATATGACCAAGACCACTCAAAACAGAGTTAAAGCATGTCAAAATATGAGCAAAAGCATGCTGAGATGGAGCTAATACCAGCTGAAATGATAGGCTAACTCATTAAGCATACTAAGCTAGTAAACATGATTATACTACAAGTGTAAGAAGCAAACAAGAGGTGCTCCAACCAACCAAAAACAAAGTTATAGCATGTCAAAAAAGTCACAAAAACATGCTGAGATCAAGTCATTAGGTGGTAGAAAAACATGCTCAATTATTAACCCATCTATGCATACAAACAAGATACAAGGAGGGGAGACTACCCCCTCCTATTTTGGACCACAAAACCAACTTTTCACCACTGAAATTCCTCTGAGTTTCAGTGGTAGAAGGGCCAAACAAATGGTGCTCCAAAAGCTAAGAAAGGTGGATCAAAAGGCTTTACAAGTCAAAGAGCCAAGGGAGGAAACCACCCACTAACCAAACAAGACTCAAACCAACATTTTAAAGCCTTAAAATCAGAGTTTTTAAGAGGTTAAAACCAGCCTTAAAATAACATGCGAACGTGGTCAAGCACTTAATCAAAACAAAGCTTAAAAGGGACAAGCTCTTACCCTTGAGGCACAGTAACAATTCAGCAACAATTCTGAACCAAAACCAAGCCTAAGACTTCAAACCAAGCTTCAATGGACCTCAGCTCCAAAGTGAAGGTGTTTGACTAGGTGTTTTAATGCAAATATGTGAAGAAAACTCACTTTTAAGCACAATATAGCACAATACGGAGAGAGAGATAGAGAATTTTAGAGAGAGTAAAATTTAGCTCTTAAATTTTCTGAACCTCTCTAAAGGGAGAGGGACCTCCCCTTATATAGAACAAGCAAGCAAAAAGCTTGCTTCATCCCTCCATACACGTGTATGGAGGATGAGCCTCAGTGAGCCACAGCTGGCTCAAAAGATCTGAAAATATCTAAAAAATGAGAAAATTGGCCGTCGGCCACTTAAGGTGGCCGGCCGGCCACCTCTTCTAGCTGACCGACCACTTCAAGTGGCCAACAAGGGAGAAAAGTGGCCGGCAAGTGCCACAAGTGGCCGGCAAGGCCTTCCCCTTCCCCAGGCAAGAGGAATCAAGGTTTGGCCCAAAAACAAGGCCAAAACACAAAGTGTTAAGAGGCTCAAAGACAAGGCACTCAGTCGAGACCTTCGGGTGCTCAAAACAAGCACAAACATGCGCGATCATCGAGTGCACAAACGATAACGTCTGAGTCTTAAGGTCGGTAAAAAATGGGGTGTCTACAGAGTGACACTGTTGTAAAGATATGTTCAATTGTATTTATTTTCTGATTGATAAATCATATTGGTTTCTGAAATGATACCTTTTATTGACTGAATGATGATCCTATTTTCTGAACCGAAGTCGTGGCGTCCATAGCATATTGCCATTGTTATTGATATTATTATCGCTATTGTTACAGAGATCTTTGTTAGTTCCAATTCTTGGAACTATTGTCTATTGTTTGATGGTCATCAATTGATTGTTCGGTCTTTAAGACCAATTGTATTATTGTTATTGGATGTATCATGTATGACTCATATGAATCTGAATGATTGTTAAATTGAACGATTGAATGATTGATTGGCACAGGATATTGATTGAGAAAATGTTTTATTGATAATCGATTGTTTCAAATATTGTGAGGACATCATTCATAACCCCTTTACGTAGTTGTTATTCATTGGGCTCTAACTTATTGTTTATTATATATATGTAGGTGATCGAGCACCGGATCAGAGTTAGTGGCATCGATCTGAACCCTGCTTTTCTCAAGCTAACTATTGTGCCTCACCACGAGGTTCTGAACCAACACGTGTCAAGACTTATTGTGTGATTCAGATTCACCCTCTTGAAATTGGTCTAGTGTCAAGAATGTTTTATGACTTTCATTAGTTCTGTTTTAGCAATGAGATTTAATTCCTTGACTTGTGTTTTGTCTTGTACATAAGTGTGTTTTGGACTTCAGTGATTGTGCATATACAAGTATATGAAAGTTTGTTTTGTTCATTTAAGTCCTCACAGCTCATCGGACGATATATATTCTATTATTGATTGGTTGCTGCCAGCCCCATTATCATGTTATTGTTATTATTGTTAAGTAGGCCTTCGGTAATCACAGATTACTAGCCGGTTACGATGCTAAACCTATTGGAGCGAGTTTGGGTCGTGACATATACCCACTTCATTTAGTCAACCAAACAAAGGATATACCCCATAGGCTTCCAACCAAAATAATTATCCTACAAAATACATTCACTTGCCATTTTACGAAAATTTCGTCCGCGAGAATTGGCACCTATGTATATGCGCGGTTTTCGGGACTTTCACCCTGGACACACAAGCCAACTTAGTTCAATGGAGTCCATCCCCTTTCTTCTCCTAAACATGGAGTACATCTCATTTCTTTTCTCAAACATCATACATATACAATGTATATAAATCATAATCATATTCAATGATAATGGCTAAGAGATTAGTTTCAATTCGCCTAATCCTCATGCAATTTCTACAACAATCATGGTTATCCTCCACCGATAGCCCAAAATAGATATTTATAAACAAACATACAATTTCAAAGACAGATAAATTATCCAAATTTCCATATGTGAGAGGTGATACATATCTAACTCCACCATTTATATAAACGTCCATCTAATTCCACATTTCTAATGCCAATTTCGTTTATTTATACAAAGTAATTATTTGAGATATTTTAGGGAAAACTTCCATTTTTCTAACATCCACTCCAAGTACCAAAATTGATCATTTTAATAGAGTACAAGCTCATATTCACTCCCATAACCATTTCCAATATATCCATTCAAAACCCTTCTTTTGATTTTAAATCAGAACTCTAGGTTTGTTCAAAATCACTTTAAATCCTAATATTTCTTACACATCAACAAATAACTAAGTTAAAATTCATAGAAAAGCGTAGCAAGTCCCTATCTCGAGCTTAGAAGTCGAATAAGCAAGGTGAAAACTTCTAAGATGTTCAAACAAAACTCTATTCGGATAAAAATGTAGCCCTTGAGATGCTCTACCTTTTTAACAAAGGCACACGGGTAAAGAAACCAACAAATCTAGGTGAAAATGTAGAGAGAAGGTAAGTTTTAGAAAAAAAAACTCTAAATCTAGGGTTTTGGAGAGTTTTAGAGAGAGGAAGAGATGGAAAAGTGATGTAAAATATAGTCATTACGAACTAATATACGCACAGTCCGTTCGAGCGTCAGACACAATAAGTTGTTCCGCTCGAGCGCAGAATGCAAACTCTCAATAGTTTTGCAGACAACAGACCAACGCTCGAGCGCAAGAAAGGCCGCTCGAGCGTAGAATACACTCTTCTAGTAGTTTTGCAGACCTGCAAAAATACTGAGAGTTCACAAATTGAGCAAAATCCTAGGCAACAAAAGGTTTGAAAACCAAGTAACCAATCTGTTCCAAACACAACCATAACAACCCACTAGCCAAATTCAAAGAAACACAAGGAAATCAAGATATGATCAACAATCTAAAACCATTAAACTCGAGTCCGGAATACAACAAAAGTTGGGTCAAAACCGGAATCACTATAGAACTATTAGCTAATTTTTTTCTTTATTTTTCTTTACCTTTCTAAATTCATGATCCAAATACAATCCATGGATAACATGTGTGCCCATAGTTAAAGAATGGCCTAGGTTAGACACTCCCTCTCCTTGCTCCAGATGTAACTTTGGATTCTTGGTTAAACAACTTGAGGATAAATTTCAATGTAGATTAAAAATTAATGTGCCTAAGTTCTAGGGCGGTCTGATTAACAAAATAAAATAAAATAAAATTGATTAGTAAAATGGAAATATTATTGATGTAAAAGCCAATGGGTACAAGAATAGTGCAACACAATTACATTAATAAGGATTTCTTGATTGGCTTTGATAATTATAAAAACCAGGTGCAGGTTCCCTCCAGTCTATTGTTTGGACTGAAGGGTCTAGTTTGGCCTATTAGAGGCTTATTTTGGGTTCATTTTATTCATTCGGACGATTCAGTTTTCAAAGAATTTTGAATAGATTTTGCATACAAAAAATTAGATTCATCAGATATTGACAATCACATGTTTAGACCATATTTGTATTTTAAAAATGGATGATAAATATAATTTAAAAAATAAGTCGTTTGATATTTTAAGACAAATGTGATCTAAACATGCAACTACAATATCCGATCAATATAATTTTTTGCATGCATGATTTACTCGAAATGCACTAAAAATTGATCAATTTGAATCAATAAAATGGACTCAATGGGCGAAACTGAACCATCCAATCCATGAATCTACTCTGAAAAAAACCCTTTCACCTCAAGAATAAGGATGGCAATTTGAAACCGACCCGGCGGGGATCCCCGACCCTGACCCCGATTTGAGTGGTTTTTCCCCGAAAAATATCCCCGACGGGGAGAAGACGGTATTTAATTCAAGCCCCGCCCGGCCCCGTCCTTGTCCCTATCCCCGTCCCCAAATTTCCTTGAAGTGAAATTACTTTTATACCCCTTATATATATATATATATATATATAATAAACCAAACCCTGCCTCACACACAGTTTACACTGTGGTCTTTCATCTCTCTCTTCCTTCCTCGCCGTCTTATACTCCTCCCATCTCTTCCCATCCATTTCTGATTCCCACTGTCGCCGATCGAAGCACCACATCTCTCTCTCTCTCTCTCTCTTCTCTCTCTGCCCCAGATCTGAGCAGCGATGAAACAGATTTGCTGCTGCCGCGTTGATGTTGCAAGGATTCTTGTGCTCTTGTACAATCTGAACTGCATTTTGATGAGGAATTAATAGCAGATTCACACTGAAATATTTGTAGTCAATGTGAAAAGTATTTGTATGTCTTGATGTAAAGGCATCTTGAGTGATGATATAAATTTCACTTGTTATATATATATATTCATGGTAGGACCTTAGGAGTAGAATGCCCTTATTTACTTTACGCACATCTGCGATTTGCTTCACTTTTGCAAAATGCGAGTAGTCATTTGCTTTTTCTTCTTTCTGCGCACCAACAGTTCCTTTAATAGTAATGTCTTTCGCTGTTGAAACATAATTTTTTTTGTTCTGGTTTTAAATTTTCTACAAATCTATGATGATGATGATGATGATGATGAGAAATACTAAAAACAGATTCAATTTTCTACAGATCTAGTAGTTGTTGTTGTTGATGTTGATGCTGTTGAGATGAAATTGATTTTTTTTTTTTGGCCGGGGAATTTGCGGGGTCGGGGAAACCCGATCCCCGTTAGGGGATGGGGACGGGGACGGGGACGGGGACGGGAACGGTGATAGGTGTAGACGCCCATTTTTGACTGTATTTAAGACTTGGACGCGACTGATGGTTTACATGGTGGAGAAAGGTGTGCAGGGGAAAGGTTCAGTTTCTTCGGCAAGAAGAGAGTCAAATCTCAACTTCATACCCCTGCTCTAGACCAAAACAATCTTGATCAAAAGATTTTAGTCTTAAAACCCTCTCTTTCAAAACGTTTTTGAAATAAAGTTTTTACGATGTTCCGAGGCTCACATTTTGTCAAACGTTGCGCTTTTCGGTAAACCGAGCGAGGACAAAGTGGAAATGAACGAAAGAGAGATGAAATCTTTGAAAAAAATCTTTCAAAACACCTTACTTAGGGGTTTGGAGTTGAAGAAAGGAGGAGAAGAGAGAAGAAAACTAGTTTGGGAGAAGTTCGGCATGAATCCGGGTAGGGCCAAAGCTGCGCGGCTTCATCGAAACGGGCATAACTTTTTGCATAGGAGGAATTTTGATGCGAGGTTGGTGCCATTGGAAAGCTAACTTCTGGGCTTCAAGTAGCCACATGGAGGCCAGCAATTGTTCTGGCCGGCCACTTTTCTTTGGTCCAAATGATTCCATGAATCTGGGAAGGAGAGAAACACTGCGTGGCTCCGCCGAAATGGGTATAACTTTTTTCACAAGTTTAATGCAAGGTTTGTGGCATTGGAAAGCTACTTTCGGGGCTTCATTTTTGCACTCAAGATCGCCTATGTCCAAGTCGGGTGGAGGGATATTGTTGGTTGAAGTCCGGTTGGACCGAATCTCTGCGCGGCTTCACGGAAACTGGCATAACTTTTTCCACAGGAGAATTTTAATACAAGGTTTGCGACATTGGAAAGCTAACTTCTGGGGCTTCATCCTAGGGGGTGGCCGGCCACCTTTGACCCTTTTGACCTGGCCGGCCGGCCAGGTAAGGCCGGCCGGCCACCTAAACCCTAAAAACTGGCCGGCCATTTTTGCCCCTGTGAGTACATTTCAGCTGTGTATTTTGTTTTCCCCCGATTTTGTATCCGGGGTTTGGCCTTTTGGGGGAAAACTTGAATTGGTTTTCCCTCCATTTTGCCCCCTTTTTTTCCTTCTCTCCTCCATCTATAAAACCAGCAGCCCCAGCTGTGTTTTGAGGTTGAAAAAAAATCGTCTTGGAGCCTTGCATACATACATCCTCTATCTCTCTCATTCACCCTCCAAACCCTAAACTCCTTACAACCATTCCTACACCACCTCATAGCACCACCCACCACCATCCATTCCAACAACTTGGGGCTGCTTTTTAGAGCTTAGGAGCACCATTTCTCAGACCAAAGGCTTGCTGGAAGTTTGGTCTACAAAGGTAAGCACACTTCTCCTCTTTTCTTGCCTTGTTTTGCATACAATCTAAGCCATACTTGCTTACATTTTCGGGCTCCGACCCTAACTGAAAATAATCATGTTTTGAGGTCTTTTTTATGTTTGATTAAGGGTTCTTTCCTGTTTGAGGCTTCATACTACCACTTGCCTCTTTAGCTCTCATTTATGTCTCTTTCTTGCATAGTATTTTAGGCCTAACTTTAAACTGTTTTGAGCTTGGTCATAAACTGCAAAGAGGCTTGTTTTGAGCCCTTCTTCAACATTTTTGAAAGGCTCTTCACTATTTGAGGCTTCCATCTGTCACTTGCCTCTTTATCTCTCTTTTGGCCCTTTTTTTGCATGTTTTTTTTAGCTCCTTGTGCTTGTACTTTTGGGCTCTGGTCCAAGCTGTAAATAGTCATATTTTGACCCATTCTTCATGTTTGATCAAGGGTCTTTCACTGTTTTAGGCTTTCTTTTTGCTCTTTGTGTTAAAGCTCTCTTTTATGCCTTATTTTGTATAGTATTTTAAGCTTGCTTGTGCACTGTTTTGGGCTTGGTCATAAACTGTAAAATATCATGTTTTGTGCCCCTCTTCAACATTGTTGAAGGGCCCTCCTCTGTTTGAGGCCATAAGACATCACTTGCTTCTTTGTCCCTCTTTTGGCCTTTTTCTTGCATAATGTTTTAGGCCTGCTCGTGTTTATTTTCGTGGCTTGATGTAAACTGTAAAGTGCTTCATTTTGAGCCCCTCTTCAACTTTGTTGAAGGGCTCTTTGCCATTTAGGGCCAGCAGCTGTTACTTGCTTCTTTATCTCTCTTTCGAGGCCATTTTTGCATGTTAGCTTAGCCCTACTTGTGTTCACCTTTTGGCCACACTTTGAACTAGAAACGTTCATTTTTTGGGACTGCCTTGACTCTGTATTCACACTTCATGTTCAAATAATGCATGCTTTGTATAGCTATAAGTCATTCCATGTGCCTAGTTTTGAGTTTCGGGTTTCATCTCACGCATCGGGTGCCATATTACCATGTTTCGGGGCTGTTTAGCATCATATTTTAGCACTGAAATTTGCATGTTTGTATGCCATATTCCATGCCTTGCCATGCTTTGGTAGAGTGGCATTCGTGCCTTAGGTTCGGTCCTCGGTTTGCGTGCATGCGTGCACGCATTTCGAGTGTCTCATTTTCACCTAATGGCCTCCTATGTGAGTGTGGCTGAGGTCCACTCATGTTGGTGTAAGTCCATTATGCATTGTGTATGCCATTTCATTCCTTTGCATTGCATGTGCTAGGTTGTATGTTAGAGCATCGTGCATGCCATGTTACATCGTGCATTGTGTATGCCATTTCATAGCATTGAGTATGCTAGGGTGTATGTTAGTCCTATTCATGCATGTCATGCATATTGCATTGTGCTTGGGATAGGAGTTAGCCCGAGCACGGGAAACGAGGGACGTTTCGTACTCCGAGTAACGGAACGTCTCTCAATTCCCTGTCGCCGACACTCCGGATTATCCATGATGGAGTCTAGGCCCTGTTATGTTTTCATGTGCATTCATTCCATATTAAGTCGTGCAATTCGACTCCCCGGCCATCATGCATCGATATGCGTGATTGGTGGCACGAGGATCGAGGACTACACTCCCTGAAAAGAAGTCAAGCATACATATGTGAAAATACATTGCCATGCCCCTTTCCTGCTCTCTGTTGCAGCAAATCAAGAATCAGCAGCCTTCCGGAGCTTGGCGCGCTTTCCAAGAACAATTGCAAACAGAGGCTAATTGGGGCATCGCAGTGAATTTCCGCGCAAAGCAGCTCAAACATGCATCATCCATCATCCGGAGCAGAGTCAAGGCGGTCCCCCAGCTTGCATGCTAGTTTACACTTTCCTAGATTAATTTGTAAATTAATTAGGATTTTTGCATTATTCGAACTGTACTATTCATTTTGGGACTATATTATTTATTCGGACCCTCGAGCGAGGGCACAATTGTAATAAGTGTGCGTGCGTGTGATGTATGTCTTCCAACCCACGTCTTTCTCTCCCTTTTATTTACCTGCTTATGATGGTTAGATTAGGGCATGTTTCAATTAGCATACAGTATGATAGCATGTTTGCATTCATTCATCTGTTTTGCATGCACCGGGCTCGGCGCATCATACTAACTGCATTTGTATTTCAATTCCGAGTTGAATACATGTTAGTTAGCATTTCATATGCCATCTTTAGAATAGCCGAGCCTGCTATAGTTGCATTTTTGCATGTTGCATTAGGCATTCTGTATATTTGGATCATGCATGGATTTCTAATTAGTTTCTGTTTTGGCTTGGAGTACTCTCGGTAAGTTTTTATGCTTTAGCATCCTTGCATGCGTGTGAGTGACTGCCATGATAGCATGCTTACCATGAGGCTATGTGCTTATGTGATATATTGCTGAATGCCTGTGGGTGAAGGTTGGGTTATTTGGATTGGAACAAATCATCGACTGTGAGTTTTAAGCCCACTAGATAGTGGCAAAATCATGTTTTCTAAGCCCACCTGAGGGTGGCAAAATCTGCATTTTAAGCCTACTTGCGAGTAGCAAACCATCTTTCAAAAACAAACATGAAATGTTTTGTTCCAATTCAGGCGGCCCGGTCTATACTTGTATGCTGTGCGCATCACATAGTAAATCTAGGCTAATAACCGGAATAAGAACACATAATGTTTTCAAAACTTGATATCATGGTTAGTAGAGGCCGATCTTTGATCGGGCGAGCGGGGGTGCTCACGAAGTGACCTTCCCCAATCGTACCCAAGTTCCCGAGCCGAGGCAACTTTGGTGATGACGGACATGTGGCCTTAGGCACGAGTCAGGGTTTCCTAAATTTCCCAAAATAAAATATTTAGGTGGCGACTCTGTATCTGGCAAAGCAGTCCATGTTTGGCACTTCTTTCAAAAAAATCTGTTTTCTCAAAACGATTTGCCGGATTTGGACTCTTTGGTTCAGATTAAGAACCGTGACACAATTCGAGTCCGAACTGTAGCGAGGTCCCCCGCGGGCTTGTTGCAGTTTCTGGCGACTCTGCTGGGGATTTAGAGAACTTGACTCGAACTCATGATATCTGGTTTTGACTACACTTGTGTGTTTCTTTGCATTTGCATTTGCATTGGTGCGCCTAGGACACCGTGTTTGCCATCTGCTATTCCTGAACGGTTTGCCGGAGGCTTGTCTTGTCAAGGCATGACCATAAGGCTGACCAGTTGTGGGCTCTGCCAGTATGGGAACACAAACCCCGACCGGGGCACCCTTTTGACCATTCGACCTAGTGCATATCGAAATCCGTAGTGACCATTCCACACTAGGACAGGTTGCTTACCCGATATAGGTTGTTTGAGACCGCTGTGTACGTAGTGAAACCCTAGCTCCTGACAAAATAGGACAGGGAAACCCTACCCCTCTATAGGGGTGTTTTGGCTCTCACTTACTTGTTATGTGCTTTTAGAGTGCGTCTCTACAGGAATGCATGTATCAGTTTGCAAGTTTGGGCATCAGGCTTGCGGGCACCAGTTCAGTATTTTGGGATTCAGTTTACCTGAGGGTATCGGTTTACAGGCAGAATTTTGGGGCAAAATTCAGTAGAGGGCACAGTCATCTTGCTACACTCGTATCTGTTTTGATGAAGTTAAGCTGAGGTGCTGTCTGTTTTCTCTTTTGCTAGGGGGTAGTCCTGGAACCATAGCTTCAGAAGGCTCCGATATCCCGAGGTTCATCGAACTTGTGCTGATAGACTTTGTCAGGTCAGAGATTCAGTTCAAAGGCAATCAGTGTTCCTTTGTCAGAGGCAGGGTAAAAGGAACAGGCAGGCACGGATCACCAGTTCAGCAGTTCCCAGATCAGTGGCCCTTATCCACCCCACCAGTGAATAGTCAGGCTAAGGCCTCAATTTTTATCATAGAGGTAGATATACCGGTCAGTCAAATGGATCAGCAAAATACATCAGGGATGGAGGCAATGATGCGCCAGCTTCAAGAGAGAATGAAACTCATGCAGCAAGACGCTGTCCGCCAAGCGGAATTTTCCAAGCAGCAGGCTGCAATCATGGCCCAGCAGGCCGAGCTCATTACTAGGTTGCAAAATGGAGCATCTGCTTCGCATCAAGCTCCTCCCCCACCAGGAGTTCCAATTCCCGGGGACAGCGAACGTTCAGAATACCCAGGAAGGTACAACATTCCTACAGGGGCAGCTCCCCCCCCGATCTTACCCCACTGTCCAAAACACCTACAATCTACCGGACTCACCCTTCGAGTCCGAGGTCGACCCTACAGCGTTGAAATTGAGCAAGCTTGAGAAGTTGTTCAAGAAATCCCAGGGGGTAAAATCCATCCCGGACATTGAGGACGGGTACGTCGACGCAGCTGTGACACTGCCGGACAGGTTCAAGATGCCTCACATCGACCGTTTTGACGGGTCAGGAGATCCCATGGTCCACCTGAGTTTGTTTTCAGATGTTCTGCGCCCGATGGGCTTGACAATTACAGAAGCTCTCCCTTTTTGGCAGGACCCTGTCGGGTATCGCGGCCATCTGGTACGCCAAATTGGAGATTCAGTGAAACGAAGCTGGGAGGAGATGGCCGAGGCATTCGTCGCGCAATATTCATACGACACCCAGATCGAGATCACAACCTATGATCTTGAGATGACCAGGCAAGAGCTGAAAGAAGGCTTCTCTGACTTTGTGGCCCGCTGGAGAGCCAAGGCCTCAATGATGACCATTAGGCCAACGGATAAGGATCAAATACGGATGGTTGTACGCAACCTCCAGCCCAAACTAATGCAGAAAATGATCGTGCTCCCCTTCCCTACCTTTTCAGATTTGCATGAGATGGGAGTACAGATCGAGGATGCCATGAAGCAGGGCCTTATTGACCAGAGAAGGAGCCTAGGCGGGCGTTTTCCCGCAGTTGAATGCGACCACCAGTGGTGATGCAGCTGCAAGATCTTCTGAAGTGGGCATGGTCACCACCACCACATCAAGAAAGGCTACCCCATTCACCGGTGCGTCCGGAAGTAGCTCACAGACGGCCAAATATCCACCCCGAGTCAAGAGGGTTTTCACCCCACTTTATATGCCTTTGTCAAAGGCTCTAGAGGTCTTAATCCGGAAAGGACATCTGAAACCATTGGATCAACGGCCTTTACCTGATCCTCTCCCTCCAAAGCATGACCATACTAGGTACTGTGCGTACCATCAACAAACCGGTCATGACACTGACAGTTGCTTTCGTCTGCGCCATGATGTACAAGATCTGTTTGACAACAGGGTCATCCCCGCGCCAGTCCAGCAAAGTTTATCGGCACTCGACCAGTGAACCTGTGGGGGATAATGTGACTATGTGATCGGGGGATGAACCACCTGCGGATGGCACTCGATTTACTCCAGATATGGCGTATGGCACGCACTGTTTTGAGCATTTGTGAATGCTTGGTTTTTGTGCTTTCTGACTTGGGTATTGGGTCAGTCTTGTTGTTTTGAGTCCGTTTTGAGTCAGTCTTTTTGTTTCGGGTCTGTCTTGTTATATCGAGTCAGTCCTGTTGTATAGGAGTCGGGTGATTCCGGGGGTATTACCTCGGGCGTCACCATTTTCTTTTGCGTTTGTCTTTTCGTTTTTTTTGAGTCTGTTTCTGCCAGGGAGCCAGTTGTGCCAGCAGTTTTTGAATGAAACAGCAGTGATTTTTACGCTCTCGCGTTTGCTTCTGCCTTGTGCCAGTTATGCCGGAAGTTCTGAAGGAGATGACAGTATTTGACTAAGGACTCTGTCTTTTCTGTGCCTTGAAGTCATTGTAATGACCTGAGTTTTTCAAAACTTTTTGAACACTGTGGTGAAAAGAAGAGGAAGGAATTCCTCGGGATTTGCAAAAAATTTGATCAACTGAGAGGAAGAGAGGCGTGCTAAGCCCTTAATGAATGAAAACATGCTTGTTAGTGTGAGTACTGAGAAGGATCCTGACTTGATCCAGATTGGTTCTACATTGTCTTCAGCGCGAGCGATTTGTCGCTTTCTTAAAACATTTCAAAACCTGTTTTGCGCGATCTTGCGAAGACCTGTGTGGAATCACTCTTGAGATTGTGCAGCTTAGGATCGCTCTCAGCCCCGAGACTTAACTCCTCACTTTCGAACCTTGAACTTGAATTCAGAACGTTCAACGGTCAACTACAATGTGAGGCCTGAGTGGCCAGATTCGAAGCAGCCTATGAATTAGCGGCAAGAAAATCAGATCAAGAAGACCAGATGTCACCAAAAACAGCTTGCGAAGCTAGGACGGAAGCACCCTTCGAACTAGGGGCAAAGATGTCAGATGTGCTCAAAGAGCCGAAGATGAGTCCTCTTGCAAATCAAGAGCCACTCTCCTGGATACGGATGACTTCAAAACCCTACAACCATTTGGCATGGACCAAGCTACACTTTTACCCTTTGAGAGGCTCGCTGGGTCGAAAACCCAGAAGGGACCCAGGCAAAAGTTAGAGCGAGACAAAAAAATATACAAAAAAAAAATGCAAAAAGAAAAGAAAAAGAAAAATGCAAAAAAAAAAAAAAGAAGAAGAAGAAAAAGGAATGAAAAGAATATAAAAAAAAAAAAAAAGAAAGAAAGAAGAACAAAGCTCGCAAGGTCGAAAACCCGCGACGGGCGCCTTGGCAAAAGTTAGAGCCTAAAAAGGAGAGGTTAATACCCGAGTGTACCTTAACCCCGAACTACGTAAGGCTTGATTCCCATCTTTGGGATACGTAGGCAACTTCATTCTGAAGTCCAGCCGTAAAACACTTCAAATCAATTGTGTCCATGTAATGGTTTTGATCATCTTTTGCCTTCTCTGTATCCGAGAGTTCGGTTGTAATCATCGCTCCAAGGACTGACTACAATGCGCTGCGGTGCCATTCAAACAAGGGGCAACTTTCCGTTGCCATTCAATGCGCCGCGGTGCCGTTCAAACAAGGGGCAACTTTCCGTTGCCATGCAGCTCTCTTCAGCAAGGGGCAATTTTCCTTCAGATCTGAGGTTGTGCATCTCAAGAGTAGTTCGTTTGAGCAGTGGCCGTTTGCAAAAAGTTTTTGAGAATTTTTACTGAGGTTGACTAATTTTCTCGAAAATTATTCATTTTCCAAAAACTGGACCATTTTCTTGACCCAAAAAAGGAAAATTTTCAGTGCTCATGGCCTGACTTGCATGATTTCAAATCAAAAATTGAACAAGCGTGTTAATCTAACTCTCATATTGGTCAAAATTGTTTTAGTAGAAAAAATCAAAACAAAAAAATGGTCAAAATAATGAACTAGGGGCACAGTTGAGTCAGGTGTTCTGTCTTTTCCCCTTTGTCAAAATACTTGCTAGAAAGGGCACTCTACTTGCCGGAAAGGGCACCGTATTCGCCAGAAAAGGGCACAACAAAGGGCTGAAAGCTCTCTCACCCTCCAAGCAACGAGGTATCAAGCCAAGTGCGAAGCACGAACTGGAATGGGGCAAGATATTCCACTCCATCATCTGGACAGATCTTATCACGTCCAAACTCCCAGCAAAGCATCATCAACCGATGTTAGCTGCAGATTTGCTACACACCCAGTTGTAGCGCAACCCTTCTATGGGAGGAATTCACTAGCTGTGAACGGAAGAAAGAGAATCTAGCAGCATGCTAGGGGCAAGAGCCCGCAACTTCCTGTTTATCCATCAACCACCCAGGGGAGGATTGAAAAATGAGAGATTGAAGAATAGAGAGATATGCGATGAGAGAAAAAGTGAGAAAAGGGCTTTTTCAGAAACAAGAGATTGAGTGCCAGAGTGATGTGAGAATCACAAATGAGAAAGGGTGGGAAACACTACCCGGTGAAACAGGCTCCCTGTGCACGTCTGAGTGTCGTGTCTTTTTGTTTTATCTCATTCTTGTTTTGAGTCGTTTCGAGTGTTACTCGATGTGTCTAGGTTGTTGCCTTTTATTTCCTTGTTGAGTCGTTTTGCTGTGTTCAGTGGTAGGCTCAATACCTGGTCGAAAACTCATCTCTCAATTTCAAAAATAAAATCGTTTTGTGCTCCGAGTGCCGTGCCGTTCTCCACATTTGTGCAAAACAGAATTTGTTCTTTCATAAAACCGCAGGGTTCAACCCAGGTCATGTAGAACAGTGGACCAGGACCTATCTGAAGCTATAATGGTTCCGGACTGCAAAGCAAAAGCAAAAGAGGAAAATGTCGGGCATCTGATTTCGTTTCAACTTCAGTAAGCTCCGAGACTACATTCTGTGTATACCTCTTCAAGTCGTGCCAATGCTCCAAAGTATGAGTGTACCTCTACCTCAAGCTCAAAGATCAAGTCTGCTTCAAGCCAGAATGACGATCAAAAGTGCTCTCTCTGAGTACCAGTTCCTTGCCAGGGTCATCTTGGCTGTGTTCGCAATGAGTTCCTAGGAGACCAACTGCGACGGTGGAAACTAGAACTCGAATGGCTGTTGCCTAGAACGCAAAGGTTCGGGATTTCCGAGACTAAAGTCTGGTTTAAATACCCAGAGGCGTGCCCTCGGCTTGAAATCTGTATGGAAGCCCCATAGGTTGAGATAGCGTGTATGCACCTCAATTCTGGATACTGAACCAACCTAGTCTGTCACCCCGTTGGAGAATAGGGAAAGTTGTGAATATGATCAGGAAGACAAGCGACAGCCGTAGCTCCTGCATACAGATGTTGTTACTTGTTAGCATTCTAGAGCCTTTGTACTGCGAGTTAAAGGTAAAGTGTTCGAAGAGCACAAGGGGAGATCCCCGTCGGAGAAGAGCGGTTCATCGCCGCTCACCTCATGAGGTGCTTTCTTAAGCACCACTTTGTCCATTTATTGCTTTCCTTAAGCATCATGCATTGTAATGCATTGTACCTATCAAGTTTCTTTCTTAGTCATGCACGATATTGTATGTACGGTTCATTAAAAAAAAAAGGGTTCCGTTAAGATCATTCACTCAGTGTATCAATCACACTTCATTTGCTTCACTCAGTGTATCTATCACACTTCATTTATTTAGTGTATCAAACATACTTCATTTATTTAGTGTATCAATCACACTCTCTTCACTTAGTGTATCAATCACACTTCTTTCATTTTATGTATCTATCACACACATTCTCATTTTATGTATCTATCACACACATATTCACTTTTAGTGTATCAATCACACTCTGTTCACTTAGTGCATCTATCACACTTTGCGTTCACATTCAGTGTATCAATCATACTGTGTCCACATAGTGCATCTATCACACTTTGTGTTCACCTTTAGTATATCTATCATACTCTGTCCACATAGTGCATCTATCACACTTTGTGTTCACTTTCAGTGTATCAATCACACTTCATTGATTTAGTATATCTATCATACTTGTTCACTAAGTGCATCTATCACACTTTGTGTTCACCTTTAGTGTATCCATCACACATGTTCACTAAGTGCATCTATCACACTTCATGTTCACCTTTAGTATATCTATCATACTTGTTCACTAAGTGCATCTATCACACTTCGTGTTCACATTCAGTATATCAATCATACTTTGTTCACTAAGTGCATCTATCACACTTTGTGTTCACCTTTAGTATATCTATCACACTTTGTTCACTAAGTGCATCTATCACACTTTGTGTTCGCTTTTAGTGTATCAACCACACTCTGTTCACTTAGACCATCTCCAACGGTGAACCAAAGTTGGCATCAGATTCAAAATTTGATGAAAAATGCACTTTTTGATGCTCCAACCGTTGCACCAAATTGATATCAGAATGAGAATTCAGCAAAAAAAATATCAAACTGAGAACAAGCTATAGCTTTCACCAAATCACTGTTACTGACCGTTGAAAGAGGTACACCGGTCAACCAACCGGTTGCCCGGCCGGTTGACCAACCGGGCGACCGAATTCTTTCAAATAGGGAAGTTCAAACCGGTCAAAAAAAAGGTTCAAACAGGTAAAAAAAAAAAAAAAAAATTATTTTTGTCTTACCGGTTGACCGGCCGGTCGACCGGCCGGTCAACCAACCGGTCAACCGTCTCTCAATTGATGAACTGAAAAACGTGTACAACCAGACAACCATATAGACCCCAATGCTACTTTACAGCAATCTGATGCAACGTGTACAACCATCAATCTTCGGACTCCTTTTAATGGGGGTACAACCATCAACGTGTACAACCCTTGTACACATTTACAGCATACACTCCGTTTGGGTGCATGTACAACTTTCAATTTAAAGCTGCGAAAAAAAAAAAAATTTACTCTTACCGGTCGACTGGTTGGTAGACCAACGGGATTTGATACGGGATTTGATGCGCCGTTGGAGCGAGTGGTATCAAATTTGAAGAAATGGGTCATTTTTTACTCAGATTTGGTGAAAAATCTGATTCACCATTGGAGATGCTCTTAGTGCATCTATCACACTTTGTGTTCGCTTTAGTATATCTATCATACTCTGTTCACATAGTGCATCTATCACACATTGTGTTCGCTTTTAGTGTATCAATCACACTCTGTTCACATAGTGCATCTATCACACTTTGTGTTTGCTTTTAGTGTATCAATCACACTTTGTTCACTAAGTGCATCTATCACACTTTGTGTTCGCTTTTAGTGTATCAACCACACTCTGTTCACTTAGTGCATCTATCACACTTTGTGTTCACTTTCGGTATATCAATCTTACCTTGTTCACTTAGTGTATCTATCACACTTTGTGTTTGCCTTTTGTGTATCTATCACACTTTGCTCACTTCATTCATTTAGTGTATCAATCACACTTTGTTCATATAGTGTATCTATCACACATTCGCTTTGTATCTATCACACCATGCCTACTTTGTGTATCAATCACACACACTCGCTTTGTGTATCAATCACATACGTTCTTTTGTGTATCAATCGCACACTCTCACCTTTAGTGTATCTATCATACTTTGTTCACTAAGTGTATTTATCACACTTTGTGTATCAATCACATGTTCGCTCTGTGTGTCTATCACACATGCACACTGTTTTCGCAGTGAGAATTGCAATAATTTTTTTTACATCCTTTCTGCACGAGATGTAGTTTGGCTCAAGTTTACTTGCTTGCCTAGCACTCGCTTAAAATGTTGCATTTATTTCGCATAATTGTTTCATTACAGCTCTGTTTGCATGATCATGAGTGATGTCCGGCTTCGCGTAGCGTATAAGTCCAATTTTCAAACCGGCTTCGCGTAGCATATAAGTCCAATTATCAAACCGACTTCGCGTAGCGTATAAGTCCAATCTTCAAACCGGCTTCGCGTAGCGTATAAGTCCAATTTTCAAATCGGCTTCGCGTAGCGTATAAGTCCAATTATCAAAATCTTCCTGCATATCATTTTACATCCTGCCCCTGAACTACGCTGGTTTGATTCCTTGCAAAAGGATACGTAGGCAGCCTGCGGGCACAACCATTTATTTATCTATATTTTGTTTGTTTGTCCAAGTCTTCGGCCTCGTCAAAAATGGGTCGTCTCTGGGCTTTGACATTCACTCCCGTCACTTATTGACTTCCGAGTTCTGTCAAAGAGGGGCAACTGTAGACCCCATTTTTTACTGTCTTTAAGACTTGGACGCGACTGATGGTTTACATGGTGGAGAAAGGTGTGTAGGGGAAAGGTTCAGTTTCTTCGGCAAGGAGAGAGTCAAATCTCAATTTCATACCCCTGTTCTAGACCAAAACAATCTTGATCAAAAGATTTTAGTCTTAAAACCCTCTCTTTCAAAACGTTTTTGAAATAAAGTTTTTACGATGTTCCAAGGCTCACATTTTGTCAAACGTTGCGCTTTTCGGTAAACCGAGCGAGGACAAAGTGAAAATGAATGAAAGAGAGATGAAATCTTTGAAAAAAATATTTCAAAACACCTTACTTAGGGGTTTGGAGTTGAAGAAAGGAGGAGAAGAGAGAAGAAAACTAGTTTGGGAGAAGTTCGGCATGAATCCAGGTAGGGCCAAAGCTGCGCGGCTTCACCGAAACGGGCATAACTTTTTAAATAGGAGGAATTTTGATGCGAGGTTGGCGCCATTGGAAAGCTAACTTCTGGGGCTTCAAAGTGGCCACATGGGAGGCCAGCAATTGTTCTGGCCGGCCACCTTTCTTTGGTCAAAAGTGATTCAGCATGAATCTGGGAAGGAGAGAAAACACTGCGTGGCTCCGCCGAAATGGGGATAACTTTTTGCACAAGAGGAATTTTAATGCAAGGTTTGTGGCATTGGAAATCTAACTTTCGGGGCTTCATTTTTCACTCAAGAATGTCCTATGTCCAAGTCCGGGTGGAGGAGATATGGTTGGTTGAAGTCCGGTTGGACCGAATCTGCGCGGCTTCACGGAAACTGGCATAACTTTTTCCACAGGAGGAATTTTAATACAAGGTTTGCGGCATTGGAAAGCTAACTTCTGGGGCTTCATCCTAGGGGGTGGCCGGCCACCTTTGACCCTTTTGACCTGGCCAGCCGGCCAGGTAAAGGCCGGCCGGCCACCTAAACCCTAAAAAACTGGCCGGCCATTTTTGCCCCTGTGAGTACATTTCAGCTGTGTATTTTGTTTTCCCCCAGATTTTGTATCCAGGGGTTTGGCCTTTTGGGGGAAAACTTGAATTGGTTTTCCCTCCCATTTTGCCCCCCTTTTTCCCTTCTCTCCATCTATAAAACCAGCAGCCCCAGCTGTGTTTTGAGGTTGAAAAAAAATCGTCTTGGAGCCTTGCATACATACATCCTCTATCTCTCTCATTCAACCCTCCAAACCCTAAACTCCTTACACCATTCCTACACCACCTCATAGCACCACACCACCACCATCCATTCCAACAACTTGGGGCTGCTTTTTAGAGCTTAGGAGCACCATTTCTCAGACCAAAGGCTGCTGGAAGTTTGGTCTACAAAGGTAAGCACACTTCTCCTCTTTTCTTGCCTTGTTTTGCATACAATCTAAGCCATACTTGCTTACATTTTCGGGCTCCGACCCTAACTGAAAATAGTCATGTTTTGAGGTCTTTTTTATGTTTGATTAAGGGTTCTTCCCTGTTTGAGGCTTCATACTACCACTTGCCTCTTTAGCTCTCATCTATGTCTCTTTCTTGCATAGTATTTTAGGCCTATTTTTAAACTGTTTTGAGCTTGGTCATAAACTGCAAAGAGGCTTGTTTTGAGCCCTTCTTCAACATTGTTGAAGGTCTCTTCACTGTTTGAGGCTTCCATCTGTCACTTGCCTCTTTATCTCTCTTTTGGCCCTTTTTTTGCATGTTTTTTTAGCTCCTTGTGCTTGTATTTTTGGGCTCTGGTCCGAGCTGTAAATAGTCATATTTTGACCCACTCTTCATGTTTGATCAAGGGTCTTTCACTGTTTGAGGCTTCATTTTTGCTCTTTGTGTTAAAGCTCTCTTTTATGCCTTATTTTGTATAGTATTTTAAGCTTGCTTGTGCACTGTTTTGGACTTGGTCATAAACTGTAAAATATCATGTTTTGGGCCCCTCTTCAACATTGTTGAAGGGCCCTCCTCTGTTTGAGGCCAGAAGCCATCACTTGCTTCTTTGTCCCTCTTTTGGCCTTTTTCTTGCATAATGTTTTAGGCCTGCTCGTGTTTATTTTCGTGGCTTGATGTAAACTGTAAAGTGCTTCATTTTGAGTCCTTCTTCAACTTTGTTGAAGGGCTCTTTGCCATTTAGGGCCAGCAGCTATTACTTGCTTATTTATCTCTCTTTCGAGGCCATTTTTGCATGTTAGCTTAGCCCTATTTGTGTTCACCTTTTGGCCACACTTTGAACTAGAAAAGTTCATGTTTTTGGACTGCCTTGACTCTTTCTTCACACTTCATGTTCAAATAATGCATGCTTTGTATAGCTATAAGTCATTCCATGTGCCTAGTTTTGAGTTTCGGGTTTCGTCTCACGCATCGGGTGCCATATTACCATGTTTCGGGGCTGTTTAGCATCATATTTTAGCACTGAAATTTGCATGTTTGTATGCCATATTCCATGCCTTGCCATGCTTTGGTAGAGTGGCATTCGTGCCTTAGGTTCGGTCCTCGGTTTGCGTGCATGTGTGCACGTATTTCGAGTGTCTCATTTTCACTTAATGGCCTCCTATGTGAGTGTGGCTGAGGTCCACTCATGTTGGTGTAAGTCCATTATGCATTGTGTATGCCATTTCATTCCTTTGCATTGCATGTGCTAGGTTGTATGTTAGAGCATCGTGCATGCCATGTTACATCGTGCATTGTGTATGCCATTTCATAGCATTGAGTATGCTAGGGTGTATGTTAGTCGCATTCATGCATGTCATGCATATTGCATTGTGCTTGGGATAGGAGTTAGCCCGAGCACGGGAAACGAGGGACGTTTCGTACTCCGAGTGACGGAACGTCTCTTAATTCCCTGTCGCCGACACTCCGGATTATCCATGATGGAGTCTAGGCCCTGTTATGTTTTCATGTGCATTCATTCCATATTAAGTCGTGCAATTCGACTCCCCGGCCATCATGCATCGATATGCGTGATTGGTGGCATGAGGATCGAGGACTACGCTCCCTGAAGAGTAGTCAAGCATACATATGTGAAAATACATTGCCATGCCCCTTTCCTGCTCTCTGTTGCAGCAAATCAAGAATCAGTAGCCTTCCGGAGCTTGACGCGCTTTCCAAGAACAATTGCAAACAGAGGCTAATTAGGGCATCGCAGTGGATTTCCGCGCAAAGCAGCTCAAACATGCATCATCCATCATCCGGAGCAGAGTCAAGGCGGTCCCCTAGCTTGCATGCTAGTTTACAGCTTTCCTAGATTAATTTGTAAATTAATTAGGATTTTGCATTTATTCGGACTGTATTATTCATTTGGGACTGTATATTATTTATTCGGACCCTCCGAGCGAGGGCACAATTGTAATAAGTGTGCGTGCGTGTGATGTATGTCTTCCAACCCCACGTCTTTCTCCCTTTTATTTACCTACTTATGATGGTTAGATTAGGGCATGTTTCAATTAGCATACAGTATGATAGCATGTTTGCATTCATTCATCTGTTTTGCATGCACCGGGCTCGGCGCATCATACTAACTGCATTTGTATTTCAATTCCGAGTTGAATACTTGTTAGTTGTAGCATTTCACATGCCATATTTAGAATAGCCGAGCCTGCTATAGTTGCATTTTTCCATGCGTTGCATTAGGCACTTCTGTATATTTAGGATCATGCATGGATTTCTAACGTAGTTTCTGTTTTGGCTTGGAGTACTCGGTAAGTTTTTATGCTTTAGCATCCTTGCATGCGTGTGAGTGACTGCCATGATAGCATGCTTACCATGAGGCTATGTGCTTATGTGATATAACTGCCTGAATGCCTGTGGGTGAAGGTTGGGTTATTTGGATTGGAACAAATCATCGACTGTGAGTTTTAAGCCCACTAGATAGTGGCAAAACCATTTTTTTTCTAAGCCCACCTGAGGGTGGCAAAATCTGCATTTTAAGCCTACTTGCGAGTAGCAAACCATCTTTCAAAAACAAACATGAAATGTTTTGTTCCAATTCAGGCGGCCCGGTCTATATTTGTATGCTGTGCGCATCACATAGTAAATCTAGGCTAATAACCGGAATAAGAACACATAATGTTTTCAAAACTTGATATCATGGTTAGTAGAGGCCGATTTTTGATCGGGCGAGCGGGGGTGCTCACGAAGTGACCTTCCCCAATCGTACCCAAGTTCCCAAGCCGAGGCAACTTTGGTGATGACGACACGTGGCCTTAGGCACGAGTCAGGGTTTCCTAAATTCCCAAAATAAAATATTTAGGTGGCGACTCTGTATCTGGCAAAGCAGTCCATGTTTGGCACTTCTTTCAAAAAAAATCTGTTTTCTCAAAACGATTTGCCGGATTTGGACTCTTTGGTTCAGATTAAGAACCGTGACACAATTCGAGTCCGAACTGTAGCGAGGTCCCCCGCGGGCTTGTTACAATAGGGTCCCCGTCGAGGATCGGGGTCGGGGATGGGGATGGGGAGATTTTCACCATCGAGGATCGGGGACGGGGAGTGTGATCCCCGACCCCGCCCTGTCCTGCCATTCCTACTCAAGAATTTCAATTTGGAAATTAAGAATCCTTTCATTTCCTTTTCTTAGGGGAATTCTATTTACACCTAAAAAATGATTAAGTGAACCCAATTTTTTAGTACACCCTAGTAAATTATTTAGGGTTATAATTTATTCTCAGTATAACCTATTTGTTTTTACAAATTACCCTTTTGAGGTACACCTAAATAAAACAAATTAAAAATCTAAATTACTTTTGAAAAACCTTTCTCTTGTTCACACACATACATAGAACAATAGGGAAAGGAGAATGACACATACATCAGATCACTGTGAAGATGTTCGACGCATACTGCATGAGGTAATCCCTAGTTTTGTCTATTTAAATTGTTTGGTTGAATGGCCGAGACAAATTAAATTTGAAACGACTATAGTATTTTTTGAACTCAACTATGTTTCGCTTATATGAAAATTTTAAGTTTTCTTGAATAATATTTACATATGTATTTGTTAGATCTCTACATCAAATCTGAAAATGGATGGACCAAAGATGGTGAAATGAGATGTTTAGAAAGGAATCTCTTTCATTGATGTATAAATTTGAGAGGCTATATAAACCCAAGAGGTTTTATATCTCATTTGTTATTAGTGATTTGATCCACGTTTGTTCTTGACAAACAGCTGAAGGATGCAATTCTTGAAGGAAACCATCGAATTCTTGCATCCTTGAAGGAAAAGATTGAATTATCAATTAGCAATCAGTCCGAAAATAGAATTATTGTGGATGGTGATGATCTTAACACAATCCCAGGGAGACTTGAGAAGAGCAATGATAGCCAAATCATGAAAGCATGAGTGAGCTTAACTATTCCAACCGCTGAAAATTTGGATGGCCTCTTGCGAGAAGATTCTGTTGGAAATGGTTATAAATTCTGGGTAAAACAGAATTTTATCCTAAGTTTGGTCTAATATTTAGGTGGGCCCCGTGCGTCGATTTACGCGGGTCAAAGTGGTAACGCGTTCTATGCCGCGTTGTGATTCACGTGGTATATTTGGTTGCTCAAAACCATTACCGAGTGAATGGGAAATTGAAGCCAATGTGCTCCATGGAAATGGAGTTTTGGTGGAAAATCCTTAAAGGTTTGAATAAGGCTTGTCCCACATTGATTTGGTGGGAAGGTTTTGAAAGGGTTTATAAGGCATGGGTTTGGTACTTGGGGTGTGCCCCAGGGGTACCCAAGTGTTTTAGAGGGAGAGGTTATGGGCAAAATGGGCTAGACCCATTGGACCCAAAAATCACCACGCGCGCGCCGTCGTCCGTCGGGCGGGTGGGCTGGGCTGGGCTTGGGCGCGGTGCGTGGTGTGAGGTTGGGCTTGTTCGGCCAAAACATTTGAATTTAATTTTATTTTTGGTAAAATAAAATCCAGAATTCAAATTAAACTGGTTTGGATTTACTGTACATCCAAACAGGGCCCTTCCCGTTTTCAAACAGAAATAAACCAGTCTGGTATTATTGCACACCAAACAGGCCCTTCCCTTTTTGTTATCTGTTTGAAATATAACTCAACAGATTCAAATCTGTTTGAATTCAAAACCAACAGGTTTCATACCTGTTCAATTCAAAACCAAGAGCCACCTTTACATCTATAAATAGGACAGCCCTCATTTGGATTTTGTAACTCTAATTTTCGTCCTTCATAATTCTGAAAATTCTCTTCATGTTGCTGCATTATTTTCTTGTCAGAGAGAGTATAAACACTTAGTGTGTTCGTTAGGCAAACAATTTGTAGTGCTGCTATTGTTTGTAGTAGATCATTTTATCCTGGGAGATAGACGTCCAAATTCTGAAAGCACCGTGGAGAGGACGAATCTGTCTTAAGGACACAGTGTCAAACACTGGACTTGATCAGATTATAATTCGAAGAAATTAATCAAGTAAGTTGTTTAATTTATTATTCTGTTTTATTATTTATTTAAATCAGATTTTAATTTTGTTTTTGTAACAAAATAAAATCTGTTTTTATTTATTTATTTTTATTTTTATTTCGAGTTTGATTTTTGTAATCAAACAAATTCTCTCCTTTCTTTTATTTCTTTATATTCTGATTGTTGTTTAGTACACAACAGAATTTAATTTATTTAAATACAGTGAAGATTGTCCAACAATCTTAAGACAGAATTCTTTTTGGTATCTTCATTGTATTTAATTTTCTGTTTTCAAAAGTATATATTCTGGTTGGAAAAACAAATAGTGTTTTATGCTATTTGACAGATAGTAGTAATATACTGTCTCTTTTCTTTGACAACTAGTAGTAATATACTGGTGTCATTAACAATTGCAGAATATTATTTGGTGTTACAGAAAATTATTTTGGTATTTTATTTTTCTAGTTTTAGTAACAAGGAAAATAAAATTATTTTGTTGTTATCATTTATTTTCTGGTTTTAGTAACTAGAATTTATTTTCTGGTTTTGGTAACTAGAATTATTTTTATGTTTTTCTATTTTTGTAATCAGATATTATTTCGGTATTTTATTTTTCTAGTTTTAGTAATAAGGAAAATAAAATTATATTATTTTCTAGTTTTAGTAACAAGAAAAATAATTTTTTGTATTATAATTTATTTTCTGATTTTTTAATTTGTGGTATTTTATTTTCTAGTTTTAGTAACATAGAAAATAAAATTATTTTGTATTATAATTTATTTAGTGGTTTTAGTAACTAGAAAATTAATTTTGTTAATCAATCATGTAACTTTGTGTTTCGGTTACAATCTGTAAATATTGTACGTGACTTATGGTTTCATTTGGGAGATCACTTAATTTTTGAACCCTTTGTGAAAAGTGTTAATTCTTTTGACTTTTTCATAGTTCATTATGAGTATACATGGAAGTATTTAATTCTGGAGTTATATATTAGTTTTACAAACTAAATTTCAGTTTTATTATGAAGAAACCTTTGTAGCAAAGTTATTTTCTTATTGATTTTCTGAATCATTCTTTATTTTCTGTGTATGGATCCGTAGTTGTGAATAGTTTTTGCACATGAGTGGAAAAAATATATATATTCACAAGAACATTTGAATGCATATTTAATTAGTTTATTTATGTACAAATCAAACTGATTAAATGAAGGTATGTTTTGTCATTTTGAGTTTAAAATTCAAATGCATTGAATTTTATTTATGAGTTGAGAATCTTTTTATTTCATGATTTTTTTTTTTGTTAATTCATTATTTTTAGTTGATGCGTTTGATATGCATGTATGATATCAACTCAAGTTATTTCCTAACAACAATTTCATGTGATTTGGAATGTTAAATTGATATGTTGATTAATTTGAGTTTTTCCAATCAATTTTGAATGGGTGTTTAAACACCAGAGAAATTTAAACATGAAGATGTATGTAGTTATATTGTTCCATTTAATTGGAAGTAAATTTTGAAAAATCTTTTATGTGGATTATTATTTGTTGAATATGTGACATAAAATGTTGTCAATTATTATTTTACTTGCGTAGTAGAATTTGTTAAACCATTTTATTTATATGGGGGTGTATCTCTTGCATTAGATGAGATATTTTAATTTTCTTCTGTCACAAATATTTTTTATGACAGTGACATTTATTCGTAAATGAGTTGCAAGTATGTATACAATCAAATGGGTTTTTTGACTTGTTTGATTTTTAGGCAAAATCTTTATGAGGATATGATTTTGTCAAAACATTAATTCTGATTTGTGTAATCATAATTATTTTGGATTTTTCATGAATCATGTTTTGGAATTTATGAATCAAGCACATCATAGACAACAAGTGATGGATGTTATATTTTGATTTATATTTAGAAGTGATAGGGGTGGTGAATATGATGCACCATTAAATGAATTTTGTGCACAACATGGCATTATTCACCAAACTACAGCCCCTATTCTCCACAGCAAAATGGAATTGCTGAAAGGAAGAATAGAACCCTAAAAGAAATGATGAATGCCATGTTACTAAGTTCAGGCTTACCACAGAACTTGTGGGGGAAGCAATATTGTCTGCTAATTATGTTCTTAACAGAATACCCCACAAGAAAACCAACAGCACTCCTTATGAATTGTGGAAAGGTCGACCACCTTCCTACAAATACTTAAAAGTGTGGGGGTGTTTGGCAAAAGTTGAAGTTCCTGTTCCTAAAAAGACTAAGATTGGACCAAAAACAGTAGATTGTGTGTTTATTGGTTATGCTCAGAATAGTAGTGCATATCGGTTTCTGACTTATAAATCAGAAATACCTGATATAAATGTGAACACTATTATAGAGTCAAGGAATGCTGTGTTTTTAACATGTCTTTCCTTACAAGAAAGGACAGGAATTAAGTTCACAGAAAAGAACTTATGATTGTACACAAAGTCAAGAGACTAATGACAATCAAACACAAGAGACTAGTAATGGTCTCGACCAACAGGATTTAACTGATGATGAACCAAGAAGAAGTAAGAGAGCGAGAACATCAAAATCCTTTGGTCCAGATTTTCTGACATACCTGTTAGAAAATGAACCTCAAAGCTTTAAGGCAGCAATGACAGGTCCTGAAGCACCTTTGTGGAAAGAGGCTGTTAATAATGAAATTGAATCCATTATGCAAAATCATACTTGGGAATTGGTGGATCTTCCACCAGGTTCTAAACCTCTTGGATATAAATGGATATTCAAGAGAAAAATGAAAGCAGATGGTTCAATTGACAAGTATAAAGCAAGACTTGTAGTTAAAGGTTACAGACAAAAGGAAGGTCTGGACTATTTTGACACATATTCCCCTGTGACAAGAATAACATCCATTCGCATGCTTATTGCTATAGCAGCGTTGTTTAATTTAGAAATACATCAAATGGATGTTAAAACACACTTTCTAAACGGTGATCTAAATGAAGAGATCTATATGGAGCAACCCGAAGGGTTTGTAGTATCAGGGCAAGAAAAGAAAGTTTGTCGACTTGTAAAATCCCTTTATGGATTAAAACAAGCACCTAAGCAATGGCATGAAAAATTTGATCATGCAATGCTTACTAATGGGTTTAAGATAAACGAATGTGACAAATGCGTCTATGTTAAAAACACTGACCAAGGATATGTCATAGTTTGTCTTTATGTGGATGACATGCTTATCATTGGAAGCAGTCAAAACATGATCAAATCAACTAAGCAAATGCTTAACAAAAGATTTGATATGAAAGATATGGGGGTCACAGATGTTATATTAGGAATGAAAATTACTAAAACATCTGACGGATATGCATTATCTCAATCTCATTATATTGAGAAAATTCTTGATAAATTTATCAAAGATGATTTGAATTTAGCTAGAACACCTGTAGACATCAGTCTTTATTTATCAAAAATAAAGGTGATGCAGTGTCTCAGTTAAAATACTCCCAAATCATTGGAAGCCTAATGTACCTAATGAATTGTACTCGTCCTGATATAGCTTATGCTATTAGTAAATTGAGTAGGTACACTAGTAACCCCGAAGAAGACCATTGGAAAGCGATCATTCGGGTTCTTAGATATCTAAGATTCACCCGTGATCATGGTTTGAACTTTACTCGATATCCAGCAGTACTTGAAGGTTATTGTGATGCAAATTGGATATCGGATACTAAAGATTCAAAATCCACAAGTGGATATGTCTTTACTCTGGGAGGCGCTGCTGTTTCTTGGAAATCCACAAAACAAACATGCATCGCACGATCCACAATGGAATCCGAGTTCATTGCTTTAGACAAAGCAGGAGAAGAAGCAGAATGGCTTCGTCACTTCTTAGAAGACATTCCAATGTGGCCAAAACCTGTGCCAGCTATTTGCATTCATTGTGATAGTCAATCTGCAATAGGCAGGGCACAGAATCATATGTATAACGGTAAGTCACGACATATTCGTCGTCGACATAATACCGTAAGGCAATTGTTGTCAAACGGAATAATCTCAATAGATTATATAAAATCTAAAGAGAATATTGCGGATCCGTTAACAAAAAGTTTGACAAAAGAGCTAGTGTATAGTTCATCGAAGGGAATGGGATTAAAGCCTATTACATAAGAGTCGTCATAATGGTAACCCTACTTATATGACTGGAGATCCCAAGAACTAAGTTCAAAGGGACAACTAAGTTATGTATGGCTCGCCAGAAATCACCAAGGGATTAAAATTCCTTACCCATTCCTATGGTGAGAGTGATATCTGCAACATATGTTGTCTGCAGGGGGATAAGGATAAGCTTTGCTTTTAATGATTACTTATATCTTGATTAAGGCATAAAATCAAGACGAGTATAAGGAGATACTCACAATAAGAATCACCTATATGAGTGTTGAACTAGGACCGGTTCTATGAGAATGAAACGGCTAAATTCTCTAGAAACACTCATGAAAACCAGGAGCGTTCAAGGCCAAAATGAACACAACAGTGAGAACCACGATGTGTTAAAAGATATTTTGTGTGAAATCTATTGTCTTGGCTTACACAAATGGCTGAACAATTCAAGGCATCGTGTCCATTGGTTAGCTAGTAAGTCCGATAGGTTATCACTAGGGAAGGTTCAAGGCCGAAAGCTACCTATCCTGATGCAAGATATTTTCGACTTATACTCTTTCGATAAAGTCTGCATATTGTTGCATTTCCGTTGTCATCAAATTCCATTCATGTGGGGGATTGTTGGAAATGGTTATAAATTCTGGGTAAAACCAGAATTTTATCCTAAGTTTGGTCTATTTTTTAGGTGGGCCCCGTGCGTCGATTTACGCGGTCAAAGTAGTAACGCGTTCTATGCCGCGTTGTGATTCACGTGGTATATTTGGTTGCTCAAAACCATTACCGAGTGAATGGGAAATTGAAGCCAAAGTGTGCTCCATGGAAATGGAGTTTTGGTGAAAAATCCTTAAAGGTTTGAATAAGGCTTGTCCCACATTGATTTGGTGGGAAGTTTTGAATGGGTTTATAAGGCATGGGTTTGGTACTTGGGGTGTGCCCCAAGGGGTACCCAAGTGTTTTAGAGGGAGAGGTTATGGGCAAAATGGGCTAGACCCATTGGACCCAAAAATCACCACACGCGCGCGCCGCCGTCCGTCCGGTCGGTCGGGCGGGCTGGGCTGGGCTGGGCTTGGGCGCGGGTGCGTGGTGTGAGGTTGGGTTGGGCTTGTTCGGCCAAAAACATTTGAATTTAATTTTATTTTTGGTAAAATAAAATCCAGAATTCAAATTAAACTGGTTTGGATTTATTGTACATCCAAACAGGGCCCTTCCCGTTTTCAAACAGAAATAAACCAGTCTGGTATTATTGCACACCCAAACAGGGCCCTTCCCATTTTTGTTATCTGTTTGAAATATAACTCAACAGATTCAAATCTGTTTGAATTCAAAACCAACAGGTTTCATACTTGTTCAATTCAAAACCAAGAGCCACATTTACATCTATAAATAGGACAGCCCTCATTTGGATTTTGCAACTCTAATTTTCGTCCTTCATAATTTTGAAAACATTCTCTTCATGTTGCTGCATTATTTTCTTGTCAGAGAGAGTATAAACACTTAGTGTGTTCGTTAGGCAAACAATTTGTAGTGCTGCTATTGTTTGTAGTAGATCATTTTATCCTGGGAGATAGACGTCCAAATTCTGAAAGTACCGTGGAGAGAACGAATCTGTCTTAAGGATACAGTGTCAAACACTGGACTTGATCAGATTATAATTCGAAGAAATTAATCAAGTAAGTTGTTTAATTTATTATTCTATTTTATTATTTATTTAAATCAGATTTTAATTTTGTTTTTGTAACAAAATAAAATCTGTTTTTATTTATTTATTTTTATTTTTATTTCGAGTTTGATTTTTATAATCAAACAAAATTCTCTCCTTTCTTTTATTTCTTTATATTCTGATTGTTGTTTAGTAAATAACAGAATTTAATTTATTTAAATACAGTGAAGATTGTTCAACAGATTCACCTAATAGAGATTTGTTACCTTCTAAGAGGGATAGGAGTGACTTGGATATTGAAAATCAGTCTACAAAATCTAACGAAATTACAGATATTTGAATAGAAATAACACGTATAAGATTATGGTGTATCATAAGAAGAAAAAAAATTATTTTAGGATTTAATATGTTATCCTTATTAGTAAATTTACATTAGGGTATAATAAGGATTAAAATTTTAATATTTGAGTTGGGTGTACTGAGATATTTTTTTGGTTTAAAAAGAATGGCCCCTTTTCTTATGTATGTCTCTTATTGAACAAATTATATTGTATTTGCATTTTGGTCAAAATTTAGCAAAACGATCTTTTCTTTTCTCTTCTTTTTTCAGGAGAAATGTAATGGAGGTCTTCCGTTAAATAGACATCCGAAGACTGCACCAAGAAGAAAAGGTTGCTGGAATATTTTTTCTTAGCAACACCTTATAAAGTTGTGTTATTTTTTTAAGTTTTTTTATTGATTTTTTTTTTTTTTTAACTTCAAGTTATTTTATTTATTTTTAAAATTTTTAGGACCATCTAAACTAGATGATTCTAAAATTTGAAAATTAAAAAAATGGCTTATTTTCATTTTTTAGTGAATTTTTTCAAAATGTAGTGTAATAACTACAAGGGAAAATTACAATAATTTATTATTATTATTATTATCAAAGTTGGAGTCTTATAACAAAATAAATTTTAATTTTATCAATTTAAACTTTAAACTTTTGATTTAGTTTCGTTCTAAACTATTTGTCTATTTTTGTTAAATAAAAATGATAGAAAAAAATATTTTAGTCATTAAACTCAATAAAAAATAATATTTTAGACATTTTGTGTACACCTACATTGAGTTTAATGACTAAAATACATTTTTTTCATCGATTTTACTTAACAGAAATAAGCTAATAGTTTAGATTGAAAAAAAAATTAAAAACTAAAAATTTATTTTGTTCCAAGGATTAAACCTTTATTTTATTTTTTTAATTTTATAATTTCCGCTAAATACAAAGATAAGCAATACTATATGAAAAATGGTAAACCCAAAACTCCACCAAGAAAAACACCATTCTTTGCTAGTAATCTCTCAAGTATAGAAAATAGTTGGTGTGTTGGTGTAGAAAAGAATAGATGAGAGGAACTATTTATAGGCCACTAGGACTTTACAAAATACACCAAAAAATAATAATGACCATGAACTTAAAGAAAAGGGAGTCTCCAAAAAATTAACTCACCACCAAGTTCATGAACTCCAATTAATCTTTATTCATGAACAAGACAAAAGGACACCAAAACAATGAATCTCCAATCATGAACAAGATGAGATTCATGAATAAGACAAAAGAAGATTCATGAACAAAAATATAGTATAAATAAATAAATAAAATATATTAAAATGGTCCAACAATCCCCCACTCATTTTAATATTAACAAAAATAAGAGAGATTACCAAACAAAGATAAATTAGTATGCATCATGAAGGTGTGCTCTACATTGAACCTTCATTAGTGAAACAGCAACCTTTACTCCAGAGTCAGTAGTGGTCTCAGACTTGAACTATGACCACTTAGGGGAAATAAAGTATTACTGCTCACACATAATAATCTAGGTGTTGACATGAGCTTTTAATAGCCAGCATATTACGGCCTTGTGCTAATCCCAGTTTTCATGAGCATATTTGAGAATAAACCTTAGGCCTCGTTTGGGAACATGCTAATTTAGTAACTTTTTGGCTATTTGGCTAAAAATGTAGGTAAAAAAAACTTGTATGTTTGGGATGACTTTTTGGCTAATTATGAAAAGATGTGCAAAAAGTAGAGAGAAAAAAGAATCTTTGACTTTTTGGTATTGGTTGTTGGCTTTTTGGCTAATTTAGTAACTTTTTGACTAATTGGCTAAAAAGGTAAGTCCCCAAACGGGGCCTTATTCTCATAGAAAGCGGTCCCACTTTCATGCTCACATAGGTGAAATATGTCAAGGATGTTCCTGTAATTTACATAACCCATTCAACAAAAACTACAGAATTTCATGAAGAGTATAAAAACTCAATCCTCCAACATTACAGGACAAATGCACTTATATCATAGGATGGACAATAAAATATTAAGGAGTGCATTTTTACAACCACCATATGATTCGTTCTTCTTATTAAACCTAGTTACAAGATCTCTGATACCCAAGTTGGGTATCCTCATACATGGTTTATGATTTTATAGGCTTCAAACCCATCCCCCTCGATATATTCCAGACCCTATCTCTCGCCAAGGCCTTGGTTAACGGATCCGCAAGATTATTACAAGATTTTACATGATTTACAGTTATGATGCCATTACTCAAATAGGATCTCACATTACTATATTTCTTTCAAATAGGTCTGGATTTACCATTATAAAAATGGTTGTTCACTCTACCAATAGCAGCAGTGCAATCACAACGAATTAACACCGGAGGAATTGGTTTTTTCCTAAAAAGGGATTTCATATAACAAATCTCTCAATCAATTTGCTTCCTCACATGTTGAAGCTGACGCTATAAGCTCAGCTTCTATAGTAGAATTAGCAATTATAGTATTTTTTTAGACTTCCAACATATAGCACCATCACCCAAGGTAAAAATAAAACCCGAGGTAGAGAGAGAATCATCTAACAAAGTGTTCCAATCGGCATCACTATATCCCTCAAGTACCGCAGGATACTTGTTATAAAACAAACCATAATTTTTGGTACCAGATAAATATCTCATAATTCTTTCCATGGCTAGCCAATGATCTCGACTTGGCTTGCTAGTAAACTTGCGAAGTACTCCAACAGCATATGCAATGTCAGGTCTAGTATAGTCAGTAGCATATCTCAAACTACCAATCATACTAGCATATTTCTTTTGATTAATCATTTCCTTTTCATTTGTTACAACAGATAAATGTATGCTTGCATCAAAAGGAGTAGCAACATATTTACAGTCTAGAAAGTTATATTTCTTTAAAATTTTCTCAACATAATGCGACTGATCAAGAAAAATGTCATTCTTAGTCTTGGTAATTTTAATTCCCAAAATAAAATTGGCTTCACCAAGATATTTCATATCAAAGTGGCTATTAAGACCTCGTTTGGGAACCATCTTTTTTAGCCAAAAAGCCAAAAAGTTACTAAATTAGCCAAAAAGCCAACAACCCATACCAAAAAGTCAAAGATTCTCTTTTCTCTCTACTTTTTGCACATCTTTTCGTAAAAAGCCAAAAAGTCATCTCAAACATACTAGTTTTTTTTAGCTCATATTTTAGCCAAATAGCCAAAAAGGTACTAAATTAGTCTGTTCCCAAACGAGGCCTAAAGTATATTTTTAGTCTTATTTATAATATACAAATTAGAGCCAAAGATAAGTAGATCATCTACATATAAGTTAATAATCACATGTGCATTCTCACAAGTTTTATAATAAATGCACTTATCACATTCATTAGTTTTATAGTCATTCTCAAGCATGTAGGAATCAAATTTCTCATGCTATTGTTTAGGAACTTGTTTTAAACCATAAAGGGATTTAATTAGTTTACACACCTTGCTTTCTTGGCTAGGCTCCACAAAGCCTTCGGGTTGGTCCATGTAAATCTCATCATCTAGATCTCCATTTAAAAATGTTATTTTCACATCCATTTGATAAATTTTTAAATCATGAATTGTAGCCACCGCTATCAACAGTCTAATGGATGTAACTCTAGTAATTGGAGAAAAAGTATCAAAGAAATCAAGATCAACTTGTTGCTTAAAACCTTTAGCGACAAGCCTTGTTTAATATTTATCTATAGTTCCATTCGATTTAAGTTTTTTACGAAGGACCCATTTACACCCAATAGTTTTACAACCTGGAGGTAAATCTACTAGCTTCCATATTTTATTTGAAAGTAGTGAATCTATCTCATCATTTATAGCCTCTCTCTAGAAAATAGCATCAGGTGATGATAAAGCTTCTTGCATCGTAAAAGGAATTTCTTCTACATTGTAAAAATAATAGTCAGGGCCAAAATCTTTTTCAACTCTAACTCCTTTACTCTTTCTTGGTTGGATTTGAGAATTTTCTTGTTCTTGAAAAACTTGAGATGGAGTAGAAGAGCTAGACACGGATAAAATATTTTCAGAAATTATTTGACCCTTACTACTTTTAGATTTGAGAGGAAATTTATTTTCATGAAAAATAGCATCACGTGATTAAAAAATAATATTATTTTCCATATCAAAAAATCTATAAGCTGTACTATGTAACGCATACCCAAGAAAAGCACAAGTGGTAGCTCGTTCACCCAATTTAGGTCGTTTAGGATCTGCAAGCCTCACAAAAGTTAAACAACCCTAAACCTTCAAATAACTTAGATTTGGTTTATGCCCCCGCCACAACTCGTAAGATACAATTTTAGTCTTTTTATGTGGCACTCTATTTATCACGTGGCAAGCTGTCAAAATAGCCTAACCCCAAAGATTTGAGGGAGCACCTGAATCAATAAGCATAGTATTCCACTACAAGAAATTACACTTTCCGTGACTAACGTTTTGATCGCGAAAAGTACCATATTTGGTCGCTAAAATCTTTTCACGACCAAAATGTGTTGGTCGTGAGTTGGTCACTAAAGCCTCGTCACAGATAGTTTTCTGCGACCAAAATTATAATTGGTCGCTAAAAGGGACCATTGGCGACCAAATAATTGGTCGCGGAAAGTCCAATCCATATTAGCCAAAAGTTAACTTTTAGTGACCAAAGTTATAGTTGGTTGCCAAAAGTCAGTGCCTTCTCACCCAAAGAAAAATATTCTTTTGCGTTGCCTGGTAGTTGAACTCCTGACCAAGGAGTCACTCTCCATGTGCCCAATCCACTCTGCCAATAACATGCTTGTTGTTCACATTTGGCAGAGAAAATATATAACCCATAAAAATTGGGTTATATATTATTTCATAAAACCTTCAATGTAATTACAGTAGTACCCGTTTTTTAAAAATTTATCCCACCATAACTTTCTGCGACCAACTTGTTTTTTGGTCGCCAAAAGGTGATCTTCCGCGACCAAATTTGTAATTGGTCGCCAATAGTTAAGTCATTCGCGACAAACTTATTTTTTGGTCGCCAAAAGATGACCTTCTGCGACCAAATTTGTATTTGCTCGCCAAAAGACGACCTTCTGCAACCAAATTTGTATTTGGTCACCAAAAATTAGCTATTAGCCACCAAAAAATTGTGGGTCGCGAAAATATACCTATCAGCGACCAAAAAAATTTTAGTCACAGAAAGTGGACTATTTGCGACCAACTCAAAATAGGTGGTCGCCAAAAGTGTTTTTTTCTTGTAGTGTTCGTCAAGTCAATTAACGTTCTATTTTTTCTTTCAACTTTTTCTTTCAACTACGCCATTAGATGAAGGTAAATATGGTAGAGTAGTCTCATGAATAATTTCCAATGACTGAACAAAAGAGTTGAATCCAAGAGATTCATACTCCCGGCCTCTATCACTTCTAATTCTCTTAATCTTTTTACCGAATTGATTTTCTACTTCAAGAAGGAATTCTTTAAATTTTTCAAAAGCATCACTTTTATTTTTTAATAAATATACGTTTGTGTATTTTAAAAAATCATCAATAAAAGTGATAAAATATCGGTTACCACCCCGAGTTAAAATTCCTTCAAACTCACACAAATCAGTATGAAATAATTCTAGCAATTATGTATTTTTTTTTTCAACACTTTTATAAGGCCTCTTAGTAATTTTTGCTTTACAGCAAACTTCACATTTCTCAAATTTTTTTGTCACTTTAGGAATTAATCCTAAACTACTCATGATTTCCACATATTTACTGTTAATATGACACAATCGAGCATGCCAAAAATTAATAGAAGACAACGTGTAAGTGATGTCATAGTAATAATCATAAAATTAATCAGCAAAACAATTTAAGAGATAAAAATAACATTTATACTCATATGTATTGTAGAAAGCCACTTTTGCTTCATGTGCCTCGTAGTCTTCATCATTTATCTCCTCGGTTGGGATTTTGTTTGGATTCTTCTCGGTAAGAACAAATGCAACTTTCAAAAGGCTAAGGTAAAAAAGAATTTTTCCTTTCCACCTCTTAAAATGAACTTCCTGGAACTTGAAAGGCTTGTTAAGATCTCCAATTCCATCATTGGTTTTTTCTGGTACTTGTTCCATGATTGATCTCCTTAAAATTGTTGGTAAAAATACCAGAAAAATTATATTTTATTGATAAAAAATTGCAAAGAAAATGAGATACAAATAGATCAGGCTGAGATACGGATATCTCGTTTTCTTTAAGGAGATCAAGCCCACTGCGGTAGGAATAACCCAAATACCGATGCAGCAGTCACAAAACTATGACTTGTCCCCTCTAAGATACAACAGCCCGACCACTTGTCGTATGGTTCATGCCAACTCTGCACAAGATGATGAACCCAAAACTCCACCAAGAAAAACACACTTCTCTGCTAGTAATCTCTCAAGTATAGAAAATAGTTGGTGTGTTGGTGTAGAAAAGAATAGATGAGATGAACTATTTATAGGCCACTAAGACTTTACAAAATACACCAAAAAATAATAATAACCATGAACTTAGAGAAAAGGGAGTCTCCAAAAAATTAACTCACCACCAAGTTCATGATCGCCAATTAATCTTTATTCATGAACAAGACAAAAGGACACCAAAACAATGAATCTCCATTCATGAACAAGATGAGATTCATGGACAAGACAAAAGAAGATTCATAAACAAAAATGTATAAATAAATAAATAAAAGATATTAAAATGGTCCAACAAAAGGCACATGAAAGTTTAGTTTAATCCCCACATTTGATAACGAACTAAACTGTAATATTTGTATGTGTCATTTTACGAAGGGATTGGATTCTCAAGTTGTCCATCCAACTTAGAAAGTGTTTGGATTTGGTGGGCCTATTTTGAAGATGACATCAATATTCAAATTGTTTACTCTTTATCATTTATTGAGTAAAATATTCATATAAAAAATTAATATAATCAAATATCAATATATAGCTATATGTTTTAATCACATTTGTTTAAAAAAAAGAACGACAATTATAATTTCAAGAGCAACTATCCATTTTTTTTAATACAAATATAATTCAAATATATAATTACTGATGTCCGATCATCTTAATTTTTTGAATAAATATTCTACTTAATAGTACTTAAAAGTGAATAGTTCAAATCACCGAAGTCGGTCCCAAAATAGTCTAAGTTCAAACGCTCTCTCAAATTGACTCAATTTGTCATAATTCAAACTTTTTATGAATATATGTAGACACACTATAACATATTAAGATTTTGGACACAACAATTCAAGGACGAAATATTTTTTAAGAACAAAATATTTTAATTGTTAAAAGTGTTATTATTGTATTTTTAGTACCGAAATTGAATATTTAGAGATGAATTACTATCTTTTTAAACTAAAATTTTCATCTAAAAAGAGTTTTTTTTTTTTTTTTCCTGAAAGTGTATTTATTTGCAATATTTTTAAAATTTTGTTGTTAGAAGTTTTTTTTTTAAAATTTTTTTGAGATAATCTTTTAGTGACGACTTTCGTGATAATAAGAATTGATCTACTAATATTATTTGTAACAAATTTTTTACTTTTGAGATGAAAAAAACTAGATTCTAAAACCTCTATTTATTATTATAGTGATGAAACTAGATTTTTGTTAGGATCCTATTTTGTTCTCCGATGTCAATTAGTTATCTTTTTATTATGCGATGAGTCAATTTACATCAACATATTTCTTTTTTGCAAGTAAAAATAAAAATTAATAAAAGAAAGGGGTGGAAACTAGGACCATGGTCCCCTCTAATAATTAGAGATTAGGTTGAATTCATGACATTGTAAATGAAAAACAAGGCATTTTAAAACCTTTTTAATGGTCCCTAACTTTAATTTCCTGCCTCATTTTGAGCTTGACATTAATATATATAGATAATGATGAAATCTTATTAATAAACCAATTGTTAAGATTTGCTAACATAATGTGTGTAATACATCCACATGCTGAGATTTCTGATTTGATTGGTATCTAATATCCAAGTAATGTTTATTATCAAATCTGAACAAACAAAGATGTCACACCAGTAACTATATCTATGTTTTAATTATAGTTAATCATCTACAAAAACTTAAATAATTAATTTGGTCCCAATTTTGAAATTGAGACAATTTGAACATTCCATCTCATCATAACCCTCCAAACTAGAATTTATGTAGTGCCAAGGATTTTGGTCCCATCTATTCATTTTCACTTTTGTATATCAACAATATCTTCTCAATTGTCGTCGATGATATTAATAATGAATTTAATTTTTTAAACAAAATAATTAACTGAACAAATTCTTTTTTTTTTATTTTTGGTAATGAAGATGGAAATTAGATTGATAATAGTTAAGCAATTACATTTCTAGGGTAAAAAGTAACCCTAGCGTCTTCAAAAACTTAAAGGGAGATACAATTAGGAATAGAAGAAAAAACAAGTAGGCCTTCATGATTGAATCCTTCGTTGGCAAGCAAGTCTGCGCATTTGTTTCCTTCGCGGTAGGTATGGCTAGTAGTCGAGGTTCCAAGCTGGTCCAGGAGGTACCTGCAGTCATGAATGAGATTACTAAGTTGATGACAATGGTTGGAGTTACCAAGAATAAGATTTTGCATGATGGTTGCATCTATTTCCACTTCTATTCCTGTGAGATTAAGATCAAGAGCAAGTTTTAGACCATCTTGCATGGCCCAAAGTTCAGCTTCGATAATGGACGAGTGGCCAATGTTGCGGCAGAAACCAAAAATCCATTTACTTGTCCAGTCCCTAATGATACCATCACTAGGCTACTTCCATATACTCATATCTTGAAGGTCAAGGGATCAATCCTTCGTGATGGTAAAGATTGATGATTTCTCTTCATTATAGAGTTGTTTGTAGGTGTTTATTTCTTCCAAATTTGAACTTTTTATTGTGATGGTTGGTGGGCTTAGTAATTACTGAATTTCTAAGTATTTTGATGTAATTCTTTTCGTATTTGTAATTAATCTCTTATCGATTGACACCAAATTTAAAAAAAAAAAAAGAAAAAAAAAAAAAAGATGGTGGTCAATAATTAATTAGGATATCAGAATAGTCAATAAATTTGGTATTCGAATTTCACAGCCTACTCAAATTTTGTTTTTGAACTCCACCGTCTCTATCCGACAATTATAATTTTGTATTGGAATTTCACAGACTACTCAAATTTGTGTTTGAACTTCACCGTCTATATCCGACAATTATAATACATGTACGTGTTCAACCCATTTATAGAAGAGATTCTCACCACACATGCTGGGGACGTGTTGAGGATAATAATAATAAACTATCCTTTACCAACTTAAGTTGTTGGATAGGTTGATAGCCAACAATGCACATGTAAGCGTGTTGAGTATATTAATAAGGGTGGTAATTCATCTCATTAATTTTTGTACCATTAATAGTACTAATGAACTAAAAATAAAAAATAAAAAAACAAACTCAAGCCAAAACATCATATCATTTTGGTGGGGCCTCCTGTGCCACATCATTAGTGATACTCTAGTGCTCCCATTTAGAGCTCTAAAACATTATTGTATTAATAATAACAATAATGATACATACCACTAAAACATCACCACTAATGATGTGGCAAGCCAAAAAAAAAAAAAAAACTTAGACACAAAACACTTGTGGCAGTGGGCCTACTGCCACATCCCTAGTGCAACCACTAATTAGTGGTCTGCATCATTTTTCTAATAATAAATTTAGGGAGAGTTACGTATAAGTTAAGTGAACTTATTATCTAATAGGTCCTATAACAATTAATGATATTTTTTATCATACACTATTAAAAAACGTCACTAATTATTAATTCTCAACGACAGTTTTAAATTTGTCACTAATCATAAATTTTAGCAATAATTTTAAAAAAAATCATCACAAAAAAACATTATTAATTTTTAACTTTCAGCGACAATTTGAAAATTTTGTCACAAAAAAACATCACTACTAGTAAGTTTTAGTGACAATTTATAAAAATTGTGACAAAAATTTACTAATTGTCAATTTTTAACAACATATGTAAAAATTGTCACAAAATTGTTTTTAGTAACGATTGTATTAGAACTTATTTTCAATAGGACTTTATGAGAATTAAGTCCAACTATTAGAACCTATTGGTAATTTGTCAATAAATTTATCTTTCTAATGTCCTAAGTTTCTTAAATTAAATGAGATAGTGATCAACAATTTAACAAATGCATTGTTAATATAAATTTTTGTCCTTTTTTATTTTGATCAAACTGGTAGGAGATTATTTACAAATATCAAGTAAGTGGATTACATTAAACTGGGCAAAACAGAAGCATAATGAGAAATAAATAAATAACTTGAAAATCCCCAAATAAGAAATAATTAATCAATTTTTATCTTCAACAATAATCGACTCCCTGGCTTCTCAATTGAAAATATACATAAATGACAAACTACACTAGCCAAGTTTAGGATCCTATAAAAAAGCATACAAAGTAATAGTATATATCTCAAACTTCACAAAATCTATTACAAATCCCTACAAAACTTACTTGGTTGAGAAAGAAATCACAAATCAACATGGGTTCCCTAAAACATCCCAAACTGCTTGTTGTAGACTTCACCAAGGACAACTTGAAGCCTGGTTCAAGTGCTTGGACCACAGCATGCAAAGACATCAAACAAGGCCTAGAACAACATGGTTGTTTTGTGGCTTTGTATGACAAAATTTCTTCAGATCTTAGCAAAGCAATTTTTAATGCAGCAGATGAGTTGTTTGATCTCCCCACCGAGACCAAGATCCAGAACGTTAACGACAAGCCTTACCATGGTTATGTTGGGCAAATGTCTATTGTTCCTCTCCATGAAGGCTTGGGGATTGACTATGCAACAACAGAAGAAGGAGCTCAGAGTTTCACAAAACTCATGTGGCCTAAGGGGAATGATTCTTTCTGGTATAGTTTCAGTGAATCAATTTTGACATACTTGTAGAGTTAATTACATTAAAGTTGTTTTTGGATCAACGATTTGAAAGGAAATTTATGGAGAGAAAAGAAATGAGAGGGGAAAAGTGACAAATTTAACTTTCATTTTATTCACTTTTAACCCCTTTTTTTAATATTCTCTCTACAAATCCTTTCTCAAATCCTTGAGTTGAACACAACCTAGTAGTTCCAAAAGTACGAAATTTGTATTCCCTTTTTAGTACTCAATTTTTAAATTTTTTAAACTTTGGTATCCAAAACATGCAATCTAGTAGACTTTAGTTCCCGACACTAAGGCCGTTTGTTCAAAATCAATAACAGGAGAAGAGGGCATTTCAGAATTTCACATGAAGTCTCAACAAAATCAAAATATGAACTTCATTGCATTTCAGTCCCAAAATATACACTTTGTTTCATTTGTGATCCCCAAAATATGCTCTTTGTTGCATTTTTGGTCCTAAATCTTTTGATTTTGTAATATATTTTTTGGTAAAGTTTTAAAAAATACATTTCCTCCCGATATTGATTTTGAATTGCACTGACCCCATGGACTAAAGTGTAACAGATTGAGTAATTCAAGGACTAAAGTACAAATTTTAAAAGAATAGGGACTAAAATATAACAAAACACATACTTTCAAAACCATTAATGTAACTAACCCTCTTCCAAACTATACTCACACTTTTTAAATTTTATTTGCCTTCACAGTTTTTACGTTGCCTTATTTGTTTATAGACCCTACTTTAGTCATCACATTTTTAGTTTTCCTTTTCTTGCTGGATCTTTTTTCAGCAAAAGCTCGATGTCATTTGCAAGGACAGTAGCTGAATTGGATCAACTTGTGGCGAGAATGTTGTTCGAAAGCTATAGAGTAGAGAAGTACTGTGATTCTCACATTGATGCATCAACCTATCTCCTTCGATTCCTGAAGTACAGAGCTCCAGAGATCGGAGAGACAACAATGGCTTTTCCATCTCATACAGACAAGAGCTTCATGACAATACTCTATCAAAATCAAGTTTCAGGTTTGGAGATTAAATCAAGGGACGGAGAGTGGATTGATGTCGAGTTCCCTCCTAATTCCTTCGTTGTCATGGCTGGTGATGCTTGCAGGGTCTCTCTCTCTCTCTCTCTCTCTCTCTTACTAAAAGCTAAAACTAATGTAGTTTTTGAAAACTTAACCATGCTATCAATATTTTCAATTATAGGAATGCATAACTAGACACAGAAAATACATTGATAGATTTTTACTGACAAGGTTTCTCAGAAGTGGGTACTGTTAACAAATCTTGTACAATCTCATCCATTGATGCCTTTTTTCTTTTGTTCAGTTCTGTGTTTAATTTTGTTGGATATACAATGCCGCTTTCTACTGCAGTTTTAAAAATAGGCATGCAGGAGCGATATCAAATGCCATTAAAACCACAAGCAAATTCATTTCTAACACCGGTTATTTTTAGAAGAGATGATGAAACTCAATCTGACAAAATTCTGTTACTAGATTTCCTATTTTAATTTCTATTGCAAAAAAAAAAAAAAAAATTATGAGAAGGTTCAACTTTTCCAAACGAGGGCACAGAATCCTTTGCCTTTAAATTTCTCTGTTTCTCTATCGTAATTTATCTCGAGATTCTCACCATGTAATAGACTAGGCATTAAAAAAAATAAAAATACACTTTATCCTTTGGTGTTTTCCTAGATTAAATGTGAATCTAATAAATCCAGTGAAATATCAGCCTTTTTATAAAGGGGGAAAAAATATTTCTAGCACTTGAGCTGTTATTTTTTATTCATTTTTTCTGTCATTTATTTATTCCAAGTTAGTATCAATTTAACGAAATGATAAATGGTTGATTATTTTTTTGAAATAGGCATGGAGTAATGATAAAGTACTATCTCCAAACCACCGGGTGACCATGGACAAGAACGGCAAGGACACCCGATACACCATTGCACTCTTCTCCTTCCTGAGCCATAACATAGAAACACCCAAAGAGCTCATCGACGTTGAAAACCCACAACAGTTCAAGTCATTTGTCCATATGGATTTGCTCAAGTTCTATGACACCGATCATGGCCGGAGAACACAAACCATTCTTAAAGACTTCTGTGGTGTTTGAAACTCTAGCTCTAGCTCTAGCTAAGCTATGCTATGTTATGTTGATCTTCTTCAACAACTGTATGTGTTAATTGGGTTATTATATAGTACGTTATACCCTTTTATGAGTGCCTAGCTTTCTCTGTACTTTGTACTTTGTAGTGGTTTGCCAATGTAATAATGTTCCTTATGAAGTTATGATTGTTTAATATTGTGCAAGATTATACGTATGCTGATATGTATGTGAAAGTCAGATTTTAAAAGCCAGTCACTGCGGTCTGATTTACAAAAACCAGTTTGTCATCAGTGTGTGCGCAAGTGAGGGCTTGTGTTAAGCTTGTTTCGCAGCTAAGTTTTATAAAGCATCTAAATTGTGTTTCTTTATCAATTGCAACCTTGCTGCTCAATTATAGGATTATTAAATTGTAAAATTTCTTTACTATTCAGTGAAAAAAAGTAAAACACAAAATGGATTTAGGTGACCATTTTTTTGTATTTCTGGCCAAGTCCGCCATATGCTTTTTATGTTTTATTTCATTTTTTTTTATTATTTCCCACCATGATCCAACAATTAAAGCCCCATTTAATAGATATTGTGTGTATTAGTTCCACTGAATTTAAAATCTCTAAATCAATGCATTTGTGAGCCTATTGATGCTATTTTATTTCCAGGCCTCCTATTGATACCTTTGATGTACTCTCTCTATACTCATTTGTTTTACATCAATATATTTCGTTTTTGCCAATCGAAAACAAATCCATTTCTGGGCCTGCATGTCTAATATGTATCTAATGTGAGGGCAGTGACTATAGTTCCATGGCCTTTTGTACTCTGCAAATCACCTAGACAGATAATCAAATTCGATTTGGATTCTGCTTATTACATGTTGATGGCCTGAGAACCCGGTATTTGTATTTAAGTCTATTTTAACATAATTTGCTACAGAATACAGAACAAAACAGGACTCCCCTGATCCTCATACAGAAAATAGGGAAAAAAACCACTATCAAAACAAGGCTATTGGCAAGAAACCAACCTCCAAATAACCTCATACAAATCTCAACTGCATCATATAAAAAGATAAATTAATAAACTAACATACAAAAATAAAGTTTACAAGGCAGAGTATGGTTTACTTTGTGAAGAAATCAAAATTAAAAGCCATCATTTTTTTTTCACCCACAAGAGAATACATAGCGATTCAAAATTTCTGTTAGTTAAATAATGAAAAATTTATTAAAACATACCAATATGAACAACGGAGCAAATGCACAATTATTTTACCAAATCTTTGTATGATTAAAATTTTGTTGTAATTACTGGTTTTTTACTTATCAGTTTTTATCATTACTTAATGAGCCCTACCCTAAGTTTCATGCAGCATAAAATCAATGTTCATTCCATCTCTCATGAAAAGTAGTCTACTTCAGAATATTTAATATCATTTATTGCATAATTTGAGCAAAAAGCAAGACCCTAGTCAGGAAATAAAGAGTCACTGGATCTCTTTTTCTTCCTTTTTTGAAATGGGATCAATGGCTCTATTTTTTTTTTTTTTTTTATCAGCAAATGAAGGAATTTTATTGACGATGAAGAAAAACCGTACAAAGTATGAGATTACATCAATAAAATAAAGGCAAGAAACAAGAAGCAACAAAGTGATCCATCATAATCCCAACTAGGTTGGCACTAAGAGGAACACACATGCTAGCTCAAGCCCAAGGTTGGCGAGGATCCAACAATGGCTGTATTTGATCACATCTTAACATATTGTATTAAGATGATAATTTTAACATATTGGATTTCACTTGACATATATTGACTTTCCTCCCCATGATACAAACTTATTAAAAATTTAAGGATTTGAATCCTAATTAGAAAATTAAAGATCCCTTTGAACATCATAATCACATCTTTGGACCGCTATTAGTGACACAAGGAAGAGAGTGAGATTTATTACATAAAAAATGAAGGGATCGTATCTATATATACATATATATACATGCACTTACAAATATTGGTTTTTGTTTCTATCATATGCAAAAGGGGACCATTTTTTGGGGCTTTCATTTGTAGCATTAGGTAAAATTAGGGCAATATACTTTTTACTTGCTCTTTTTTTCCCTTTTTTTCAATAAAATACAGAGACTGAGTAATTGGGTAATTTGGCAAAGATTATTTGTTCATTAATTATTCAAAATAATTAAAGCATAGAGGGTGACATATAATCCTTCTAATAAGTGAACCTTATAATTTAAAGGGACCATACATAAATATGAGTGCTTAATATATTTAAAACACATAGGGAACATAAAACCGTTACATCTATTAAGTATCCTCCTAACTAAGGGGGACCATATATACATAAAAACGAACACTAAACATCTTTAAGACTAATAAAACAATTAACATTTTTTTGTGCAATTACATAAAAAATGAAGGGACCATATCTACATCTACATCTATATATATATATATAAACAAACTTACAAATACTGGTATTTGTTTCTATCATTGTGCAAAAAGAAGGGGACCACTATTTGGGGATTTCACTTGTAGCATTAGGCAAAAATACCTTTTTTCAAGTTTTTAATGAAAAAACAATCCAAGTCACTAGGTAATTTGGCAAAGATTATTTTTTCATTTATCATCCAAAATAATTAAGCAAAGAGGGGGACACATAAGCATTACTTCTAATAAGTGAACCTTATAATTGGAGGGGACCATAAATAAAAATGAAAGCTTAATATATTTAAACCACAGGGATATAAATCCTTACTTCTATTAAGTATGCCCATAATTGAAGGGGACCAAATATACATAGAACAAATACTAAACATCCTTTAAGACTAGCAAAACACATTAAAAAAAAAAAAAAAATTAAAAAAATACAATATAGACTCTTTTGCTGTACTAATTCTATATACAGTGGAGACAATCAAATTGATCCAAAGCTACTTGTAACCCAATTGAATACAACTAAAGACTATTGTAAATATAAACCGGTATTGGTTAATTTTCACTCCCTTCAACAAAAATAAAAAATAAAAAAAATTCCGAACAAGAATCAAGCTGTTCTTGGTTCTTAGTCAATTTTCGTCAATAGATCTCGTTACATCAATCTTTCCATAAATTCACAATATGTTAAGAGAAGGCTATCATGTAGGGTACCTAAATCTTTTCTCTCTCTTTTCTTTTCCTTTCACAATCATGTGGCATCACATTCTTGGAATAACTTTGTGGCTTACAAACAAAAAAGCACCTAATTCATAACCTAATCATGCAATTGTCTCTTTGATCTTGTCACTAACATGAATCCAAATCCATGGACCACGCATAATTTTAGATTTTATAGATCAATCTGGGTCTTACCAACTCTAAACTTGTAATTAAAAAGTTGAATTTAAAACATTATTCTTATATGTTAGATTTCCTTGACATTTAGCTACCTAGGATGGTAAAATACTGAGTTACATGGATTCAGGTACAAGTGTCGGGTGCAAAAATGTATCTAGAGGTTGGACTTATTTTTTTTTCTTTTTCAACGCCTAATTAGTACACATTAATGTGTGTTTGGGAGGGAGAAGATTGAGTACACACCTAACTTTTGACATCATCCCGAGACTTGAACCCATAACCTCAAGGTTATTAGGCCAATGTTTTATCATTGAACCAATGGTCAGACCTATCAAACCATAAATTTAAGGGTACGCGAATTAGCAAAAAAAATGTCGTATTTTTATATTTTAAAGTATGTGAGATAAATGATATTATATGTAACTTACAGTATCAAAATGACATTTATTGCAATTATACAATGGTATGCACATATAATAATAGTGTTATATACAATTATATAATAAGTATTCGTTAAAAAGTATCCGACACATATCGTATACCTTTGTCCGAGTGTCAAGTATCCGATACGGATATTTGATTTATTTTAAAGAATTCATGTAACATAGGTGAAATGATGGTAATAAAGACTTCCTAATGAATTTGTATATACATAGTCGTCGTCTTTAATTATTCATATTTAGACCTGGTAGATACTTATTGGAATACTTAAGATTAATTTTAAATGCCAGCTAGATGCACATCGAAGCTAATTTAAATTATATATCTCACTCACAAAAGCCCTAACATGATTCTTGAAAAATATTGTATGCACCCTTCAATTTCAGTGGACCACAGACAAAATCACCATTTTGTTTGTACTTAAAAACTCACAATGAAATATACTCTTACCTCTGTATCACTAGTGAAGCTAGAGACAATTTGATTTGGTAGCTCAAGCGCTATGCTGTCAAAATCTCAAAAATATTCCAATTCATAAGCATCCAAGCCCCTAAAAAATGTAGTGCCAAGGACCATGAATCGGTCAGAATACTATATGTTAAATTGCATATCTTCTTAGATATGCTGTTATTATGAGACATAAGCATAAATAAAGTCCCTAACAAACATGAAAAATATAAGTAGTGTACCCCACAGTTGTTCCTTGAGAACCTTCAAACTTGCTAGGTGAGGAAATGAACTCAAACTGAACTATGGGTTCCCTAACAAGTCCCAAGCTTCCTGTTATAGACTTCTCTAAGGAAAACTTAAAACCGGGTACAGAATATTGGTCATCAATACGCAATGAAGTCGTGTGTGCACTTGAAGAGCACGGCTGTTTCATAGCAACATATGACAATAAAGTTCCCTTGGATCTTCACAATGCAATTTTTCGTGCATCGAAAGAATTGTTTGATCTCCCCACAGAAACCAAAATGACAAATATTTGCAAAACACCTTCCCATGGATATGTAGGGCAAGAACCCCTTGTTCCTCTCTATGAAGGTTTGGGAATCGAAAATGCAACGACTTTTGAAGGAGCTCAAAAATTCACCAACCAGATGTGGCCCTCGGGAAATGATTTTTTCTGGTATAGTTTGATCCATTGTTTCAACTTTTTGCTAGAAATTTTATTTTCTTAATTATTTGTTTTACTTCTATTGTTTCTGTTTTTTTGTACCCAGTGAAACCGCATTCTTGTTCTCAAGGCTTTTGGCAGAGCTTGATCAAATGGTAATGAGAATGGTGTCTGAAAGTTATGGTATAGAGAATGATTATGAGAATCTCCTTGGAGCGACCTCTTATCTTCTTCGGTTTATAAAATATCGAGGACCCCAAATGAATGAGAAAAAATTGGGCCTCATCCCTCACACAGATAAAAGCTTTATGTCAATTCTCCATCAGCGGCAAGTCAAGGGTCTGGAGATCAAAATGAAAGAGGACGAGTGGATTCTTATTGATCCGTCACCTTCATCTTTCATTGTCATGGCAGGTGATGTATGCATGGTGAGTAGGTTATCCTTTTTAAAGATATGAAGGGAAGATACTCGAAAAGAACACATTTAAGAACTATTTGAAAACTAAAAGCTACCACTAAATTGTTCATTTGACTGGTTCTGGCCTTCCATGCCCTGCATTTAGTTGAGATAATTGTATGTTTTGATTGCATTACTATCCAAGAAGTCCAAAAATTGCATGAAAATTTGACCATGTCAATAAATTTAGTTGCTAAATTTTCTTTTCTTTTACTTTTCTTTTTTGAGATTTATTTAGTTACAAACATAATTTCAAATCTTAGATAGAAGCATATGGCAAGCCAATAACAGGATCTTGTTGACTAGCTAGACCATTGGCACAGTTAAGTTGTAAAGAGTTTAATGAAATCTAGATATTTTTAAATCCGCTTCATTGCTAGTTCAGCAATGCTATGTATCTAGAAAAATGTACAGGATTTGAATGGATAATGTAAATTTAATTATGTAGCATGAGTCACACTCGTAATGAATCTGATCCATACATTTAGGTATTTTTCTAAGCACTTCTGGGTATTTTTTGAATGCATAATATTGTTGTTGCTAGTTTTTCTTTCTTTTTTTCTTCAATTTAATGATCCGTTTGGTTAATTTTCTCTTTTCCTCTCCTCTTCTCCTCTTCAGTGATTTCCTCTAATGGATGTTTTGCATGGCTTAGGCATGGACCAATGGAAGAATAGAACCTCCTTTTCATAGGGTCATTATGCAAGGGAATGAAGAAAGATACTCCCTCGGTTTCTTTACCTTCATCAGGGATCTCATCATACAGACACCAAAAGAGCTAGTAGATGACATACACCCTTTACAATATAAGCCGTTCGATCACTACAAATTTATTGATTTCTATTACACAGATGAAGGAAAGAGATCGAAGTGTACAATTAAAGCTTACTGTGGCGTTTGATACCACCTCCTATGGTCTAAAATAATTCTGCTGTATTTCTATATGCATTTATTTTTATGGCTTTTTGTTGGGACATGACTTGTTATATCATGATTGTGTGCTTGTTTAATGAATGTAAAATTCATAGCTAGGTATGGTTGCTGAATATCATGTCGAAATCTACCACCAAGTATTCCTTAATTCCTTTGATAGTTTTCAAGCAACATGCCTTCTGGACTAGTATCAGATCTGCAATTTCTCTACATTCAAGCACTTTTTTGGTTGAAGATTGCCTCAATTCAAGCTAACCATAAACTCCGCACTGCAGCAAAGAACAATGTTTCCTTAATAACTCTTTTAAACCTATTTATAACTCATACCAAACCACCACATCAATAAAATTTTGAAGTCACCTGAACAGACCCATAGTAAGCCCCACCCCCGCTACTTAAAGCAATGACTCCATATCTTCTAGGAATAATTACATAGCAGCAAGACATGCGACACATTCTCCTTTTCATTACCACAAATCAACACAACCGAAGCATTATCATTACAAATTGAAATATCCTCCAAAACAGCATTCTTATACTTTTGACAGTAAAAAAAGTCCAGGGAAAGACAATTTAATGGAGTTTCCCTAATCCAAATATCATTCCAAAACTTTATTTTCTTTTCTGATCCAACCACCAGTCTCCAACCATTTTTCAAGAACTCACTGATTTCAGATGCATCATCTCCCATTGATCAAATCTCAGAGCATACATTTGAGACTCTTCTATTAATACCCGAATGAGGCAACCAGCATTCAGAATTAAATCCATACTTTTCACACAACACCTTCCCCCATAATGAATTTTTTTTTTTGGTCACAAATCTCCACCACCATTTGGTAAGTAATGCAGAAATCTTTTACCTTCGATGAACAGATACCAAGGCCACTGAACTCGTTGGCTGTCATGACCCTCTCCCCCATTTATAGAATGAACAAGTAACAAGAACAACCACAATCAATCATAACTTCGAGGAACTTTACTCTGACCTGTATTGATAATCAACACAAAACTGAATAGCTATAATACTTGCAACCATACATACAATACTAGAGCAATTCTTAGTCACAAAATTGAAAGCTAAACAATGAAAATTCACCAAAATCCATTGTAATCACAGATTCACAGCAAAACTCTGAGTATTGGGCCATTTCGACTTGAACATGATTCTTTTGGAGCAGACCCGATTGGAAAGTCTCTGAAATTACCATTGCCACCCAACGATCAAAATCCTCCGAATACTCTATAAACAACAGCTCTGTATCACAAATCTCTTTGGTTCCAGGCTAATATTTTTCCCCTGTCAAAAAATTGCCAAGTGCTTTTGTGATATTTTAGCAAGGATTTTTATGTTTCCTCACAACTGTATTCTATCGCCAGTATGCCCGCCAAAAATTATTTCCTACCAAAGGTTAGTGACGAATTATGGTTTCTGTTTTCGCTAAAGAAAACTTTTGCGAGAAGAAAAAACATTGTTTTCTGCGCTGTAATTATGTTTCATCCCTAATTCTTTCATTGTCAAAAGTCAAATTTCTTCTTGTATCAATCAACTATGTTTTAAATGCAAGTGATTATATTGTGGTGATGAGGATAGCATAACGTTGAAGCTAGATGACTTTTCTGTTGTGACTAAGAATTTCTCTCAGGAAGTCACTGATGTGCTAGACCTAGATATGCTTTCACCATTACCATTGCTACCAAATATAAAAGTTACATTCAATTCTTCATTCAGTGGAACGGATAATCAAATTCTCAAGATGAATGCATTACCAATCAAGAACTCATGAAACTTGATGGGTTACTTGGAAAGATTGTTGGGATCTGGGATCCCGCCCAAGACCTTATAGAAATCAATGCAAGCAGAAAAACACACCCACACACAAGGAGACACAATATTTAACGTGGTTCGGCCTCAATGCCTACGTCCACGGGAGAGTAACCGGATTTCACTATACCAATGGGAAGATTACAGAAAGATTACAATAGAGGAGGAGCTCACACTCTCCTCACTCAGCCACTCTCCCGTCTCCCTCTCTCACACCGAGAGAGACGGTCTTTCCGCCTCACATCTCTCACCCTCTTTGGTTGCTCGGTTCTCTTACTCTCTCTTTTTGCCTCTCCTCTCCACCTCCATTTATAGGGGAGGGAGAGCCTTGGTAGGTGGGTTTGGCAGCCTCCTTCTTTGACCCTTTGGGGGGTTGGTGAGCATGGTGGTTGGTGGCCAACTTGGTTTGGTGGCCAACCCTTGTTGCCATTGTTGACCAAGATTGATCACCCCTTTCACACATGGGGTGATCTCCACAAATCACCCCCTCAACCCATGTGAGGTGATCCACTGCACACACTGCTGCTCATCTTGTTACGCCCAAATTCAACATAGTCTGCATCTCCTCACTGAGATGCTGCACCCCCTGAAGCTAGAGATAATACACCAGAGATACAAGAGGAGGAGGGAATCCTACATCCTCAACTCACACTACTCTCTGAGTTGGAGAGAGCCTCTGCTCCTATCTCCCACAGATCTCTTCCACGCTTCCTGTCTCGGATGTCTTCAGCATAGTCTGCATCTCCTCACTGAGATGCTTGCACTCCCTTGAAGCTAGAGATAATACACCAGAGATACAAGAGAATGAGGGAATCCTACATCCTCAACTCAACTCATACTACTCTCTGATTTGGAGAGAGCCTGTGCTCCCATCTCCTACAGATCTCTTCCACGCTTCTGTCTTGGATGCCTTCACTGAGACGCTATGCTTGAACTTGCGTAACCAAGATATCTGACACCCCCTGCTTGGATGTCCTGCACCCCCTGCTGGAATGCCCTTCATTACCATGCAACTCCTTGCATGTTGAACACTGAAGCAACTAGAAAACTCGTTGTGTATCCCATCAACGTCCTCTGTCTTCTTTGCTCGGAGCTTTTCCTCTGAACTATCAGCCTTTGCCATCTGCACTTCTGAACAACCTTCTAGCGTTTCCACATACGCTTGTTGTCTGTGCCTTTGCAATTCCTGATTTGCTGTCCAGTAGATTGATGATTGACAGTAGCTCCATCTGTCAAAGCATCGTCAGCTATGCCATTTCTTGCATAGTGCCCGTACCCATGGCTTCTGGTCTCTCTGCGTCGAGCTCGCCTGAGAGATCCGCATCAACTCTATCCTCTGCTGCCATGGAACTCAAGAAACCACCATAGAGAAAAAAACTTGCCACTCCTTGGCGCGCACCCTTGCGTCTTATCTGTCTTAATTTCTCTGTCTGGAAGTTCCTGTGAACTTTCAACAACCCGTTGCTACATACTCTTCTGCGCCTCTGTACGACACTCTAGCGTACCCTTGCACTGCTGCACGTCTGCATTTGTGCTCCTGCGCTTAGTATGCTCCTCTGCAACTATTGTTCTACACGTCCACATACCTCAGTATTCCTCGTATACAGTAGCTCCAACAGCCACAGTATTTCCCTAAGCCTGTACTGGTTGCCAAATCATCTATCCGTCGATGAATGGTCTTCTTTTCTGATTGAACCAGATCTTCCGAACAATTCAACAACCAGGAAAGTTCCCAGGAAAGACTGGTGGGGTCACACTCGGTCCCACTTAAGAACCAGTCTCCTTAGATAGTGTCTTTTTGACAGAACTTTCCTAGACATTGTTGATCTTGAGATAATCATGTCTGCAATCCTCTGATCGCCTCTGACCAATCCTGATCTCCCTCGATCTGCCATTTGATCAAGCCTGATCTCCTCTGGTCTTCAATGATCTATCTCGCTTTGTATCTGGTTGTCCAATCTGGTCAGACTCTGTCCATTCTAACCTCTTCAGTGAATCCGCAGCGTTCCACAATATCCGGCAACCTTCCTTCGAGTATTGAAGATGACAAACCCCCATGTTTTGACAATCTTCTTCCAAACCGTTCAGAATCTCACTATTCTGACCTCGCGGTTGCGTCCGGAGCGGTCCGATTAGCTAGGACCAACCTTCGCGCACTTCCGGGACCTCACTGAAAAATTTCCCCAAAAGTTGGGCCACACCACAATTTTCTGAAAATTCTGGGCCAAATTGCAATTTTCAGAAGTTCAGGGAATATTCTGTGTACCAACAAAACATTCCGTCCACTGCGTCAGATGCCGTCCGTCCCTTTAATCTGCCTTCTTTTTACAGAAACTCTGTCTCCAAAATCCGACCGTACGGATGTGTCCGGAATACTCCAAATAGTCGGAAAACACTATTGGATCACCAAAAACGGACTCTAAATGGCTTAGATCTAGCCAAAACATTTTATACGCCTCAGATCTGCGGCTACACCTTAGCCGCGACGCACTGGATACTTCCCCTGCGGTTGCACCATTGCCGCGTAACACTGGATCGCTCCCTGCCTCTGGTTGACTAGTCAACACCCTCTGCTGACGTGGCTGCCACGTGGCTGCTGACTTGCCAGACACGTGGCAGTCCTGCTACCGTGGCGATGACGTGGCTATGACACGTGGCGCTGACCTGGCATGATGACGTGGCAGACACTGGGCCTCCTCTTGCTGACGTGGTGCCACATGGCGCTGACGTGGCGCGCGTGTGCCCCGCGCGTGTGGGACACGCCCTGCTCCCTCAGTCACCTTCTTCCTCTGCGCGCGCGTGTGGCGCGTGCCGTGACTGAGCCCACGCGCCGGTTTCCTTCACGGCGCGTGGAGGCGCGTGCTGCGACTGGAATTCACGCGCGACCTTCTAGGGGCGCGTGAGAGCGCGTCCGGTGTCCCCTGGCTTTCTGCTTTGCATATTTGGACTCCCCTCATCGAGTTCTTGCTCCTGGTATGCTCAAACCCTGTTTTCGAGCAATCCGATTTCTGGGCAGTTTCGAGGAACTCACTGTTTTTGTTCCGAAACAGCACCGACAAGGCTCTGATACCACTTGTTGGGATCTGGGATCCCGCCCAAGACCTTATAGAAATCAATGCAAGCAGAAAAACACACCCACACACAAGGAGACACAATATTTAACGTGGTTCGGCCTCAATGCCTACGTCCACGGGAGAGTAACCGGATTTCACTATACCAATGGGAAGATTACAGAAAGATTACAATAGAGGAGGAGCTCACACTCTCCTCACTCAGCCACTCTCCCGTCTCCCTCTCTCACACCGAGAGAGACGGTCTTTCCGCCTCACATCTCTCACCCTCTTTGGTTGCTCGGTTCTCTTACTCTCTCTTTTGCCTCTCCTCTCCACCTCCATTTATAGGGGAGGAGAGCCTTGGTAGGGGGTTTGGCAGCCTCCTTCTTTGACCCTTTGGGGGGTTGGTGAGCATGGTGGTTGGTGGCCAACTTGGTTTGGTGGCCAACCCTTGTTGCCATTGTTGACCAAGATTGATCACCCCTTTCACACATGGGGTGATCTCCACAAAGATCTCACGTCAAACTCAGAGCCGGGTAAACTGAGTTATTATCAAGCAAGGTAGAATGATGCAACAACATAGTTGCTGACTTGGCCTAAGTTGTAATTTAATTTCTTTGAAATATGTTTTAATTCTTTTATTTGAGTTATGAATATGTCTTTTGGTATTTTGACTACTTGGTAACTTGTATTGCGTCTTGGAAGTGTATTTTGTCATTTGTAAGATGTGTTGGAAGTTGTCTAGCATTAAATAGGAATCATAAAAAGGGCCACTTTTGTATTACATATAAATATCTTCAATAAAAATGGCCACATTTTCTTACCATGAGAAATGGAATAGAAGGATTTTACTTCTAAAATATTTTCTCCATTTGAATGAGTGATTTGTCAAGTGCTTAGTGCGCAGCTTGGTCGTGTCAGGTGACATCCACGATTAGCCATGTAGATTGACGTTTGGCAACCCCAGGACTATTTCCTACTCTTCGTTGAGACCTTTTGGTTTTGGCCACCGTTGTGCCTCCAGTCAGCATCAATTACAGGAGGGGACCATGGGCCTCATTTGCCCTCCCCTTATTCTTTCCTTCTCTGTGGATATTGATAGAATGACACCTACAAATATTACAATCTAATTAGTTCATTGTCATGTGTGGGGATTAAACTGAACTTTCATGTACCTTTTACAACTTAATAAAATGCTTAGATGACTATAATAACAAAACCAGATATTGACAAGCATGTCTTTGGTAGCGCAAATATTATATAAAAAGCAAAACATAATTTAAAAAATCACTAATTATTGCAGGGCCATGGCCCCTTCTGTATTTTTGTATAAATATTGATGCTTTTCTTTGTATTTACAGTATAATGATGCCATTGTGCTTATTGTATTTTTGTAAAGATACCAAAATGCATGAGGTAGAAATTGTTATTGCCCCAGCAAAACTACAACTGTGTATTTAAAGAAGACCTATGACATTACGTAGATTAGCAAAAAGACTTGTTTGGCACTAGGCAAATAACAATCTAGTAGTACATTAGGATTTACCGATACAAATATATAAAGAAGTATAAAGCACCCATTCATCAAGAGCTTTGGAACTTTTCTAGGAAAACTTCCGTTCATAGAATCATGTCTTCTCAAACAAAGGCCAAGCTCCCTGTTATAGACTTATCTATGGAAAACTTGAAGCCTGGCACAAATTCTTGGTCATTGACATCCAATGATGTCTGCCATGCACTCGAAGAGTATGGCTGTTTCATAGCAAGGTACAATGAAGTTTCTTCAGAACTACACGATGCCATTTTCCAAGCATCTGATGAGTTGTTTGATCTCCCGATGGAAACCAAAGTCCTAAATGTCTCTGATAAACTTGGCTTTGGCTATGCTGGGAACTACAAGACCATGCCAATCTTTGAAGCCATTGGCATTGAAAATGGGGCGACCATAGAAGGAATTCAAAGCTTCACTAATCTCATGTGGCCCTCTAAAAATAACAACTTTTGGTGTGTATGATATGCTTAAGGATTATTAGTATGTTTATATTTTCAATTTCTATTATTTCATTTTGGTTCTTTTGTTGTCAGCAAAACAGCAACCTTGTTCTCAAAGCTGCTATCAGAAATAGGCAATGCAGTGCTGCGAATGGTATTTGAATGTTATGGCGTTGAGAAGTACTATGACTCCCACATTGAATCTACCACACACCTTCTGAGATTCATAAAGTACCGTGCATCCAAAATGAATGAGAGTAACATTGGCCTTCATCCACACACGGACAAGGACTTCCTGAGCGTACTTGACCAAAATCAAGTTAAAGCTTTGCAAATTGAAATGAAGGATGGTGAGTGGATTGAATTTGAGCCCTCACCTTGTACTTTTGTAGTCATGGCAGGTGATGCATTCACGGTGAGTTGAACTATATATATGGTAGTGCAAACAAAGAATTTAATTACTTGGAAAATCTTTTTTGTGTTTCCATGTTTCTACTCGCATGACAGCTTTGCTCTCTTTGGATCCAAACTCACATGGTTTATGGGTAGACAACGGATTTTCTTCAAAATAATTGAATGAAATGAAGACGAGTAAACTAGCTAACTACTTTTTGAGTTTTTGATAAGAGAAAGAAATTATGTATCAGCTGCTAATCAACTTGATTTCAATTTGATCTTCTGGTAATCCATTGTCAGTGATTTGCATACAAGTACTTGTAGGTTCTAAAGTGGTTAATGGAGCAATAAAAACTTAAATCTAATTTTACTCCCAAGGCTACCCATAAACCATCCATTTTTGTTGAAACAATAGACACGTCTCTTTGACATAAAAAAAAAAAGTCCAGTGCACAAGGCTCCTATCGTACTACATCTGGGGAGGAGAAAAAAAAAAATAGGAATAAGAACAAAAGAGAGATTCAAAGAGGGAAGTTAAATAATGATGGAGAAATTAGTTCAGTTAAAATTACCAATTAACTTCATTATTCTTCTCTATTTACAATAATATTTTTTAATTAAACAAAAAGAATATATTGATGTGAACCCTAAGTAGTGCAAACACCGACACGTTACACAACATTGACACACCAACACAAAAAATTTCAAAAAAAAAAAATGTAAGACACGCACATGAGAGACGCATGAAAAATATATAATTTTATATATTTATTATATGTCATATATAAGAACATTTAAGTCAAATATAATTATTTTTAAAGTCCAAAGGAGGATAATATATATGAATTTTACATTGCTTTTATATTATCATTAGATTCCAAGTTATTTTATTCAAACTTGTAATGTGTTTCATGAGTGTGTAAATGTTAGAAACTGTCCAACGAGTGTCTTATCATGTTAATGTCCAATCGGGTGTCAAACATGACACTTTACCTTCATAGAAGTATTTGTGCATATTAGTGTGAACCAAATGAGTAAAACGAACTATCAATACATCAATACGAGCACATCGAACTAGATTGGCACATGCTCTAGGAAAATCATGTGCAAATCCAAAGCCCTCAGATAAAAGTAGACAAGGAACCAACAAACACCCAAAAGCAAAAGGCAAATCCTACCTTCACTATCCCCAAATAACCAACAACCAGAGTATACCACGAACAGTAGTAAGTCTAGAAAATAAAACAAACATCAAAATCAAAATCAGCAATTTTTTTCATCATGATTCATGAGCCCAAGTCAAAAGAGCTCTCTCAATGCTAGCAGCTAGCAACTAGCAATTAGAGAACAAAACGTCATAAAGCCACAAGTGGAATAATAAATAAATAAACAGTTCATAATTGTCCCTAAAAGTGTGGCCATCACTTCCCTTTCTATATACCTAAAAAGAAAACAAAAAATATTTTAAAAAAAATGTGCTTGCAGTATTGGTTGATGATTTTTTTCTTCCCAATTATGTTTATTCCGTGTTTTTGTTTTTGAATGTTGAGTAGAGGTTGATATACAACCAATACCAAGCACAGATGGATGCAGGATTTTAATCTCAAGAGAATGAATGTCTATACGTACAATTAAAATTTTTGCAGAGTAAAACCTACAATACCACTTAAAAAAAAATTAAAAATAAATAATAATAATCTTACAGGGCAGTGAAACTATATAATTTGAAAATATTCTTAACTAATACTACTATAATAAGCGGGTTTATGAAACTTTGGACTGTCCATCCCTGATGCCAAGAATATGAAATTTTTTGACTGAACTTTGGGGACAAGAAGACTAAGTTTGCAAATGATTGCGATGGCTTGGCCACACTTTTAACATCCTGCTTATTGGTAGTTTCCCAATCCAAATCTTTGAGTAAATAGTTATTTGCAGATCATGTCCATTGTGTTCATTATTATGTAGTTTGAATCGTAATACATCTATAATTGTTCAAAGTGATGCATATTTTGGTTGGCTTAGGCATGGAGCAATGGCAGAACACATGCTCCTTTTCATCGAGTCACCATGACAGTGAATGAAGCCAAGTACACTATCGGACTGTTTATGTTCATGCGTGACATGGTGGAAACACCAGTGGAGCTCGTTGATGAAGAACACCCCTTGAGGTTTAAGCCGTTTAATCAATTTTCGTATCTTCAATATTGCAACGAAGAGGGAACCAAATTCAAATGTCCTCTTATAGCCTATTGTGGCATTTGATTGACCTTGCACTCTGGAGACATTTATGTTTCCATATGCTTGAAATTGTGGAATATTTATCCAACTCTAGGATATGTAGCTGTTTGGGTGTCTATATGTTAAACTATGCTTGAATTGGTGGTTGTTTGAATGTTTTATGTCGACATGCATGAAATCTATAAACTTTCGCTTAAGGCTTGCTTGTAACATGTCTTATTGTTGGCCATCTAAGAATTAATTTATAAATTGCTCTTGCATGAATAATTTGTCTTTCTTTGGTTAAATAGGCTGCATTCAAGAAAGGATTCAGTTTCTCTCCAATTCGTAGGAGAACTAGATTCATTCAGCCTAGTCCATTGGGGCCATCAGAGTGCCCATTTCAATGATCTTATCAGTTCGAAGTTCTTATGCATAGATCATCCAAGAAAAAAAGTAATCTGATAATGATAGCCACCTTTTGATCATATTTGTTTTCAAATAAAGAGACGGTATTCTTAATATCATACTTGTCATCCATTTATTTCAAAACAATATGATGAAGTCATGTGGCTATCATTATCAAATCAATCTATTTTTAACATAGATGAGCTATGCAAGAATTTAAAAAATAAAAACAAAAATAAATTAGAAAGAATCAAATTATCAAAATGAGTCCTGTAATGGACTCGAAGAAGCAGATTGGATGCTTCCTATCCAATTTTGTCATGACTTGAGACAATCTCCTTAAAGAAAAGGACAAATTACATCGATGGTTCTTAAAACATTTGTGTATACCACAATATACATATAAAGCCTCTTTGAAACATTTTCAACCATATGGCAATATTAAATCAAGTCACCACACAGGCACAAACAGAAGTGTTTGGCTTCATCAAAACTTCTGGAAACTTCTATAATGCATAAGATCTTGTCTAGTACAATTCGGCCAACCAAAAATCCCCTCAAAAATAGAATATAGATTTTTATTTTATTTGTTGGTAAATGAAAATTTTGTTCAAACCAAGCAAACCAATAATTACAATAAAAAAATGTGCCATACTCCATGCCATCAAGCAAGAGTAAACCAAAACATACCATGGCAGCTACCACCAGGCTTTCCAAAGCCCATTGCCAACAAAAGCACACTACCAACATACCTCACAAGGGATTACAAGAAACAATAACAGCAAACTACAGAAAAACATTTCTTAAGAATTCTAGTAGAGATTCCAATCCAAACAAAGCTGGCAATTACTGAAAGTATTCTCAACTTTTCTCCAAGCACTCACTCTAGTCCTAAAACCATTCATAATTTTGAATATTTCCTCTGGTCCCAAAGTTTTTTGCTTAAAAACTCTAGCATTTCTTTCAATCCCCAAAAAGTATATAGAGTGTGCTAGTAATAAAGGAGTTATAACTAAAAGTTTAAAAAGTCTAAAAGAAAAAATTAAAAGTTTAAAGGCACAAAGGCAACCTATGATGGCAACACCTGATTGTGGATGTCTATCTATATAAAAATATTGGGTTAGTTTGCCCATCATCATCCAAAAGAGGGGGCAATAAAAAAAATATATATATATATATGCATAAAAAACATGTTCGCTAATTTCTGTTTGATTATAATATAATTATCAAAATTATAATGGTGAATATTATGCTTGCTTAATTAGCGTGGAGCAACACACCGCGTAAGATCCTCGAACCTACCACGACCACCATCTGCTAGAGATTAGCTTGATGGATGAGGGACTCCCTAATTAGACATGATATCTAAATTTGAGTCACTAACTAGAATTTATATCTTCACCCTATCAAGGCAGAAAATGAAATAATTAATCAAGTACAAACACATCTTGACTTGTGCTTTAATTCAAACTGCAACTGTTACCTTGATAAGCTCCAGAACATGATCCCAAATAGTAGCTTTATTTTTAAACGCAATGTCCTTATTATTGAAGATAGGGGAGAGTCTTGCAGGAATTTTGGCCAACTAGACTAGCCATTTATATCAACCAATTGATTTAGTAATTTAGAAAGCGCAAAAACTAGCTTAACTAGAAGTATCATGAAAGGGAATGAAACAAGATACTCCATTGCAATGATTTCATTAGTTAGCAAGATGCTACAAGCAGCAGAAAAGCTGGTAGATGATGAACACCTGTTACAATATAAGCAATTTGATCAAGTAGAAATACTTAAAATCTATCACACAGAAGTGGGTTACAAAGCAGAGGACACTGTTGAAGCCTACTGCGTTGTTTGATGTATAAAGAAGATTAGCTAAAATATGTTTTTGTGATGTCTGAAGATGTCTGAATCCATGTCCATTGCTGGCTACGTTCTCTTATGATATTGAAGCTCCACGAACTTGTCATGTATAATATGCTGCATGTAAAGCTTTTTCTCAATAAAACTTGAGTTGCCAGTGTGTTGGGATATTACTTCTATCCAAGGTTATAAGTAACGGTGCCACCACAATGGTAATGGTGGGTTGCGGGGTGTAACAGTCATAGTGTAACAGTGATAGCAAACAAAATTGTGAGTCTTTTTCTTCTTTAGTTGGTTTAGTTTCATTTTTTAACACCATCTAATATATATACTAATTTTTACACCCATTTTAAGTCTCTGAATATTTTTCCTTTTGTTGGATGTATTAATTTTCTTTGCTTTATTAATTGTACTTATGGATAATTTATCCTTGTTTTGCCAAAATAAAAAAAGAAAAGAAATCGTGAAGCATGTTTAATATTGATATATCTAGAGTCATAAACAAAATTTATGGTGCAATATGCCAACATACTAATGAAAAGTACATAACATGATATCCAAGCTTTGTCCAATAAATACAACCTAAAACCAAATAGATCTTATGTTAATAATCAAGGAGTCAAGTAAAAAAAATAACAATAACATTTTGGGGAAAAAATATAAATAAATAAATAAACAAGAGAACTAATTTTATCTAGTATTAATAGCAACTCAAATCTTGTAGAACTTGAAGATTGAACACTAAAAGGATGTAAGCTCTACCATTTTCGTAACAGTTCTATATGGCTTTCGTGTGATGTTAGCAATTGAAAAAAATAATAATTTAATGAGAAAAATGGTAATACTGCAGCGCATGAATTTGCACAAGCTGCAGCTTCTACTGGTATCTTGGCACTTGGATTGGAAATTAGCCTCCTTGGTGCAAGGATATTATGCAAAAAAATTGAAAGGCACTTTGATGCAGAGTATTCAAAGCTCAAGGAAGACTAAATTCAAAGAAGTGATAATACTTGGACATTGACATAATTTCATAGAGAAACTGATAGAAATCTTCTATACTTATGTTTCTAGTATTATTAGAGTTTTATTTTATTATTATTATTATCATGTTTTCTAGGATTTTTAAGGTTATGAGTATTTTGGTAATTTTATATTTACTGGCATAGGTCGTATGGGTCATCTATGGGTCGTCTTATGGGTCAAGTTATTTAATTGAGTTTTATTTATATTTCTTATTTGGTCTTAAATTAGTTTCGAAAGTCTAAGATCTTATAATAGTTTTCTTTTTTTGGTTCTAATTGGTTTAGAAAGTCTCCTAGTCCTACATAAAGCCTTGTAATGCTTATAATTGAGGGAATTGATATTTTTATAAAACGTTGAGAGCTTTGAAACTTCTTTATAGGTTGTAGGAGTGATTCCTAGACCTATTTTCATATCAAAATATATTACTAAATCTTGTGTGGCTAAACTTCGTAATCATTATTTGTGTTGTTTTTTGGTTCTTATCATTACTTAATGAGCCCTATCATGCAGCTTAAAAGCACTGTTCAGTACATCTCTCACGAGTACTCTACTTCACAAGGCCCTAGTGTTTCCTCTCTGTGATAGAAAGAAAATAAAATTTTAAAGATTTGGATTCAAATCGGAAAATTAAAGAGCCTATGGATTTTTTTTTGAACATCATAATCACAACTTCGGACGAATATTTACACTTTACACAAGCAACCATGAGATATACTTTTGGGGGATTTTGTTTATGTCATTAATTACATAAAAAATGAAGGGACCATATGTACATATATTTTTATACATATACAAATCTGGTTTTCATTTATGCAATAAGGGGACCATTTTTTTTTTTTTTTCGGGCTCTCATTGTAGCATTAGGTAAAAATGAGGGCCCTGTAATTATTATTTTCTTTCTTTTTTTTTTTTATAAAAAAGTGACTGGGTAATTTTGCATAGATTATTTGTTCATTAATTATCCAAAATAATTGACACATAGAGGGAGACATATAAGCCTTCTCATAAGTGAACCTTATAATTGAGGGGGACCATGCATAAAAATGAATGCTTGATAAATTAAAGCACATAGAGGACATGAAATCTTTACTTCTATTAAGTAACCTCATAATTGAGGGGGAGATAATCTAATTGATATGCAATCTAATTGAATACAACTTAAAAATAATTTAAATATCAACCAGATATTGGTTAGTTTTTCTTTCCCTTTCTTCAACAAATAATCACAAACAAGAATCAGATTGCTCTAATATTTTATTCCTTAGTAGTTAGTTCAATTCTGTCAATAACTAGATCTCAAATCTTTCTGTAATATTCACAATATATTAAGTGAAGTCGATCATGTAGAGGCCTCAATCTTGTCTGTCTATTTTATTTTTTCTATTTCCCCTTTCACGTTCATGCAGCATCACATTCTTGGAAGAACACACGGCTTACAAACTGAAAGCACCAAATTCATAAGTCAATCATGCGATATACATCCATGGACCACACATAATTTTGTATTTCACCGATCAATCTTGGTCTAATCAATTTTGAAATTGTAATTAAAAAAGTTAGAATTTAAAACATTACTCTTATATGTTTGATTTCCTTGACATTCCTCGACATTACCCAAGCAGGTAAAATGACCGCAACAAAGACCACATAACGAATTTATATAGTTCTCTGTAATTATCAATATGTGTGCTAAGCATTCATGAAACTATACAAATAGGCTATAAAATTCTTGAAATTCGGCAAAATCACAATGAAGTACATAGCTTTTACCTCTAATAAGTACCAGAAAAATATAAAGAAATGGACTCCGAAACAAATGGAGCATAGGACGAACAAAAGGCCGATAGTTTGGCATAGTTGTGAAAATTAAATTTTTGTTTTTTAATAATTGAGTGTCTGGGCAAACTTACGCACACGTCGACCAATCTCAAGGCCCTAAAGTTGACAACGGGGCAAATCTTAGTGGCCCTTGGACTTTATTTGGATCGTGAGGTGAGGTGAGATGAGAAAAGAAATGAAATGGTTATTGTTCCTCGAATCAGGATCCTCGGCCGCCCAACCCGGCAGCCCCCAAAACGACGTCGTTTTGGGGTTTTTTTTTTTTTTTTTTCTTTCTTCTTCTTCGTTCTTGCTTTCTCTCTCTTCTCGTTCGGCCATCGCCGTCGTCTGGATCGCCGTCGCAGGAGGAGGCTGCGAGCTCGCCGTCGCAGCTCGCAGCTCGTTGCCTCGCCGCCTCGCCGTCGCCTCGTCGCCTCGTCGCCTCGTCGCAGTAGCTGCACCGCCGCCGCCGCCTCCGCCTCCTCCTCCTCCTCCTCCTCCTCCTCCCCCAGTGGTTATGGCCCCCTCCAGTCCGGCCCTTCCCTTCCTCCTCCTCCTTCCTCCCTCTTCCTCTCCTTCCTCCCTCTTCTCCCTCTCCCCTCCCCTCCCCTCTGGTTCGAAGAGAGAGAAAAGGAACGAAGAAGAAGAAAGAAAAACAAAAAAAAACAAAAAACAAAAAACCCCCAAAACGACGTCGTTTTGGGGGGCTGCCGGGTAGGGCAGCCGAGAATCCGGACTCATTGTTCCTCACCATTAGGTTTGAATGAATAAAAATAAAAAAATGTAATTTCTCACCTATCTTGTTTGCATAGAATAAATAAGAGAAAAGAAATGAAAGTATTGTATTTTATTTTACTAAAATAACCTTCCATATTAATAAGCTACTTTTTTTCATAAGGGTAATTTTGGTATTTTAAAAAACTTTCATTAAATCCAATTCCTTTCTTACCAAATCTCGCCACTTTTAGTAAGAAACAAAACATAAGTTTGGTGAGAATAATTTTCTCACAATCTCTCATCATTTCTTATCATTTCTCACTTATTTAACCATCTAAACAGGGGAAAGGTTTCCCATTATCACCATTTCTTTTCTTTTCTCACTAAACCCCTCCGTCCAAACGGAGTGTTAGAATGACTCCAGCTCGAGACCTTGGATCCTACTCTCAAGTCTTTACTCAGAGGTGTGTGAAAATTAAATTTTTAATGAGACTATTTATTTCTAGTGGACCTTTTTTCAATGTTAATAAATTCAATTTTCAAATTCTTAGGGGCTTTTAAAATTACAAAATTTTACTAGAATGAGATGTTTTTAACTATATTTTAAAGAAAACTTTGGTCTATTCTGAATGTAATCAATCATTTGTCCTGATAACACCATAAAATTCTAAGCATTCATGAAACTAGATAAATAGACTATACAAAACACTTCAAATTCATCAAAATCACAACAGAGTATACATACTATACTAGTAGCGTTTTAACTTCAAGAAATGGGCTCCAAAACTCAACTCAGACTTCCGATGATTGATTTCTCCAACGTAGAGCTAAACCCTAGCTCTCCGGACTGGAAATCGGTGAAAGCTCAAGTCCGAGAAGCGCTCGAAGAGTACGGTTGCTTCGAAGCAACGTTCTCGAAAGTTCCTTTGGATCTTCGAAAGGCCTTGTTTGGGGCACTAGAAGAGCTTTTCGATCTGCCTTTGCAAACGAAGCTGAAAAACTCTTCGAAAAAGCCCTTCCATGGCTATGTCGGCCAGTACCCGATGGTGCCGCTCTATGAAAGCATGGGCATCGATCATGCTCCCAACCCTGATAAAGTCCAAGGATTCACTCAGCTCTTGTGGCCTGAAGGAAACCCTAATTTCTGGTATACAATCATAAAAATTTTAAAAAATTAAAAAGATTATCTAAATTTAAATAATATTTATTTTTTTTATATTGAAGCAAAAAAATTTTAGAATTTTTTTTTTTTTTTGGGGTATAAATTTGATTATTTTATGAGAAAATAGAAATTTTAATTATAAGTAAGTATTTTATATATCTATATATATATATATTTTTTTGGAACCTTTGGACAATGAACATTTTATTATTTATTGGGACAACTAGTTTTATTTTGATGAACTTTTGAATTAGGAAGGTTTTCCATGTTTAATATGCCTTTACAATAATGATTTTTTTATTGAATAAATTATAAATAAACTTTTTAAGATTTGTTTAAAATATATATTGTTTCATGTGATTCTGTAAATTATATTTAACAAAATTGATAGAAAAAATAAAATTATTTAGTGTGTTTGGTTTGAGTTTTTTTAATTAAGTTTTTTGAAAATTTAGGCTCTGTTTGGTTGTGATTTGTAATCAATTTTCTACGCATGTTTTTCAGTATGATGTTTGGTTATGCGTTTGAAATTAATTTTCATGAGCTGTGCATCGAGCTCTGTGCATTAGCCGTTGTTTGGTGAAAATTTTGCAAACAGGGACTACCACTTGGTCGTCCCTATGGACTACCACCCGGATGTCCTTGAGGACATCCATCCGGATGTCCTCTGCTGTACAGAATTTTTTTATTTTTTTATTTTTTTTTTTGCAATTGACTTATATAATTGGGAAAAATATTTTCTGAAAATTTTTAAATTTTTTATGTGCTTTAAAATAATTTTGAATTGTATGTTTAGTTATGAGTTGTAAATTTTTGTATCACATATCAAATGTCACATCAACAATTCTCCACTCAAATCAAACCTCTTTTCCAAAACTATTTTCAAAACTCTTTACCAAACAAATTTTCTACACTCAAATCATAATTCTACAACACACAAACTCAAAATACAATTCATACTCTCAAATCACATTTACAAAACACAACCAAACGCAACCTTAGTTTTTTGGTTTCGTGTTTTTTTGTTTTTAGTAAATATTTTTAAAATTTTAAACATTTTTTTTTTACTTTTTTAGATACACCTTACTTAGATGTATCTAAAAAGTAAAAAATTTGTGAAAAAATATTTTAAAATTTTAATAAATACATAAAAATACAAAAAATATACTAAATTCTCGTTTTTTTTTTTTTATATTTTTGGTATTTAGTGAATTTTGAAAAGGTTTTTTTCACAATTTTTTTTACTTTTTAAGTATATTTACGTTAGGTATGTCTAAAATGTAAAAAAAATTGTTCAAAATATTAAAAAAATTCAGTAAAAACAAAAAACACACGAAAAATAAGAAAGTTGAATTTTTCTGAAAAGTATTTTTGAAAAAATACAACTAAGCAAGCAGACAATGAAATTACGAAAATTGTTAATTAAATATTGTTAATTAACTTAATATTTAATTAATAAAACAGATTATTTGTTATGTGATTAAACATTTTAATAGACCAAATGTAATTTTTAAAACTATACGAGATAATATTTTAAGTAATAGAAATGATACATCCCTCTATTTGAAGAGCTCTAAGAGCACTAATGATGTGAAAAAAAAATCAATGTCAAAATATCACATCACATGAGATTCACACACCAATTAAAACTATTAAAACTCTTAATTCAGAACTCCCAATCTTTTTTTTTAAATGAATCTTTTTTATAATTTATCCCTTTTTTTATCCGATTTTGTAAACAATTATAGAACGCTCATGGGTGCATTACATGACTCATGTCATACATCAATTACTAAATAATATTAAAAAAAAATTACAAAATATTATTCATTGGGCACATAATCACATATTAATCTAAAAAGACTAAGGGGTGTTTTGGAAAGCAAATAAAAAGCTAGCTTTTAGTTTTTTACCTATTTTGGGTCACATTACTTCTCACATTTTTTACTTATAAAAAGACAAAATAGGCTAAAAAAATCAAAAAATTCAATTTTTTACCAGCTTCTCAAAACACTACTAAATAATTTATACTTCAATTTTGCAGGAAAATGTTATTTGTTTTCTTCTTGTAAATTACATGAGAACATTATTCCTCCTTGACTTTTATATCAACTCTTGATTTGGCAGCAAAACCATACAATCCTACTCAGAGAAACTATCTGAATTAGATCAGATAATAAGGAGGATGGTATTGGAGAGCTTTGGGTTAGAGAAGTACATGGATGAACACATGGACTCAACTAACTACCTTCTTAGAGTGATGAAGTATAAAGGACCACAAACAACAGAGACAAAGCTTGGGCTAAACTCACACACAGATAAGAACATTGTTACCATTTTGTATCAAAATCAAGTTGATGGGTTAGAGGTGCAGACTAAAGATGGAGAGTGGATCAATGTCAAGCCCTCCCCTGACTCTTTCATTGCCATGATTGGTGATTCTTTCTATGTAAGTTCGTTTGTCTTTATTATTGCATGTGTTGAGTCAACAAATAAGAAAAATGCTTAGTAGCTCGGATTTGTGTGGTTCGAATGGCTCGAATGTCTCAAAATGACATCGTTTTGAGATATTCAAGTCATGAAAATTCCGATCACCTAGCATTGTTGTTTTCAAAATGTGTTTTCTAAAAGAAAAAATTCAAAAATTAATTTGCAGAAAAATAAATAAAAATATAAAAAATAATTATTATTTTCATATAGTTTTCTCTTTTTTGAGGTGGAAATCATTTTAAAAATTTTAAATATATATATATTTTTTTAGTGTTTATTTTTGTCAAATTATTATTTTTTTAGTTCAAAAAACATATTTTAAAAAATCAAGGAAACAAAAAGTTTTGCGACTCTTAAGTGTTTGATTTTTTGAATAAAGCTTGTTTTCTTTTTTGAATAGAGCTTGTTTCGCTTGGACCGTCCAGTTGAACTTATATGGTTCACTGATCTATGTATAAAAAATAATAACAATAATAATAATATCATCATATTGATATGATAATTATAACCTTATTTTTCTTTTAAAAAACAGGGCGATAAAAATTATTTTAGAAATAAACTATTCATTTTTTTAAAGACAAATATAACGAAATAACATTGCTACAATTATCAAATCAATTTAATTTTTATGAATAATCTACATGTATAGACCTACAAAAATGAACATATTGAATTATCATAGGAGAACCCATGATGGATCCCATAAGCCCAACTAAACTGTTCAATCAAACAAAATTAACACATGATCATGTGGCGAGTTTTCCTATAGTATCACTCACTCTAATCACATGGTGGCTTATTTTTCAAAAATGTCACCATTACAAAATTTTATTCATAAATTTTATTTAAAAAATTTGTAATATAAGTTTTTAAATATAAAATTAACTCTTAACATGAATTTTTATATGAGTTTGTGTGTGATCTTGGCAGGCATGGACAAATGGTAGACTGTATTCAGCACACCATCAAGTGATGATGAGAGGGAACGAGGCAAGGTACTCTGCAGGATTGTTTTCTATCCCAAAAGCAGGTTACATAGTCAAAGCACCAGAAGAGCTTGTTGATGAAGACCACCCTTTGCTCTTCAAGCCCTTTGATCATGTTGAATTCCTTGGTTTCTACTACACTGAGGCTGGCCAGAGATCCCCATCTGCCCTCAAGGCTTTTTGCGGTGTCTGAACTAGTTATGTTAAAACCAAGAACTCGAATACAGAAAAGTATCAAGAAAAATAATGTTTGATCCAAATTCAATTATGATATACATATACTGGTGTCTGAATTTGGCATCAAGAATGTTGAGAAATATGTTTATCTAGTTTCTACCTACTTGTAAATGATTTACTTATGTATGTGCTTTTCTTTGGGTACTTGTTAATGTTAATGGTGTTGTTTTGGTATTATGTCAATATTATTGTATAAATAATCAACTGGAATGGAATTAATTCAATTGGTCAAAACTATTTTTGCATGCAAGACTCTTCTCACTCCATGACCTTGAAGTACCACCAAAAAAAAAAAAAAAAAAACAAAGCACAACAAAAACAAAAAAAAATTAAATACCAATGTATATTGTATCTCTATATATTATGAATATGTAATTAGTAGCTTCAATTTCAGTTGTGAGGCAACTTCCTATAATTTACACCCCCAAAAAAACATAATAAAGAATAGCATTGCATTTCTAGCTGCTAGAGCACCATGCCATGGTGCCAATTTTCACGTTATGTTAGACAAAGGATGCTATCAACGACGGAGTTAGGATTTTAGTCAAGGGGTCAATATCAAGATAAATTATAAGGTTAGGTTAATTTGAAACGCAAAGTGTAATTTTTGGTAAATTAAACCATTGGTCTCTCTACTTTGAGAAAAGTTTCCCTTGGTTCTCATAGTTTCCCTTGGTTCTCATAGTTTTAATTTAAACAATTTGAACAAGTCGCCGAGCTGATCTTATTCGCCAACTTTGGAGTTCCTTGCTGAGCTAATTTTGCTCGCTATGAAGCAAGTTGTCAAGTTGACCTTGCTTGCCAACTTTGAAGTTCCTTGTCGAGCTGATTTTGCTCACCAAGAAGCAAGTCGCCGAGCTGACCTTGCTTGCCAACCTTGAAATTCTTTACCAAGCTGATTTTGCTCACTAAAAAGCAAGTTGCCGAGCTGACCCTTGCTTATCAACTTTGAAGTTCCTTGCCGAGCGGATTTTGCTCGCCATGAAGCCTTGCCGAGCTGATTTTGCTCGCCAAGAAGCAAGTTGCTGAGTTGACCTTGCTCGCCAACCTTGAAGTTCCTTGCCGAGCTGAATTTGCTCGCCAAGAAGTAAATCGCCGAGCTGACTTTGCTCGGCAACTTTGAAGTTCCTTGCCGAGCTGATTTTGCTCACCAAAAAACAAGTTATTGAGCTAACCTTGTTCGCCAACCTTGAAGTTCCTTACTAGTGGATTTTGATCGCCAAGAAGCAAGTCACCGAGCTGACCTTGCTCACCAACTCTGGAGTTCCTTGCCGAGCTAATTTTGCTCACTAAGAAGTAAGTTGCCGAGCTGACCCTACTCGCTAACTTTGAAGTTCCTTGCCAAGCGGATTTTATTCACCAAGAAACAAGTCACTGAGCTGACCTTGTTTGCAACTTTGGAGTTCTTTGTCGAGCTAATTTTGCTAGCCAAGAAGCAAGTTGCTGAGCTGACCTTGCTTGCCAACCTTGGAGTTCATTGCCGAGCTGATTTTTGCTCGCCAAGATGCAAGTTGCCGAGCTGACCTTGCTCGCCAATTTTGAAGTTCCTTGTCGAGTTGAATTTGCTCGCCAAGGAAGTTACCAAGCCGATTTTGCTCACTAAGAAGTAAATCGCTGAGCTAAGTTTATTTTGCTACTAAGGGGTTACACTGATTTTGCTCGCTGAAAAGTGAATCGCCGAGCTAATCTGGTTAAGTGGTTAATAAGAAAGCCGAAGAACATTTTGAAAAATTGGAGCTATGAAGATTTGTGCAGCAGTGCAGCGTGAGCCCCGAAAACAAGTGATAAAACTTGATCGAGCTATCATGAAGCTTGATGATAAACCGAGCTGAAGTTGAGTAATCCCATTCATGTTACAACATAAGGGTTTAAAGCGAACCACTGAACAAAGAGTCTAGTCCGGCCTAGTAATGTAATTCTGGTCACGCGAATGCGGACAGAATTAAAGGGCAATTGAGAAGGGAGTTTGTGCCAAGCAAACGGGCCGAGCTAGTTGTGACTTTGGCCTTGCCGTTGGATTACGCGACCGAGTTAGCATAGTCGAGAGCAGTTTGGCTGAGGTTTTAGATCATGTGGCTGAGTTAGCCGAAGGTCCAGAAGTTGGACCAAGCTAAGCCGAGCTAGGTGAAACGATGGTCCAAGGCCGAGCAAGGTTAGCGGCAACGAACAGAGTTGGGAAAATCGAGCTAGTTATTGAGCTTGACCTTGAAGGTCGGTCGGAATTGAGGCTAGAACTGACCGGGCTATGCTTAGCTCGGTGGAAATTGCTAGGTGGTCCAATTGGCGTGCGAGAAGAGAAACCCGCCAATAGTGTATGTCAATACCATTTGGCAGTTTGACCAATGTTGTTTGGCGGTATTGACGGGTACATGTGTAAAGAATAGAGAGGGTAGTACAGCCATGCGTCCAGGAAAGGACGAGTAGAGTAACGCGCACAGAGGCTATATATACTGAGCGACACCTCCATACAACAAGTCTAAATTTCTAGCTACCAAAGCTCTCTCTCTCTCTTTCTCTTTGTCTTCCTCTCTAAGGGTGCTAACTTGACCGTTGGAGGGGTTTTCCGGCAGCACACCTGTCGGGCAGCTCACCGTCGTTGTATTCTCAGGTTATTCGGAGCGAAGCGAAACTTGGACACGAGGAGTACGGACAGCGATGAATATTTGCTCCCCGTACAACTATTATTATATCTCTCCATTCCAAAACTGCATCATTTTGTTCAGCCTTTTCAATTAGATTCCAAACCACCATAATAATAAAACTATACAAGTCATATGGATAAATAAAGGGTCTATGATCATAATTTTGAGAATTGTAAGATAAGTTGTTAAATACAAGTGAGACAATTTCGAAGTATGTGTGATCACATGAATTTTTACTTGAATTTTTTTCATACTAAAATTAAATTTTATTTATAAAAACCGATAAGTATATGGCAATAGATCAAGATCCCAAAAAATATCATTGCTTTAAAACATATCTCAACTAAAAATTAGTTTCTTGAAAAAATAAATAAATCAATCAAAAACACTTATCATTTTTAAATAATTTTATCTTTCGAAGTGTCGAAATAATTCTTAAAAATTCAAAAATAAGTTTAGAAAATCAACCCAAACATGGACATTTTTGATAAACATCTCTTTGTTCTAATAGAATTCTTCATAAAATAACCATGTTTATATCAACCTAACCCATTTTGTGTCAAATAAAGTATACTTTATTGCTTGAATATTTAAGGTAGCTTAAGAATAAATTAAAAAAAAAAATTCAATATAAACAATACTCAGGTAATGCATAATTTTTTTTTCTTCTAAATATTAGAAAATTTGCTTTGATAATTGAGATAATAATTGTACTGGAAAGAAATAAACCTTCTCGTATAATCCTGTTGATCAAGTCTGCGCTCCTCCGTACGACGTCGCTCTGCTACCTGAAAATACAAACGTGAGCTAGCCGGCGGGTGTGTGCCGGAAACCTCTCCGATGCCTAAGTCAGCCAACTAGACAAATAGACAAAAGCTCTGTGTATTCGGGAATCAAAGTTGCGTTACCTCTCCATAGGTGATGTTTGTGGGCTTTTATAGGTTCCGTGTGGCATAATCCAAGTAGGACTCTTACTCCTCCATGTAGAGTCCTCCTAGGATTCATACTCCTGAAAGATAATGCTTATCTTTCAACACCCCCCTCACTGCTTAAACCAAGTGAGATGGTTTTACCTCGGCAGGATAACCATACAACCGAGATAACATTGCCATACTAGGCAGGCAGAAAAGACCGAACTTTAATTAGTTCGGTTCTTTCTTCAAAACTTGTACCCCGGCTTCATCAGATGGGACCAAGCTAATCGTAACAAGCTTGGACCGGGCTAACCAGAGCTAACTTTACCGTGCAAGGGCGCCATATCTCGGCTCCGAACAGTGTGACCGAGCTAACTTTTTCTATCCCGTCTGATGACCTTATCATACTCTGGACCGAGCTAACCCAATAGCGGTGACCGAACTAAGCCCTTTTACTCAACCTGGCGGCAAGCTTCTCATTTTGGACCGGACTACCACTTGTCCGCGGCCCATCTTCTAAGCCTCTTTATCACGGCCCATAGAACGGCCCACTATCCTAGCTCGGCCCAATTCATATATAAATTACCCTCTCAATTGCCCCTTAATTCCATCTGCGCAGCATGATAGGGATTACCTGTCTACCAGCCGAGCTAAACTTTCAAGCCCTTCCAGCCGAGCTTTAAAAAACCTTTTAGCCTTTCCAGCCGAGCTAAATTCCCTTTTAGCCTTTCCAGCCGAGCTAAACTTAAGCCGAGCTGTACCCGTCCGGTCAAAATGTCTCTTCAATCACAGCAACTGAATCGCTTCTCCTTCCCCTGACACGTGGCACGTTCTCATTGGTTGAAGGCAGCTGTTACGCCGTCTTCGTACCTCGAGCTTTTTGAACAGTCCCGCCCAAATTTGGGGCTTTTCACAACTAAACCCTTTGTATTCGAATCATTCACCATACTATTCACTGCCTTCACTCTCTCTCTAAATCTCCATTGCTCTTCAACCTTGTAATTTCTTGAAGCTCGCGTTTTGCTGCTGCCGTTGCTTCCATTTTCAAGTTCTTCCTCTTTACCTGGTAAGCTTATTCAAATCTGTCTTGCTTTCCTTGTTTTTGCATTTGTTTAATCCATAGCTTTATGTATGTGTTTTCGTGAACCATTTTCTTTCCATTTGCTTTGCCTTGTATATTTCTGGAAAAACTTAGTAATAGAACACTTGAATACACATAATATCCTGTAAAACGCTGTATTTGATCCAAAATCATGATGCAACTTGTAGACACCCCATTTTTGACTGCCCTTAAGACTTGGACGTGACTGATGGTTTACATGGTGGAGAAAGATGTGCAGGGAAAAGGTTCATTTTCTTCGGCAAGGAGAGAGTCAAAGCTCAACTTCATACCCCTTTTTGGACCAAAACAGTCTTGATCAAAAGATTTTAGACCTTAAAACCCTCTCTTTTAAAACGTTTTTGAAATAAAGTTTCTACGGTGTTCTAACGCTCGCATTTTGTTAAATGTTACGCTTTTCGGTAAACCGAGCAAGGACAAAGCAGAAATGAATGAAAGAGAGATGAAATCTTTGAAAAATCTTTCAAAACACCTTACTTAGGGGTTTGAAGTTGAAGAAAAGAAGAGAAGAGGGAAGAAACCCAGTTAGGGGAGAAAATGGGCATGAACTGTTAAGAAAGAGTCGAGCAACCCTCGCCGAATCGGGCCTATTTATTTTCATACTTGGAATCAAGCTATGAGGCCACCACCGTTGGAAAGAAGACTTCCGGGGCTTCATTTTTCACTCAAGAATCTCCTAAAGCCAATTCCGGACGAGGGAGATAGGGTTGATTGAAGTAGGGCATCACTCTGGTTGGACCGAATCTGTGCGGCTTCACCAAAACAGGCATAACTTTTTTCACAGGAGGAATTTTAATGCAAGGTTTGTGCCATTGGAAAGCTAACTTCCGGGGCTTCAATTTGGACACCTGGCCGGCCACCTTTGGACTTCCCAATCACTGGCCGGCCACCTTTCTTTCCGGAAGACTAATTTTTGTCCTGAAAAGTAGCAGGCTGTAGACACCCCATTTTTGACCGCCCACAAGACTCGGGCACTACTGATGGTTTGCTCGGTGTTGAGAGATGTGCAGGGCACAGGTTCGATTTCTTCGGCAAGGAGAGAGGCAAATCTCAACTTCACACCCGTTTTGGACCACAATTATTTTGGATGGTTTTTAGACTTTAAAAATCTGTCTTTCAAAACATTTTTTTGAAATAAAATTCCCACGATGTTCCGACGCTCGCATTTTGGTAAATGTTGCGCTTTTCGGTAAACCGGGCAAGGACAAAGTGGAAATGAATGAAAGAGAGATGAAATCTTTGAAAAATCTTTCAAAACACCTTGCTTAGGGGTTTGAAGTTGAAGAGAAGAGGAGAAGAGGGGAGAAATCAAGTTAGAGAAGAGGTTCGGCATGAATCCGGGTAGAAGAGGGTCGAGCAGCCCTCGCTGAATCGGGCTTATTCACCGGCACACTTGGAGTTAAGCTATGAGGCCATAACCATTGGAAAGAAGACTTCCGGGGGTTCATTCTGCACTCAAGAATCTCTCAAAACCAAGTCCGGGTGGGGGAGGTATGATTGGTTGAAGTTGGGCATCATCCCGGTTGGATCGAGTCTGCGCGGCTTTACCAAAAAGGGCATAACTTTTTCCATAGGAGGAATTTTGATGCAAGGTTTGCGCCATTGGAAAGCTAACTTCCGGGGCTTCAATTTTCATACCCACCGGCCATTTTTTACCTAGGAATCACCTATCGGCACTCTATTTAGCCGACCGGCAGAAAATAGTGCCGACCGGCACTTATTTTGGCCGATAATCAAATTTTCTAGCCGACCTGACCCCTTTGCACCCTCCAAGCCTGGTGCATACCAGCTGTGCCAGCTGGGATGCACAGAACCAGATCCACGTGCATACATGTGCATATTTTGCACCCTTTAACCACCTTTTGGCCCCTTTTGTGCACCCTTTGCTCAAGGCTTCTTGAGGAAGCCTTGACCCCTTGTCTTGGCTTCCTCAAGAAGCCTACCAGCTGTCCAAGCTTCTCCAACAAGCCTTGGCCCTCTTGCTCCCCTTGAACCTTTCTCTTTAGCTTGTCTTATAAGCTTAGAACCATTTCTATTGCCTATATAAGGAGCTCTTCTCCTTCTTTGATGTGGTTGGAGTTTTTGGAGCAAAAAACCAGAGAGTAGACATATATATCTAACATATATATCTACAACCCTCTATATCTATCCTATCCAAGCTTCCAAACACCTTGGTTCTTGCATCATTTGCTCTACAACACCTAGCACAACACCTCCATCATCCATTCCAGCACATTGGAGGTCATTTGCAGAGGTTAGGAGCTCAGAAACTTGGACCAAGGGGTGCTGGTTTGCTGCTCTTCAAGGGTAAGCATCCATTTCCCTTAAACTTGCATTTTTTAGCTTCATTATTTAGCCCTATTTACAAGTATTTTTGGGCTTCGATGTAAACTGTAAAGAGGCTTGTTTTGAGCCCTTCTTCAACATTGAAGAAGGGCTCAACCTTGTTTGGGACCCCCATGTATGACTTGCTTCATTACCCCTCTTTGGTCCCCTTTTTGCATGTTTTTAGCCTACCATGCTTCTGTTTTTGGGTCTTCGACAGGCCTGAAAAGGGTCTTAGTTTGACCCCCTCTACATGTCTCATGAAGGGTATTTGGCTTTTTGGTGCATCCTTTTGGTACTTCATGTTATACCCCTTTGTGGGCCTTAATCTTGCATTGCATTTTGAGCATGTGTGTATACTGTTTTGGGACTTGTCATCTACTGTAAATGTTCATATTTTTGGTCCCTCTTCAGTGTTGTAGAAGGACATTTTTCTGTTTGAGCATTGCATCTATCACTTGCCTCATTGCCTCCCTTGAGGAGCCATTTTCGCATGCCATGTTAGTCCCACTTGTGCTTACTGTCTTGCCATGCTTGTACTATGAACATGCTTATTTTGGGGCTGTCTAGCTGCTGTCTTCATACTTCATGTTCATATCTTGCATATTTGATATAGCCATAAGCCATTTCATGTACCTAGTTTTGCATTTCGGGAGCGATTCCATGCATTTGGTTCCATTTCGCCATGTTTCGGGGCTGTTTTGCCCCTCATTTTGCTGCTGAAATTTGCATGTTTGTATGCCATATTCCATGTTATGCCATGTCTCATTAGAGTGCCATTTCGTGCCGTAGGAGCGTTCCTCGGTTTGCGTACCCGTGTGCACGCATTTTGAGGCGTCTCATTTTCATCTCATGGCCGCTGATTTTGGCATGCTTGCGAGTTATCCATGTTAGTTTAAGTCCATCGTTGCATGTTGTTGCATGCCATGTTTGTTTACATGTTTAGGTTGCGAGCCTAGCATACATCGCTCATTTGCATGTTCATGTTGCATACTTAGCCGCCATGCCTAGGTTGCATTTTATTGAGCATGCATCCTTGCTCTTGACCAATCATGATAGGGGTTGGGGCCCTTTAATTTGTTTTGTGCTTGCATTCCATTTGATATCAAAGTTGCTAACTTGGCTTTCGGGCCATCATGCATTGAAATGCGTGATTGATGGCTCGGGGGTCGAGGGCCATGCTCCCTTGAGTCCATTATATGATAGGGAGTGTGTCCATGATACATTTGCCTAGAAATTCTATGCCTTGCACTGCTGGTCTGCTGTTGCTGTCAAAACTGTCTTCTGCAGGAATTTTGTGCCGACCGGCAGTATAGAGTGCCGACCGGCAATGTATTTATTGCCGATAGCTTCATTTCCAGCCGGTGGACTTTATACACGGCCGGTGGACATTCTATCCAGCCGGTGATGATCCTTAGGATTCAGGGAGCCTGTCCCAGGACTTTTTGCAATTTTCCAGAGAAGCAGGACAGTGAAACAGAGGCAACAGTGGCATGGTGCGGATTTCTGGGCAAGTCGGACTGAAGCATACATCATTCGCGCATCCCGAGGCAGAGACTGTGGCCATCTCTTCTTTGTATTTAATTTAATTAGATTAGAGGTCTTGTAATAATTTATTCGTTTAGTTTTCTTGGACTGTATTATTATTTTGGTCCCTCCGAGCGAGGGCGAATCTGTAATAAGTGTGTGTGAGTGGTGTGCATGTCTTCCAACCCCCACTTCTTTCTTCCCTTTTATTTACCTGCTTATGATGGTAGATTAGGGCATATTTAATTTAGCATACCTTATACAATGCATGCGTGCATCCATGCATTTGTTTACATGCACCGGGCTCGGTACATCATTCAAACTGCATCGTACTTTCAATTCCAAATTGAATACGTGATAGTTGTAGCATTTCACATGCCATGTCTAGGATAGCCGAGCCTGCCTAGATTACATCTTTGCATGTTGCATTAGACATTTCAGTATGCTCAGGTCCATGCATGGATTTTTAATAAGCTTCTGTTTTGGCACGGAGTACGATGTAAGTATTTTACGCTTTGGCATATCGCATGCGTGTGAATGTTACCATGACAGCATGATTACCATGAGGCTAGATGCTTATATGAGATTAACTGTTTGAATGCCTGTGGGTGGAGGTTGGATTGTCTGAGTTGGGAAAACTCATTAAAATCCGTGCTTTAGCCTACTTGCGGGTAGCAAATTTCAAAACGCTTTTCAAAACAAACGGATATGCAATGTTTGTTTCCAAATTAGGCGATCTAGTCTATACTTGTTTGCTGTGCGCATAACATAGTAATTCTAGGCTAATAATTGGAATAAGAGCATGTAATGTTTTCAAAATCGGATATCACGGCTAGTAGAGGCCGGTCTTCGGACCGGGCGAAAGGGGGTGCTCATAGCTGACCTTCCCCGATCGTACCCAAGCTCCCGAGCTGAGACATTTGGTGATGACGGACATGTGGCTTTCGGCACCGAGTCAGGGTTTCCTAAATTCCCCCATTTTAAATATTTAGGTGACGACTCTGTATCTGGCAAAGCAGTCCATGTTTGGCACTTCTTTTCAAAAATCTGTTTTTCTCAAAACGATTTGCCAGAGTTGGACTCTTTGGTTCAGATTAAGAACCGTGACATTTGAGTCCTTGAACTGTAGTGACCCCAATACGAACAGAACGGGACCTTAACCCTCCCGGGGCGTTCGGGGACGTCTACACAGGCCGACCATAAAAGGTGGTAGGCCGGCCACTTATGCCTAGAAAGCCCAAAATTGACAGATGTCTTCCCTCCAGCTGTCTTCCACAACCTCCAGTTGTCCATAGCTCAGATATTTTCAACCTTTAGTGTTGCTTTTGCTATATATGATGATATATCTCCCATTTTCCAAGAGAGACAAGTTTTGGCTCCATTTTTTAATTTGTTTTTTCCCCCCCCCCCCTTTTTCTTACTCTCTCTTATATAATATACACTCCACCACCATTGTTAAGGGTTAGACACTTTTGGCTTAGGCTCATAACCTTCCTCCTCCATTACTCTCCATTTTCAAGCTCCAAACACCCATTTTCTTGCACCACTTGCACTACAACCCCTAGCCTACCCCCTCCATCACTCATTCCAGCACCTTGGAGGACATTTGAAGAGGTTGAAAGTCCAGAATTTTGGTCCAAAAGTTGCTGATTTGCTGTTCTTCAAGGGTAAGTGTCTATTTCCCTCAAACTTGCATTTTTTTGCTTCATTTATAAGCTATACTTGCAAGCGTTTTTGGACTTTGTCATGAACTGAAAAATGTCATATTTTGAGCTCCTCTACATGTTTTATTAAGAACTCTTTGCTGTTTGAGGTTTTCTACTACTACTTGTCTCCTAACTCTCTTTTAGGCCTATTTTTGCATGATATTTTAGGCTTATTTGTGAGCTGTTTTGGACTTGGTCATAAACTGTGAAATGACTTTTTTTGAGCCCCTCTTCAACTTTGTTGAAGGGCTCTCCTCTGTTTGAGGTCAGCTGCTACCACTTGCCTCTTTATCCCTCTTTTAGGCCTTTTTCTTGCATGTTGATTTAGCCTCACTTTTGTTCATTTTTGAGACTTGATGTAAACTGTAAAGTGCCTTGTTTTGAGCCTCTCTTCAATTTTTTTGAAGGGCTCTTTGCCATTTGGAGCCAGCTGCTGTCCCTTGTCTCTATTCTCTCTTTTAGGGCCATTTTTGCATGATAGATTAGTCCTATTTATGTTCATTTTTGAGACTTGTTATAAACTGGAAAAAGGATTTTTTTGACATCATCTTCATGTTTTATCAAGGGCATTTTCTTATTTGAGGTCACATGCTTCCTTGTATACTTGATTGTCCCTTGTTTCAAGCCTTACACCTAAGCTCCAATTGCATGCTTTGTTTGGCCTTCTAGCCACTGAAATCCAGTGAATTTTCAGTGGCTAGAACACTATTTTGAGCCTCCAAATCAGAGGGGGGTGACCCCCTCTCACCTTGACTTGTTTGGTGGTCATTTTGGCCTTCCAAAGAGACCCTATCTTGCATGCTTTGAAGTCACATTTCAGGGTCAATTTGGTGAGTTTTGGGACTACCATAATTGATTTCCAGAGCTGTTTTGGTCATGCTTCATATCTATCTTGTATGTGCCTAATAACTCCTTGCATGGCCCTCTAAAGGAGCTCCTCATTTTTGCACATGTTGGCTGCATTTCAGTGATTATTTGGTCATATTTCCACATGTTTTGTTCACTGATTTTTGCTGGTTTGGTGAGATTCCATGTGCTTCATATGCTTGCCATGTAAACCATGTTTGCTAGTCAAAATTGCATGCTACTTTAGCCCATCTTGCTAGCACCTTTTGGCCATGCTTTGAACTAAGAAAGTTCATGTTTTGGGACTGCCTTGACTCTGTCTTCATGCTTCATGATCAAATAATGCATGCTTTGTATAGCTATAGGTCATTGCGTATGCCTAGTTTTGAGTTTCGGGGTTCATCTCATGCATCGGGTGCCATATTGCCATATTTCGGGGTTGTTTAGCATCATATTCTAGTGCTGAAATTCGCATGTTTGTATGCCATATTCCATGCCTTGTTAGAGTGGCATTTGTGCCTTAGGATCGGTCCTCGATTTGCGTGCATGTGTGCACGCATCTCGAGTGTCTCATTTTCATCTTATGGCCACTGATGTGAGTGTGACTGAGGTCCACTTATGTTGGTGTAAGTCCATCGTGCATTGTGTATGCCATTCCAATTCATAGCATTGCGTATGCTAGTTGTATGTTAGAGCATCGTGTATGCCGTGTTACATCGTGCATTGTGTATGCCATTTCATAACATTGTGTATGATAGGTTGTATATTAGTTGCATTCATGCATGCCATGCATATTGCATTGTGTTTGGGATAGGAGTTAACCCGAGCACGGGAAACGAGGGACGTTTCGTACTTCGAGTGACGGAACGTGTCTCAATTCCCAGTCGCCGACACTCCGGATTATCCATGATGGAGTCTCGGTCTCGTTGTGTTTATATGTGCATTCATTCCATATTGAGTCATGCAAATCGACTCCTCGGCCATCATGCATCGATATGCGTGATTGGTGGCACGGGGATCGAGGACTACGCTCCCTGAAGAGTAGTCCAGCATACATATGTGAAAATACATTGCCATGCCCCTTTCCTGCTCTCTGTTGCAGCAAATCAAAAATTGGCAATCTTTTGGGGCTTCGCGCAATATCCCGGGTTCAGTTGTAAACAGAGGGCTAATTGGGGCATCGCGATGGATTTCCGCGCCAAGCAACTCAAACGTGCATCATTCATCATCCGGAGCAGAGTCGAGACAGTCCCCTGGCTTGCATGCTAATTTACTGTTTTTCCTAGATTAATTTGTTAATTAATTAGGGTTTTGTACTTATTCGAACTGTATTATTTATTCGGGACTGTATTATTTATTTGGACCCTCCGAGTGAGGGCATAATTGTAATAAGTGTGCGTGCGTGTGATGTATGTCTTCCAACCTCACGTCTTTCTCCCTTTTATTTACCAGCTTATGATGGTTAGATTAGGGCATGTTTCAATTAGCATACAGTATGATAGCATGTTTGCATTCATTCATCTGTCTTGCATGCACCGGGCTCGGCGCATCATACTAACTGCATTTGTATTTCAATTCCGAGTTGAATACATGTTAGCTGTAGCATTCCATATGCCATGTTTAGAATAGTCGAGCATGCTATAGTTGCATTTTTGCATGTGTTGCATTAGGCATCTCTGTATAGTTAGGATCATGCATGGATTTCTAACATAGCTTTTGTTTTGGCTTGGAGTACTCGGTAAGTTTTTGCGCTTTAGCATCCTTGCATGAGTGTGAGTGACTGCCATGATAGCATGCTTGCCATGAGGCTATTTGCTTATGTGATATAACTGCTTGAATGCCTGTGGGTGAAGGTTGGGTTACTTGGATTGGAACAATGCATTGGCTGTGAGTTTTAAGCCCACTAGATAGTGGCAAAACCATCTTTTCTAAGCCCACCTGAGGGTGGCAAATCCACATTTTAGCCTACTTGCGAGTAGCAAACCATCTTTCAAAAACAAACATGAAATGTTTTGTTCCAATTCAGGTGACCCGGTCTATACTTGTATGTGTGCGCATCACATAGTAAATCTAGGCTAAATAACCGGAATAAGAACGCATAATATTTTCAAAACTAGATATCATGGTTAGTAGAGGTCAATCTTTGATCGGGCGAGCGGGGGTGCTCACGAAGTGACCTTCCCCAATCGTACCCAAGTTCCGAGCCGAGGCAACTTTGGTGATGACAGACACGTGGCCTTAGGCAAACGAGTCAGGGTTTCCTAAATTTCCCAAAATAAAATATTTAGGTGGCGACTCTGTATCTGGCAAGGCAGTCCATGTTTGGCACTTCTTTCAAAAAATTTGTTTTCTCAAAACGATTTGCCGGATTTGGACTCTTTGGTTCAGATTACAAACCGTGACATTTGAGTCCTGAACTGTAGTGAGCCCAAGATGAACGGAACGGGGGACTCATCCCTCCCGGGGCGTTCGAGGACGTCTACAGTTTCTGGCGACTCTGCTGGGGAATTAGAGAACTTGACTCGAACTCATGATATCTGGTTTTGGCTACACTTATGTGTTTCTTTGCATTGCATTTGCATTGGTGCGCCTAGGACACCGTGTTTGCCATCTGCTATTCCTGAACGGTTTGCCGGAGGCTTTCTTGTCAAGGCATGACCACAAGGCTGACCGGTTGGGCTCTGCCAGTATGGGAACACAAACCCCGGTTTTACCGGGGCACCCTTTTGACCATTCGACCTAGTGCATATCGAAATCCGTTAGTGACCATTCCAAACTAGGACAGGTTGCTTACCGATATAGGTTGTTTGAAACCGCTGCGTGCGTAGTGAAACCCTAGCTCCTGACAAAATAGGACAGGGAAACCCTACCCCAACATAGGGGTGTTGGCTCTCACTTATCTGTTATGTGCTTTTAGAGTGCGTCTCTACAGGAATGTATGTATCAATTTGCAAGTTTGGGCATCAGGCTTGCGGGCATCAGCATCAGTGTTTTGGGAATCAGTTTACCCGAGGGTATCAGATTTGAGGCAGAATTTTGGGGCAGAAATCAGTAACGAGTGCAGTCATTCAGTTATGCCCATATCTGTTCTAGTGAAATCAGGCTGAGATGCTCTATGTTTTCTCTTTTGCTAGGTAGTCTTGGAACCGTAGCTTCAGAAGGCTTCGATATCCCCCAGATTCACTGGACTTGTGTTGATAGACTTTGTCAGGTCAGAGATTCAGTTCAAGGGTAACCAGTTTTCCTTCGCCAGTGGTAAGGCAAAGAAGGGCCAGACAGGGTTCATTGGTTCATCTGATCCGACAGTCACCAGTCACATCATCAGTAGACCCGTGATGGCACAGGGTTCAGAAGAATTAGTGGCCGTGATAGCAGCGTTAAATCAAGGAACTGCCGTGCAGGATGAGACTAATGCTGAAACGCAACGCCCATCTGGGGCATTTGCCTCACATCTAGCTTCGGGGCCCCAGCCGAACTTTGACCCACTTCCGCCAGCTGAAAATTTGCAGGGTCTGGATCCCCAAGAAGGGTTGGCCCAAGCCCGAGTTGTCAGATCCCTGGTGCAGCCTAATGAGAGACTTTATCCCCTTGATGGTAATGACCTCAATCCGACCGTGGTGAAAATTACGAATCTTGAGAAGCAATTCAAAAAGGCACAGGGCCTTAACTCCATTCCCGACATTGAGGATGGGTACACCGAGGCTGCCGTACGGCTCCCAGACAGATTCAAAATGCCACATATTGACCATTTCGACGGGTCTGGAGATCCTATGGTACATATCCGGCTTTTCTTGGATATCCTGAAGCCAATGGGTCTGACTAAGCCACAGAAACTCTCACTGTATGGAAGAACCCTCGGTGTAGCAGCCACTTGGTATGCCAAGTTGGAGGATACAGTGAAGCAAAACTGGGAAGAACTGGCTGAGGCCTTTTTCGATCAGTTATTCCTACAATACCCAAGTTGAAATGACCATCCAAGAGCTTGAAGCAACTCGCCAGAACCCAACAGAGCCTTTTGTGGAATTCGTTGCGAGGTGGAGGCAAAGGCAGCACAAATGACAGATCGTCGCCCTTCTGAGAGGATCAAGTGCAGATGATGGTGTGAAACCTCGAGCATGATATGTTGCAAAAGTGATAGTCGCTCCGCTATTCACTTTCAAAAGTTTGCATGAACTAGGTTCAGATCGAGAATGCGTTCAACAGTGGGATCATTCCCAGAACAAGTGAAGCGACAAGGAGGGTGATTTCAGGGAGTGCCAATGCTGGTAGTAGCGCTATTCCCAAACCCGCAGAAATCAATACAGTTGCCACAGCCAACCCTTTTGCCAAACCAAGCCTACAAACCGTCGGCCCAGCCCGAGCTCAAGGCAGAACTTTCACCCCTCTCCATATGAGCCTGACTAGCGCACTAAAAGTCCTGATGGAAAGAGGGTATCTCAAACCCCTCGATCCTCAACCTCTGCCTGACCCACTCCCAGCCCGACATAACCCCTCCAAGTACTGTGTGTACCATCAGCAGCGCGGTCATGGCACCGACCGTTGCTACCGCCTTCGTCATGAGGTCCAAAATCTCATCGACAATCGGACGATAGCTCCACCTTCAGACCCCAATGACCAAACATCTCCTGCCTACCTCAATCTTATCTATATACTGCCATCCACCTATGACCCCAGCATATACATCACCCCAGCCCATCTACCCAAGCCTGAGGTGTTTATCCTAGAAAGCATGGACTTATGCATGATGGGTGCACCTGAACCTCAATCATCTCAAACCGTGAACCCACTACTTCTGAGCTGAGAGAATGATCGAAGATCTTCAGAGAACTGTGACCGATCTGGCCTCCGGGACATTGGCTCCATCATCGACCACACCACATACTGGGAATTTCATGTCAAAAGGCCCCCCAGTCTTGGGGCGGGCTGCATTTGAGGAAGGCCAATCCCTTGGCAAAGTGGAGGCGAGTGGAAAGAACAAGGTAGGGGCAGGCATGGATCCCCATGAACATCTTTTGTTCGCTGTTGAGGCTTTGAAAGCCGAGGGACTGAACAAAGAGCAAGTCCTCGCAGTTGTTGCAAAAGCTGTGGATGACACTTTCGCTACTCAAGTTAGGGGCAGTCTGAATCAAAGGGAAAACCGGGAGAAGGGCCGTCATACTAGAGGCAATCCTGTTAGCTCTAATCCTCCACTCGGAAGAGATCAACAAACCAGGCTAGCACCTGTCAATCCCTTTGCTGGTGCATCCAGCAAAAATCCACAAACCCAGAAGTACCAACCCCGAGGTCAGAGGGTCTTCCATGCCCTCCACATGCCTTTGTCCAAAGCTCTCCAAGTCCTTGTTGGACAAGGCCATCTCAAACCCCTTGAGCCTCGGCCTCTCCCAAATCCTCTTCCGGCTACGCATGATGCCGCCTAGTACTGTGCCTTCCATCAGCAAACTGGCCATACTACCGACAACTGCTTCCGTCTTCGTCATGAAGTACAGGATCTATTTGACAACGGGATCATTGCCACGCCAAGCTCTACAAAGTCTATCGGCACTAGATCGGTGAACTTGAGGATAATGTGACCATGTGATCGGAGGATGAACCAGCTGCAGGTGGCACTCGATTAAACTCCAGACGTGGGAATGGCACGCACTGTTCTGAGCAATACGCAAACACAGTTTTTGTGCTTTCCAACTTGGGCATTGGGTCAGTCTTGTTGTTTTGTATAGAGTCAGTCTTTTCTTACTGAGTCAGTTGGGTCTGTCTTGTTGTACCGAGTTAGTCCTATTTTGTTAGAGTCGAGTGATTTCGGGGGTGTTACCTCGGACATCACTTGCTTGTTTTGTGTTTGTCTTTTTGTGTTCTTTTGAGTCTGTTTTTGCCTTGGAGCCAGTAATGCCAACAGATTTGAATGAACAGCAGTGATTTTCACATTCTTGTGTTCGCTTCTGCCTTGTGCCAGTTGTGCCAGAAGTTCTGAATGAAATGGAAGTGCTTTTCGCCTACTTTTCTGTGCCTTGAACTCATTGCATTGACCTAAGTTTTTCAAAACCTTTTGAACACTGTGATGAAAACGAAGAGGAAAGAATTCCTCGGGATTTGCAAAAATTTGATCAATTGAGAGAAAGAGAGGCATGCTAAGCCCTTAATGAATGAAATCATGTTTGCTAAGCCCTACATGTTTGTTTCCAACGGTCTGTGCTTAACACCTTTGTTCTCTTTTTTTTTTCACTTTTGCAGACTTAGGTTGCCCAGGCACTCCTTTGAGCGCTCAACCGAGCTACTCAGCACAAATCTTCGACCGATCTAACATTCGGCTTTAATTTATTTAACTTAAAACATAAATGGGGAAGTATAGATTCTTAGTAGAAACTCCTGGTGGTTTGGCGAATTCCGAAGGGAGTATAACATCCCTGACATTGTCCACCTCACCCTAGCCAAGCAAGATACCATACCATGGGGAAATGAAGGCTTTGTACCCTTTACCCTCCTGTCCATATAGAAACCGGACTAAGATTCCCCGTTCAACCCTTGCTCTGTGAATTCCTTAAGCAAACCAGAATATGCCCAACCCAGCTTTCCACTAACTCTTACCGTATAATTAACGGCATAGCCGAGCTAAACAGCCGAGCTGGCATTAACCTCGGCCTAGTCGAGATCTTCCATCAGTGCTCCATAGGCTCAAAAGAAGATGACTGGGTCTATTACCTAAGAATACGCCGCCGCCGAGAGAAAATAATAACAGATACATCGGACAAAGACTTGAATGATGACGACTTTTTTTGGGTATTTGGGAATTTTGAAGATCACTAAGCCCAGATCCCTGCCGTAGTATAAATTGGAAAAAAGGAACCCCTGGTATACTTACTTCGGTTTCTTTGACTGCTTCTCTTTTATTTCGGTTTCCTATTTCTGAACCGAACTAACAGTTGTCATCTTTATGCAGATTCAGCCCACCTTAAGTCATTATACAGTTACCCAACCTAGACACACTTCGCGCCGCACTAAGATACCCTGAAAGAAGTTGGGCCAAGCTTCTGAATTTTGAGCCGACATACCGATATACTAGCCGACGCAAAGCCAGAGTAACCGATTTTTTGCTAGAGGACGCCCCTGAACCGGATCCAACCTTGCCACAAATTAACCTCGTCCGTACTACTGAAGAAGAAGAAATGGCGAAGAGGAATAGAGTAAGGGCCCTCTTAACCGAAACAAACCGAGCCGAGGTACCACCACCGAACCAAACCCAAGAAACAGTGGTGGCCCTTCAAACTCAACAACCCTCATCATCACGCCCGAGCAAGCGCGCCCGAACTACCCCAACCGAGCAGCGCCTTATCGATGAAGATGAATCAATTCTTCCACCAAGTCCTCCACCAAGCCCTCAGCCGGAGCGTTCTGACCGGCCTAACTCCTCCAAGTGGGCTCCGAAAATGACTTTCCAGAACCGAGATATTCAGGATACTGACTCGGTGGTTGCTGAGAAGGATCACATGATGGCATTCAACCTTGCCAAGAGTGTCTGCCTTCCAGCAGACATGGAGCACCACCAGCATCTGACCGAACTAAGGGCCATCCGTTCGGCCACCAAATCCATGGTTCTTGTAAGTAGCTCCTTCTGTTTAACCTTTCTAATTTGCACAACTTTTATCTCGGTTTGTTTATAAGTCTTTCCATTCTTTTGCAGGCCATGCAGAAGAGCCACATTGCTCACAAGTGAGTGCTCGAACTCTGTAAGACTACAAGGCAGGCGCTAGCCGAAGTAGCAGAGAAAACTGCCGAGCTGGAAGAAGCTAGGAAGCAGCTAGCCGAGCTAAAATTCGAGAACGGTCGTTTGACCGGACTCGTTAGCTCGGCAGAAGCGGAGAAACAAAAGGCTGCAGCTGTGATCAAAGATAAATACTTGCGCGAGCTAGCCAAGCTCGAAGGCAAGAAAAACGCAGAGATCGCCGAGCTAAAGAAAAAGGCGGACGATGCGAATGCTGAAGGTTTCAAGGAGGGGGAGGCCCTCTATATTCCACAATGTGAGGCCGCAAAAGATCTATTCTTTAAATGCGGTTGGAGGGTAGCTGTGGTGCAGCTCAGTTGTGAGCCTGAGACCGAGGTATACAATCCTCCTCAGTACTTCATACCGAGCTCACTGGCGGAGTACGCTGCATCCGTTCAACAACAGTTTCTTCAAGGTTCAGATGATGATGAGGACACCGAGCCTAACAATACCCCGGTCGTCAATGAACAAGCCAACGATCAGTCAGCTCGGTTGGAGCCAACGGTTGAAGACCTGATGACTGAAACCGTGCTTCCTATAGACACTGAGCTCCCAACCGAGACCGCTCTACCGTCTGAAGCCGGTCTTCGTGTTGACATTGATGTTGATCTTGATGATCTGTTCAACTGATTCTGTACTTTCTTTTTGTTGTTGCTTGTTTTCAGTACTTTTCTTTTTCTTTTTTGGTCTTGTAACCGGGCTGAGGCCCCTCCTTTGTATTTACCTTAAATTTGATCAATGAAAATCTTTTTTTGTATTCAACACTTACTCCGGTCTGATCTGTATGCTTGCACTTGTAATGAGTTTTCAATGAATTCTTTTGCTCCAACTGTTATCTCGGTTTACTTTCCTATTTGTGCTGGCTTTCTAACTGCAATTTGAACGAAACACAATATTTTTCGGCCGAGATACTTTATTCCGGTCTTAGCTGAGCAATCTGACTGAGCTTACTAGCCAACCACTCTTTAGCCGATATACTTACTTCGGCTGAAGAGTACCAAGAGTTGGTTTAATCCAGCCAACCACTCTTCAGCCTATACCCTTACTTCGGCTGAAGAGTAATAAGAGTTGGTTTAATCCAGCCAACCATTCTTTAGCCGATATACTTACTTCGGCTGAAGAGTACTAAGAGTTGGTTTATTCCAGCCAACCACTCTTCAGCCTATACCCTTACTTCAGCTGAAGAGTAATAAGAGTTGGTTTAATCCAGCCAACCATTCTTTAGCCAATATACTTACTTCGGCTGAAGAGTACTAAGAGTTGGTTTATTCCAGCCAACCACTCTTCAGCCTATACCCTTACTTCAGCTGAAGAGTAATAAGAGTTGGTTTAATCCAGCCAACCATTCTTTAGCTGATATACTTACTTCGGCTGAAGAGTACTAAGAGTTGGTTTATTCTAGCCAACCACTCTTCGCCCCATACCCTTACTTCGGCTAAAGAGTAACAAGAGTTGGTTTAATCCAGCCAACGTCTAAATTGGTTTTTCCAACCAACCTAGAATAAAATATTTTGGTTATTCCGACAAAACATCCTACAGCCTGGATCCTTATCCTGGGCTTAGGAGAGGTGTTGGTTTAATCCAGCCAACCTCTAAGTTGGTTTTTCCAGCCAACCTAGAATAAAGTGTTTGGTTTATTCCGACCAAACGTCCTGCAGCCTGGATCCCTATCCTGGGCTTAGGAAGGGTGTTGGTTTAATCCAGCCAACCTCTAAGTTGGTTTTTCCAGCCAACCTAGAATAAAGTGTTTGGTTATTCGACCAAGCGTCCTGCAGCCTGGATCCTTATCCTGGCTTAGGAAGGGTGTTGGTTTAATCCAGCCAACCTCTAAGTTGGTTTTTCCAGCCAGCTTAGAATAAAGTGTTTGGTTATTTCGACCAAACGTCCTGCAGCCTGGATCCTTATCCTGGGCTTAGGAAGGGTGTTGGTTTAATCCAGCCAACCTCTAAGTTGGTTTTTCCAACCAACCTAGAATAAAGTGTTTGGTTATTCCGACCAAACGTCCTGCAGCCTGGATCCTTATCCTGGGCTTAGGAAGGGTGTTGGTTTAATCCAGCCAACCTCTAAGTTGGTTTTTCCAGCCAGCTTAGAATAAAGTGTTTGGTTATTTCGACCAAACGTCCTGCAGCCTGGATCCTTATCCTAGGCTTAGGTAGGGTCGCAGTTAGTTAGTCCGGCCAACTGTGTTTTTAATGCCCCTAACCCACCTAACTAAAACAAACTTTTACAGAAGAAAACGTCTATACTGAAAAGAAACTACTTGTTTTATTGAAAAAGGAAAAAATTACACATACTTTAAAAGGAAAAAAAAAAAGCCTAAAAATAAAATAGCTTAAGATTGGCAGTATTCCATGGCCTAGGAATTGCCTTGCCGTCCTCATCTTCTAAGTGGTATGCCCCTTTGCCCGCTAATCCAACCACTTTGTAAGGTCCTTCCCAGTTAGGCCATAACTTGCCATCTCCCGGTACCAAGGTGTTTCCCATCACTTTGCGCAATACCCAATCTCTGAATTTGAATTGCATTGGATGTACTGTCTTGTTATATTTTCTGGACAATTCTTGTTGGTATGAGGCAATGTGAACTAGTGCTCTGTCTCTTCTTTCCTCTGCAAGGTTGAGCTCCAATGTTATGGCTTCGCCATTCAAGTCTGGATCAAAATTCTCGCTTCGAATTGTGGGAAGGCCAACTTCTAGTGGGATTACTGCTTCCATACCATAGGCTAAGGAAAATGGAGTTTCTCCTGTTGACCGCCGAGGTGTGGTGCGATAAGCCCATAAAACATGAGGGAGCTCTTCTGCCCACTTGCCTTTGGCTTTTTCTAATCTTTTTTTCAATCCATCCAAGACTACCTTGTTTGATGCTTCTGCCTGACCATTTGCTTGGGGATATGCCGATGTAGAATTGTAGAACTCTATCTTGTACTCTTCACAAAAGCCTATAAAGATTCTGCTGTCGAATTGCGTGCCGTTGTCTGATATTAGGGCTTTTGGTATGCCAAACCGAGTGATGATATTCTGCCAGATGAATTTCTTTACATCTTTTTCCTTGATTGATGCCAATGCTTTTGCCTCCACCCACTTTGTGAAATAGTCGGTTGCTGCAAGAAAGAACTTCATGTTGCCTGGTGCTATTAGAAGTGGTCCTACTATATCCAGGCCCCACATTGCGAAGGGCCATGGGCTGGTTAATGGTAGAAGCTCTTTGGCAGGTTGATGTATTTGGTGTGCGAACTTCTGACATTTCTCGCACTTCTTCACATACTTCTCTAAGTCTGCTTGCATGTAAGGCCACCAATATCCTTGCGAGATTGCTCTGTATGCTAGTGACCTTTCCCCTTGATGGCTTCTGCACACGCCTTCGTATATTTCGAACAAAAATGCTTCAACTTTGCTGGGATGAACATACTTTAGGTAGGGTCCTGAGAACGATTTCTTGTACAATGCCAAAGATGGGGAGAGCCAAAATCGTTGTGACTTTGCTCTTATTCTGTTGGCCGCTTTCTTTTCTTCCGGTAGGGTGCCATCTTTTAAGAACAGTATGATGGGATCCATCCAAGAAGGGCCTAGCTCGGCGCAACATACCTCTTCTGCTTCAGGGTCTTCAATGCTTGATCTAGGTAGGTAGTCAATCAACAACGGATGAGGGATGGTAGTGTCTGCCATTGAGGCGAAACCTGCTAGTTCATCTGCTCTGCTGTTTTCCTCCCTGTCGATTTGTTCTATCCGCACTACTTCAAATTTCTTAATCTCTGTTCTGACCAACTCTTGGTATTTGGCCATCCTGTCATCCTTTGCTTCGTAGTCGCCAGATATTTGGTTTACCACCAGCTGTGAGTCGCTGTAAACCATTAGTTCAGTGGCCTTCATGTAGAATGTTGTTTTGAGGCCTGCAAGAAGCGCATCATACTCCGCTTCGTTGTTTGATGCTGGGAAGCCTAGATTGACTGCTTGCTCCACTACTAGACCATCTGGAGAGATGAGGACTATGCCAAGTCCTGCTCCATGCCGGTTGGATGCTCCATCCACGAAGAGCTTCCACATCTCTCCGACGAACAACTTCCAGCAAGTGGAGGGATCAGATGATGCCTTGGGGTCTTCCGTGTTGCTGGTGTCTTCTTTATGATCCATGCCTGCTGTGTGCCCCTCGCAATCTGATTGTACCAAGTCTTTATTTGTTGGTGAGTCTTGACTTGGTGTAGCATGGTTTGCTTCTTCCTCCATTACTTTGCTCTGGTCTGCCTTGGGACCTGACTGGGTAACTTGCACCAGGGGTTGCGTTATTCCGACGTCAACTTCCATCCCTAGTTTGGTTGTTTTAGTCAGGTCGATTGGGCAGATATGATGACTTCCTGGGGTGAATTCTGCGACAAAGTCTGCCAAAGCTTGAGCCTTTATCGCGGTTCTAGGTTGGAACTTGATGTCGAATTGTCCCAACTCTACTGCCCACTTCAGAATTCGCCCAGAAAAGTTTGCCCTTTCAAAGAGAGCTTTTAATGGAAAGGCTGTGAGGACGATTATGGTGTGGGCGTGAAAGTAATGCGACAACTTCCTTGAGGCCATCATCAAGGCCAGAGCCAGTTTTTCTAGTGGCAAGTACCTTGTTTCGGCTCCCAGTAGTGTCTTGCTGACATAAAAGATGGGCAGATGTTGGATTCCTTCCGCACGGACCAACACTGCGCTAATTGCGTGCTGTGAGACTGCCAGGTACAGGAAGAGTTCTTCTCCAGGTATTGGGGTTACAAGTAGTGGTGGAGAAGATATGTATTCTTTCAGGCTTTCCAGAGCGTGGTCGCATTCTTCGTCCCACTCAAACTTGGCTTTTAATGCATGGAAGAATGGTCGTAGTCTGTCTGACGACGGCTTATGAACTGATTGAGCACAGCTGCCATGCCGGTGAGATGCTGAATTGCCTTGATCTGAGAGGGGTCTGCTTCTATACCCTGGTTGGTCACCAGGAAGCCCAGGAATTTGCCAGATCCTACTCCAAATGCACACTTGGACGCATTGAGGCGCAACTTGTGCTTCTTCAGGATCTCAAACATCTCACCTAGGTCCTTGAGATGGTCATTCTCATCCTTGCTTTTGATCACCATGTCGTCGATGTAAGCCTCCATTGTTCTGCCTAACAATGGTTCAAACATCTTGGTGACCATCTGTTGGAATGTCGCCCCTGCATTCTTTAGGCCAAAGGGCATGACCTTGTAGCAATACAGTCCTCTTGGAGTTGTAAAGGACGTGACCTCCTAGTCTGGTTCATGCATGGCGATTTAATGGTAGCCTCTGTATGCGTCTAGAAAGCTAAGTCTGTTGTGCCCCGTCGTTAGGTCTACCAGTTGATCTATCCGTGGTAGAGGAAAGCTGTCTTTTCGGCATGCCTTGTTGACTGTTTTGTAGTCGACGCAGACACGCCACTTGCCATTCTTTTTTGGCACTACGACTGTGTTGGAGATCCATCTTGGGTAGTGCACTTCTCTGATTACCCCTGCCTCCAGCAGGTTTCCTACTTCTTCCGCTACTATCTCGGCGTGGTGGAGTGCCGATCTGCGTGTGCGCTGAATGATTGGTCTGGCGGATGGGTGGACATTGAGTTGGTGACAGATGAAGTTGGGATCAATGCTTGGCATGTCGTATGGTGTCTAGGCGAACACTTCGATGTTAGAGGTCAAAAATTCCAAGACCTCTAATCTCTCAGTGCTGGACAACGACGAACCGAGCAAAAAGAACTTATCCGGGTTCTTTTCATCTATTCTTACCTCTACCAAGTCTTCTACCGCTTTCTAATTAGCCGCTTTGCCGACCTCTGCGAACAGTTCATTACTCTCAGGTTCTTCCACCGAATGAACGTATCCCTTGGCAGCGCGGCTGCCATTCACCGTGACAAAGCATTGCTTTGACATGATCTGGTCTCCAAAGACCTCTTCAATTACTCCGATATCGTTGGGGAATCGTATTACTTGGTGGTAGGATGACGCCACCGATCGCATGGCATGCAGCCATGTTCTGCCCAAAATGATGTTGTAAGTGGAAGGGACTTTCAATACCCAGAACTCCACTTGTTTCGTTACGCTTCCTGCTTTAACTGGAAGAATTATTTTGCCGACTGGCCACTCTGGCATTGAGTTGAATCCAATCAGGGGAGATACGGCAGGTGCCAAGTCTTTATCTTGTAATTTCAATTGTTTAAATGTTTCGTAGTACATTATTTCACATGAACTACCCTAGTCAATCAAAATCCGCTTGACGTCAAAATCCTTGACTCGGAGAGTGACAACCAGGGCATCATTGTGGGGGCAATATATCCTCGCCAAGTCTCTATCTGAAAAAGACATGACGTTCGTGGCCTCTGTCTTCCCCTTTTTTAAGGTAGGTTGCGCACTTAGTACCTCTTTAAGTGCTCAGCCTTCTTGATTGACCCTCTGAGCTCGCATACACGCTCAGGTTCGAAGACTCCATGTATCACATTGATTATGCCTTGAGGTGGGGCGTCGATTGGCGTCCCATTGGGGTTATCATAATTCTTCCTGCTTTAACTGGAAGAATTATTTTGCTGACTGGCCACTCTGGCATTGAGTTGAATCCAATCAGGGGAGATACGGCAGGTGCCAAGTCTTTATCTTTTAATTTCAATTGTTTAAATGTTTCGTAGTACATTATTTCACCTGAACTACCCTAGTCAATCAAAATCCGCTTGACGTCAAATTCCTTGACTCGGAGAGTGACAACTAGGGTATCATTGTGGGGGCAATATATCTCGCCAAGTCTCTATCTGAAAAAGACATGACGTTCGTGGCCTCTGTCTTCCCCTTTTTTAAGGTAGGTTGCGCACTTAGTACCTCTCTTAAGTGCTCAGCCTTCTTGATTGACCCTCTGAGCTCGCATACATGCTCAGGTTCGAAGACTCCATGTATCACATTGATTATGCCTTGAGGTGGGGCGTCGATTGGCGTCCCATTGGGGTTATTGTGGTCCTGGGGGGCTGGTTGCATCCCTCCTTCAATGTACTTATCCAGGTGACCTGCTGCCACCAACTCCTCCAGATGCTGTCTCAGTGGCATGCAATTTTCAGTACGGTGCCCCTTTTCCTTGTGGAAGGTGCATCGTGATCTTTCGTCGTAGTCTTTCTGAGCTTTTCCTAGCTTTGCTGGCCATCTGACGAAAGGCTCATCACGTATTTCGCTTAGAATCCGATAGATCGGTTTCTTGAATATCGTGGTTATGGCAGTGCGGACTCTCAACCATCTTTTATCCTGGTCCTCTCCGTTGTCTCGCCTGCCTCGTCCGTTTTTGTTTGGACGGTCTACCGCGTTGACCTTTGTCGAGGCCTTTTTCTCTGGTACTGCGGTCATGCCAGATTTTGTTTTGGCCCGGGCGCCATCCTCTTCCACCCTGATGTGCTGATGCCACTCTTTCCATCAGGCCTCCATGGTGAGGGGTGGCGTCAGGGTGATTGAGTCTCTTAGTCTGTTCCCGACTGGAAGGCCTCTTTTGTACTGTGCAATGGCGAGATTGGTGGGGCAGTCCCCAATCTGGTTGAAGTCTCCCAGTAGCGACTATTGTAGGATCTTAGGTCTCCTTGTCGCCCATGTCGATGGAGAGTAGCTGGTCGATCTCCACCGGGGTTTTGGTGTTTGTTCTGAACCTTGTTACGAACGCCTCCGCAATTGCGCCCAGGAGGCTATGCTGCCTTCTGGAAGTTTTTCGAACCAAGTCAAGCCTAGGTCGCCAAGGCTAGATGGGAAGAGGATGCACATCAAAGCCTCGTTTCGCCGGTATACAGCCATGACCTGGCGAAAGTGGCTCAAGTATGAGTAGGGGTTCGCCTTTCCCTCATATGTAGTGAATTTGGGCTAAAGGAAGCCTGATGGCAGGGGCGCATTTTCAATCGCCGGAACGAACGGCGAGATTTGCAGCCTCGCTAATGCCTTATCCGTCGGTTCGTAAGCAGGGCGTGGTATTGGCATTCCGACCTCGACGCTTCCATGCGTCCGAGGAGCCAACCGTTGTAAGGCAGAAACTCTGTGTGGATCGCGTGCCCTGGCGTCCTCCTTCCATCGTGCTTTCTCTTCGAGCACGGTTCGTAAGTCGGATGATCTGGGTAACTCCGTCTACCTGGATCTCGTTTGGTGCGTATGCGAGGGCCAATAGGTGCTTCCTTCAGTGTATGACCTCTCAGATCTCGTCCTCTCAGACCTGGAGTGACGAGTTCTGGAAGACCTGGATTGAGTATCGCCTGTCCTGAGGCTTCTGCTCTCTGCTTGTGAGGGTGTGGTATTCCTACTACAATTTTATGAGTGGCGAGGGGGCGTTTTGCTTGTGCGTCCCTCTCCTGTCGCCACTCCTTTACCCTTTATCTGGCGCTTCATGGACTCCATGTCCGCCGCTATCCGTCGTATCAGTTCGTCCTGCTCCTTCACACGGTCCTCCAGAGTTTGAGGATCAATCCTCTGCCTTTGTCTTTCAGGACTTTGTGAACGAGAGTGATGGGGACTGTTAGTCCGCCTTCTCCTCCTCGCATCCCTCCTGGGATTCTGTCGCTGTGGCTCTAAATCCGCCATAGGAGGGATAAGAGGTAGACCTTCGCGCCTTGCACCCCCCTCGGGTGTTTGTCCGTCAATGGCGGATTGTGGCAAATCTTCGTTGTGCGCCATTGATTCTAAAGAAGAAAAGCTTGATCAAGAGGTTTTGTTCTTGTTTGACTTCCCACAGACGGCGCCAATTGTACGGGAAAGAAATAAACCTTCTCGTATAATCCTGTTGATCAAGTCTGTGCTCCTCCGTACGACGTCGCTTTGCTACCTGAAAATACAAACGTGAGCTAGCCGGCGGGTGTGTACCGGAAACCTCTCTGATGCCTAAGTCAGCCAACTAGACAAATAGACAAAAGCTCTGTGTATTCGGGAATCAAAGTTGCGTTACCTCTCCATAGGTGATGTTTGTGGGCTTTTATAGGTTCCGTGTGGCACAATCCAAGTAGGACTCTTACTCCTCTATGTAGAGTCCTCCTAGGATTCATACTCCTGAAAGATAATGCTTATCTTTCAACACCCCTCTCACTGCTTAAACCAAGTGAGATGGTTTTACCTCGGCAGGATAACCATACAACCGAGATAACATTGTCATACTAGGCAGGCAGAAAAGACCGAACTTCAATTAGTTCGGTTCTTTCTTCAAAACTTGTACCCCGGCTTCATCAGATGGGACCAAGCTAATCGTAACAAGCTTGGACCGGGCTAACCAGAGCTAACTTTACCGTGCAAGGGCGCCATATCTCTGCTCCGAACAGTGTGACCGAACTAACTTTTTCTATCTCGTCTGATGACCTTATCATACTCTGGACCGAGCTAACCCAATAGCGGTGACCGAACTAAGCCTTTTTACTCAACCTGGCGGCAAGCTTCTCATTTTGGACCGGACTACCACTTGTCCGTGGCCCATCTTCTAAGCCTCTTTATCACGACCCATAGAACGGCCCACTATCCTAGCTCGGCCCAATTCATATATAAATTACCCTCTCAATAATATTGAAAACCTCTTTTTGTTGTGGTGTGTAAAGATAAAAAAAATAAGTAGTAATTAAGGTGCAATTAATAACCCATTTTGTAAAAAAAAAAAAATATTAAATCAAACATTCTCATTTTCATTCACAAAATTATATTTATGAATTATTTTCAACACCCCAAAAATTGAGCTTCTTCGACATGACCAAAATGGAGTGTTTGTTTAGTAGGATTGGATCATGGGATTGAACTCTATGTTGAATAAAACAAATAGTCTAATGTTTGGTTAGAAAAATGAAGATTTGACTACTAATCTAGTCGAATTAATAGTCCCCCATTGTGGTATAACTCAATCTCATGGGGGAGTGTGGGATAAAAATGAGCGAATTGAGTCAATCTTCGGATTAGATAGTTAAATGATGAAATTGACTCTCAAATGTATGACATTTATTTCTTTCATTTTTTTAAACATATTGAATTTTCTTAAACATGTATAAATTAATCTTGTAATATATAATAATCTTTTTTTTTTCTTTTGTATTAGCAAAATAAAAATACATATAATTCTAATGTTAAAAAGGAAAGTAATATATAACATCTCTTTTCTTCATTTTTTTAAAACTTTTTTTAAACATGTTGAATTTTTTAAAGGGACATTTATTCATAAATTCTTATTCACCTACTTAAGTTTCATTTAATTTAAATTATTTTTTTATATTCCAATAAGTATTATGAGTGATATAGTTACCAAAATATTGCTATGACAATAGAGTGAAGCGCGCATTAATGTTCACATTGACAGTGTGAATGTTCCGTGATGTGAACATTCACACTGTCATTGTAAATATTCACACATCAAGACCGCGGAAGCAGCAAGTAGAATGAAGAACATGGATTACGAAATCAAATATGACTAAAATTGAACAACAGAATTGGAATGCACATAAAATAAAATGTCATAACTTAAAATACAGAAAATAACTTAAACAGAAAATTACAATTACAAATGTAGCAACTGCAAGGATCTTTAATTGGGTTACAAAAGGAAAGGAGGAGTATTTGTCACTCAGAGCTTTCTGTTTTTCTTTAGACTGAAGAATGAAAAACTTGAAGCTTTCTGAATGAATTCGTTACAATATATAGAAAAGGAAAATACAGTAGTCATGTGACTAATACAGTAATCTTGTGACTTCTTAGTCATGTGACTAATACAGTATTCTTGTGACTGATACAGTAATCTTGTGACTTCTTTGATTGATGAAAGCAGCTGGCAGCGCATGGGATAAAGAAGATGCTGTCGGTAGCTTTCGGTGGAGTGATAGCACGAATATGCAGCTTTAACAAAAGTTGATTGAGTGAACAGTAACTTTTACTATTCATTACTTTTGGTGGAACACGTGAATATAGGAATCAATATAGATACAAATTAGCAGCTTTTCTCAAAAGAGTATTGATTGAAGCTAATTTGTATTTATAGGGAATCCTATGTTTGATCAGGCAAATGGGTCCTGAGCATCTTGGAACTCAGATCTGCCATATGAGATTGGTTGAGTAGTTGATCCTTCAGAAGATTGTGAATGGTCTGAACTGTCTTCTGAATTTTCTGAACTGGTTGACTGGCTTCAGCTTGATCTGTAATTTGGCGGGCTAACTGGAGCAATTCATCTCTGGATAACTTGGGCTTGACCTTTGATTTAGCTTTGGGCTGAGCAGGAGGTGAAATGGGCTTAGCCTTAGCTTTGGATTTTGATTTGGGCCGTGAATGTTCCTTGGGCTGGTCCAGAACTGCAGGAGCTTTGGACTTAGCCTTGGATTTTGATTGGGTTGGCTGAACTGATTTGGATTTGGGCTTGGAACCGCTAGATGAGGGGCTTCCAAGGTTGATTGGAGGAAGACTGGGCTGACTTCCTTGACTGATTGCAGCAGTTGGGTTCTGCTGGGCTTTGATCATAGAAGGAGTTGGAGCATATTGATCAACAGGAAATTCTTCTTGAACAATTTCAAATATTCGGGCACATTGAACTTAGCCCACCATTTAACTGAATGTTGACGGGTGATTATGTTACCATCAATTCCATATTGCCATTTAAATATCCATGGGAGTTTATATTTGGATATAAAAATTAGCAAAGATGGAAATTGTCTCTGATGAGTGGTGAATGGGTAAACAGAGGAGAAATAGTTAACTAGTTCAATGAGATCACCAGGGAGGATGTCTGAAATGGCACCATAATGAGTCCACCATCTCAGAAACCAGGTAGGTAATTCAGATTTGAATTTTTGATCAAAGCAGATGTACCAAGAGTGACTAAAAGTTTCATTTTGGTACAGGAAAATCTTGAACCAGGCATCAACATAGTCATGGTAATTATACTGAATGGAATGACCAGGCAAATCTCGAAGCTGATAGGAGGACCCCATTCAGCTTGGGAAACAATACTATGGATGTAAATGGAATGATACAGAACCTTGCTGGCGTAGGTTCGATCATAAATGGGTTTGATCAAGACTGATTGATGATGGATCAAAATATCTTTGTAATAGGTGATTGTTTTCTCTGGATGTGAGAGGATGAAATGGCATCCAGAGCCAAAATGGGATTTAGCAATTTCATGGATCAATTGACTTTTAGGATGACTGGGTTCTTTATAGAACAGATTAGTAGTGTGTGATTTGATATAATCAGTTCGGGATGACTTAACTGGGTTGGCAGGAAATGGAGTAACTGAGACTGATTGGCTTGATGAAGCAAAAGGATCAGTAGCCAAAGCAGTGGAGTAATTAGGCCTGGGGATGTTACCAAGGAGTTGGTAACGGTTGATCATTTGAATGGGTTGAGGGTATTGTCCTACTAACTCCAAAGGAGGAGGAACAAAAGGCTGACTAGAAGAAACCAAAGCCTTGGAAGGAGGCCTTGGACGAGACATCTGTTTAAACAAGAAACAATGATTATCAGCAGGGATTAACAACCAGAAAGAAGATCAAGATAATTTTGGTAGTAGTGTAAATCATTGTAATAGTCATGACGCAGAATGCGACGAGCTTGAATCTGTTGGTGAATGATGTATTGGGCTCTCTTGGTAGTGGGTTTGGTTGATTTAAGGCGATTAATTCGGTGGTTGACTTGTTTAATCAAGGTTTGGTAATGGGTAATTTGGGTTTTTAAATATGGAGTATGTGGAGTGCACTCATTCTTACCCCCCTGTAAAAATTCCCGGGTGAGAAAATCAGGAAGGGAATTTTGACAACCAGGTATATAGGTAATATCAAAATCAAAAATACTTAAAATAGATTGCCAACGGGCAAAAATTTGTTTACTAGCAAGATTTTGAACATCTTTTTCTAAAACATATTTAGCAGATTTGCAATCAACACGAAGTAAAAATTTTTGATTTAAAATATCATCTTGAAATTTTTGAATACATAAAACAGTAGACAAAATCTCTTTTTTAATAGTACTATAATTTAATTGTGCTTTATTCCAGACACCAGAATGGAAACGGACAATCTGTTCAGGGGATTGAGGAGTGACTTTCTGAAGAAGAATGCCACCATAACCAATATCAGAAGCATCAGTTTGAATAATTTTGAATGAATTTTCAGTAGGAATACCAAGACAAGGAAGAGATTTAACATATTGTTTGACTTGTTGAACAATAGAAGTATGAACAGATGACCAAGGAGGAGGATTATCCTTTAACCTATCAAACAATGGTTGACAAGTCTTCCTAAGGTCTTTGTAAAAATCAGCAATATAATTAAGGGATCCTAAAAACCTTTGTAACTGGGTTTTATCAAGAATTTCATCGGGGAACTTGGATGCAAACTCAATTGATCGACTAATTGGCAGAATAGTATTGTGGTGAATATCATATCCTAAGAATCTAACTTTAGTTTGAAAGAGTTTGATTTTAGGGGCAGAGACGACTAAGCCATGACTTTTAATTGTATAAAAGAATGCAGTTAAATGTTTCCAATGTTCATTAAGGGATTTAGAAAATATTAAGATGTCATCAATATAAACAATAGAAAAATGACTAAATGGATTAAAAATATCATTCATTATATTTTGAAATTCACTAGGAGCATTTTTTAAACCAAATGGCATTACATTCCATTCATATTGACCAAAGGGTGTGTTAAAAGCAGTTTTATATCGATCTTTAGGGTGAATTTGTATTTGCCAAAACCCACTTTTTAAATCAAATTTGCTAAAAATAACAGCTTGATTAAGTCTTTTAATCAAATCTTTTTTATTAGGAATAGGATATCTAATCCATTCTAAAACAGCATTGAGTGGTTTATAATTAATAACTAAGCGAGGGACACCTCGTTCTAATTCAGCATTTTTATTAACATAAAAAGCAGGACAAGACCATGGTGATTTACTTGGACTAATGATTCTGTTTTTTAATAATTCATTAATTTCTTTCTTACACATTTCAAGTAATTCATAATTCATTTGAATAGGTCGAGATTTAGTAGGGATGTGTTTTTCATTAAAATTTTTAATATATGGCAAAGTAACTACATGCTTTTTTCTGTGCCAAAATGCAGTAGGTAAATGGGAGCAGACAGTGGATTCTAGTTTTAATTTAAAATCATTAATTTGAGAAATAATAACAGGATCAGTTAATTGTTGATCAATTCTTTTATAATTGATTTCTTCCTTAAGAAAATTGATTTGCTAGTTAAGCGATTAATAGTATGGGAAATAGAACAATCTTTTAATAGTTTTAATTCGAACATCTCAGGTGGAAACAAAAATTTAAAAGTAACAGGTTGACCTAAAACATGAGTGGTAATTCCTTCAGCAGATGTAGTGAATGGATAAAGTAAATGTATAAATGGAGTACCTAATATGATTTTATCAGTCATGTTTTTTACTAAAACAAATGAGGTTTTGAAACATACATTATCTTGACAAACATGAACATTAGGTAATTTATATTTAATACGCATTTTACTACCATTAGCAGAGGTTAATTTCTCATGACATTTTTCATAGTATTTAGTAGGGAGCAAACCTTCTTGTACACAGTTTAAATCAGCACCGGTATCTATTAGAGCAATTAAGTTCAATTCAAAATCATTAATAACTATCTTAATTCGCGAATACCATTTTTGCATATAGATTTTATTGATTAGATTTAATCTGTTATCATCAAGAGTATGGGATTGTGATCTATTGTCAAATATTAATTATCAGGATTAGTGTGATCAGAATCGGGGTCAGAATTATGTTGAGATTCATTAGGAGATTCATGGACTGAGTTGTGGAAATTATCTAAACTTTTATTAAGTTTTAATGTAATAATTTCATCTTCTAATTTTCGATCTTTTTGTCTTAATTCATTAATAGTTTGTTTGATTTGATTGATTTCAGATTGTAAATCTTGAAGTGTAATTTCTTTAGTTTTATTTTTAAATCTTTCTAAAGTTTAGATAAGCTGATAATAGGTTTATCAATCTTAGGTTTATCATCAGAATGAATTAATAAAGATTTTAGTTTATCAATATATTTTTGTTTTAAATTGGGATCATCTAATTTACTAATTAATTCAATAAGAGCAGATTCTTCTTGGGTGTTTTTAGTAAGAACAGAGTAGTTGTTTGACTGGTTTACAGCAGACATCAGTACATCCTAGGTTAAATGATTGTCAGAATCATCACTAGGTGAATGATAATCAGATGAAGTTCTTGGATGATCAGAAGAGGAGTCGCTAACAGATTGATTTAATTGGAAGATTTCAAATAACTGATTTTTGGAATTATCATCAATTTGAAGTTGGTTAACTCTATCCTTTAATTTTTGCTTTTCTTTACATTATTTGAATAATGTTTTTTTACCACAATTATAGCAGGTAATATCTTTATTATTTAGATTTGGGATGTGATTTATAATATTTCTTTTTGGGTTTAGTATAAAATTTATCATTGGATTTGGAAGGTGAATAATTTTTTCGATATTATTAGAATATTTGGATTTATGTTTATGTTTAGAATATTTGTGTGATTTTCTACGGGAAGGTGCAACAGGAGGTAAACCATATTGTTCATAGAAATTTCCTAATTCATATTAGCTTTATGTTTATCCTTAGTGGCTTTTTGACTAAGTTTAAGATCAATACACATTTTTAATCCTTCTTTTTGAATAGTGCTAATGATGTCTCCATAGGTTAAATTGTCATATTCAATAACACCAGTAGTTGACTAAGAACATCTCTAATTTTGTGAGCAAATAGACTAGGTAATCCATTAATGAATTTTTCCTTCCAAAATGATTTAGTACAATCTTCACGTAACATAACTCTAGAGGTAAATACGTCTTTATACCATCGAAAATCACTTAAAGTTGGGCAAGTAAGGTTACTAAGTTGATCATGTATGCGAGAATAAATATTAGTAGGTGTACCAATAAAATGTCGAACAATAGTATAAATTAATGTATTAATACATCAGGGTGGCAACATCCAATAGTCTCATCAAAAATAGGGAGACCATTATCATCAGTTTGATTAGCATATATGATGGAGTCTCGTTGATCTTCAGTTAAGTATTTTCCCACCAAGATTTGAGCATACCAGTAAAACCAGAAGTAATTAAGGAAACAATTTCAGATTGAGAATATTGGGGATAATTAGAGAGGTAACTATTTGAAACCATAGATAAATGATTTAATTTTGAAGTATTTGATCTTCACTAAGACCATCAATGTTCCATTCGTAGAGTTTTTTTAGCAGAACAACAGAAAATTGGTTACTAATATTATTTTCTTCATATTGAAGGTCAGGTGGAGTAGGTCGAGAATACCAGTTTTTGGTAGTTTGGATTAACTTTGGGATAATGAATTTTATTAAGATTAGAAGATTGGAATTGTTGGGCTAATTGATTTATTTCATCATCAATAGTGTCAGTTTCAGATGTGGTAGAAAGATTGTCAATATTTGGTTGTTGATTTAAAACAGTAAGACCTTTATCTTTAGAAGGTGAGGCATTATCAGTGGTAGATAGTTTAGTGAATAATTTTTCAATAGCTTTGACAGTAGATTGATCAGTGGTTACCAACTAGTTCTTTTGGAGCGATGACTAGGTAGATTAAGTAAAGGTTGATCTAAAGGTTGTGGTTTAGTAGATGTAACAGATTCTAAGTTTGTCTCTATTTATCTAATTGTTTACCAATGGTGTTTAAATATTGATTAGTATAATTATTTTGTTCAACTTTTTTGATTTCAGCATCATCGCCAGGTAATTTGAAAGGGGAAGCAGGAATGTCAGAACCTTGTTGTTTGATAATTATTTTCTCAAGAGGAGGGTGACTAGAACTAACAGTTGTAGATTCAGAAGTTTTCCATTTGTATTTGGTGATGGTATTTAGGTTCTTGTAATATTTTTCAACATATTCTAAGAGAGGTAATTCAAAACTATATTCAATCATAAAATCATACCAATGTCCAGTGATTCTGGATTGGTGTTGTTTATCATAGGTATCATAATAAGCATGTCTGAGTTTTTTATTTTTAAAAGACTTAAATTCAATGAATAATTTATCAAGATCAGGTTTAAAATCCTTTTTAATGGTCATAAGTGAGGATTGACTGGCGGTATAAATTCTTCAAAATCAGTTTGAGTTGGAGAATTATTTGAAGCAGTTTCTTCTTCAGGCAAAATGTGTGTGTGTAGAGTAAACAGGTTTACTAATTTGAGAAGTAGCAGTATTATCAATACCTTTTAATTTAGAGGTTTGTCCTAAATGAATTTGACTATTTTTCCGAAACAGTGGAGTATTAAATATTTCATCTTCAGTTTCAATTTCAGAAGGTACACTAGAGGTGCTATGTCTGGATGATTGACTACGATTAAATTTAATATGAACTGTACCATCATGAATTTGTTGAATATCCTGAATATCTTGGATAGATGATTGTTGTTGATTATGTTTGTAATGTTCATTTACAGTGATCCATTGATCTGGTAAATCTACATTTTTCCATTCAATCATTTGGGGAACATTTATATGGGTATCAGTACTACTACTTTGGATTAGTAAAGTTTTATCTTTAGGGGACTTGTGCAATGCGTGAACATTTAAATTAGTTTTCATGCACTTATAATGAACACGATAAATTAAAGCAATATTATGGGTTTTATTCATCATATTGGTAAATGAACATGTAATGTTATTTAATGTTAAGCATGTAAAATATTTGGATCTCGTAAACTAAGAGAAAATCAGAAAACGATTAAAATGTATGGACCTTTATGAAGACCAGTTTCCATCATACCCATTAAACTATCATTGTAATTAAGAAAACGAGCATCTCTTAAACATAATAAAACAGAAGTTTTACTTGTTGAGTTAATGGTTTGACACCAACTTGAATTAACCTATATGAATAAAATTGTAATCACTTTTTAAATCATTTTTTATGAGATTAGCATCAAATAATTGACAGGTTTCCGGGGTTTTTCTAAAGCATATACTTGTTCAATTGTCTTAACATGCAAAGAGATTTTGAAAGTATTTTGTATAAAAGAAGTTTTATAAATTTCTTTAATTGGCAATTTTGAGATATTCCAGTCTACATCAATTTTATCATTTTGTATTTCAACATCTTCTTCATTAATTACTAATCCTTGATTAGGTATTGAGGGCAAAGTGGTTGACCTAAAACTGACTGAAGAGTTACTTCTAAATAATCGATTCATTGTTCTTTTTAATTAATCATTTTATAGATACCTTAATACATACCCTATTCTTATCCAGTTTATCACATGCCTTGTAACTTCACAGACCTGTGTATACATACAGACCCTATCTTTTGACCCCTAAGTCCGACACTGCCTAAACCTGAGGACTTACTCAGGACTGGGAAGAAGGGGTGACTTAAACGCAGGTGGAATAAACGTAACAAGGTGGAAAACATGGATCGATCGTGTGGGTGATTAAGATGAACTAAAAACCAGATTAATCAAATAAACAAAGGAAAAGATTAATTAGAAGAAACAAAGCAGTGAGAAACAGAACATTCACACTGGTTAAATATGAATGTTCACATCACCAAATAACTAAGGGTTCAAAAAAATATTTGTAAGAATAAAATTGTACATAAAATACCTTAGATATGATAATTAGAATTTATGACACCCGAATGTTTTAAATTTAACATTACAATAAATAGAACTCAAAAATTAAAATAAATAATAATAATAATAATAATAAATAAAATAATAATAATAATAATAATAATAATAATAATAAAAATAAATAAATAAATAAATAAATAAATGCATAATTTAGAAATTGGAATTTTATTGTTAAGGAAATACGTTGTGAAATACACACATTAAATATTTTAGTAAGTGGTAAGTGAGGTTTTACAGTTGGGTAGTGATGTTTTTAGACATAAACCTAACTTATAGTCATATATAATTTTAGGAGTCATCATGAATTACCAAAGAAGGTAATAACTTTTAAATTAGTAAAATGGTCAAAATAAGTCCTAAGTCCTAAGAGAGCAGAATAGTCAATGGTCAAAGTAAAGAGATAAAATCAAACAAGTTAATAAATAAATAGATAAGGGTGGACCGGAGTTAATCAGGATGATCAGCAAGATTTACACGCGTCAAATATACGGAACTTTCCGTAACTTGTTACCCACGGATTACTTTCCTATAAATAGGGAAGATTGGCATGTTTAAGGCGACGGAAAAAAAAAAGAAATAGAAAGTAGAAAAGAGGACGGCACGGGTGAGGATCTTGAGTGGTAGAAAGAAAGAATAAAAAAATTAATTTAAGGTGAGTTATATTATACCTTGAGTTACCAAAATGTATTTTACTTATGTTTGACTTACCAAAATCTATTTTATACAAGTTATGTTTTATTAGTATATTAATAAAAGTTATGTTTTATAAAGGTTTCAGTTACGTGATTATTTTCTGAACCCTATTTGAAAAGAAACCCATGGATATGTTTGTTTATAAAGAATATTTGATTATGACCTTATAAGCAATTATGTTGTGTAAGTACCACCACGGGAGTCCCACGCCTTGGGGGACTTAAATAACCATTGGCCTGTTTGACCACTTTGTGGTCCCTGTTTGTCATGGATCCATTGACCCCTGTAGTGATTGTCACTTAGTGACCCCTGTTCTGTTCTGTTTATACATGGTTATAGTTAATTATTTCAGTTTCTGGCACTTAATTAATTGTGTATTCAACTCAAATTATGTTAATGTTTTAGCTTAAATAAATATCCATGGCTATTTTGTGCCCCTACACTCACAGTATAATATTTCTCACTCTACTATGTGTTTATAGCTGTTACCCCTTTCAGGTGATGAGGTTTAGCGGCATCAAGATGGAAAATGAATCGCTGTGTTGTTTTGTTTTTTTAAGATTTCTATCTTTTATTATCAGACTCTTGTAATACAATGAAATTTAAATGACTATGTTTTGTTTCCTTTTAAATAAACAGTTGGTACCCAATTATTTTATTTAAATTATCCGCTTGCGTTGCAACTAGAGAATTATCCGAATTATTTTATTTTTATCTTGTTACGACACCGAGCCTTTGGGTACTGGGTTTGGATCGTGACAAAGTGGTATCAGAGCAATGGTTTTTTTTAAAAAAAAATAAATAAATAAATAAATAAATAAATAAAATATATATAGATAGTATAAGTTTTTAAATTTTTTTCTATATAATTTTCACATTATTTACAATTCACATTATTTAAATTGAAAAAATATATAATATATATATATTAAACTTGCATTATTTGGTATTATGGTTATGTCTAACAAATAAACCATGTTATATATATGTCTAGGCTAAGTTTTCTTGTGTTGTAGGAAATGGCGAACCTAATGGAGTTATTCTGGTACGAGCCCCCAGAAGCTCATCTCCTCCCGAACCAATTAGAGGGCTGGGGTGACTCAGAGAGTCTTGTCAGGCAAGCCCATCCAACACTTGACCATCTCATGGGAAGACCCGTTTATTTGCAGGCTGACCCCGATGAGGATTTCTTATTCTGGAGACTTAGCCGAGGTAGCACTCGTGAAAGGTACATAGGACCGACCCACGTTGTTGGTCTTGCTCCGGACCTAGAACCACCACATTTTCTGGTCGCACCTCTACCCGTAGGCTTTGCAGAAAGGAGGGGACCCGCATACCCTAGTAGCCACATTCGCACCACGACACCTCCTCCACAGCACATTGCCTATACCCCAGCTGTGGACTTTACCGACGGTGCATCATACTTGGAGATACCGATACGGATTACTGGACGGGAATTTTGGGGTTATGATCACGGTGCTCCTGTTTACATAGTTCAGGTAGTATGGAGCTGCTTCGGAGTGAGCTCAGTGGGTGGGAGTTTGAGTCCATCATGCAAGTGAGTTTCCGGGGTTATTTCATGGGCCAGTTTTCCGAAGCCAGTTCTCCTGGTGGCCTAACGGTCCATTCTAGATGTCTGACCAGAAGACCCTTTTTGTGAGCTGACCATGAGTAGTCTAATCTTTTTGTATCAGTAGGATTAGACATTAATTTGTGACCGCCAGACTAACGCCCTGTGTATGGTAACAATGATGTATATATGTATTAATGTAGTAATATTAACGTGATGGTAAAACTAATATGTTATATATGAATGTGGTGATATTAATGTGATAGTAAAACTAATATGTTATATGAATGTGGTGATAATAGAACTAATATGTTATATATGATGTTGTATCAAAATTTATCAATATGATGTCACGCTTATATCATTTTACCTTGTAGTAATGGCCAACGAAGGAAATGAAACCGGATCATCAGTCAGCGGTACCATCCCAATGGAACAAATCATGGAAAGAGCAGTCACCAACTTTTTGCAGGCCTTGCAAACCAGCATAACCAATGGGACATTAGAGAGACGAGAAGAATCGACTACGATTAAACAATTTCAGGATCTGAAACCCACCACGTTTATTGGCAGTCCAAACCCACTAGTAGCAGAGGCTTGGGTCAGGGACATGGAGAAAATCTTTCGCATGCTACCTTGCACAAAAAGATAGAAGGTGACTTTTGCCACCTTCACCTTCAAAGATGATGCACAAGAATGGTGGCTTCTTACCCTGGAGAAGGAAGATATTGTGACTTGGGCGAGATTTTTAGAGTATTCTATGAAAAGTATTTCCAGATTCACTACGGGAACAAAAAGCGTCAGAATTCATACATCTAAGGCAAGGAACCATGACAGTGGCCGAATATGAAAGTAAGTTCACACAACTGGCCCGGTTCGCGACATATGTCATTCCCACCGAAGCTCGAAAAGCCAGAAAATTTGAAGCAGGATTGGATCCTGAAATTAAGGACAGGCTGGAGGTTTTGAAACTACCAACCTATGCGGTGGTAGTGTAGATCGAGCATACATTGCGGAAAAAGGGATTAAAGCCTTGCGTTCGGGGAACCAAGCCAGAGAAGCGATTGTGGAAAGAGATAACAGAAGGCCCGGTGCCGCGCCTCCCAAGAAAGTAAATACGGGCACAACCAGTTCAACCGGTCCAAGCAATCAAAGTCCTGCAGACCCTAAAGGTGGCACCATTCCAGCTTGCTCTACCTGTGGAAGGACTCATTGGGGACAATGCCGTCAAGATACGGGAGCATGCTTTAGATGTGGCCAAGTTGGCCATTTGCTGAGAGAATTGTCCAAAGCTCGTCCGCCCCTTTGAACCAGTCCGAAAACCCGCAGTACCTGGAGGAGTGAGAAAGGACCAAAAACGCCAAGGAAGAGCTTTTGCCCTTAGCCTGGAAACCCAGAAGTTACTGAAATGTGTCAGGTACACTTTCTGTTTGTGGTCACTTAGCCCATGTTCTCTTTGACTCTGGTTCAACTCATTTTTTGTTACACCACACTTTGCTACCAAGTTGACATCAACACCCGAACCCTTAGAATATGTATTGTCTGTCTTTTCCTCCTGGTAATTCCGCCCTTAGTACTAATGTGTACAAATCTTGTACTATATCCTTAAAAGGCGAAACCTTACACGTAGACTTGATACCCTTTTGCATTAGTACCTTTGATGTAATCTTAGGAATGGATTGGTTAGCTGCCAACCGTGTCTCTATAGATTGTAAAGCCAAAAAGGTCTTCCTCAGGTCACCAAACCAACTCGAGCTTGTCTTCGAAGGAACTGGAGCCTCTCCCCCTCCTGTATTATATCCTTCATGACAGCCCAACGACTGCTAAGAAAGGGTTGTTGTGGTTGTATCTGTTATGTGATTGATACTCAACAAAGACCCCCACACTTGATGACCCCTGTGGTTCGAGAATTTCGGATGTTTTCCTGAAGACCTGCCTGGCACCCTAGTTGATCGGGAAATCGAGTTCACCATTGAAACCCAACCTGGTACACAACCAATCTCAAAGACCCCTTACCGCATGTTCATGGCAGAATTGAAAGAACTAAAAACTCAACTCCAAGAACTACTGAACAAAGCCTTCATCCGACCGAGTACCTCACCATGGGAACCTCCGGTATTGTTCGTAAAGAAAAAGGATGGTACAATGAGGTTATGTATCGACTATCGAGAGCTAAATAAAGTCACCATCAAAAAATCAGTACCCTCTGCCACGAATTGACGACTTGTTTGATCAACTGCAAGGCGCCCAAGTGTTTTAAAAAATTGACTTGCATTCTGGTTACCATCAACTAAAAGTCAAAACCGAAAGCATCGAAAAGACTGCCTTCAGAACCCGTTACGGGCACTACGAGTTCCTTGTCATGCCATTTGGCGTCACCAATGCTCCAGCGGCCTTTCTGGACCTCATGAATCGAGTGTTCAAACCCTATCTTGACGAGTTCGTCATTGTCTTCATTGACGACATTCTCATATACTCCAAATCGCCAGAAGATCATGAATACCACTTGCGAAAAGTTCTACAGACATTACGTGATCACAAACTTTATGCCAAGTTGAAGAAATGCGAATTCTGGATCACTAGTGTACACTTCCTCGGTCACATCATTAACAAAGATGGCATTTCAGTTGATCCCCAAAAGGTTACAGCAATCGTGGATTGGCCACGACCTACTAACGTATTAGAGATTAGAAGCTTCTTGGGCCTCGTCGGCTATTACCGGCGCTTTGTGCAAGATTTCTCAAAGATAGCTTCACCCTTGACCTAGCTAACTCAAAAGAACACACCCTTTGAATGGACGGACAAGCAGGAACGTTGCTTCCAAGAATTGAAGGACAGACTCATGACGGCTCCAATACTAGCACTCCCCGTGAAAGCAGAAGGGTTTGTAATTTATAGCGATGCCTCATACAATGGTTTGGGTTGCGTTCTTATGCAAAACGGGAAGGTCATTGCTTATGCCTCCCGCCAACTAAAGACTCACGAAAGGAACTATCCAACTCATGATCTAGAATTGGCTGCGGTGATCTTCGCCCTCAAAATCTGGCGTCATTATCTCTACGGAGTAGCCTGCGAGTCTACACTGATCACAAAAGTCTCAAATATCTGTTTACACAGAAGGAATTGAATATGAGGCAACGACGATGGCTAGAATTTATGAAGGACTACGATATAGAGATCCATCATCATCCCGGCAAAGCTAACGTAGTAGCAGACGCATTAAGTCGAAAAACGACCAAAAGTTTGGCATGTACCCTCGTTCCCGCAAGATCCATGGGTTCTCGCAACATAATCGTGGAACCCGAGTTGATTGAAGAAATTAGAGCCCGCCAATGTGAAGATAAACTTTTGAAGAAAAAGTACGAGAGCAAGGAAACACGCCTGATCCTGACTTTACAATAAGCAATGGGATGCTAAAATTTCGAAATCGAATTTGCGTACCCGACCTTCCAGAACTCAAGAAAAGATATTGGTAGAAGCTCATAGCTCGAGGGTTACGATCCATCCTGGCAATACAAAGATGTATCATGATCTGCAGGAGCACTTCTAGTGGACAGGAATGAAGAAAGACATAGCAAACCATGTCTCCAAATGCCTGCGTTGTCAACAAGTTAAAGAGAGCATCAGAGACCTGCAGGTATGTTGCACCACTCCCTATTCCTGAATGGAAATGGGAGCATATTACTATGGATTTCGTGGTGGGCTACCGCAATCAGTCTCGAAGAATGATGCAATATGGGTTATCGTAGATCGATTGACGAAGTCGGCGCATTTTCTACCAATCAGAATCATGTACTCCCTCTCTAAGTTCGCTACTCTCTACATTAAGGAAATCGTTCGCTTGCATGGCACCCTAGTTTCAATCATATCCGATAGAGACCCCCGCTTCGTGTCTCACTTCTGGAACAAATTACAAGAAGTTTGGGAACCACTCTAAGGTTTAGCACGGCTTATCACCCGCAAACTGATGGGCAATCTGAAAGGACGATCCAGACCTTGGAAGATATGTTACGTTTGTGTGTACTAGACCTCAAAGGTAACTGGGATGATCATCTACCTTTAGTGGAGTTCGCGTATAATAATAGCTACCATGCAAGTATTGGAATGGCACCGTACGAGGCACTGTATGGAAGGAGATGTCGATCACCTCTGTGTTGGACGGAAGTCGGAGACAGAAAATTATTAGGCCCCGAGATCGTGCAAATAACGAGCGATAAAATTCAACTCATCCAACAACGAATTCGCACTGCCCAGAGCCGCCAGAAAAGCTATGCAGATACATGGAGACGAGACTTAGAATTTCAAATAGGAGATCATGTGTTCCTTAAGATCTCACTGACAAGAGGGGTTATCCGATTTGGAAAACGAGAAAAGTTAAGACCACGATACATCGGCCCATTCGAGATACTCGAAAGGATTGGTCCTGTAGCATATCGTCTTGCGCTTCCACCCGAACTATCCAAGGTCCATAATGTGTTTCACGTTTCGATGCTTCGTCGATATCTTCGAGATCCAGAGCATGTTGTCGATCATGAGAACCTAGAAGTTCAAGAAGATCTCTCTTACGAAGAGCAACCTGTACAGATTCTCGATCGTCGTGATCAGATCCTTCGAAATAAGACTATACCCCTCGTAAAGGTCTTATGGAGAAACTATCGTGTCGAAGAAGCAACGTGGGAAACTGAAAGCCAAATGCGAGCCAAATACCCACACCTCTTCGAAAACCAAGGTACGTCAAGTTTGGGGACAAACTTCTTTTAAGGAGAGGAGAAATGTGACACCCGAATGTTTTAAATTTAACATTACAATAAATAGAACTCATAAATTAAATAAATAAATAAATAAATAATAATAATAATAATAATATAATAATAATAATAATAATAATAAATGCATAATTTAGGAAATTGAGAATTTTATGTTAAAGAAATACGTTGTGAAACACCACACATTAAATATTTTAGTAAGTGGTAAGTGAGGTTTTATAGTTGGGTAGTGAGGTTTTTAGACATGAACCTAACTTATAGTCATATATAATTTTAGGAGTCATCATGAATTACCAAAGAAGGTAATAACTTTTAAATTAGTAAATGGTCAAAATAAGTCCTAAGTCCTAAGAGAGCAGAATAGTCAATGGTCAAAGTAAAGAGATAAAATCAAACAAGTTAATAAATAATAGATAAGGGTGGACGGAGTAATCAGGATGATCAGCAAGATTTACACGCGTCAAATATACGGAACTTTCCGTAACTTGTTACCCACGGATTACTTTCCTATAAATAGGGAAGATTGGCATGTTAAGGCGGAAAAAAAAGAAATAGAAAGTAGAAAAGAGGACGGACGGTGAGGATCTTGAGTGGTGGAAAGAAAGAATAAAGAAATTAATTTAAGGTGAGTTATATTATACCTTGAGTTACCAAAATGTATTTTACTTATGTTTTGACTTACCAAAATCTATTTTATACAAGTTATGTTTTATTAGTATATTAATAAAAGTTATTTTATAAAGGTTTCAGTTACGTGGATTATTTTCTGAACCCTATTTGCCTAAAAGGAAACCATGGATATGTTTGTTTATATTTTAAAGAATATTTGATTATGACCTTATAAGCAATTATGTTGTGTAAGTACCACCACGGGAGTCCACGCCTTGGGGGACTTAAATAACCATTGGCCCCTGTTTGACCACTTTGTGGTTCCCTGTTTGTCATGGATCCATTGACCCCTGTAGTGATTGTCACTTAGTGACCCCTGTTCTGTTCTGTTATGTACCGTGGTTATAGTTAATTATTTCAGTTTCTGGCACTTAATTAATTTGTGTATTCAACTCAAATTATGTTAATGTTTTAGCTTAAATAAATATCCATGGCTATTTTGTGCCCCTACACTCACAGTATAATATTTCTCACTCTGCTATGTGCTTATAACTGTTACCCCTTTCAGGTGACGAGGTTTAGCGGGATCAAGATGGAAAATGAATCGCTGTGTTGTTTTGTTTTTTTTTTTTAAGATTTATATCTTTTTATTATTAGACTCTTGTAATACAATGAAGTTCAAATGACTATGTTTTATTTCCTTTTAAATAAACAGTTGGTATCCAATTATTTTATTTAATTTATCCGCTTGCGTTGCGACTAGAGAATTATCCGAATTATTTTATTTTTATCTTGTTACGACACCGAGTCTTTGGATACCGGGTTTGGACTAATTAGAATTTGGTGATCAAATGTGCAAATAATAGAACTTATTGGAATACAATAATATGTTATGGACTAATTGGGATACAAAAACTTGAAAGAGGATTTCATAATAAATTTCTTTTTTTAAACATGTGTAAATCAATCTCATAATATATAATAGTCTTTTCTTATTTTATTTTTCTTTTTCTATTAGCAAAATCATAAATCTAAATATAATTCTAATATCATTTTTAAATAAAATTAAAAGTCATCTTAGTAAAATCAAATATACTTCAAATAAAATAAAATAAAACATACTTCAACTTTAACATGTCATAATAAACAATTTAAAAGGACAAAATAATCGTTTAAGAAGTTATCATCTTTTATAATTTTCTAATCAAATACGAACTTTACTAAAATGTACTCATCATTTCAAGCCACAACACTAAAATTTTGTTGCATTGCCTTATACAGTTAGTCCAAACAAAACATTTGTATTAATTGAAATTGGGAAAATTATTTGGTGGTCTTTGGCTAGGTAGGGGTGCAACTTGGGCGAGTTCAGTTAGGTTAGGAGATTGTCCAACCTTAATCCAAGTTGTGCTAAAATCTGCCCAGGCCCGTCTAAGCCTGAATTGTAACCCGTGATTGCCTGTCCAAGCCCAATCGAAGTTAAATCCGAATTGACTGAGTTGCCTGAATTATCCAAATTGTAAATGAATTAAATTTTTTTTAATTAAATTATTAAAATTTGACTCTATTTATATTTTTTTTATATAGAAAATCATTAATACCATCAAAACAAATAATTTATATAATGTAAAAGAGATGCCGCTATAATATTCTTTACAATTTATGAGTGAAAATAAAAAAAAAAGTAAGATTTTATATTATTTGTATATATAATATATATTCAATATGATTTAATAATTTAAATTACTTAATATCATGTAATGGCTAATAATTTATATGTATATTTAATATTTTTATATATCTATATATGTATAATTTGGGTTACGGGTTGCTCGGTTGTTTGACGACTTTGCCCAAGCCTACCCAAATTTAATTTGAGCTTTTGAATTTTTGCCCACGCACATACCGAATTTGAAAATATCTTATTCAAGTCTTAAAAAAATTCGAGCTAGGTTCGGGTTGTTTGGGTTGAGTCCGCCCAAGTTATACCCTTATGCCAAGTACATAATGTTTATGTTAATTGAAATTGGAAAATTTGGAAAATTTATTTGGTGGTCTTTGGCCAAGTACATGATGTTTATGTTAATTGAAATTGCAAAAATTATTTGGCCAAGCACATAATGTCAGCAACTTCATAAATGTTAAGTAATAAATAGTGTGAAAAACCATCAAATAACCTCTTGAAATTGAATAATTTTACATGATTATCAATATCAATTGAAATACCATTGATTATATTTTCATAGTATGTGTCAGTTTGTGAATTAAGTATAGAATTTCAACGATATCACCACATAAATTTTTTTAATGTAACAGTCAACATAAAAAGAGAAAAGAGAGAGAGATTGTGAAGTTCTAGATGAGAGACAACATGAAACAAGCAATGAAACAACAAAATGACATAAATAGGTCCAAATTACAGTGCGATTTGAAACAATGGTATGAAAAACCAGCAACAAGAAGTTGAAAAAGGCAAAAGAAGAACAGAAATCGGGGTCAGTATGTTTTTCTCGAACTCTTTGCGTCTCTTTCTTTTTATTGTTGCAACTTCTCTCTGGAGTATTTATACCTTGAAGACTGGCCAACAAAATTTATTGATTAAAATATTCTACCAATTTTTTTTTATTATAAAAATAATCCTACAACAAAAAATATCTTAATCTTCTAGATTTCCATAATATGCTTGGGAAAAAAATCTTCCAATATATTTTCATACTTTGATCTCTCCAGAATATGGGCTTTTTTTTAACACTTTTGTGGGCCGAGTCCATCTTCCTCTTGAATTTTATTTTCACTAATTTTTCTGTATCAGTCCATATGACGGTGGACCTGACAACAAGTAGCTCAAAACTCGCGAAGAAAATTTGAACAATTAATACTTCTTCATCCATCAAAACTACTATCCAATTTGTTTAAAAATACAGTAATGCTCCGGAGCTCTAAAAACGAGCACTAAAATAGTAATAATTTGTCTTTTTCTTCACTTTTTTTTGTCTTCTACTTCACTTTTTTTTTTTTTTTTAAATGGGTGACAGCTCATTAGAGCTGTCCTTTTCAGCTCTAATTAGAGCTCCGGAGCATTTTTCTTAAAAATATGAATTTTTTTTTATTTTTTATTTTTTATTTTTTATGTATTGCTTACCATATCCAATCTTATTACATAATTATAAAATTTTTCATGAATATGCATTTTTCAATAAATAATAGTAAACATCTCTTATTTAAAAAGTAATAGTAGTAAACATCTCTCATCTTCTATGGAATTCGTCAAATTCATTACCTTTTGTTTGCGATCCTCTCGACGTGACCTAATGATTAGGTCGCTTCAAGTTCATTAGAATTTTTTTTAAAAAAGATTTATTATTAAAAGTTTCACACTTTTAAAGATCTAATAAGATAAGTCTTCATTTTAATGAGATTATTTAGTGCAGCTTATCTAACTTGTTCATAACTTTTTTTTTATTCAAAAATTTGTGTTAAATTATTTGATGTAACTTGTACTTATATTTTATTAAACAAGATTAAGGCACCGTTTAGGAAGATGGTTTGTGTGACTATTTTAATTACAAAGATAAAATAGACTATTTTAGTCACAACAAACAAAATATTAAATCTAACCCATAATCATTACAATCTTCTCTCACAAAAAAATTTAAAAAAATCAAAAAGTCAAAAAGCCCTTCCCAAACCAAACTTTTTAACCCAGACTAAAAGAACCAAAAAAGTCAAAAAGCCAACCCACTTCCCAAACGAAGCTTAACTTAAATAAACTAAAAAAAGTTGATTATTTAAAAATTAAGAGAAAATGTTTTTATTTTTACTTTTTAATTATCAATTTTTAATTTATCAAAAACTGTATCAAACAGGCCAATGTTTAGCCTGTGATTTTTAAAAATTCTTTTGGCATAACTTAAATAATACAAAAAGTCACTATCTTATTTAAGTCACATCATCTTATTTAAATCACATCACCTCTCTAACATATCACATCAAACCCAACCCAAACCCAACCCATATAAGTCAATAAGATGGTGTTTGGGAAGTGAGTTTTTATGTAGATTTTATTAGATGTAGGTTTTTATGAGATAAAAAATTTTGGTGTTTGGGAATAGTTGGGTTTTTATATGGTTGGATGTGATGTTTGTGAGAGAAAAATGATGATTGGGGTTGAATGTGATATTTTGTTTGGATGTGTTTTTTTTGGTTTTGCAAAACTTTTGTCTTTAATAGAAAAAATGAGAAAAAAATTTGGGAACTTGCTTCCCAAACACCACAAAAAAATACATTTTTTTAGTACATCCTAAACACAACCCTTAGTCAAATTTTGGAGATGTCATAATCTCTAATTTTTTTTCTCCCTCTATTTTCTCCTTTCATGATATTTTAATGGATATAGGTCATGGTGGAACCACATTTATTTCTTCTTAACTCATCTCATTTCTCATGTTGTACAACATCTAAGACTATAATTTTTTTGGACCAATTATACTAACAATTTTTGTAGTTTGGATTTCAAAGTTATCGCTATATTCGACTTTAAAAAAAATAGAAACTAATTTAACGAAAATAAATATGAAAAAAAATTATTTTAAAACATTATTTCTATCCTCAAAAAAGATAAAATTATATAAAAATGATATGCTTTTAATTTTTTTCACTAATTTAATTTTTAATTTCTTAGAAAAAAAAATTGAAAATAGATTTTGAAAATCAAACTAAAGATAACTTTATAACCAAGAAAGTATCAACATTTCATTAAAAAATGCTATTACATTTCAAATAACATACAAGTTAACCAATATAAAATAACTTTTATGACGACTTTGTCCTTGAAATAAATCATTTGCAAATAAAACATCTTTGATTGTCTTTGTTTGGAATCCAAAACTTAAAAACATTTCATATTTTAAATATATCGATTACACATTAAAAACCTAATAACCATTCAAAAATACCAACAAAAATAATAACCCATTACATGATCATCATCCAAACATATACTAAAAAGTAATTTGGTAAAAAATAAAATATAAAAGATTTATCATTTTTATATAATTTTATCTTTGGTGGGTAGAAATAATTTTTAAAAATTCAAAAATATTTTTTTAACATTTATTTTTTAAATTAGTTTATATTTTATCAAATTGATTATTTTGCCCTTTGAAATGAAGCATCAGTGTTTTCAATTGTCCTTATTTTGAATAAAATTCAAAATTTAAGATCAAATGTATTACAATTGAAAGATCAAGAATCAAAGTGATAAAAGTTTAAAATTATAAAGACCGTTAGTGTAAATCGCCCTTATTTTTTTTAACAAAAATTAAACACAAATACAAGATAATGAGGCAAGACCGACTTCTTTTGTATCACGTCTGTGACCGAATTTTGAACAAATCAAAACCATAAAAACTGCCTCTAGGTCATGGAAAGGTAGGGTTGTAGATGGGGTGGCTAGGGTAGCCATTGTCAAGGAGCACATGGTTGCAGAGAGACATACACAGACTATCATCTTCAAATCACAGTGCTTTGCCGATAATCGAAATGACTCTTGCTTGTGGATTTGTGGTTACAATAGAAAGCCCAAATCCTCCATTTTGGATTTGTAGTTCAGCTTGAAAGTGACAACCATTCTTTCTTCAACTTGTATCTATTGGATCAAATATAATCTCCAAATTATGCCTTCAATTACAAACAACCATCTAAATCATTAAAAAAAAATTAATCAAATTCACTTTAGGTTACTAAAATATGTATTTTGTATCACTTTAATTTTCAATTATTGTCAATGTCGATAAAAATTATTGTGTTAATGTTATTCAATTGATTGGCTTCTATACGAATCCTTAATACAAATAATAATGAAATTTTAAATATTATAGGCTTAATAGTATTATTCACTCTTAAGGTTTGGTAAGGATGAGAGAAATATAATCAAATGTTATTTGGGGAGCTTCAAATGTTATAATTTAGAGATTCAGAATCACATTTTCATTCTCTCTCAAATTTTTTGTTATTCAAAACTTAAATAAGGTTATGTTTCATCTTTTTCATTCGTATTTAGGAACCAAAGTAATAAAATTATTATTATTTTTTTAAATAATATGATACAAATTCATACTTGAAGAATATACTTGGTTATCATTTTGTTAATAATTAAAAAAATAAATTATATATATAATTTTTATTTTTTACTTCATTTTCTCAATCTAACACATAAATGAGTTGGTTTCATATATATTTATGAACACGGATCCCATTACTTTTTATCTAGGAGTAAGAATATGAAAAAAGAAAATATAATTATATATAATATTGCTTCAATTTAATAGTCTATTTGAATTCAATCAATTTGACTTAAATTTAAAATCAAAGAACCAAATGACATAATTAAAATTTGAAAATCAAAACTAATACTCTTTATATGCTTAACTATTAATCTCTTATCAGTATTTTTTATTTGTCCGAATTATACGATTACGAGGTATCTTACACTCCTTAAATCAGCTCAAAAAATCCTACCTAAAACACGGTTCCAATTGTCCTAGTTGTTATCATTTTGTAGAAGAAACACTTACGCTGTGTTTGGTTGAGGGATTTAGGGAGAGATTTGGAAAAGAAAAGGGAAAAGGTGTGTGAAATTAGGTGAAATATAGGTATGTTTTATTTACATTTCACCTTCCATTTTCATTTCCCTTTCCGAATCTCTCCTCAAATCCCCCAACCAAACACAGCATTAAGCTTTATTTTATTTTATCTTCATATCCTCATCTGTTCAATCTTCTTACCACAATTTTGATTTTTCCAAATTTTATCTTAGTCACTGTCTTTATTCTTTGGAGGGGGATCTTCCTTCCTTCTTAGCCGGGTGTCGGTTCGATTGTCCTTTACTTGCATATTCAAATGGCGCTCTCTCTCTCTCTCTGCACAAAGACAAAATAGGCCAACAGAGACTTTTTGTTTGTATCCATTTTTTATGATTTTATACAACCTATCCTCTCTTGGGTGCCTTTTTCATGGGAACAAAACCTCATTCTTTCCCTACCCTCTTGTTTATTACCCACCACAACCTTCCAAGAAGTGAGTCCCCATACCACGGCCAACAAATAAAGATACATCAAATAATAAAAAAAGGGTCTAGCTTGTCTATAGTTAGAGATCAAAACTAAACCATTAAATCCGTTTAGTGGGCTTATTTTTGGACCCTGCTTTGATGACTTGAATCGTTTACATTTTGAATTCATCAAGTACATTATTCTTGTAAAAAAATCAAGTCAATCAGATAATGACAATTATATGTTCGAATCAATTTTATATGAACCGTTTATTTTTCATCGTTCATTTTTTTTTTTATACAAAATTGATTTGAACACGTAGTTGTCGTTATTCGATCGATTTGATTTTTTACGGGGATAATGTACTTGACGAATTTTAAAATGTGAATGGTTCGGATTATCGAAACAAGACTCAAAAGTGGGCCCACGAAGTGGACTGGATAGTCTAGTCTTGATCTCCAACTGGAGACAAGCTGAACCCAATAAAAAAAAGAATAAATTACAATAATTTTGTTTGCAATTTGAAGAAAATATATCGTATCTTAGAAATTTAACATAATTATACTGAGTTTTCTTAAAATTTTCATATATTTTACACTATCTATGTCTTTATACATTATCTGCATTGGTTCTGATTATTACAACCCTATTAACAAGTAAGTTGGTGTAATTATATCAAATTTACCTTACTTTTAACTACTTTTTTGAAATCTCAGGGATTGGTTAGTTTAATTTACCCAAAACAAGTGTTATGTATCTCCAATAAAATATATATATATATATATATTTAGAAAAGAGTAACATTATATATAATTTAATTTTTAACTTTATTTTTCATTCCTAAACACAAGTTAACGGACTTATATTAATAAATACATATGAAACCCACTCATATCTATAGATAAGAAAATGTGATAAGAAATAAAATTATATGTAGCATCTTAAGAAATTTAATTTAAAACTCAATATATATATTAAATTGTGTGGGGGTGTAGGTCACTCCAATTCACACATTTCAAATTTTAGTACTTTTATAATAGTAATGATTGACGAAAAGGAAATCCAAACACAATGAAGTAGTTCAGTTTAAACTTTTTATTTTAAAATAAAATATTCTTGACATAATTTTTATTTACAAAAATAAGATTACTACATCATTTTATTTTCTATAATTTTTCTGTATGAATATAGTTTTCCCTTTTAAAAATACAAATTGTAGGTTACTTAGCATTTCACAACATGAAAACATAAATGAAAAAAAATTCAAAAAGAATTTTTATATATAAAATTTATTCAAATGATGTGAAAGTAGTATTTTTGCAACCATGGGCCACAATTGACAAGTGTTTTAATGGGAAAAAAAAATAATGTATTGAATTGATGTACAAAAATCCAGCTTGCATGCCATTAATGAAACAAAAATACAAATTCAATAATGAAAACACACAAAAACAAGGGAAAAGTTAGGGATCATGAAAATTTTGTCATGAAAATGATCATGAAAAATTTATGATCCTTGGATTACCTTGATTAGTGTGTGGTGCTTTATTCTAAGTGTAATCCAAGAGTCACAAAACTTTCATGATTATTTTCATGAAATTTTTTTTATGATACCTATCATTGCTGCAAAAACAATAGCAATATGAGATAAAAAGTAAAACTCACATGTGGTGAGCGTTACCAGCGTGTCTCAAGTCAGGATTTTTCACAGTGATTTTTTGTTAATTAATTTTAGAGTGATAAAGTTGAGATTTAAAAATTAAAATATCTTGACACGGGAGTCTCACCTATTATCTGCCATCTATTTGGTGAAACAATTATATATTTCTAACATAATTGCAATAGGAAACTACCCAAAATTTATGTACAAAAATGATAATTATATAACATTACTCAAACAAAAACACAAACACAAACATAACCTAATCATGTCCACCCAACTTCCACACCATTGTGATCATTAACATCAACCAAACCGTTTAAAGGCACACATAGCCGAACCGATGAAAGTGCTTTGTCAAAATACTTTGCTTTGGTGCCGAGGTACTCGGTCCAAGTCACGGGTCGGTAGAGAGGCGGGTGGGTCAGGTCTACCAGTTTTGAGAGTGGTGAGATTTGAACATTGGGTGGTGGGCCATAGAGGTAGGCAACCGAGAGGCGGTGTCGGGTCCGGTTCACCATGGCCCGGTGGAGCACACTCGGGTACAACCCGTTTGATAGTATGTGAAGGAGGTCCCCTATGTTGACCACTAGAGTATCGGGTATGGGTGGAACCGTGACCCACCCAGATCCGTCTCGGTGGGCCTGTAAACCACTAGTGTTGTTTTGGTAGAGAATGGTGAGTAGGGTTGAGTCGGTATGGGCAGCTAGACCCATGGCCCGGTCCGGCTCCGGACATGCTGGGTAAGAATTCAGCTGTATGGCTGCATTAGCCCCTTTGAAATCTCCTTTTGGGCCGGCCCATTTGACATCTTCTTTGGATATGTCCAATGATCCAAGCATTAGCCACATTAACCTCCTTGCTAGGATCTTCATTTCTTTTTCATATTCTTCAATCACATCACTAAAACAAAAACAAAAAAAAAAGAATATATTAAAAAAAATTGTAATGAGACATAAAGATATTATTTGATTCTCACCAATGCTATCAATCTATCTTCATGCATGAAATCCTTGTCTCACTTTCTGTACCATCGCCTTTCTTGTATTATTTTATTTTTTCATTTGGACGACATGATAATGGGGTATTTTAAGAGGTGATTAAAAGTTAACTTTTTTGCTTTTTAATTTTTTAAACTATTTTTTAAGTAAGAAATGATATGATTCAAAATGAATTAACAACTAACTTTTAACTTTTTTTTTGTATGTTCCCAAATGGCCCAATACGAGATGGGAATGGGATAAAAAATGAATCAGGAAGTGAGATAAATAATCAATACTTATCACTCCATATCTTATTTTGGATGGGAATCTTCTGTCTCAACATATCTATTCTTCTGTCTAATTTATGGGTAATTATTGAGTAATTCCGGAGCATGAACAAGTGGAATTCCATAATATTATGATTAGTGAAGAACATGGGTAAGTGAGGTATTATGTTAGGTGATTGAAATATAAGGAGCATATTAAATAATGATTGATTAAGAAATATAAACACAATAGTCTTAAAATATTAAATAATTTACTTACTATTGCATGATCGTGCGGGTGAAAATATATTGGAACAAATGGATGAGAAAAATTGGAGAGAATCATGTTCCTTTTGTGGGACCATGATGTCATTTGCTTTAAATATATGTGGGTATGTGAGTATAGAACTTTTTACCACAAAATCTATGGTGCAACAGGAAAAGCAACTTTACAGATATGTTTGTTAACTTTAGGTATGTTAACTTCAGATATATTTATATCATATGTAGAAGAAAAAAAAAATTATGGAAATTTAATCACTTCTTTGTAAATTATACGTGCATGAGCATGTGAAGGTGTACCAGAAATTGCTGTAATCTTGGGGCCAAAGTTGGCAAGCATGTTCTAGTGGTGATCCGAAAATTGTGAACCCTTCAGACCACATGAGTTTGGGAAAGAAGGGAGAAATCCGAGCAACACCGTAACCGGAAACGCCCTCCGGCGATCGAGCAGCTTTGAGCTTTTGCTGGATGGGGAGAGAGAAAAGGCTCTTCCCCGCGGATTCAACACGGTTGAGAACGCTCGTGTTGATACCATGGTTCGTGACTTGGAACACACCCCAAGTCCTGCATGCATGGCCCACGAGTTCCATTGCATTTGGATCATTGAGATCAATAACGGGTACTGACTCCTTAGTACCCGTTATTGTCTCAACAGAGTCAGTCGAAGAATACTTTTCGAGTGACGTCCATGCATGGGACTCGGGCAATTCTTCTAGTGAATTGAAGTCTAGATGCTTATGAGGAGAATGAACAGGGTGGGTTCTAAAGGTATCGGAGACTCTCGAAGGCATAGCGAATATGGAGTTAAAAGCAAAAGTTTGTTAGAACTTTGGAGAATGGGGTTTGAAGAGTACTCAGTAGGAGCTTCTTTTTGGTGCAGGTAATAGTAGGGGATGTTATGAGAAGATGGTTTGTATAGTAATAGTTGTAGAGGAAATGATGGCTTGTCTAGTGTATATATAAAGAGGTGAAGGAGAAGATGCTGACAAGATGGAGGGTAATAGTATCGGGGATTTTCTATTCTCAAAATTTACGTCATTTTATCTCTAATATACTCCCTATAAATAATTTCATATTTATATTTATACAAAAATTTTATTTTCTTATTTTTTTTTTTAATCAAAACACTCGCTATTATCTTTATAATTTCAATAATGAAATTGAAATATATATTATTCTAAATGTATTTTTTATATAAGTTGTGTTTAGAAATCATTTTTCATTATTATGCATGCGATGAAAACATTGAAATATTTAAAAAATGATTTTTTATGATTAAAAATATATTAAAATAAAAGATTAAAAAGATTAAAAATAGAAAATTTTGTACATGAAAATAGTAGGGAAATAGTGTGTTGGAGGGAGAGGTATATCTTTTGAGTGGTGTTGGGAGTAGTGTTGATGGAAGGGGACAAGATATGATAGAGAGGGTAATTGTAATTGGACAAGAGAAAGAACAAAAACGGAAAGGACCGTCTTGTCCTCTACAAAAATAATTTTACTGAACAAAGTAAAAAATAGAAAATTTAATTTTTTTTTTTTTTTAAAAACAACAAACATCTCAACTCAAACCTTTAAAAAAAACTAGAGGGAGAGGGGTTCCATTGAGGGGAGGGTCTACCCATCTCCATGTGCCCTTGTCTTGTCCTCATGTCGAAAAACATCTATATCACCACCTCTCTCCTTGGCCCTATAGTCCCTCTCTTCACTACAAGACAGACAATAGGGAGCTTCTATTTACACACTCATTTCATTCTGTGCACATATTTAATGATAATTATTTTTATTGCAATTTTATTTTCAAGTGAAATTATTATTATGGATATCACACACAATTCAAATAAACACATTCGGAAGTTGAATGTCGAAAAAATTAAAAAAAAAAAAATCAAAATTCTACTGTCGAAAGAAATGATAATTTTCGGAATTCTATTTCCGAACAAGTTGTTTATTTTTGAAATGCTACTTCCGAACAAGTTATTTATTGAGAAGGATGTGCATAGAGTGTAATGGGTGTGTGCAAATAGAAGCTTCCCAAACAACACTATCTTCACTAGAATAAAATGACCAAAGTATCCTAACCCTTTGGGAATTGATGAAGCTTCTCTAGAATCTATGGTGTGGCTTGTCATGGGAATCAAAAACTTGTTAAGACTTGGATTGTCAATATCATTAATAATCTATAAATGTAGTTATCATACAAAATTTTCATATAAAACGAGATCATTTTGTTTGATTTAATTTTCAGAATATGTTTTTAGAATTTTTTTTTAAAAAAAAACTAAAAACTAATTTGATAAAAATAAATAAAAAGTACTGATCATTTTTATATGTTTTAGTATCTTTTTTTGAAGAACGCAATAATTTTTAAAAATACTAAAAATATTTTTTGATATTTATTTTTGTTAAACTAATTTTTATTTTATTTTTAAACAAATCAGAATATAATTTCAAAAAATCAAACCAAATATGATCAATATGTTTTCTTGTTATCTCTTCATTTTTAATCAAATACTCACTATTATGTTTATAAAATTTCATAAACATCATTAGTACATCATTCTAGATGTGTTTTCGATACGAATTTTCCGTATAAAAATCATTTTCCTATCATCAACAAATAGGAGAAGACAAGGACATACTTTAGAACATAGGCAAGGGCATTTTTGTCTCAAGAAGAGAGAGAGGGGAGAACAGAGAGATGAAAGTAGGATGATGGATGAGGGGTATTATGCTTTTTATCTCTAGCATCATATTGGGTCATTCCCATGAAAAGTAGTAAAGTTACTTTTGGTATTTTGTGGTTAGATATATATGTCCCACATAAACCCAAGCGGGCTCCCTAACTACCAGCTTTAGTGCAACAACATTGTAAGGGGGTGTCCCTTAAACATCAATTAATGGGTCATTTCTTTCCTTTGCTTCATAGACAAGAAGTTATAACGCTCTAATTTCTTCTCTTTTTTTTCCTTTTTTTTTTTTTTTTGTGTGTGGCTCTATTGATCACAAGAGAAAGAGAGAACAGGACAATGAAGTCATAATGGCCACCCCCACCTATGAATTTAAAAATTCAATATAAAAAGATATCTTCTTATCATTTTTTTTTTTAAGGGAAGACAATTTTATTTTTATTTTTATTTTTTTATATTTTCTATATTGTTTACATTATGTCAATTTAAGCCAATCAATAATATTCTTTAAGAAATTGAACATAAGCAAAGGATAAAATAGTTCATTTAAAAATGCCCTCAATCATTTTGAGAAAGGTTAATAGACTATTTTGTTCATATGTCAATCTGATTTCTAAAAATTTATCGGTATCAATTGAATTAAATTGAAGTAATTTAAAAATTTTAAGGGTAAATTTTATTCAATTAGAACTTCAAAGACTAAATTCACAAAAGAAGTAAATTACAAAGACTACGTACGGGTATCGTTCGCCCATAATAAAATTATCCATGAAATAGTTAACCACACTATTCGAATGTAACTATTTATTTCGAGATAATTTTGTAATTGTCATATGATCATTTGTTATTAGATGTGTCACCATTGTGTTGAATTTTTTTTTCCACCTATGTTATCTTTAGTCCTCATCATGCATGGAACATGCGCTCGTGAGCATGCACACGCTCATTTATAGTTGTTATGTGCCATACACTATTCAAGTGTAGCTATTTATTTCGAGATAATTTTATAACTGCCACATATATTCATAATGAAATTTAATATACTTATCTGATAATTTTTCATTAGATGTGTCACCATTTTATTGAATTTTTTTCCCACCTATATGATAATTTGTTGTTAGATGTGTCACCATTGTGTTGAATTTTTTTTCCACTTGTGTTATCTTAATCCTCATGCACTACTACAAAATCATAAATAGATCACACTTTTTATGTGTGATATATGTTATTTAACACGTTTTAAGTTTTGTCAAAGTGTGACTTTGATAGCGTGATTAAAAAGAGTCATTTTTAATCACACATTTTGAGTGTCATTAAAAGATGATTCCATCACACGTTATGCGTGTGATAATAAGTATTTAAATCACACTTTTTACGTGTGCTAATAAACATTTAGATCACACTTTTTACGTGTAATAATAAATATTTAGATCAAATTTTTTATGTGTGATGTATAAGTAATAAAACCTGTGATAATAAACATTTAGATCACATATTTTAAGCGTGATTAATATCTAATAAAACATGTGATTAATAATGAGATAAGATCACACGTTATATACATTTCTCATCACAGTTAATGTGTGTGATAAAAAAAGGGGTTCGACATATTTGAATAACGTAATGCACATTATATACTATCCTTTGAATTACAACCATATATTGAATAGAATAATATCATATATTTCATAAATAAAAGTTGAATGTTCAAAAGTATATATAAAGGAATTAATAAAATTTTTTTAATTGTGATTACATATATTAAAAAAAAAATGAAAAAACTTAAAGTACAAAATCCTTGAATTCTTTGACCATATTTTGCATCTCTCCAAACAATTTTTGACTTGAAAAATAAAAGCACAAATTAATTCGGAGGCAAAATTTGCCTCTTCTTTAGAAATAATTTTGGGCTAAAGACAAAATAAAGGCAAGAAATTCACAAAGATGCGTGTTGGATCAAAATAATTGAGATAATGTGATTATTATGTTTTATGCACTTGACTACAAAATAATTTCTGAGTAGTGGCACATGTGAAAGAAGAATAAAAATTGAATAGTTAGCGTATTTTTTTGCTACTTTTTTTTTTTTCATTAGCAAAAGAGAATTTATTGATGAGAAAAAAATATACAAGATAAAATTTTGGATTTAAATTGCATCATTTTCAAAGCCACACATCTCAACTATGTTGGCACCCATGGCAACACAAATCATGTGCATAATCCAAAACAACAGCAGAAAATTGGTGAGGTACCAATTCAATAACAGACAATCCTTAAGCCAAACAAGCTATAAACAAGCACACAAAAAACAAGGCCACCCAAGTCTCAAGCCAAACAAGCTATAAAATTCATTAATTTAAGTGTATAAACCAAAAATCTTAAAAGTTACCTATTTGAGAGAAGAGAATGACCACCCATTTACAATATAATCATTGAGCTTGCTCTTTCATCAAGTGCTTTCAACCTCAAGGTGCAGCTACTTCAAAATGAAAAATTAATAAATTGATTGCTCTATCCCCATTTTTACATAAAATAAATTAATTTCTTGATGAATATTAAATAGCAAGTCATTAATACAAACTACTAATATATTTTTAGTTCCTTTAACCCAATAGGACATGCAAACCTTAACCCAACTAGTGACATCTACAAACATGGAAATTCACATGTATACAATCTCAGAGAGGGAGAGAACAATCTATGAAGAAGCCATAGATTTTCAATTGATCTCTCTAACTTTGCTCTAATTTTCAATGTAACTCTCAAATTTTCTTTGCCAATACAAAATAAAAATAAATATATAACAGACTGATCAAACATAGGAATTGAGTTAAACCCATTGAAATTATAGTACCAAATTAAAAGACTTTTTAACACCAAACTGAATACAAAAAGAGGCTAAATAAATAATAAAAGTTGTAATTATATTAGTTAGGAACACTAAAATTTACTACAATAGAAAGAACTATATATAGGCTATGCTACATAACAGTGTAAAGATCAAGAGGTGGATTAAGGGAAAATCCAACGGAGAGGGGGCCAAGGGTTGAGTTGTCCAGTTATAGTTCACTTTAAAACTTCAAGCCTCTATTTAATTACAATTTTAAAGTACTTCGCTTAATTTTCACATATAAAAATTTTATATAAATTATCTATTTATATATGATTACTTATTTTGTAGTTGGAAAATGTGTGATATGTTAGTCTCTAAACTTGTTCTCAAAGTCTATACTGTAAAAATGCTTTTATATTAATTTCCTGCATATGGCTATGACACTACAACATATAAGAGTTTTAGAGATCAAATTTTTTAGTCTTTAAAAATAAAAATTTTATTGCAAAAGACATTTAAGGACCAATTTTTACCGTCGTGCAGATAGTCGCTAAAAGGTCGTCCCGAAAAGTTAAAAATAAGGCTTTTAGTGACAAAATTTTGAAAATGTCACTAATAAATATACTTTTAGGGACAAAATAATTTGGTCTCAAAGAATTTATTTTTTGAGACAAAAAATTTGGTCCAAAAAAGATAATAATTCATTACTAATGTCCAATTTTCATTGCTAAATATATAATAACGATACTTTTTGCAACAAAAATATTTGGTCCCTAAAAAAAAATTTTGCCCCTAGATTTTGGTCTCTAAAAATTTAATTTTTTGTTGTGTGATAAGGTTTATGCTCAACTCTATCTAAAATAATTGAATGAAATTTATGAGACAGAGATAAGAATTCGTACAAGACTAGAGTACAAAGTTGACGCCATCAACTTACTCTAGTTCGGAACAATTTTGAGGACCAATTCGGTTCCGATCAAATCACCTACATGCTTTGTAGATTCAGCCCCGTGAATAGATTATTTGAATCAGAAGAAGAAACAATTTCATAGATTCAAGCCAAGATTAGGTAATTTATGCTGAATTTAATCAGAGAGATGAATTATTTAAAATTGATATAAGATCAACAATGTCATAGAGGTGAGAAAACTAGATTAAAAAAATTAAAAGTTTCGATTATTTATGATAATATTCGAATCAAATTCAAGTAATTTAAACAATCTGGTTGGGGTTCTAGTTGGCGTTCTAATGAGGGAAAGAGAGATTGATAGAATAATCTGATTGGAGTTCTATGTAGATGAAGTTTCAAATTTTGAAATTCAAATATGTGTGAGAGGTAATTTGGTTAGTGTACATGTAGATGGTAAACTATTGATAAAAATGGACCACTACCATTAGATCTAGAGGAGAATAATATCAGTTTCTACTCTAAAACTAATCTCAATCATCCATGGTGACATCTAGGACACATGTCCCATCTAGAGCCTTCCCTTGTTATATAGATGATACAACAAACCTAAGCGGCATTAGAATGTCAAAAGGTCAACGAAGTTTAGAAACATAAAAGGCACAATTTACTTGAATATATTGTGTTTTGTATCTTGGAGCAGCAAAATATAAACTATTTAGGAGAAACCGAATAATAAAACGAATATAAACCATTTTGACCTTTGAACCTTTTTGTTTGTTTTCCAACTGCATACACATATCAAGAAAAATGGAGTCCAATTTCAAACCTATAGCGATCCCGATTTTTTCCTGTCATTTATTATATTCCTGACTCGGGTTCAGTGGTGGTATGTTGTTGTCTGTATCTTGTTTCCATCCTTTAATTCCTTGTATTTGAGTTTTGGGATGTGTTGGGCGAGTTTGAAACAAGTTGGTTGTGAGTTGGTGCAAGGGGTTGCTGTCTAGGTTTTGGTCTCTTCACTCGAGCGAGGTTTCTTGCGCTTGAGCAAGCCTTGTTTGGTGTGTCTCATCACTCGAGCGAGCATTCGTGCGCTTGAGCGTGCGTCTGCATCTCTATAAGACCTAAGGGTTGGTATTCTTCGCTCGAGCGATCCCTGTGTTATTGGTTCCTTCGCTCGAGCGAGAACTCTTGCGCTCGAGCGTGCCTCTGCGTTGGTTGCAGACCTGAAGCTTCTTATTGTTCGCTCAAGCAAGGTCCTTTGTTATGTCTGGTCGCTCAAGCGATAACTCTTTCGCTCGAGCAAGCCTCGCATATATCAGTTCGCAGCAGCGTGTTCTTACACCATTTTTGAACCTCTTCTTCTTCCAAAACCCTAAATCGATAGCTTCTTTCTCTAAAATACCCCTTCTCTCTACAAATACTCTTGATCTAGAGTTCTTTTACCCTATTTCCTTTGTAAGAAGGGTAGAGTGTCGTGTGGGCTTCCTTGTCATCCGAAAAAATGTGAAATTTGGAGCATCTTGGGTTTCACTCTTTTTCTCCTTTGAGCTTCTCCATTTGAGGTGGGGATAATTTACTCTTTAATATGAGTTTTGACCTAAATATTAGTCATTTTGTATAAATGGTGGGATTTGGGAAGTTTGGGTGAAGTTAGGGTTTGGATTTGAAATTATGAAATAGGGGTTTTCTATTTTTGGGCTCCATGTGTATGTGAGGTCTTGGAAATGGGACTAGTTGTGTATTATGGGTGAAATTTGGCTTTGAGTGCAATATTTGAGAAAATGGGGAGATGCCCTAATTTAAATTATATAAACTATTTGGTATAAATAATGAAATTGGCTTGAGAATCATGAAATTGAAGGAAATTGTGGTTAGATGGTGTAGTTGGATCAATGAATCACTCACCCATGGAAAATGTGATAATTTATCTATTGAGAAATCTATTTATCTGTCTACATATATCTGTTTTGGGCTATCGGTGGAAGATAGCCATGATTGTTGTAGAAACTGCATGATGATTTGGTGAATTGAAACTAATCAATTGGAATATGTCATTGAATATAACGGTTGGATATAAACATTGAATATGTGATTGAATTGGTCATTGTATATGACAACGTGTTTAAATACATTGCATATGTATCTTGTTTGGGAGGAGATAGGGGATGTACTCCATTGTTTGGAAGGAAATAGGGGATGGACTCCATTGATAATTAAGTTGGCCGGAGTGTCCTGGGTGAAAGTCCCAAAATCTTGTATATGTATGGGTGCCGATTCCCTCGGACATAATTTCGTAAAATGGCAAGAAAATGGAAGTGTTTGAATGATGTTTATGATTGAAGTGTTATTAATATGAGTTGTGGTCTCATCTTAAATTGTTTGGGTAATAAAGATCTATGTTAATGAATTGGTTTGGATAAATAAATGGAAGTGGTTTGGAACATGGATGTGAATGTTGATTGGTTATGGAAAGGATGTACGTAGTTTACATGTGTTAAACATTTATCGGATGCTAATGTTTTAGTTAATTCTCATATTCTGTTTAGCATATCTCTACTGGGCATTGGCTCACCCTACTTGGGACATCATTTTACAGGTGCAGGTGATATGCCGCCTCCAAGATCTTAGTTTGAGAGGTTTAGGAGTTGAAGACTCCGTCTTGTTATGCACTTTTGTATTAAATGTAAATCCAAGCCGAGGGCTTTTTTGTGTATAGAGTTAGAACTCTTCTTTTGTTGTAACCAAGTGATAACTTGGAAAGCTGTAAGCCCATAGGGCATTTACCTTGTTGCTAGCATGTAATATCTTGTGTAAATAAGACTCTGATGTATGAAAATATAAAGTTTCATTTATGCTTATGGATCTTATGAATGGTTGTCTTGTTCTAAATTTCGAGGGCGTTACAAAACCCATATCAGGTTCTTGAATATATAGGAAAACACAAACACATTAAAAAAAAAAAAAAAAACGTGGTACAAAGAAAGCTACCAAAGAAAGTAACAACTTGATAGTAACAATTACTTTGGGCTTTGTTTGTTTTCTAGTAAACATTGAAAGGAAAGAGCAAAAATGTATATATATATATATATATATATTTTCTTGAATAGGAAACAAATATCAATTTCTTGAACAAAAAATTATCATTTTGTTAAACCAAAAAAATAATTCTTTTGCCTAACCAAAAAAAAAAAAAACAAGGAGGAAAAACACATAGGAAAAATTGAGTCCAATTCCAAACACATCAATTTGTTGAACCATAAAATTATACTTTGGGCTTTGTTTGTTTTCTAGGAAACATTAAAAGGAAAGAGCAAAAAAAAAAAAAAGTTTCTTGAACAAAAAAAATCAGTTTGTTGAACCAAAAAAATAATTCTTTTGCCTAGCCAAAAAAAAAAAAAAAAGGGAAATGCAAAAAAGCACATACACAAGAAAAATGGAGTCCAATTCCAAACATATATCAATTTCTTGAACATATAGAAAAACACAAGCACATATCACTAAATCAAAAATTGAACAATAATAATATCCATAAAACACCTTATAATTGACAAATCAAACAGTTCCTTGATCAACAAATCGATTTAAGGTTTAGAAAAACAAAAATAAAAAATCAGAATAAGGTATTTATGAGTAAAACGATCAAACCTTTCGATGCTTTGAAGTTTGCAACAGAGAAAGAGAAGAGAGGGCCAAACTACAGGCTTGATGAGGTGATGTTGAGTTTCCTATTAGATTAGAAAGAGAGAAAACGATCAAAACAAAAAATCATCAAAATCGAAGCAAAAGAAACAAAGATTTTGTTCTATTAATTGTGTGATAACATAAGATAAATAGATTCATATTGAACAAACAATTGGAATTTCATAACAAGAACATGGTGGAATTTACAAAAATTCATAATAGAATAAAACCAGCAAAAGGAAGCAAACCGAAGCTTGCACTAGACAGTGTCCTTAAAATAGATTCGCCGCCTCACCGGTTGGGTGCTGGAGGTTGTTCAACGTTTGTCTCCTAACATACGACGATTGAACCAGCTACAATAAAAGCACCAACTGCGTAGCCTCGGCAAACAAAACTAAGGTAGTACTCTCTCACTAGGAAGAATATAAAACTTGGAGGAAAAGTTCTGAACACACAAAGATGGCAAAAATTTCTTATCTCCAAGAATGAAGGAAAGGGTCTCCTTTTATACACATGGAGGGAAAGAGGAAAAGGCTCTTGCAACAAATGCAAGAGATTTAATTTTGCAAAACTCTCATTTGATGGCAAGACTTAATTTTGCAAAACTCCCAATTGATGGCTTTAATCCATCATCATTATAGCGGAGTTACACTCATTTTATACACGTGTAATGTGTATAATTCTGCAGCCACCTTTTCCAACACTTCTTTTATTAGGCCAACTTAATGAGTCAATTTCTCATTCAAATTTTAATGGTTTTTGGTCATTCTTTTTGGTGTAAAGATTTCATTACAAAGAATCTAAACCCACTTTAATCCACCTCAATTGAGGACTGGCACCAACTTTAATATTGCATTATGTTGGACCATTTTAATATCTTTTATTTATTTATTTATTTTTTGTGACTTTTTTAGTCTTGTTCATGAATCTTATTTTGTCTTGTTCATGAATCTCATTTTGTTTGGTGAATGGAGATTCATTGTTTTTGGTGATCTTTTGTCTTGTTCATGAATGGAGATTAATTGGAAGTTCATGGACTTGGTGGTGAGTTAATATTTGGAGACTCTCCATTTTCTCTAGTTTAATGGTCATTATTATTTTTTGGTGTCAATTGTAAACTCCTATTGGCCTATAAATAGTTCCTTTCATCTACTCTTTTCTACACCAACTATTTTTTATACTTGAGAGATTACTAGCCAAAGAAGGGTGTTTTTTCTTGATGGAGCTTTAGGTTCACCATATTGTGCAGAGTTGGCCTGAACCATATGACAAGTGCTCGAGTTGTTGTATCCTGGAGGGGATAAGTCATAGTTTCGTGGCTGCTGCATCGGTATTTGGGTTCTTCTTACCGCAGTAGGCTTGATCTCCTTAAAGAAAATAAGATATCCGTGTCTTAGCCTGATCTATTCCTATCTCATTTTCTTTGCATTATTTTTCAATAAAATACAATTTTTTTAGTATTTTCACCAACAATTTTGAGATCAACCATGGAACAAGTACCGGAAAAAACCAATGATGGAATTGGAGATCTCAACAAGCCTTTTAAGTTCCAGGGAGTTCATTTTAAGAGATGGAAAGGAAAAATTCTTTTTTACCTCAGCCTTTTGAAAGTTGCATATGTTCTTACCAAGAAGAACCCAAACCAAATCCTAACCGAGGAAATGAATGATAAAGACTACGAGGCACAGAAGCAAAAGTAGCTTCCTACAATACAAATGAGTATAAATGTCGCTTTTATCTCTTAAATTGCCTTGCTGATTAATTTTATGATTACTATGACCCCACTTACACTTCCGCAAAGAAAATTTGGAAAACTTTATAGACTAAGTATGATACTAAAGAGGTAGGAGCAAAAAAGTATGCAGTTAGCCACTTTTTTCGCTTCCAAAAGGTAGATGGAAAATCTGTTGTGAAGAAAGCACAAGATTTTCAAATGATAGTTGCAGAAGTAAGATCTGAAGGCATCAAGATTGGTGACAACTTGGTAGTTGTAGGACTTGTTGACAAGCTACCGCCATCTTGGAGAGAATTCCAAAAGAGCATGCGCCACAAACAAAAGGAGACTTCCTTAGAGGCGTTGATCACTCGCATCTGAGTCGAAGAGGAGGCTAGAGGCCAAAATGCATTAATAACACAAGAGGGTAATGACAATTCTACTACAAAGGTAAACTTTGTTTCAGCAAATAATAACTTACCCAAAGGTCACAATTCCAAGAATGCTTATTTGAAGCCTTATAAAAAGAATATGAAGAATTATGTTAAACCTCACAATAAATGGATTAATCCAAAAAAGAACCAAGGTCCATCACTTTCACAAAATTTTACATGCTTTGTCTGTGGCAAAAGTGGGTATATTGCTCGAACTTGCAAATTTCGAAAATGTGCACCTGCCCCAAAGGCTAACGTTATTGAGGAGCCATTTGTGGCGATGATTATAGACATTTGCATGGGTAATTATGTGGATGGTTGGTGGACAGATTCTGGTGCTAATAAACATGTTTGTTAGGATAAAGCTTGGTTCAAAGTGTATACTTCCTTTGATGATGAGAAAACAATTATGCTTGGTGACTCTAGTCAAACCAAGATACTTTGAAACGGTGAGGTTGACCTTAAGTTCACCTCTGGACGTGTGCTTACTCTAAAAGATGTGCTTTATACATCGTCCATGATGAAGAATTTGATGTCAAGTTATTTGTTGAATAAGGTTGGCTTTAAGCAAACTATGGAATCTGATCAATATGTGATTACCAAAAAAGGCATTTTTGTGGGTAATGGTTATACTTGTGATGGGATGTTCAAACTGAATGTTGAGATTAATAAACCATCTACCAATTCGGTTTATATGTTGTCTTCTATTAATTTTTGGCATGCTTGCTTATGTCATATTAACAGTAAATATGTGGGAATCATGAGTAGTTTAGGATTAATTCCTAAAGTGACAAAATTTTTTGAGAAATGTGAAGTTTGCTGTAAAGCAAAAATTACCAAGAGGCCTCATAAAAGTGTTAAAAAAAATATCGAATTGCTAGAATTATTTCATATTGATTTGTGTGAGTTTGAAGGAATTTTAACTCGTGGTGGTAATCGATATTTTATCACTTTTATTGATGATTTTTCAAAATACACAAACGTATATTTATTAAAAAAATAAAAGTGATGCTTTTGAGAAATTTAAAGAATTCCTTCTTGAAGTGGAAAATCAATTCGATAAAAAGATTAAGAGAATTAGAAGTGATAGAGGCCGAGAATATAAATCTCTTAGATTCAACACTTTTGTTCAGTCATTGGGAATTATTCATGAGACTACTCCACCATATTCACCTTCATCTAATGGCGTAGCTAAAAGAAAAAAATAGAACGTTAATTGACTTGACGAATGCTATGCTTGTTGATTCAGGTGCTCCCTCAATCTTTGGGGCGAGGCTATTTTGACAGCTTGCCATGTGATAAATAGAGTGCCACACAAAAAGAATAAAATTGTACCTTATGAGTTGTGGCGGGGGCATAAACCAAGTCTAGGTTATTTGAGGGTTTGGGGTTGTTTAGCTTTTGTGAGGCTTGCAAATCCTAAATGACCTAAATTGGGTGAACGAGCTACCGCCTGTGTTTTTCTTAGGTATGCGTTGCATAGTACAACTTATAGATTTTTTGATATGGAAAATAATATTATTTTTGAATCAGGTGATGCTATTTTTCATGAAAATAAATTTTCTTTCAAATCTAGAAATAGTGGGGGTCAAATAATTTCTGAAAATATTTTATCCATGCCTAGCTCTTCTACTCCATCTCAAGTTTTTTAAGAACAAGAAAATTCTCAAATCCAACCAAGAAGGAATAAACGAGCTAGAGTTGAAAATTTTTTTGGCCTTGACTATTATCTTTACAATGTAAAAAAAAATTCATCTTACGGTGCAAGAAGCTTTATCATCACCTGATACTATTTCCTGGAGAGAGATTGTAAATGATGAGATAGATTCACTACTTTCAAATAAAACATAGAAGCTAGTGGATTTACCTCCAGGTTGTAAAACTATTGGGCATATATGGGTCCTTCGTAAAAAACTTAAACTGGATGGAACTATAGATAAATATAAAGCGAGGTTTGTCACTAAAGGTTTTAAACAACAAGTTGATCTTGATTTCTTTGATACTTTTTCTCTGGTTACCAGAGTTACATCCATTAGACTATTGATAGCAGTGGCTACAATTCATGATTTAAAAATTCATCAAATGGATGTGAAAACAGTATTTTTAAATGGAGATCTAGATGAGGAGATTTATATGGACCAACCCGAGGGCTTTGTGGAGCCTAACCAAGAAAGCAAGGTTTGTAAGCTAACTAAATCCCTTTATGGTTTAAAATAAGCTCCTAAACAGAGGCATGGGAAATTTGATTCCTGCATACTTGAGAATGGCTATAAGACTAATGAATGTGATAAGTGCATATATTATAAAACTTGTGAGAATGCACATGTGATTATTAGCCTATATGTGGATGATCTACTTATCTTTGGCTCTAATTTGCATATTATAAATGAGACTAAAAATATGCTTAACAGTCACTTTGATATGAAAGATCGTGGTGAAGCCAATTTTATTTTGGAAATTAAAATTACCAAGACTAATGATGGCATTTTTCTTGATCAATCGCATTTTGTTGAGAAAATTTTAAAGAAATATAACTTTCTAGGCTGTAAACATGTTGCTACTCATTTTGATGCAAGCATACATTTGTCTGTTGTAACAAATGAAAAAGAAGTGATTAATCAAAAAGAATATGCTAGCATGATTGGTAGTTTGAGATATGCTACTGATTGTACTAGACCTGATATTGCATATGCTGTTGGAGTACTTAGTAGGTTTACTAGCAAGCCAAGTCGAGATCATTGGCTAGCCATGGGAAGAATTATGAGATATTTATCTGGTACCAAAAATTATGGTTTGTTTTGTAACAAGTATCATGCGGCACTTGATGGATATAGTGATACCGATTGGAACACTTTGTCAGGTGATTCTCTTTCTACCTCGAGTTTTATTTTTACCTTGGGTGGTGGTGCTATATGTTGGAAGTCTAAAAAACAGGCTATAATTGCTAATTCTACTATGGAAGCTGAGCTTATAACGTTAGCTTCAGCATGTGAGGAAGCGAATTGGTTGAGAGATTTGTTACATAAAATCCCTTTTTGGGAAAAACCAATTCCTTCTGTGTTAATTCGTTATAACAGCACTGCTGCTATTTGGTAGAGTGAATAATCATTTTTATAATGGTAAATCCAGACTTATTCGAAGGAAATACAGTAATGTGAGATCCTATTTGAGCAATGACATCATAACTATGAATTATGTAAAATCTTGTGATAATCTTGCGAATCTGTTAATCAAGGCCTTGGTGAGAGATAGGGTTTGCAATACATCGAGGGGGATGGGTTTGGAGCCTATAAAATCATAAACCATATATGAGGATACCTAACTTGGGGACCAAAGATCCTGTAACTAGGTTCAATGGGAAGAACGAATCATATGGTTGTTGTAAAAATGCACTCCTTAATATTTTGTTATCTATCCATATGATGTAAGTGCATTTGTCCTGTAATGTTTGAGGGTTAAGTTTTTATACTCTTAATGAAATTCTGTAGTTTTTGTTGAGTGGGGTGTGTAAATTACAGAAACATCCTTGACAAATTTCACATATGTGAGCATGGAAGTGAGGCCGCTTTCTATGAGAATAAGGCTTATTCTCAAATATGCTCATGAAAACTGAGATTAGCACAAGGCCGTAATGTGCTGGCTATTAAAAGCTCATGTCAACACCTGGATTATTATGTATGAGTAGTAATACTTTATTTCCCCTAAGTAGTCATAGTTCAAGTCTTAGTTCAAATCTGAGACCACTACTGACTCTGGAGTAGAGGTTGTTGTTAATGCAAAGCACACCTTCATGATGCATACTGTCTATCTGTGGTTGGTAATCTCTTTTGTCCTTGTTGATATTAAAATGAGTGGGGGATTGTTGGACCATTTTAATATCTTTTATTTATTTATTTATGTTTTGTGACTTTTTTGGTCTTGTTCATGAATCTTATTTTGTCTTGTTCATGAATCTCATTTTGTTTGGCAAATGGAGATTCATTGTTTTTGGTGATCTTTTGTCTTGTTCATGAATGGAGATTAATTGGAAGTTCATGGACTTGGTGGTGAGTTAATATTTGGGGACTCTCCATTTTCTCTAGTTTAATGGTCATTATTATTTTTTGGTGTCAATTGTAAACTCCTACTGGCCTATAAATAGTTCCTCTCATCTACTCTTTTCTACACCAACTATTTTTTATACTTGAGAGATTACTAGCCAAAGAAGAGTATTTTTTCTTGGTGGAACTTTGGGTTCACCATCTTGTGTAGAGTTAGCCTGAACCATACGACAAGTGGTTGGGCTGTTGTATCCTGGAGAGAACAAGTCATAATTTCGTGACTGTTGCATCGGTATTTGGGTTCTTCCTACCGCAGTGGGCTTGATCTTCTTAAAGAAAACGATATCCGTACCTTAGCTTGATCTATTTGTATCTCATTTTCTTTGCATTATTTTTCAATAAAATACAACTTTTCTGGTATTTTCACAGACATATTAAAGTCACCAAAAAACCATTATTTTTCCAACAGATTTAAGCGAATACGAAGAGAAGCTGAGAGAATTTGGAAATTGAAAGGATTGAACATAAAGAGAGAAATCAAGTGAATTGATATAGGGATCGAGAGAAGAAGACGAAGATCAAGAGTCATACCTTGATGATTCTTTGAGGCAAATCGAGAGGTCCAACAGCTTTTTGGTGTTGAATGATGGCCTAGGGTTTGTGCTTGTGTGAGTGTGAATGTGAATGTTAGAGAGACAAAGAAATAGACGGAGACTTAGAGAGAGAGAGAGAGAGAGAGAGAGAGAAAAAAAAAAGAAGAGAGAGAGCAGATTCTGATTAAGACATAAGAGCTTAAAAGGTGTGGGAATATTAGAATATTAATTTATATAAAAAGAAACTTTAAAACACATATATATATAATCACACATTAATTAGCAAGTGTGATTAAAAAAAAAAGAAGATATAATGACACTTAATTGAAAAGTGACATAAAAAATAAATATTATCACACTCAATCAAATCAAGCGTGATTAAAATATCAATCTAATTTTTTTTTTTATCACTTTCAATAAAAGTGAGATATTTTCATTTATCAAAGTATGATCTTTAACTATTTTTGTAATAGTGATGAAAGGTCCATCATGCATGGGACTTGCGCTTGTGAGCATGCACACACTCATGCATAGTTGTCATGTGCCATTCACGTGGTGAGGTTGGGTCGTTGTATTGAGAATTTTCATAGAATAAGACACATATGTAAGATAAAAGATAAGTTTTATATGATGGACCTCACATGTGTGCAACCTATTCTTTTGTTTCATATTTATGTTTTATTTTGTAAAAATCATCTATGTTTATGACAATAAATTTTCGATTTTGACCTTTATAAAAATTTTAGATTTTAACATTTGTAACAAAATAAATGCAGAAATTTTAATTTTATCAATGTAAATCTTAATCTTTTAATTTGTTTTTCACCTAAACTATTTACCTGCTTTTATAAATCAACAAAAAAAATGGTATTCTAGTTATTAAGCTCAATAAAGAAAGAAATTTTAAATATTTTATGTACTCTACATTGAGTTTAATAACTAAAATAACTTTTTCCTATTGGTTCTACTTTACGAAAATAGGCAAATAATTTATTTTTGGGTGGATTAGGCAAATAATTTATATTGAAAACAAATCAAAAAAATTAAAGTTTAAAATTGATAAAATTAAAAACTCATGATTTTTTTATTACAAAGGTCAAACTCTTTTTTTGTAATTATCCCTTAAAACTTTTAAGTGCCAAATGCATGCTATTTTAGCATCTTTTTGACTTTTTGCTAAAATATAAGGTTAAAAAATTAGTATATTTTAGAATATGTATTGACATTTAGAAGAAAAAAAAATGTGCAAAAAGTAAAGAGAAAATAAAAATTTTATTTTAGATAAATTTTTGTAAAACTTTATTGTGATAACCCTGTTCCATATTATGCTAATTGATTTTAATTATGATTGTGATTATATGTTTAATATGATTTTGAGTGCTATTTATATGATTATATGTGGTTTTGAATTTCTATCTGTTCACCATAGGAAAATCTGTTTGATTTTCTGCTTTAGGATTTAAATTGAAGGCTTTGGAGGCGTCAGAAACTGGAATTTACTACACCATTGTGTTTGGCGTAATTTTTAGAGCCTATGGGGAAATTTAATTGGAAATTGATTCGGAACGGAATAATTAGATTCAGAACAATTAATTAAGCTCAATTACTTAACCTTAATCAAATTTGATTAGGCAAACATATAAAAAGGGCCATATTACACTTAACTTCACTTTTAATAGACTCAAAATCTGAAAATCACTCTAGAGAGAGAGAGAGGGCCGGTTTTAGAGAGAGGAAGAGGGAAGATTGTGCATTTTGGCTCAAAGTTTGTGAATTTGGAAGACTATCTGTAGAATCAACTATAATTTGCAAGATTGGAGCTCATAAATGAGTAATTGAGCATAAATTCATAAGTTTGAGTTTGTAATTTTGTGGATTCAAAGTTAGATGGCAATTGAGAATATAATTTGAAATGTAATTGATGAATATGGAGCTTGTATGTACATGCATGTGCATAATTGCCATGAATTTGTATAATTGAGCATGATACATATGATCCATGAAGAATTTGATGTCAATTCATGCCTTTGATCATCATCTACATCATCATTTAAGTTGGAAATAGGAGTTGTATCCCACATGCAAATACAATTCACAGAGGTATGAGTTTTGAATACATGAATTTGTTATGTTAGAAATAAGTTTGGTGTAATTTGGGGCATGCATGTAATTAATTCATGAGATTTGAACTTCATAATGTGATGAATTGGTGCTTGTATCATGTTAGTAGATGTATATGAGAACTGTGGGTCATAAAATGTAAGATATATTAGTTTGAATGCAAGTTTGAGCCTCAAATAGAATTTTGGAAAACCCAGAATTCGGCATGTCTGCTCGAGCGGGGTAATGGCCACTTGAGCATGAAATGCTAGCTCCCAGCAGTTTTGCAGACATTGTCGTCCGCTCGAGCGCAGAGAATCACGCTCGAGCGTCCAAGGCACATGTTTGACATTCAGCTCGAGCGTCCGAAGCTGCGCTCGAGCGTGAATGTAAGGCAACCAGTACTTTTGTAGACCATGGGGGTCCGCTCGAGCGGTAAAATCCACGCTCGAGCGAGGAGCCTTGTTTCAGAAACTTTGTAAAGATGTTTTGTGTTTCATTTTCCATTCTCTTTCATTTCTAAGTACTCTTAGGCCTCGTTTGGGAACCCTCCCTTTTAGCCAAAAAGCCAACAACCCATATCAAAAAGTCAAAGATTCTCTTTTCTCTCTACTTTTTGCACATCTTTTCGTAAAAAGTCCAAAAGTCATTCCAAACATACTAGTTTTTTTTAGCTCATATTTTAGTCAAATAGCCAAAAAGTTACTAAATTAGCCTGTTCCCAAACGAGGCCTTAGGCATATATTAAACATTGTAAATGAGTTAAAAGAATAAGAAAGAAGCCTAAGAGGGATGTATGAATGAAGAACGGATTGAATCGTTTGTGACTTATTTTGTTCATGAAATGTGTAGGGTCAAGCACAAGGGCATGCCATCCAGCAGATCACTGTGAGTAATATCTTAGTAAAGATATTTTAAAAGTATGTTAATTGTCCAATTACTTACTCCTATTTGAGTTCATAAGTTTGTCTGAATTGTGGACAAATATTTGTTATACCATACGATTGGGCCAAAGGCTGTTTGTCATAATTGGTTGGCCGAAGGTCGTCGGATATGGATGATTGGGCCAAAAGTCGTCGGATATGAATGATTGGGCCAAAGGCCGTCTGACATGAATGATTGGGCCAAAGGTCGTTTGACATGAATGAATGGGCCGAAGGCCGTCGGACATGAATAATTGGGCCAAAGGCCGTCGGATATGAGTAATTGGGCCAAAGGCCGTCGGACATGAACGATTGGGCCAAAGGCCGTTTGACATGAATGAATTGGGCCTGAGGCCGTTTGATATGTTTGGATCGCTAGCCATTTGATATATATTAGATAGAAATATGAATTGGGCCCAAGGCCGTTTGATGTATTTTGTTCTAAATACTGTTCATGTACTTTCTCCGCTTGATATTATTCACTGGGTTTTCGCTCACTCGCATTCATGTGATTGTAGGTGAGCCAAACAATATCCAAACCCAGCCCCAGTGAAGCAGGTGTGAAATAGTCAAGTTTTGAGGAGTCAGCCTATACGTCTCACGCACGAGACTTGTTTTCGCTCTTTTGTTCTTTTGTTATATTCTGTTATGTTGGCGAGAACTTTGGTTTACGGTTGTATATATAAGCTTTTGATTGGCTGATCATGACTTAAATGATCCTGTTGTGTAAAGCTATGTGTTAACTTTCTTTGGTGTGGGTTATTAATGAATATATGTGAAATGTTATGATGTGCCATGTAAGCACAACTCTATGGACAAAAGTTTTAAGTTGCTTCCGTTTTGGCCCCTTTACTCTGTTGAAGTATATCTAATTTGGTTTGAGGCCGTAGATAATCTCTTGGTTACTGGCCGGTTATGACCTTAACCCATGGGGGCGGGTTCGGGTCATGACATTTATAGTTAGAAATAATAATGATTTTGATGATTTATGATAAATTATAGTCCCATGATCTTGTAATTATTACTTAAATAGATTCGAACTAACCGAACTCATCAATATAAAAAAGAATAGATATCAATCACAACACAAAGACTTTTACATAGAAAAACCACAGTTAGAATCCAACAACATGTGATTAAAAAATATGGGCCCTCAGCCACAATAACAATCCACTATAAAGAAGAGTAGTACAAGAGATTTCTTACACTGGCCAATCTAGGCACGCCTCGAGACCTACAAGTAGCTTACCTCTATCCTTCAATCTGTGGATATCCGCTTTCACTAGAGAGATGTCAAATCCACAACACACTCATTTCTCAAACAACACTCATGAACTATTTTGTGATTTTGGTTTAGACTTGATGATTTTCATGAAAGAACAAATGAAAATGAATCATCAAGCAAACATGAGAGAAATGTACAATGTCACCTCACCACAACTCTCTTTTAAAAGACACACTCAAAATACAGACTCAAGTAAAAAGCCGTCCTTAAGTTGAACAAAATGTTAATAGACCCGCCGCAAGCATAACTGGTTCCGTACCAATAATGGGACCTGCTACGACAAGGGAAAATGTCAAGCAAGGGAGGGTATTTGCACTCACCTCAAGGAATATGCAGGAGACTCAAACCGCTATTTTAGTTAAGCCATCAATATGATGTTCTGTATAAGCCATTGATCTGTTATAAACGTTTCGTATGATGTCAATCTTTGATGATTGTTTTGCATAATTTTGATAGTAATCGTTCTGTATGAAGTTCACCCCGTGAATTACGTTCTGTAAGATTCTGATAGTAATCGTTTTGATGATGTCTACACGTAAAAGATGTTCTAAATAAGCTCAATAAGTATAAGTCATCAATGTGATGTTCTGTATATGTCATCAAGTATGATGTTCCGTATGAGTCACCAATAAAGGTGTTCTGACTAAGTCATTTTATATAAATGTTTTGTAGGGTAAGTTAAATAAGACTTTTGAGCACTATGAAATGTGTTACGTTTTGAAAGGATTATAGGTGAACAGAATAATATGAGTTCTATGAATTAGGTACTTAAGTTTGGAGGATCAAATGTCCTAAGGAGGAGAGAATGTGACAACCAACTCCCTAATTAATTAAATTAATTATACGATTGGCATTGATCATGTGATTGTTGTGTTAATTATGAATTATGTGCCATGTGCCATGTGTTATATGTATTGTATTGTTATTGTGAACAGCTATGAATAGGCGGTAATTGAACCTGTCTGAATCAGTAATTGAAACAAGTTAGCATTAAATATTTTGCTAGGTAATTAGAGCCTAATTTGTATTAATATAAATAAGTTAACTTTAATTTAGAGTAATCTAGATTATGGTGAGAATTAATTTCATTTGAATGAGTTTAATCTAATTTAAATGAAACCTATAATTAAAGCCAAAACAATTGATTAAGCTAGACTATAAATGTCCTAAGCTAGTCATCAAATGAGTAGGAATAAGAGAGGTATAATGGACCTTATTGAGCCTTGAAGGATACATGTAAAGAGATGGAGAGAACACTTCTAGAGAGAGAATTCAACAAAGAGGAAAGAAGAGGAAAAAGAAATTGAAAGAGAAGCCTAGGAAACCATTGAAGATAAATTTAATTCTTCACAATTCACTCACTCAAGGTAAGAATTCTTCCCTCCAATCTCATGAATTTGAAGACTTATGCTCATAAATTATGGAATCCAATATTATCCAAGAAGAATGTAAGCTTAATTGTAAGTTTTGTTAATGTAGGTAGAAGTTTTATACACGCATGGCGTAATCTCTTGAACTTCATAATCATACATTTATTTTCTTGCATGGGTTTTCAAAATTGAAGGGAAATTCCATGAGGATTTGAAGCACAAGAATGCAAGTTTAAAGAATTTATATGTCAACTCAAAGAACTTGATCATTGCATGGAAATTGAGCTTTGATTTGAACTTATGATTTTTGTTTGAAGTTAGAAATGGTGAATTCAACATATTTTTATGAATTTTGAGCTTTGAAATATATGGATATGAAGTTAGATTTTGAAGAAAGAGAAGCCCAAAAAGAAGAGCATATTTTGGACTGGGTTTCAACCCAAACCGCTCGAGCGGCCTGGGCTACCGCAAAAGCGGCCAGCCTTGCTCTGCTTCACTTTGCATTCTGTTCGCACGAGTAACAAGGCCACCGCACGTGCAGTCAACAGGGCAGGCTCAATTTTGTTTTTTTCTTGTTTTTGTGACTTCCGGGCCTTCGTTTGCATGGTTTTCAAGTGTTTTTCTTGTACATATGCATCTCATGAACACGATGGAAATTAATGAATGAAAAAGAAAGAAATTAAAGAATGAATAGTTATAACCGAACGAATAAGTACCGAATGAATCGAATAGGCTTAAAATTGATTGAAAGAATTGAATGCAATTTGAGATGTTGTGCTTAAATGTATTGTGTACGTCGCTTGCACAAGGAGTATCATTCGAACAAGCACTGTGGGCAATGTCTTTGTAAAGATATTTTCGTATCTGAATTACTTTGGAAATGACTATGTTATCCGATAAGTTGTGAAACCTCTGTTTGTTATGAAAGGTTGGTACAATAAGTTTTTGAATAAGAACTTTGGAACCGTTAAGTTATGCTTGGAACTCTGAATTGTGTACGATACGATATGTTTCCAAAAATGAGATTTTGAATAGAATGAATGAGATTCCCTTTTTGATTATTGAACGTGGCACCCATGAACACATACTTGGATGTTCAGAAATCTCCGTTATGTCTATGTCGATCCATAATGGTCGTTATGTCTATGTTGACCTATTGCGGTTGTTATGTCTAAGCCAATCAATTGTGATCGTTATGTATATGTCGATCCGTTGCGATCGTTATGTATATGTCAATCTGTTGTGATCGTTTTGCTAATATTCTGTTCAGCATTATTGGGTTATACCATGAAATGTAAGTAACTCTAAACAGTTTGATGTACCCTATGAATTCTAAATATATAGATATCTAATAAATGCTTCGTTCCTCCGTGAACATTTTGTGTAGTATTCTGTCAAGTTTTGATAAGACTATTGGGTAAGACGACATATGTTAAGCTATGAAAAGTTTGATGATCCATATTTGCTATTATACATTTTTGAAGGATGTTTTAATTAAGTCAAGAATGTTACATTGTTTTAATTTTATAAGTTATGAATCTCATTCATTTAACCTCTTTACATTGAGATTATTCACTAGGCTCTAGCTCATTGTTTATATATATATATATATATATATGTAGGTGATCAGGTGCAAGACCAGACCTAGTGGCGTCAACCTACCCTTTGTTTTATGAGGCTAACTGTTGTGCCTCACTTCGAGGTTCCTACTTGTAATGGCCCCAAAATAATTACAATAATCCAACTCCAAACACCAGTAAAAAGTGATATAGATACAATAAGAAACTTTCATTAATCAGAGTTAATATACAAAATGTAACATATGCGATATACATTCATAAATCGTTCATCCTGAATCTACAGCATGTGTTACAAGACGTAATAAACAATGAAAGCTATATAGATATTCATATGCCCTAAAGGCTTACACATTTCTAAGACCGTGCTTAGTTACAACAAAATGAGTCACAAGCTCAATACAAATAAAGCCCTAGGCTCAAAAAGTAAATACAAGATAAACAGAAATTGAGCATTTAGCTCCACAGTCCTCAAAAGCTGAGTCCTTGGCGGAGGCATATCACCAGTACCTGAAAATGGTTTTTTCCAAGTAGGGTGAGCCAAAACCCAGTAGAAACAATCAAGCACAGTATATGGATCTTAACAAAGATATAAGTATGATATGCATATATAATGCCCATAATAAAACCATTCATACTTTTACAAGATCATAGTATGCCAAGTTTCATATCTCAATCCTTTTTATCTTAACCTCAGTTTCATAAGTCAAGCCATTGTTATTCAGACAACCCAACTGAGGTTACAACACAGTGATTCTCTAATCAATACAATCATTACACTAACACTCCAAATTTTCCATTTTACAAAAATTTCATCTGCGGGAATTGACACCCATGTATATACGCGCTGTTTTCGGGACTTTCACCCTGGACACATAGGCCAACTTAATTCAACGGAGTCCATCCACTTTCTTCTCCTAAACATGGAGTACATCCCATTTCTCCTCTCAAACATCATATATATTTAATGTATTAAAAACACAATCATATTCAATGACAACCAATAAGAGATTAGTTTCAATTCACCTAATCCTCATGCAATTTTTACAACAATCATAGATGTCCTTCACCGATAGCCCAAAACAGATATTTCTAAATAGATATACAATCTCCAAAACAGATAAACTATCCAAATTTCCATAGGCGAAAGATAACAAGCATCCATCTCCACCATTTATATAAACATCTAACAAATTTCACATTCCCATTACCAATTCCATTATTAATACAAAACAATTATTTGAAACATTTTAGGGCAAAACTCTGTTTCCTTCCAAATCCAATCTATGTGTCAAAATCAACAAATTTAACACAACACATCCTCATATCTATACCCACAACCATTTTTAATACCTTTATTTGAAAATCCCTCTTTTGATTTTAAACCAAAACTCTAGGTTTGTTTAAAAATCCTCCACATCGCAACATTATTTACACAATCAACAAATAACTAAGTTAAAAATCATAAGAGAATGTAGAAGGTCCTTACCTCGAAACTAGAAATCAAGGAGAGAGTGGAGAAATCTCAAACGAACTGAAACCCATTTTTGTTCAGATGAAAAAAGAGCCCATGGCGTGCTCTAACTTTTTAACAAAGGCCCACGAGTGGAGAAACCACTAGATCTATATGAAAATGTGGAGAGAATGTAGGTTTTAGAGAAAGAGAGTGTCTCAACACTACAAGAAAAGTGGGCTTAAAAAATGGAAGCATTTGCAACGGCACACTTGTCGTCTCAAAAAGTGATTTTTTGCGATGGCACAACTTGCTGTCATGAAAAATGTGAGTTTTTGCAAAGGCACAATTTGCTGTCGCGGAAAAATATAGTATTTGCGACGGCAGAAAATGCTGTGCCGAAAAAGGAGAGTATTTGCGACAGCAGAAATTGATATCGCAAAAAAATAAGAGTATTTGTGACGGTAGAGATTGCTGTTGCGAAAAAGTAGAATTTTTGCGACGGCACCAGCTGCAGTCGCAAAAAAAAAAAGAAGAGTTTTTTGCGACTGTAATAGGTACCATTGTGAAAAAAAAAAATATTGTGGCTTTGAGACGGCTCCATATATATATAGTCACAAAATGGTTTGAATAAATACAACGATATTTTTCTGTCGTAAAAAAAAAAAAAAAAAAAAAAAAAAAAAAAACGACGTCGTCTTACTCTTTTGTTATAACATTTCTCTTTTCAGCCATTTTTTCATCTTCATGTCTCTCTGTCTCTGTCTCTCTTTTCTTTCTCTCTCACTCATCACTCTTCTTCTCTGTCTGTCTGTCTGTTTATCTATCTGTCTCTCTCTCTCTCTCTCTCTGTGTCTCTCGCTCATCTCTCTTCTCTCTCTGTCTCTCTCGCTCATCTATCTTCTCTCCATCTCTCTCTCTCTCTCTAGCTTATCTCTTTATCTCTCTCATCTCTTTTCTCTCTCTATCTGTATTGCTCATCTCTCTTCTCTATATCTCTCTCTCTATCTCTCACGCTCATCTATCTTCTCTCTCTGTCTCTCTCTTTTTCTATGTCTCTCTCTCGTTCATCTCTTTTTGCTCTCTCTCTTTTTCTCTTTTTCTATGTCTCTCTCTCGTTCATCTCTTTTTGCTCTCTCTCTTTTTCTTTCTCTCGTTCATCTCTTGTTTCTTTCTCTTTTTTTGTCTCTTTCTCTCTCTTTATCTCTTTCTCTTTCTGTCTCTCTCCCTATCACTCATCACTTTTCTCTCTCTCTCTTTCTCTCTCTGTCAGCCTATTTGTTTGACTGTCTCTCTTTCTCTCTCCTCTACTGTGTTCGCCTTACTCACTCTCTCCCTCCTATCTTCTCCATTTACTGAGCTCCCTGTCGATTTATTGATCCACTACAAGAAAATGCACTTTTAGCAACCACTTTGTCTCTCTCTCTCTCTCTCTCTATCTCTCTTCTCTATCTATCTCTCACTCATCTCTCTCTTTCTCACCACCCATCTCTTCTATCACCTTCAACACTACTGCAAATGCCATTTCACTACCACCACTACTCACTACTACAAAAACAGTTAAAGATCACACTTTGTCAAATGAAAATATCTCACTTTTATTGGAAGTGTAATAAAAAAAATTAGATTGATATTTTATTCACACTTGATTTGATTAAGTGTGATAATATTTATTTTTTATGTCACTTTTCAATTAAGTGTGATTATATATATATATATATATATTTAATCACACCTTCTAATTAACATGTGATTAAAGATCACATAAGAAGAATTAAAAATATCTCATTTTTATTAAAAGTGTGATTAAAAAATTATATTAATTTTTTTAATCACACTTGATTCAATAAATAAGATAATATTTTTTTAATCACACATTTTAAATAAGTGTGATTATATATATTTATACAGAGTATAAACCCACCTAACCACCCTAACCATATATAGTATATTATACAGAGTCTAAACTCTAATCTAACTCTCTCTCTCACTCTCCTCTCTTTTATCTCTTCCACCTCCTAGGTCGTTACCTCTAGTGGCGCCACCGGCAACCACCATTATCACCGCCACCACTTCCTCCTTTCTCGCCGCCCTCTCTCTCTCTTCTCCTATTCTCTTCACCGATCTTCTACTTCGTCTTCTCCACTCTCGTTGTCGGTTCCAAAACCCTAACCCTACCTTCGATATTCTTCAATCCCTCCACAAGCCATATGTTTGAATCCAGACCCTACACTCCCCTCAACTGTTTCAGAACCTTTGTCTACAAAGGACTATCGTCGAACTCGTCAGAACGGCGATCTCGAATGGGCTGATTACGATGAGAAAGATCAGGCGGCGAGGCACATTCATGCGTTAGAAACAAAATCGGAAGATGGATAGTTCATCTTTGCCCTAATTTTTCTCTCCATTTTTGTTCAATCGACCCCTCAATCTTCTCTGATTAGAACTCTACACCAGATTTTTCAGTTCGGTCTAGCTCCAGGTTCAGCCTTAAGGTACACCCCACTCTCCTCTCATTCTCTGTCTCTATTTTTCACTTTTTTTCTTTTCTTTACTTTCCTCTCAATGAATTCAAGATTCAGATTTCTTTTTTTGTTTAGATTTTCCATTTTTTCCCCTCAGAAACCAAAAGATTGGATCAATATACACCTCTCTTATCTCAAATTTAGGTTTAATTTTTTCCTTCTTGTTGTTTTCAAATTCTACTGAAGATTTTTTGTTCTTTAATGTTCATTAGTTAATTGTGTCTGTGAAGCCCCAAACTGACATTGAAGGTCTCTTTTTCGATAGTTTGCAAAGCTGTGTTTGTGAAGCCCCAAACTGACATTGAAGGCCTGTAACATTGCCGATGATGTCTCTTAGGTGAATCAGTCAATTCTTTTTTGCTGAAATTCACAAGAGTTGTCAAGTGGGTACTTGTTATTTCTTAGAGTTTTGATTTTGAATTGGCAAGTTTTTGAAATTGATGATGTGTTAATTTAAATTCAATAAAGCTTCCTTAAAACTCTAAGAAGAATGAGAATAAGGTTTGAATATAAAATAAAATTTTTGGAAGAACAATAAGAAGAATGAGTATAAGGTTTCGATGTTTTTCAGAATAAGGTTTCTGTTTAGATTGGATATTAACACAATGGGGAATCTTCGATTTAATCTACAGCCATGGGTTCAAGGAAAATGTCCTGTCCAAACAACATGTTATTCCTATACTAATATGAATATATTCCTTTACTTTTAAGACTTCTCAAAATCATCAATTTGAATTTTCAACAATAGAGGCAGGAGAATGGGCTGGGCTAAAGCATTGAGCTCAAGCTTATTTGGTTAGGAGCTTGATATTTAGGGGTGAAAGGTCTTTACTTTTGCTCTCTTTGCAAAGGCAACCATCATATTGTTTTTAGTTTTAAATAAATAAGAAACCATCAAGAGAAAATAAGAGCATGAGGTTAATACAACTACCCAAACTTAGCTAAATTTAACTGTGAAATTTTAGATGAAGACATTTTAATTTCAGTTCACAAAATTTTGATAATGGAAACACATCCAAAGTAACTGGCAAAGCTTTGGGTGGCATTTCTTTTATCCGTATGTCAGTTTTTGAGTTATGAGATTTCAAGTTCTTTGAGTGTTCACACTGGTTTCTTAATTGTCCAGAAATTAAGAAGTTTGTTTGTGATTTTAAACTTGAATTTATTGTGGTAAAGCAAGATCTATCCTGTGTGTGGGCAATGTCCCTTACTTTGTTCAGCAATTTTTAAGGATAAATAATCTTTAATATACTATTGTTTTGTCTCACACTATCCTTGTGAGAGGTTAAAAGACAAAAAAAAAAAAAAAAAAAAAGGAGTGTGAATCATTTTACTACACAATATGGAACTCTTGTTGTGAACTGAATTGCCTAAATCATTTTTCTTGTCTTTTGCTTCTTTATGCAATTGACATGATAAGCTGATGATAAATCAATTATTGTACAATCTGTAGCAGAACCAAGGACCCATCATCCGGATTCATTTATCTTGATATTTAATGCCTTCTCTTGACTGTTTGAACTATGTAGTTTTGTTTTGTTTTGTTTTATTTTCTTGGACAGAGAACTTTGTCCTCTTTGGAGTTGCCTAGGGTTGTTACTGTTGCAACTGGGCCATCTTCACCCATCTCAGATGGTGGGCCCCCCTCACATGAAAATCAAGAGAGGACTAAAGTAGGTACTTTTGATGGAAGTGCCAGTCTTATTCAGCATAATGGTAGGCAGAGGCAAAAGTTTCAAGATCTTGTTCAAGATATTTCAATTCAACTATTGGAGAAATTCTCTCTTATGACCACATTTGCTCGGGAAACAACTTCACAACTTTTCCATGATAGTAATAGTGATGTTTTTGGTGCTAATGAGAGGAGGAACCATGACCAGACTCCCCATCCTTACCCTAGTATTGTTGCATCCAATGATGTGAAAGAGGTTCCTAATGAAATCCCTATAGCCTCAGATCCCTTGGAGGTAACCTTGACGTTTTTGTGTATGTGTGTGTGTGTGTGTAAATATTTGTATTTCAGGTAAATTTATTGTGATTTACATTAGGAAACTCTTGATAATTTTTAGTTTTTTATTGTCATTTTTTTTGTTTGAAATGTTACTTGAGTTTTAGTACAAGCTGGAAAGGGTGCATTTACTAGATCACATATACAAATGCTTAGTATCAGTAAATTTTTTCATCTTTGCTATTCTTTTGAGTTATGTCTAAGTTCAAATATTATGTTGTATATGCACTTCAGCTACATAATCTACTAGCTGATGCTATTGTTGGTATATGGCATATATGTCCTTGTCATTAGCCTTTTTGTGAGACCCCTAAATTTTGTAAATCCTAGTAAGACCCTTACTTTTGAGTTATTATAATAAAGCCCTTAGTTCCCTGTTTATTCGCAAAATTAACCCTAGAACTGAAAACGTATCACGGATGAACTCGTACAAGCCCTAATTGATCTCCTTAACTTAGAAATCATTTCTAACACTCTAGTATTAATTATTTAACTCTCAAATTTTAGATTAGTAGCTTAAAATCCTAATTTTTTATTTTTTATCATTTTTATTTGGTTGTGTGTCCTTTAATTCAAAGCAAGATCATTTGAACCAAATTATTTTCCCTAACATTATTTTAATTAGTACTACACTTGAATTAGATATTCTAATCAATTCCAAACCCACATATTTTATTTTAGTTACATCTTGAGGCCAAATCATTCTTTATACATATAAAAGCACACCTCCAATATTATAATCCTTTTTTAAAATATCTACAATATGTATATATATAAATAAATGAGAAAAGACCCTCAAATCTATATCACATGGCCAGCCACCCTAGCATATAACTTTTGGAAACAACATTGCATGATTCATGGAGGAAAATTTGACCTTGGTACCATAATTCAAGGAAAGTTGTCTTGTACTTATAACTATCTTGGTTCTACTTAAGCCTAACCCAGCTAGATAATGCCTTAATACATGATTAGGCTCCCTAATGATCCTTTATTCCATTACATTCCAACTAAATACATCTCAATTCCATTCCATTCCAACCAATTGGCATTTTGGACCTTTTACACCAATTTTATTATAAAGTGGGTGTTTGGGAAGTGGCTTTTTTTTAGGCTTTTTTGGCTATTTTAGTAGACTATTTTAGTTTTTGTGTTTGGGAAGTTGGGTTGAATTTTTGGGTTGATTGTTGTATTGAAAAATGTGTTTGAAATGATGTTTAAGGTTGAAATGACAAATTTACCCCTAACCTTATTTTTTCCAAAATTGATCTATAGGGGTAAAATGTCATTTAACTGTCTGAAGCCTACACTATGTTGGTGACAGTGTAGGCTGCTTTGCTGCTGGACAACCGCTGCTTTTCCATTTTTTTTTTTAAATCAATGGGTTAGGTGGGGCACACTACAAGAAAAGTGGGCTTAAAAGACAGAAGCATTTGAGACGGCACACTTGCTATCTCAAAAAGTGACTTTTTGCGACGACACAACTTGCTGTCGCGAAAAATGTGAGTTTTTGCGATGGCACAACTTGTTGTCTCGAAAAATATGAGTTTTTGCCCAATTTGCTGTCGCGGAAAAATAAAGTATTTGTGATAGCAAAAAATGCTATCGCGAAAAATAAGAGTATTTGCGACGGCATAAATTGCTGTCGCAAAAAAAGAAGAGTATTTGCGACGGCAAATATTGCTGTCACAAAAAAAATAGAGTTTTTGCGATGGCACCAGCTGCAGTTGCCAAAAAAAAATATATACAAAAAAAAAAATATTGTGGCTTTGAGACAGCTTTATATATATACAGTCACAGAATGGTTTGAATAAATTCAATGGTATTTTTCTATCGCAAAAAATAAAAAATAAAAAAAACCGACGTCGTTTTACTCCTTTCATAAAACATTTCTCTTTTCACATATTTTTTCATCCTTTTGTCTCTCTGTCTCTGTCTCTCTTTTTTCTCTCTTTCACTCATCACTTTTCTCTATCTGTTTGTCTCTCCCACTTTCTCTCTCTCTCTCTCTTCTCTTTCTCTCTCTCACTTTCTCACTCTCTCTCTTCTCTTTTTCTCTTTCACTCATTACTCTTCTCTGTCTCTCTGTCTCTCTTTCTCTCTCTGTGTCTTACGTTCATCTCTCTTCTCTCTATCTCTCTGTCTCTCTCGCTCATCTCTCTTCTCTCTATCTCTCTCGCTCATCTCTCTTCTTTCTGTCTCTTTGTCTATCTCACTCGTCTCTCTTCTCTCTATCTCTCTTCTCTCTCTGTCTCCCTCTTTTCTATATCTCTCTATCGCTCATCTTTTTTTTGCTTTTCTTCTCTCTCTTTTTGTCTATCTCTCACTCATCTCTTGTTTCTCTCTTTTTTTCTATCTCTCTCTCTTTATCTCTATCTCTTTCTCTCTCTGTCTCTGTCTCTATCTCTGTCTCTGTATCTCTATCACACTCATCACTCTTCTCTTTCTCTCTCTGTCTGCTTGTCTGTTTGTCTGTCTGTCTGTCTATCTGTCTCTCTCTCTCTCTCTCTCTCTCTCTCTCCCCCACTATGCGCGCCTTGCTCACTCTCTCCTTCCATTCTTCTCTATGTACCGAGCTCCCTCTCGATTTATCGATTTACTACAAGAAAATGCACTTTTAGTGACCACTTTGTCTCTCTCTTGCTCATCACTCTGTCTCTATCTCTCCTCTATCTGTCTCTCGCTCATCTCTCTCTCTCTCTCGCTACCCATCCCATCTACCATCTTCACCACTACTACCACTGTTTCCACTCCACCTCTACGACTACCATTACTACCACCATCGCCACCACTCACCACCACTACTGCCACTACTACTACCATTACCTCTCCTCTACCACCACCACTCCATCTCCTCTACCACTACCATAACTTCACTACTAATCTCCTTTGCATCACCACCACCACTACCACCACGCATCGACTCTTATCCACCCCTTATCACCTTCACCACTACTACTTACTGCCTGCCGCTCCTCTTACTCTTACTACCACAAAAAATTAGTTCTTGATTTTTAGTAACCAAAAAAAATGGGCGGTGGAAAAATATTTTTCATTGACCACAAAAAATTAACTTTATTTTGATGGAAAATATTTTTCATTAAAATATTACTCCTACTTCTATCGAATAAAAAAATAATTTTTTTTTCATTAAAATAAAAAATGAAACAAATAAATTTTCAACCTTAGTAACTAAAAAAAAATTTGAAAAATCAAAAAAAAAATCCACAAATTTTTTTTTTTTTTAGACGGGAAAGATTTGTCATCGCAGAAAGTAATGAAATTTTTTTATCCCGCTCCTTTTAGCCCATTCGCGCTCATTTTCCCCAAAATCCTTAAAACCTTTCTGAAGCAAAATCCCCAAAACCCTTGAAGCAAAATTCCACCAGCGTCTTACGATCTCTCTCTCGCGATTGTAACGACGGTGAACGGTTAATGTCGAGCAGTGAGCGACGACGACTAGCAACAGTCAGTATCAATCGTGCCTCTCTCACTCACTCAGCGAGTGACGACGCCTGTATGCCCTCTCCCTCTCCCTCTCCCTTTCTCTCTCTCTCTCTCTCTCTCTCTCTCTCTCTCTATCTAGATTTCTTCAAATTTCTCTCTGAATCCCAATCTTGAGCTTAAAAATGGCGAGACAGAACAAATTTACAACTCTCGAGCTCATTAAACAACGCCTCTTCGACGAGCTCTCTCCTATTAAGAGGTCTGTCACGGATCTTAGCAACACCAGCTCGATTTTCACGTCATTTGATTGTAGAAGTAATGTCAAAACTGAGGTTACGACTTCTCAATTTGATTCTCTCTTTTCATAAACCTCGAGATGTGAATCTTCAAATGTAAAGAAGGAAACAGAGTAACCAGCAAGAAGAACAACTTTGTAGTTTCTAACATGTAAGTTCTATGTTGTTGCAAACATTTTTTTATTTTTTATTTTTAAAATTTTAATTTTAATTTCATGAACTACACTGACTTCATCTGCTACAAATCAATGCTCAAACAACAATTTTAGATATTCTTCTCACGAATACACAATTTTAGATGCTTCTGTAAATTTGGAATTTGAATATGGGTAATGATCATTTCAAGGAGTTGTTGGAAAATTTTAGATATTTTTCTGATTTGTAATTTTTAACTTTTTCCTAGGGCCTAGTTTCAGTCTCCTTCCTGTATAATTTACCTTTTTTCTTTGTGCACTAGGTACATCTTTTTTTTTTTCTTCCCCTCTTTATGTTTTTGTGGGTTATTTTGGAGTTCATAACTAGGTATATGTTTAATTTTCACAGAATTTGTGAATTCATTAAACTTCAGTAGATTAGGCCACAGTTTGCCAAAATTCAAGATCGAGGAGTTGTAACTGATAATCGAGTCTAAGGCCTAAAAGCATTGAAGACCAAGGAGATTTTAAAAATGCTAAATTTTAGCAAGGCAAGAACTCAGCCACAATCAACAAGGGCTATGTCTCTAGGAGGTAAGATTTCCTTTCATTTTATTAATCTATTAACATTTGAAATTTTCTTCTCTATTTAGATTATACATGTCATGTTTTTTAACCTCAAGAGTTTGAATCTATTAAATCTATGGCTTAAAAGTTAAAAAGTATAGTTTGTTCTCTTCAAAGTGTAGATGTTTTTGCTGGGCAGGTCAATAAGAATAGTTGTCAGCTAACTACACATTGGCCTCGAGTTCTTTGATATATATACAAACATACATATGCAGAAATTTAATTGTGTTTTTATTACCTTGGCAGTTAGTTTTATAATAATCTTCTTATTTGATGGGGGTTTGTAGCTCATTTTGACCTTTACTGCTTGTAGGTATAGATTATGTAAACCCGAAGAAGAAGAGCAATTTTGTAGGAAAAATTCTTTTGGCTCCTGCCCTTACAACATTATGTATTCTTATGCTCAAACAATCCTCAAGATTTAACAGCCCAAGCCCAGTAACATCTTTATCCCTCTATTTCTATCATTGTATCTTCATTCGCTTCCCTTCTAAGGCTATTTTTGAATCAAGGATCTTAAGAGATTTGTGGAGGGAAAGGGAAACAGAAGGGAACAGTGAATGAAACAAAAGCTAAATTTTGTTCGTTTTTTCCTCCACAAATGCCCACTGAAATTCTTGTTCCCAACATAGCCTAAAGATTTCTCAAGACAAGCTCAGAATACTGTGTCTCTCTAATTTTTGTCTCAATAAATTGAATCAAATTGACCTTTCTTTTCTATCATTTCATATTTAACACTTTCTTAAAATTTTCCATTTCCAATTCTCCCATCATGAAATAGGAGTTACTCATGTCTTAGTAACTAGAGGTGCTGGATATATTGGTTCACATGCTACACTCCGACTTCTCAAGGACTTGTATTGTGTAACTATAGTGGTACATCTCTCTCTCTCTTTCAAAAATCTGTAATTATATTTTTTTTCTTAATTGTTTCAACCCTTGAATGCTACATGATTTAGATCTTCAATGAAAAGGATTCTCATGTAACAGGACAATCTATCTCGGGGAAACCTAGGCGCTGTCTAGGTTCTACAAGAACTATTTCCAGAACCTGGGAGGCTTCAGTTTATTTATGCTGACTTAGGGAATGCAAAGTGGTATCGTAATCACACTTTTTCAATGATATATATGTTTTCTTATTTCTTGATCCATAAGCCATTTAACATGCATTCTGTATCTTGCTTCCTTATATCAATGTTTCAGGTGAATAAAATAATTTTAGAAAATGCATTTGACGTTGTGATGCATTTTGCAGTTGTTGCATATGTTGGAGAAATCACCCTTGATCCTCTGAAGTAAGTGTTTGATCTATTTCAAAAAATATTAGTTGAACTTGCATAAGCTTTTTCCATAGAACAATGTGGACACATTTACCAAATTATGCATTATCAGTCATACCAGGGGGATTTAAGGAGGTTGTAGTTGGTGGGAGGAGAATGTAGATTTTTGCTTTGGTTGAAGCCTTGACGTGTGACAAATGCCATCATGTGGGTGTCTTAATATGGATAAAGAGATAATATATGATGTGTTGATCAGTGTTGCCCAAAACTTCATTGCAGCTAACCCAAGGCTTCCTTTGAGAGTTAGCTAAAAATCTAGCTTGTTTGTCACATTCATAGCTTTGTATGGCTTTTTTTTATGGCTGTTAAGAGTGGCCAAAGTGGGCTTTTTGGCGGGTAATAGGTTTGCTGAATGAGCTAAACTTTTTTATTTTTGTAATAGTAAAAATGGTTTGTTTGGAATATCTCTACCTTTTTTGGCTCTTCTAATGGCTTTTAAGAGTGGCTAAACTGGGCTTTTCGTGGGAAATAGGTTTGCCAAATGAACTAAAGCTTTTTTATTTTAATAGCAAAATGGGCTGCTAGCTTTTAAGCTATAGCCAAACGAAACCTAAGACTGAAATTCATAGTATTGTGAGAGGAAGATATCATATCAGATGTGCCTTGCCTATGGGGTGAATGGATGTCCTTGACTTTTTAGACTTTAGACTTGCAGTCTTTTATATGGTTATCCTGTTCAGGATATTATCATGATCTAATTAGCTGATTATACTCGGTATTATAAGAATGAGTTGTTGGTTACTCAAGCGGCTCTCTTGTTTACTTTTTTCTCTTCTATTAATAAAAATTTCTTTCATTGATGTGTTCTGCTATGGTGTGTATGTCTATGTCCTCTATATATTCACGTAGTTAATACAACTGTCTCCGCAAAACAAATCCATTTTCTTGTGTTTCCTGGTATGTATATATATATTCTCTAGGCTTATTACTCATATCCAAATCAATGCTTTGTATCATGTTTCCAATATTTGTTAATTTTAATCCATTTCACATCTTTTCATCAAAAACTTAGAATTCGAGGTGTTGACGCCCCAAAATCACCAAACGATGTCAGATTAGCATGAAACTTGGCACACATAATCGCCTAGGCACGACAGACTTGTGGGAGAAGACAGGACTCGAATCAGGTTCCCAATTTGGGAGTTAGAGCCGGATACTCTAGACAAACTAGTTTCTTAAGAAACTTAAAATTCGAGGTGTTAATGCCCCAAAATCACCAAACGGCATTGGAGTAGCACGAAACTTGGTACACATGACCGCCTAGGCACGAGAGACTTGTGGGAGAAGACGGGACTCAAATCAGGTTCCCGGTTTGAGAGTTAGAGCCGGATTTCACTCTAGGCAAACTAGTTCCTTAAAAAACATAGAATTTGAGGTGTTAGCGCCCCAAAATCACCAAACGGCGTCAGATTAGCACGAAACTTGGCAAACACGACCGCCTAGGCACAAGAGATTTGTGGGAGAAGACGGGACTCAAATCGAGTTCCCAGTGTAGGAGTTAGAGCCAGATTTTACTCTAGGCAAACTAATTCCTTAAGAAACTTAGAATTTGAGGTGTTGATGCCCCAAAATCACCAAACAGTGTCGGATTAACCCGAAACTTGGCACACATGACCGCCTTGGTACGAGAGACTTGTGGGAGAAGACATGACTCAAATCAGGTTCCCAGTTTGGGAGTTATAGCCGGATTTCGGTTTAGGCAAACTAGTTCCTTAAGAAACTTAGAATTTGAGATGTTGACGTCCCAAAATCACCAAACGACGTTGAAGTAGCACGAAACTTGGCACACATGACATCTAGGCACGAGAGACTTGTGGGGGAAGACGAAACTCGAATCGGATTCTCGGTTTGGGAGTCAAAGCCAGATTTCACTCTAGTAAACTAGTTTCTTAAGAAACGTAGAATTCGAGGTGTTAACACCCCAAAATCACAAAACGGCGTCGGAGTAGTACAAAATTTGGCACACACGACCACCTAGGCACGAGAGACTTGTGGGAGAAGACGGGACTCGAATCGAATTCCCGGTTTGGGAGTTAGAGCCGGATTTTACTCTTAAGAAACAAACTAGTTTCTTAAGAAACTTAGAATTTGAGGTTGTAATGCCCCAAAATTACCAAATGGTGTCGGAGTAGCACGAAACTTGGCACACACGACCGCCTAGGCACGAGAGACTTGTGGGAGAAGACGAGACTCGAATCAAGATCCCACTTTGGGAGTTTGGGCCGGATTTCACTCTAGGCAAACTAGTTTCTTAAGAAACTTAAAATTCGAGATCTTAAAGCCCCAAAATCACCAAACGACATTGGAGTAGCACGAAGCTTGACACACACAACCGCCTAGGCACGAGAGACTTGTGGGAGAACACGGAACTCAAATCAAATTTCCGGTTTGGGAGTTAGAGCCGGATTTCACTCTTAAGAAACAAACTAGTTTCTTAAGAAACTTAGAATTTGAGGTGTTAATGTCCCAAAATCACCAAACGGCGTCGGTAGCATGAAACTTGGCACACACGACCGCCTAGGCACGAGAGACTTGTAGGAGATGACGTGACTTGAATTGGATTCCCGGTTTGGGAATTAAAACCAGATTTCACTCTAGGCAAACTAGTTTCTTAAGAAACTTAGAATTTGAGTTGTTAATGCCCCAAAATCACCAAACGGCATCGGAGTAGCACAAAACTTGGCACACACGACCGCCTAGGCAGGAGAGACTTGTGGGAGAAGATGGGACTCGAATCGGGTTCTCGGTTTGGGAGTTAAAGCGGGATTTCCCTCTTAAGAAAAAAATCTAGTTTCTTAAGAAACTTAAAATTTGAGGTGTTAATGCCCCAAAATCACCAAACGGCGTCGGAGTAGCACGAAACTTGGCACACACGACCACCTAGGCATGAGAGACTTGTGGGAGAAAACGAAACTTGAATCGGGTTCCCGGTTTGGGAGTTAGGGCCGGATTTCACTCTAGGTAAACTAGTTTCTTAAGAAACTTAGAATTCGAGGTGTTAACGCCCAAAAATCACCAAATGGCGTCAGACGAGCACGAAACTTTGTACACACAATCGCCTAGGCACAAGAGACTTGTGGGAGAAGACGGGACTCGAATCGGATTCTCGGTTTGAGAGTTAGAGCCGGATTTCACTCTTACGAAACAAACTAGTTTCTTAAGAAATTTAGAATTTAAGGTGTTAATGCCCCAAAATTACCAAACAGCGTCGGAGTAGCATGAAACTCGGCACACACGACCACCTAGGCACGAGAGACTTGTGGGAGAAGACGGGACTCGAATCGGGTTCCTGGTTTAGGAATTAGGGCCGAATTTCACTCTAGGCAAACTAGTTTCTTAAGAAACTTAGAATTCGAGGTGTTAACATCTCAAAATCACCAAACGGCGTCGGAGTTGCACGAAACTTGGCGCACACGACCGCCTAGGCACGAAGAGAGACTTGTGGGAGAAGATGGGACAAAAATCAAGTTCCCGGTTTGAGAGTTAGAGCCGGATTTCACTCTTAAGAAACAAACTAGTTTCTTAAGAAACTTAGAATTCGAGGTGTTAACGTGTCAAAATCACCAAACGGCATCAGAGTTGCATGAAACTTGGCACACACGACCGCCTAGGCATGAGAGACTTGTGGGAGAAGACGGGACTCGAATCGGATTCCTGGTTTGGGAGTTAGAGCTGGATTTCACTCTAGACAAACTAGTTTCTTAAAAAACTTAGAATTCAAGGCGTTAACGCTCCAAAATCACCAAACGGCGCCGGAGTAGCACGAAACTTGGCATATACAACCGCCTAGGCACAAGAGACTTCTGGGAGAAGACAAGACTCAAATCGGGTTCCCGGTTTTGGAGTTAGGGCTGGATTTCACTCTAAGCAAACTAGTTTTTTAAGAAACTTAAAATTCGAGGTGTTAATGCTCCAAAATCACCAAACGGCGTCGGAGTTGCACGAAACTTGGCACACACAACCGCCTAGGCACGAGAGACTTGTGGTAGAAGATGGGACTCAAATCGGATTCCCAGTTTGGGACTTATGGATTTCAATCTAGACAAACTAATTTCTTAAGAAACTTAGAATTTAGGTGTTAATGTCCCAAAATACTAAACGGCATCGAAGTAGCACGAAACTTGGCACGCATAACCACCTAGGCACGGGAGACTTATGAGAGAATACGGGACTCGAATCGAGTTCCTGGTTTGGGAGTTAGAGCCAGATTTCGGTGTAGGCAAAATTATTTACTTAATTATCTTTGTAATTCTATAGTAGTTAAATTTTTATGTTTTTTTTTTGTAATTAACATATTAACACATAATTATATTGTCATTAATTATATTTATTTTTTGTTTTCAGATATTTCCCGAGTAGGAGTTCTTGTGGAATACATGTCTGTGAAGAATGCGACTAATTTTTGTTTTTGTTACCCACGGAGAATGATGAGCAAAACTTGTAATTTTGGTTTATGTTATTTTGAATTATGAACAACATTATGTATTTAAACATTATATATGTATTATGGAACATTATGTAGTGGGGTAATTTTGTTGATGTGTAGTTGTGAATGCAAAAATATTTTTATTATGGAGAAATTGTTTTTTCTATACAGGAATTTTTATATGATTATGCAATTATTGGTTCTTTTTCAATTGTTTTTCATTTAATACAGGTAATTTTAAAAATTTTAATAATTTTATTGTAGGTTTTTTTTTTTTTTTTTTTTTTTTGGGCGACGGCACCACACCATCGCAAAAAATATTAGACCATAGGCGACAGTAGGCATGCCATTGCAAAAAAACAAAACAATTCGCGACAGCATTTTTTGCCATCTCAAATAAAACTTTTACCGACGGTAAAACGGTGTCGTCGCAAAAGGTCTGACTTTTTTACATATTATATGCGACAATAAATTGCCGTCGCTAAAAAAAGATTTTTGCAATGCCCTCTGTTTTTGTAACGCCCTCTGTTGTGACCCCCCATTTGTCGTCGCTAAAAGTTATTTGCCATCGCTAAAACTTTTTTGAGACGGCATTAAGAGTATTAGCGACGACACCGTGCCGTCGCAAAAAATCGAAATTTTTGAAGTGGCAATTTGAGGCGAAAAGGCTTTTTTTGCAATCCGATGCTAAAATAGCCTGTCTAAAAGGTTCCCAAACACCACCAAAAACACCACCACCCACAACATGTTACACATCTCATACACTCACATACCTACACATTCAGTTGAGAGAAAGAAAGAAGAGGAAGAGAGTGAACTTTGGTAGTGGAGGAGAGGAAAAGAGGAGAAAATTGTGCAAACATTTCACTAGGCAATCAAGTAAGCCACAACACAACTCTCTCTTTCATTTTCCTTTTTCAACTACATGTTATGAGAAGTTTAAAATGGTATTTTCATATGTGTTCTAATGGTATTCTTGTGTTAAAAATGAAAGGAGTTGAGCCTTGATTATACCCTTCTTCTATTTCTTTTAATCGGTATAAGACTACCTTTTTCTATATCGATCTCTCAAAATTTCCAAAGGCACACCTGTACCTTAAATTTTTGAGTTTAATACATATTATTTATCATGTTTTCATCACAAGAGAAGTGGAAAATTTCCCCTAATTGACCTCTTTTCTCATCAACTTTCTTATTTCAAGAATTGTGCCAGAAAAATCTGTTTTACAGCCAACTTGCAAAAATTCTAGAAAAATGAATAAAAATCTTCTGGACCTCCATTTTATGTCAACATCTTCCTTAAGGAGTTAGCGTTCAAGTAAAATTGGTTTCATTGAAAACAAGTGAGTGGTTTGAAAGAAAATCCAATTTTCGTAATGGTTGACGAATCTGGACAGCGCTGAAGCATTTCTTAAATAACTAAAAATATAGAAAAGCTATCACATTTCCGAAACATGTTCTGAAAACTAGATTAAATTATGTACGAACCATAGGAAGGCCGAGTTCAGGAAAAATCTAAAATAGCCCTTTTGATTTTAATCTTTAAATGGTTACTGAATTTGGAAATTTAGTTTTGCATAGGTGTTTTATGCTCTTGTGTACATGAATATGCTTATTAGTTTATGATCATGTCTTGGTATGATATTTCATGTGTTATGATTATGTTCCTTATCTTCTTCATTTTAATGATGTTCATGCTTATGTGGATATTACTATCTTGTTGAGTTTGTTCTAACTTGACTTAAAACATTGATCCAAACGGAAAACTTAATTGGGATAGTATTGGGTTTTCGATCACTTGAATAATGAAGAGATGATAATGTGATGTATGGATTGATGAGATATACTCCCTAATTGAAGGTTAAGTCTTGTGCAAACGGTTGTCGCGTAAACCCTAGAATGGAACGGACGTATTCGGACTCTTTGCGATGGTTTGATTGGTGAGATAAGGATGGGTCCGAATGGGACATTCAGGAGGATAAAACTTTTTTCAAAGGATAAGGTTGGATTCAGGAGATAAAACCTTTTTCTTTTCACCTTCCCTTTTGGGGCCCTACGGTTGGCGCTACGCGGTATATAACCATTGGTAGGCATCTGAGGTAAGTTCTGCAACAAAGCAACAAAAGGGGGAGTTTCGAATAGTCCGGTGTCCAATTCTTGTGGTTGGGAGGATGAAATCTCTTTGGGGGATTTCTAGAATACTAACCACTAACATTATAACATTTTATCTATTTGAATGACATGTTCCTTTCCTCTATTATTGACATTGCTGTTATTGACTTTCTTAGGTTTTATTATTGGCAATCCCGTTTGACAAGGATTTCTTTAAGAAATTGATTTTCTTCCAAAACTAGGATTACTTTTGGATTTCTATAAGTAATTAGATTTCTTCCAAAACTAGGATTACTTTTGGATTTTCTATAAATGGTTGGTTTTCTCCCAAAACTATGTAATTCCTTCAGATCTTCTTTTTGCTTCTTAAGGTTTATATCTAGGGATATTTTGTTAGTTTCTTTGATTTTTTTTATTGAGTATTCAACTCATGGTTTAAAGAGAGTACATCAAAGGTTTTGTTTGTTATACACAAGAGAGAGAGAGAGAGTTGTTCTTCGGTGGATTCTGAAGAATTCGAGCCTGAAGTTTCGGTGGATTCTGGAGTGGCTCATCGTAAAGACAATTCCGAGGTGAAGACGGGGTTGGAAGAGGCACATAGAGGTTGGTTCAATTAGGCGTGGATTCGCTAGGTAATTGAGAGTATACATGTGTAATTCCTTTAAATCTTCTTAGTGGATTGTTTTGTGGCTGTTGCCCGTGGTTTTTTAATCACAGTTGGAGGTGTCCAATTGTGGTTTTTCCACGTTAAAATCGTTGTGTTGATTTGTCTTGTATTGTTTGATTGGGATTGTTATATTCTGCTTAAAATTGGTACATAATCACAAATCAATATCTAGAGGATTTCTAGATTTTTCAATTGGTATCAGAGCAGGTCGTTCTATTTTTTTTTTTCAAAAAAATTCTTTTAGAACGAGATCTTGTTTGATTTGTGATAATGGATTCAATTCGTGAGGGAAATTCTATGGTTCGACCACCCCTACTTGACGAATCCTCGGGGAGTGAAGATGAAGAACTTCAGCAAGCATATCAAAAGTTGTATAAGGAGTCTCTTAACTTATTCAAATTGAATGACAAACTCACAAAGAAACTCAAAACATGTGAAAGTGAGAATGTCAAGTTAAAAAAAGAGATTTCCGAGGCTAGGAATGATGCCCTTAAGATTTCTAATGATCGACAAGCTCTTTGTGCAAAACTCTTGACTTGTGAGACAGAGAGGAATGAGCTACAGCAAATTTATGCAACATATGAAGAAAAGATTGAAACTCTCGAGATGTCTCAAGTTACTTTGGAAGAACTAATGATCAAGAAAGAGGAAGAACTCAAGTGTGCTATGGCTACCATTGGTCTTTGGAACAGAGGATCAAAGACTTTGAACAATATCATTAGGTCTCAACAAATTTGTTCTGACAAGAGTGGCATTGGCTTTGGTGGTAAGAAAGAGCAAAAACAAAAGGCTTCCACATCTTGTGATACAAGAACTCAAGGAAAGGGAGAACAAAAAATTCAACATAAGGATGGACTTCTCAAACTTCCTAGAGTTGGTAAGATAAAAGAAAAGAAGGCACACCCTGTTTTTATTTGTCATCATTGTGGTATGCATGGTCATATTCGCCCTTATTGTTATAAGTTGCATGGGAGAGTGTCTCATAGAGATGGAAGAAATTCCAACATCTTGTGGGGTAGGAGACACTTCATTGATAGGAAGTTGGAAACCAAGTCGAGACAGGTTCCCATTGAGAGCAAAGGGAACCACAATGTCAAGACATCACCCAAAAACCGCAATGCTCACAACTTTGTTTATACTAAAGCGGTTTGGGTGAGAGAAACTTAACTTGTGTTAATTTGTTTATTTGTTTTAGTTTTTGTATTTCTATGTGTTTTTTTTAATGAGAAAAAAAATGTGTGCTTCTTCGTTTTTTGTCTTACTTGGTTTAGAAAAAGAAAAAAATAAAAAAAACCCAAAAAGATTTTCTTAGTATGGTTTTGCAAGCTTGAAATTTTTGAGTGGTCCTTGGTGCATATTGGAATTAATAAGAATATCCATTACATGTTGATATGTGTGTGCTTTCTATGGTCCTTACTCATTTTGGAGTGTGTGTTTTTTGATTAGTATGTCTCATTCTGTACACACTCTTGGATTAGCAAATATCGGAGTCTTCCGCCTTAGTGATTATTTTTTTTTTGGACTTCTGGCATGGTATCTTTTGTTTTTCTAGAGGAATTGATCGATACTAGCATATCTTGGGTGATGTTGAGTCTCTTAACCACCTTCCATCTTTTTGCATCTCCACGGCTTTCCCCTCTATTCTTTGTAGTCCAGGCATGAGGAAAAGGCTACCTCAGAGTCACCAACCAGGCCATCCTTATTATATCCATGCTTCTCTGGTTCGGTTTCCATACTCTTGAGCGTGTCAGCCGCCAATGAGTGTGAAAAAGAAAGAAAAAAATGTGCAAAAGAAAGAAACAAAAAAAATAAAAAAAGATGTGCAAAAGAAAGAAAAGAAAAAGATGTGAAAAAAAAGGAAAAAATAAAGGATTCATTGATTGAGGGGGAGCCCTCCGCCTTTACTCACCAAATACCCCTTGATTCCTAGTGGTTTGACTTTCCTTAGTTATGCTAAGATTCTCTTATCGGAGGTCCAGCTTTCATATCACTACTAGGATTTGAATCTTATGTTTGTCGAACTCCAAGAGTCACATACACACTTTTCTCATGGGATCTATGCTTTTCATATAATGCATCACTTTCTTTTATGAGGAATCTTCTAGAGGCTGTGCACATTGTGTTTTCAAGTAATTGTGCTTCTTGGATAGTCTTGTGTGTTTTAAGGTCCAAATCTGAAATTCCTTGCTTGCTCCACCATATTATTTTTTGTCGTTTTCTTCTTGTTTATTGTTTTTAGTATATGGGAGTTTGGTGCATTTGTCTTAGGGGGAGTAATGTTGTCGAGTGCATGTGTCTTAGTTTTCATCTATCCATGCTACATGTTCTTAAAATCTTCAAGCCACATCTATTCATGTTTTCCATCTCATGTTTCAAGATAATCTTGTCATATGTTTATTGCTTTTCATATACTCTTGTGGCACTAATAGTTGTTTTGGAGATTGTGGCACTAATAGCTGTTTTGCAGATCTTAATCTTGAGAAAGAAGTTTGTGTTTGTTGGTTGTAATGGGTTGGGGTGATTAGGATTTTATTTGTTAGGTGTGTTTTGTCACGGTATTGCCAAAGGGGAAGATTGTTAGATTTTATTATTGGCAATCCCGTTTGACAAGGATTTCTTTAAGAAATTGATTTTCTTCCAAAACTAGGATTACTTTTGGATTTCTATAAGTAATTAGATTTCTTCCAAAACTAGGATTACTTTGGATTTCTATAAATAGTTGGTTTTCTCCAAAACTATGTAATTCTTTATTCCTTCAGATCTTCTTTTTGGTTCTTAAGGTTTATATCTAGGGATATTTTGTTAGTTTCTTTGATTTTTTATTGAGTATTCAACTCATGGTTTAAAGAGAGTACATCAAAGGTTTTGTTTGTTATACACAAGAGAGAGAGAGAGAGTTGTTCTTCAGTGGATTCTGAAGAATTCGAGCCTGAAGTTTCGGTGGATTCTGGAGTGGCTCATCGTAAAGACAATTCCGAGGTGAAGACGGGGTTGGAAGAGGCACATAGAGGTTGGTTCAATTAGGCGTGGATTCGCTAGGTAATTGAGAGTATACATGTGTAATTCTTTTAAATCTTCTTAGTGGATTGTTTTGTGGCTGTTGCCCGTGGTTTTTTAATCACAGTTGGAGGTGTCCAATTGTGGTTTTTCCACGTTAAAATCGTTGTGTTGATTTGTCTTGATTGTTTGATTGGGATTGTTATATACTGCTTAAAATTGTTACATAATCACAAATCAATATCTAGGGGATTTCTAGATTTTTTAGACTTAAATATCATACTTCACTACTTGCGTGCTATAAATATGATGGTGATTAGGAAAAAGGGACGGGCTGCGTATGCGTTTACTGGGCATTTAAAGCTCGTGGCGTTTCATGCCAAGTATTGAAGACTATTAGACCGATCGAAGGCAAAGCTGAAGCATTTAAGGACGTACGACTACCCTAGGAGGATTAGAAACTAGTTTGTAAACGTGTTTTGAGATTGTAAGTGAGAGATCTCATGTTGTATTTAAGACTTGATTTTGTAATTATTATATATCTATACCTATCTTTTATATTACCCATTTCTAATTGTCACGTTGACTTATGTAGACCTTATGTTAATATCTTGTTAAGATCTGTCAAAAGGATAGCTTTGCTATCTAAGGTGGTTGGACTTTGAAGGGAGGCTATATTAACTCCTCCGACTTTCCTGGGATCTTGCTTGGTTATTATCCAAAGGACTCATTAGTGACGTTTTCTACTCTTGTAACCTTAGATAAACCCTATATTTAATTGCTAACATATTCTCTGATGTTCCTGATTTTTGGGGTATCACACTTTTGCTGTTTGTAGTCTTTGGATTATTATAGTATTGTTGGTGACTTCCCTGGCTGCCAGTTCAGTTGGTATTTTGATAACCTAAGAGTTGAAACTACGATTTTCTTTATATTTTTATTTCAACTTTTTTTTTTTTGCCTCTTATTATTATTATTATTATTATTATTATTATTATTATTATTGGTAAATCAAAGAAAGTTACTTGAAGGTTGGAATCACTTGTGATAAAGAGTTAGTGTGATGATAAAAGATCCGATTTTATCTTTTGTAAGAGTAGAACAATCTCTACAAATAATTAGTTTATTCATATGCTTCTACCAAATAAAAAATAATAATAATTTTTTTTTATTAAAATAAAAATAAAACAAATAAATTTTCAACCTTAGAACGAAACTTGGCACACATGACTGCCTAGGCAAGAGAGACTTGTGGGAGAAGACGAAACTCAAATCGGGTTCTCGGTTTCGGAGTTAAAGCCGAATTTCGGTCTAGGCAAACTAGTTCCTTAAGAAACTTAGAATTCGAGGTGTTGACGCCCCAAAATCATCAAATGGCGTCGGATTAGCATGAAACTTGGCACACACGACTGCCTTAGCACAAGAGACTTATGGGAGAAGACGGGATTCGAATCGGCTTCCCGGTTTGGGAGTTAGAGCCGGATTTCGGTCTAGGCAAACTAATTCCTTAAGAAACTTAGAATTCGAGGTGTTAATGCCCCAATATCACCAAACGTCATCGGATTAACACGAAAATTGGCACACACGACCGCCTAGGCACGAGAGACTTGTGGAAGAAGACGGGACTCAAATCGGGTTCTCGGTTTGGGAGTTAGAGCCGAATTTCCGTCTAGGCAAACTAGTTTCTTAAGAAACTTAGAATTTGAGGTATTGACACCCCAAAATCACCAAACGGCGTCGAATTAGCACGAAACTTGGCACACACGACCGCCTTGGCACGAGAGACTTGTGGGAGAAGACGGGACTCGAATCGGGTTCCCGGTTTGGGAGTTAGAGCCTGATTTCAGTCTAGGCAAACTAGTTCCTTAAGAAACTTAGAATTCGAGGTGTTGACGCCCCAAAATCACCAAACAGCCTCGGATTAGCACGAAACTTAGCACACACGACCGCCTAGACACGAGAGAGTTGTGGGAGAAGACAGGACTCGAATCGAGTTCCTGATTTGGGAGTTAGATTTGGATTTCGGTCTAGGCAAACTAGTTCCTTAAGAAACTTAGAATTCGAGGTATTGACGCCCCAAAATCACCAAACGGTGTCAGATTAGCACGAAACTTGGCACACATGACCGCCTGGGCATGAGAGATTTGTGGGAGAAGACATGACTCGGATCGGGTTCCCGGTTTGAGAGTTAGAGCTGGATTTCGGTCTAGGCAAACTAGTTCCTTAAGAAACTTAGAATTCAAGGTGTTGATGCTCCAAAATCACCAAACGGTGTCGGAGTAGCACGCAACTTGGCACACACGACCACCTAGGCATGAGAGACTTGTGAGAGGAGATGGGACTCGAATCGGGTTCCCGATTTGCAAGTTATAGTCGAATTTTGATCTAGGCAAACTAGTTCCTTAAGGAGCTTAGAATTTGAGTTGTTGATGCCCCAAAATCACCAAACGACATCGGATTAGCATGAAACTTGGCACACACGATCACCTTGGCACGAGAGACTTGTAGGAGAAGACAGGATTGGAATCGGGTTCCCGGTTTGGGAGTTAGAGCCAGATTTTGGTCTAGGCAAACTAGTTCATTAATTAGAATTCGAGGTGTTAATGCCCCAAAATCACCAAATTGCGTCGGATTAGCACGAAACTTAGCACACATGACTGTCTTGGCACGAGAGACTTGTGGGAGAAGACGGGACTCGAATCGAGTTCCTGGTTTGGGAGTTAGAATCGAATTTCGGTCTAGGCAAAATTATTTACTTAATTATCTTTGTAATTGTATAGTAGTTAAATTTTTATGTTTTTTTGGAATTAACATATTAACATATAATTATATTGTCATTAATTATTTTTGTTTTTTGTTTTCAAATATTTCCCGAGTAGTAGTTTGCTTCTTGTGGAATGCATACCCGTAAAGAATGCGACTAACTTTTGTTTTTGTTACCCACGGAGAATGATGAGGAAAATTTTTGTTTTTGGTTTATGTTATTTTGAATTATGAACAACATTATGTATTTAAACATTATATATGTATTATGGAACATTATGTAGTGGGGTAATTTTGCCAATGTGTAGTTATGAATGCAAGAATATTTTTATTATGGATAAATTATTATTTCTATACAGGAATTTTTATATTATTATACAATTATTGGTTTTATTTTTCAATTTTTTTTTCATTTAATACAGGTAATTTTAATATTTTTAATATATATATATATATATATATGTATTTGTGATGGCACCACACTGTCGCAAAAAACATTAGAACTAAGATGTATTTTTTTTTTGGCGACATAGGCAATGCCGTTGCAAAAGAAATTAGCGACAGAGGTCATGCCGTCACAACAAAAAATCATTTTGCGAAAGCAATTTTTTTGCCATCTCAAATAAAACTTTTAGCGACGATACAACATTGCCGTCGCAAAATATTTCATTTTTTTACATATTATAGGCAATAGTAAAATGCTGTCGCAAAAGGCAACATTTGCCGTTGCAAAAAAAAGGTGACGGCATCATGTCATCGCTAAAACGTTTTAGCAACACTCTCTGTTGTGACCCCCCTTTTACCGTCGCTAAAAGTTTTTTGAGACGGCATTAGGAGTATTAGCGACGACATTTTGCCGTCGTAAAAAACTGAAATTTTTGTAATGTAACTTTAGGGTTTTGAGAGAAAAGATATGAAAAAGTGATGTAAAAAGTCACTTTCACGAATTGATATACGCACAATCCGCTCAAGCGCAAGAAGTGATGCTCGAGCGTTAGACATAATAAGTTGTTTCGCTCGAGCGCAGAATGCACACTCTCAGTAATTTTGCAAACAATATATCAACGCTCGAGCACAAGAAAGGCCGTTCGAGCTGAGCCCACTCAAGCGCAGAAAGAAACACTCGAGCGTAGAATACACTCTCCCAGTAGTTTTGCAAACCTGCAAAAGTACTGAGAGTTCACAAAGCTCGCTCGAGCAGAGGAGCAAAATTCTGGGTAACAAGAGTTTGGAAACTAAGCAACCAACCTATCCCAAACGCAACCACAACAATCCAATAGCCAAATTTAAGGAGATACAAGGAAAACAAAATGTGAACAACAATATAAAACCATGAAACCCGAGTTCGGGATACAACAAGAGTCGGGTCAAAACCGGAATCGCTATATTACTGGTTAAGCTCTAAGGCTTCTGGGTGGTACGAAATTCACCATTTTGGCATTGTAATTAAGTATAATAGTTTTGGTTTAAGATCTTTTGTTTTGTTTAATTTTGTTAATGGGAATTAGTTCCCCAGGTTATGTGAATGTGTTTGTACTTATGTATGAGATGGCTTATGTAAATATCTGTCTATTATATATAAAGCTGTTTTGTTCCATGTAAGTCCCACAGCTCTTTGGACGATTTATTTTAATATTGGCTTCCGCCAGCCCCTATTACTGTTTACTGTGAAGCAGTCCTTTGGTAATCTCGGATTACTGGCCGGTTACGAGACTAAACCTATCAGAGCAGGTTTAGGTCATGACAGAGACTTACCGCACATGTTCCATCTCAATGAGTCAAGACCCTTCGCTTATATGATCTATAAAAAAAATTAAATCTCATTTCAATGAATTTTTTTTTCTCTGAAGTGCAATTTCATTAAATCTCATCATCTATAAAAATATTAAATTTTATTAATTTCACCTAACTAAAAATCTCATCTCAATGAAATTATGAAGGGAGTTATTCCAGTTCAATTTGGAATATCACTGAGGTACAATTTCAGCTCAGTAAAATTATAAAGGATGTTGTTCTACTGAATTTTGAAATTTTTTTGAGGTGCAATTTCACTTCGGTGAAAATTTTATCTCAGTGAAATTACGAAGGGAGTTATTCTATTGAATTTTAGAATTTCATTGAGGTGCAATTTCACCACAGTGGAATTATGCAAAGAGTTGTTCAAATTTAATTTGAAATTTCTCCGAGGTGCAATTTCACCTCAGTGAAACAATAATTTATCTCAAAGAAATTTTTTATGTGTTATTGTATGTTAGCTCAAAGAAATTTCACTGTGCCTTTAGCTAATAATTCTCTCTCTCTAGTTTTGAGTTTTCTCAAAGAAATTTCTCTAATTTGACTTATCTTACACAATTTCTCTGTATTTTTAGCTAGGGCCTAAAGGTTTAATTTAAAAAATTTATGTTTTCATATGGAAAGTCAGTGGAAAAAGAATCGACGGTGGTCACTAAAAAGTTGTTTCCGAAATTTCACTCTTTTAGGTCAATGAATTTCATACTTTTTTTTATTATTATTATAGAATTTTGTATTCATTATGGATCTTGTTTTATCGATCTTGATGAAACGATTCCAAAAATGCAAATTTTATAAATATAAAAAACAAAAACAATGATCTAGATTAAAATTTATAGAATTTTGAAATTTTCAAATGAGTTAAAAAAACATTAAGTGTTACCTGAAGTGGTCTGGTGAGGGTATTTTTGTGACCGTGTGTTTTGGAGAACTTATACTAATATAAAAAATTGTGTTATGCTTATCCTAGTAGAAAATATTATTAGGGGTCTTAAAAAAAATAAAATCCTTTTTTAAAATCTCTTAATATATTTCTTAAATTCTCACGTTAACAATATTCCTATGATATAAAAATATTATCATTTAAACATTATTGTACATTAATTAACATCATTTTCATTATGTAGATGCCCATTATGCAAGTATTTGGATTTATCGATGTTTACCTTCAATTCGAACATTTTCGTTCTAGGACGGTCGGTCGTAGAATCTTTTGTTGAAAAAAACTCTTTCTTGATTTCGTTCTCAAAATTTACTTTTTAAATTTTCTTATAATAAATAAAAATTAATTTAATAAAAAATTTAAAATTTTATTATTTTTATATAATTTTATCATTTTGTAGCTGAATATATCTTTTTTGATATTTATTTTTGTCAAACTCTTTTTTTTTTCAAAAACATATTTTCAAAACCAAACAAACTCAAAAAAATATTCTTCAAATAAATTGTATAGTATAGAGTCAAACTAATTACTTACTCAACTAATAAGTTCGCCAAATATTTTGATTTATTTTTCTCGTTAATAATTTTTTATTTGGAGTCAATTTAAAAAATAAAAAAAATTAAGCCTGTCTCAATTAGATAATCCTAAAAAATTAAAAAAAAAAGTCCTCTAAAAACACAAATATTAAAAAAATTAAAAATGAAAATAAGTTAAATTTTTCAACCAAAAAAAAAAAAAAAACCCTTAAAAAATTGACTTATTTTTGTTTTCAATGGATTTTTTTTACAATATATATATCATTTTTTTAAGTTTTAGAATCGTCTAATCTTAAAAAGCCAAAATTTTTTAAAAAATTGACTTTATGAAAAAGTTTATTAAAAATTAAAAAAAAAAATTAGCTTCTAAGGGGCAACCAAATGAGTGTTTATGGGAGTGGTGTGGGCCATACAAATATAAATCCGATACACAATTCATTTTTGGAAAATTTTCTTAAATACCTTTTATGGTGCGTGATATTACTGAATTATTTATTCAATAAAGCTTCTTTTTTTTTAGGTTCCATTTCATGAGAAAGAAAAGGACTAAGATAGCATTGCTTTCAAAAAAGTATAAAAAATAGTGATGAATTTGTTTGTTCCCATGCCTAGCTAGACAAAGAGTGACATTATCACATACCATATGGGAACAATTTATATCCTAGCTTTGTTTTAATAAATTGTGGAAAACCTTTTCCTGTTTATTAATCAAATTTTGATCATACCCATGCTTGCTAGATGCCGACCGCAAGGTAATTCCAAAAGTTTCAAAAATAAAAATAAAAAATAATTTTAAAAAAATGAAAAGAAAGTACTCAAAAGTTAAAGCTAAAGTTAAAAGCTAAAATGATATTGGTAGAAGAGTTTTTTTTTTTTTTTTTGGGTAAATTACAAATATATCTCTTGGAAGTTTGTTTAAAGTACACATTGCTCCTTGTGATTTGAAAAATTACAAATACTCCCTCATCAGAATTTTTTATTTAACAGAATTAACTAAAAAAATGAAACTCATAATTGCTTTCCTATACAATAATAAATTATCTAAAATATTAGTTGAAACATATTTCTAACATCATTAAAAACTGCTAATTAACTTGATTATTTATTAATAAAAGGAGTAATTTGTTATGAAATTAGAAACCTCGGGAGATAGAATGTAATTTCTAAAATCACATAAGGCAATTTGTATTTTAATCAAATCTCAGGTTATATTTGTAATTTGCTTTTTTTAACTAGATTTGTTAGAAGAGTTAATTAATTTAATATTGGTTCTATGGGTTCTAAAGTTGACAGCATATTATATCCAAATTATTTCAACAGAGTGATATATTAAGTCAATAAAAAGAACAAATACGTGTTGAAAAAATTGGGGCAGTTTGTCTCAATTTTTGGCATATGTTTGTCATTGTCAAGTTGCTATTGACACTCTCATAATTCAACTATAATACAGGGCGGTTGGCCTAGTGAGTGACGACTGAGGTCTAGAGGTTTACTCTCTCTCAGGTCTCAGATTCGAATCTCTTAACCAGAAAATACATATCTTGGGGCCACCGCAGGGCTTAAGCCCTGTTTCGGAAGGTTTGTTCGAGTTGTAAGACCTAATTGGTGCGCATAAGCTGGCTCAAGATATCTTAGATAACCAAAAAAAAAAAAGCTATAATACGAGTTCATTGTTTTTATATGACAAAAATTGAAAAAGAAAATTATATATATATATATACTAGCACAGGAAAGAAAAAAGAAAAAAAATAATATTAAACCCTTATTTGGTTAAGTTATAATTTTCATCTCTATAGTTTGATTTAAATTTTACTTTAATTTCTATTTTGTCAATTTGAATAATTTGGTCTCTTCATTTTAAATCCAGTTTTAATTTAATCTTTTCGTCCACATTTTTATTAATTTTTGCTATGTATACACCTTAGGAGACTAATAAGTATTCCAAAATTATTTATTTTAATCTTTAATTTGAACAGAATGATTAAATTAAAACTAAATTTAAAGTGTATAAACTAAAATAAAATTTGAATCAAATTATAAAGATTAAAAGTATAATTTACCGTACATTCTTTTTTATAGGTTCTCAACCTACGCACTCATGATATTTTGGTCTCCATGTCTAATTATGTCAATTTTTTCTACAAAAATACTTGGTAACTTGAATGTGTGTGGTTCGAATGACTCAAACGTATCAAATTGATGCCGTTTTACCTCTAAAACGACATCGTTTTAAGACATTCGAGCCATTTAGACTATAAAAATTCGAGCTACCAAGCATTATTGTTTTTTAAAATGTAAAATGTGTCGCCACGTTCCAAATCACAAATCTTGGGCTACTGTTCACAACAATTGTTTCGATGATTCAAATCATTTAGATTATGAGAATTATTGAACATAACATTTATATAAAAAATTAAATTAATTAGATATTCATAATTCTATGGTCGGGATCTAATTATTTTAAAAACATTATCTATATTTTGATAGCTGTTTTTGTTTTACAAAAAAATGTAATATTATTATAGGATTACAAATATCCGATTAGATGGCGCATTGTATTGTGTCATATTGGGGAAATTCTATTTTCAAACACCTACTTATCTCAGTACACATCATTTCACAGTGCACACACTTATTAATTTAATTATTAATTATTCTTCTCAATCCACACACTAAATGTTTCAATTATACCATTTACTCATACCATTTCACATACACCATTTCAACTCTCTTTCCACACACTTATTGAAAATTGTAAACCCAAACCAGCATTCATAAAACTCCCTTATCTTCCCTCATGAGTTTAGTATGGTGTATGTTGATGTAGAACTCTACTAATTATGAACAATAATTATCATGGTTACCACTGAAAAATTGCAGTTTTGTGTTTTCTTTTGATTCAACATGGGAAGGTTCAATTTATCAGCAAGTGTTTTCTTGGAGATCCCGAGTTTCTTCACTGACATATTTTGAGTTTTATTCAGATCTACCACTCTACTCTCTCACACTCTCTCACTCACTCTCATTCATGGCCTCTCTGCAAACTCATCCAAATTATCTTCCATTATGTCGCTGTCTAGCTCTGCTCCCAAAATTTCCCATCTTTCGAACCCCAAAATTCCCTATCTTCCTCCTTTCAACATCAATCTCACCAAATAATATATTTGGCAACTCTTATATGAACCATTCAAATTATCAAATTAAATTCGGAATGAGACCCACCAAACCCCACCGCAGCAGGGAAACCCCTACCCCAAATCACTGGCGGAAACAAAGGGTAGTTTGAAAATAACCACCAAGCTAATTACATTAAATTACTAATGGTCCTTGATGTTAGGGGTGGGCGCGGATCGGTTGCGGCCACGGAACTTTCAATCCGTCATCCGTCCGCCAGATTGGCGGATTGGAGAAAATCAATCCACATCCGTCCGCCAATCCGGTGGATGTGGATTGAGCGGATTGGCGGTTTGGCAGATGGATGCGAATCGGTTTGGCGGTTTGAAATTTTAGAAATTTTCAACATAGTTCAACTTGTGCACTTCCTCAAAAAAAAAAAAGTATTACAGTCAATAACTTAAAAAAGTATTACAATTACTGCATGTCTCATCCAAAAAAAGAAAGTTTGAAACTTTAGAATACCACCAAAACCATGAACAGAGCAATAGTAGAGATTGTATGTCTCTGTATTGTTACATTTATATATGTTTTTGAAAACAAAAAACCAATCAGCATATATCAATTTTCTTTATTACTTTTAGAGTTAGATTTAAAAACAAAAAAATATAGATAAATAATACGTTTATTTTTTCAATTCAAAAAATATATTCAAGTTGAAAACTTTTTTTCAACAGAATATTTAACTCTTTTTCAATTGAAAATACAAACAAAATATTAAATAAATTGAAAACACAAAATCTTATAAATTACTAAGAGTGCTCGCGGTTTGGCGGTTCGTTGCGGCCAAATGAACCTCAAATCCGCCATCCGTCCGCCAAATTGGCGGATTGGAAAAAATCAATCCGCAACCGTCCGCTCGTCATCACGCATCCGTCCAAAATGTGGCGGATCGGTTCGGTTCGGTCGGTTTTGGCGGATCGGTATATCCGCTGCTCACCCTACTTGATGTATGCCATTTTTTTTTATGAATTAATAAGAGAATAATTATGGTCTTAATTTTTTAGTTTAAGCGAAATTTTATTTTGATTCTTTTAATTTGAATTTAAACAATTTGAACCATATATATACTTTCAGTTTTATTGTAATCTAACTCCTCTATTATTTACTATTAAAATTTTGAATGGAAAAAAAATTACGTGTAAAATTAGAGGGATCAAAGTAAAATTTAAAATAAATTATAGAGATCACTGGTGTAATTTATTCATTACACTAGTGGTTCATATAAGCTTTGTGTGGGAACTAGGTTGGCATTTTAGTTATTTTAGCTTGAGGCTATCGGTTTTTTTAATTTTTGTAAGAGAAAAAATAAAATGATTATGGTTTAAATATAACATTTTGTTTTATTGACTTTTTATCATATATTGTCTTTTTATAACTAAAAAAAGCCAACAACCTTATTTTAGTCCATTGCCAAATGAGGGCATAGTTTCTTTTAAATTCCATTTTATTCCTTATAATTTTTCACGCGGTTTTTTTGTATAAAATATTAACATCATTTAAGGAAGCGACCATATTAAAACAAAAACTAAAAGTATAATATTAATATTAAAATTAAAATTACAGAGATTAGAGAGACACTTTGATAATTTAACCTATATTTTTGTGTCAATAATACCATAAATTTCGCAAAGATCTAAATGAAATCACTGAAATTAAGCACATTATAACTTCTATATGATTGAAGAAAATGGGGGTTTCTAATTACAGTTGTGTGATCTACTAGAATCAATGGTAGACCCCTGGATTTTCTCATACACCAATGATCCAAGTCACTGAAGAGGACAGTAGTGATCAATCATGGAGGCTAGTCTGTGTAAAATTGGACATGTGTCATCATCAAATTGGACCGTCCTAATACTAGATCACCACTCCAAGTACAAGCCTAAAAACATGAGGTATGAAACATTTTCTAGGTTTTGACTTGAGAATCCCAGTGGTCAATTTCTCATATCCATTTTTAGGGTTCAATTATGTGATTGTACATTTGTCACGCTTCATTATGGCTACATCATACATATCGACCTTTTTGTGCTCAAATTTTTATTCTTTATCATAAAATATTTACCGTTATTAAATTATAAAAAAATTGAGATAGTAAAATTTTAGAATATAATCCAATGCTTATAAACATTTTAAGATAAATTATAAACACACCTCCTGAGATTTACTTAAATTACAAATTAGCTCCGGTAGTTCTAGAAATTATATTATACCCTTAAGGTTTCTAATTTTGTTAATAAATCATCAAGTTAATTAACAGTTTTTAATAATATTAAAATTTTATTTCAATTAGTAATTCAGATAATTTTATTATTGTATAGGTGAACAATTAGAAATTTCACTTTTTCAATTAATTCTGTTAAATAAAAAATTTTAACAGGGAGGTATTTATAATTTTTCAAACCATAAGAAGCATTTAAACAAATTTTAAAAAATATATTTATAATTTACCCAACATTTTAAGATAGAAATACAAAAAAGGTGCTAGATAGAAGATTCCATGCTATGTTTATTTTTCTCAAATCAACCCTTAGTCTAGAAGATGAAGGCCGGCAAATTTAAAAGTAGGATGTTGATATTTTTAAGTGTTCGATTCGAGCTTACATTTGTTGGCATTCTTAGAAGGGAGATAACTCAAATCAACAGCATGATGGTAAAAAAATTCATTTTTATGGGAGGGTAAATTCTTTTGTTTGTGATGTAAGTTATTTATTTATTTATTTGGTGCAAGTTTTTTTTTCGTCAAAATTGTTAGTGCCCAACGGTTCTCTGTGTAATGTCTGTATAATTTAAATGTATAAATAAAATAAATAACAAAATAAAACAATTTAGAAAATAGTTATTTAAATTAAATGCTTACAACACGTAACAAAATAGATATCTTTAAGTTGAAACTTGTGTTGGACACAATTTCCTTAAAGTAAGTTTCGCTCTCACTCCGGTACTTCAAGATTCACCAGCGTCTACTTCCCAAGATGCAACGACTAATCTTAAATTTACAGCACTACAAATTCAAGCCTAACGAACCAAATTAGTGTTATAACTCTTTCTTTCTCACAAACTCTCCATAATCTCTAACTTGCAGAAATTATGCAGAACGAAGACGAGCGAAAAATAGAAAAATGAAGAAACAAAAATGAGAGAAAACGAATGTGAATTTCAAGGAGAAAATGAGGCAATGGTGAAGGCTATTTATAGCCTCAGTGGTGCCTTCTCGGGTAGCCATTCATGGTTGTTCGGAGATGGTTGGAAAGGTGTGATCGGAATAGGCAAATAGTCGGAAAGGAGGTGGAAGCAGAATTCAAATTCGAATTTGAATTTTGATGCAAAAATGGAAAAAACGGATCTGAAATTTTTGAAATTTCGAGCAAGAATTTTTGAAAAAATTCAAATGAAATTTATCCAAAAAATATAATATGGATCAGAATAAATGTATTTTTGACATAATTATATAATATTTTCTTAGTAAAGTTAAAGTTATTGAAATAAATACAGATAGTGTAAAGACAAAATAAATGACAATATCATTTTTCCATCCATGAAAATGGATTAAGTATTATGTGAATTAAAATCTTAAAACTTTATTTAGATCATGTATTTTTGTAGGAATTTGAAACTAAAAAGGAAAAAAGTATAAACAATGTAAATGAAATATAATTTTTTTTCCTTTTCAATTTTTTTTACAAATCAATGATCCAAGTAAAACATAAAAAAACTCAATATTATTATATCAAAATTGCAATAGTAGACTTGTTATAAAGAGTATAATTTAACCTTATTGAAATTTATAACTAGATCAAATCAATTAAATACCTAAGATTTTGTGCAGATAAGATATTCTTCAAATTGATGCGAGTGATTCTACCCTGTTGGTCCCCTAACCAGTCATGAAGCTCCCATAGGGAGTCTAGGAAAGAGATGCCAACTGACCCAAATAGAAAGGCTAAAAAGTTATATTTGAAAGGGACCTTGCTACATCCCCTAAAAATACTCTCCTAATCTCCCTAATTTTCATATCAAGTAAAAAAAAAAAAAAAAAAAAAGAAACAGTTACCCAAAATGGAAATTAGGGGGATTAGGGGGACAGTTTTTAGGGTTCCAAATCATTTTCCATTTGAAAGATAGCAACCACCTATATTTGTGACGAGTGAGAGATATCTCCCGCCCGTTTGTTTTGAGAGGTGGAATCTATTTAATATTGTGTTTATTTACAGATTTAGGTAAGGGATTGAGATTGAGATAGAGATTCGGATTAGATTGGGTTTTGGAAGGGGGATTGAGACGGAGGTGGTTTAGAGGACTATTTTTATTTATTTTTTTATTTTTACATGTTGGTAGGAATGGCAACGGGCCGAGGCGTGGCCGCGGATCACACTCCCCATTTTCGATCCCCGATGATAGAAATTTTCCCGTCTCCGGCCCCGATCCTCGACGGGGAGCCTATCACTGCCCCCGCCTTCGCCTCCTAACGAGGATCGGGTTTCCTCGACCTTGAAAATTCCCCGACCAAAATAAAAAAAAACAACAAACACATATATAAAACAATAGAGATTCAACATATATATTCATTAACAACAACAATCATATCTGTTCATCATCATCAATAACAGAACTCGGAGCTCAAATGTATATTCAACAGATTTGAGCTCAAATATATATTCGACACTAGATTTAACATATATACAACAGATCGAACAAATCTAAGCTCAAAAAAAAAAAACAAATTGACACATTCAGAGAGAGAGACGACGGCAATCAGCGGCGATGAAGAGGCGACAGAACTCTGACGATGATGGGAGAAGAGACAGCGGTGATAGAGAGGAGGGACGACGGTGATGGAGAGGAAGAATGACGGCGATGGAGAAGAAGGACAGTGGCAAATCGGCGATGGGGAGAAGGGATAGCGGCGATAGAGGGACGACGGCGACCGTCGGTGATAGGAGGAGGGAGATCGTCGCCGATGCCGTGACACCAACTGCGCAGAGAGAGAGAGAGAGAGAGAGAAAATGATGAGACTGAGAGAAATGAAATGAATTATGTGAGTGAGAGAGGTAGACTAACATATATATGGGGAATATTCGGGGAATTATGCGGGGATAATTCGGGGTCGAGGCCGGGGGAACCTATCCCCGTCCCCAGCCCAAAAACCATCGGAGATTCAATTGTCAATACCATCCCCGGCCCTACGAGGATAATTTTCGGGGAAAACCCGTTCTAATCGGGGTCGGGGGATCGGGTCCCCATCGGGCTGGGTTCAAATTGCCATCCCTATATGTTGGTAGGGGTGCAACTTGGGTGGACTCAACCCGAGCAACCCGAACCCAGGCTGAATTTTTTTAGGGTTTGGATAAAATATTTTCAAATTCGGTACGGGTTTGGGCAAAGATATCAAACAACCCGACCAACCCAAAACCCGAATTATACATAGATATATAAATTATTAGCCATTACATGATATTAAAGTAATTTAGATTATTAAATCATATTGAATGTATATTATATATATAACTAACATAAAATCTTACTCTTTTTTTTATTATTATTTTCACTCATAAATTGTAAAGACTACTATAACGGCATCTCTCTTACATTATATAAATTATTTGTTTTGATGATATTAATGATTTTCTATATATATATAAAAATGTAAGTAGAGTCAAATTTTAATAATTTAATAATGTAGCTGCAAAAAATATATATATATACAATTCGGGCAATTCGAGCAACTCGGGAAATTCGGGTTTAACTCTGGTCAGGTTTGGGCAGGCAACCTCGGGTTACAATTCGGGCTTGGGCAGGCCTGGGCTGGGCTGAACAACTTCCCAACCTGACCAAACCCACCCGAGTTGCACCCCTACATGTGTGCATTTTTTTTGAACATTAATGTCTAATTTTTTTGTATTTTTTGTTAAGCAAAAATCATTGTTTTTTTTTTATTTTTTTTATTTTTATATGTTGGGCATTTTTTTTTTTCGGTACAGACTTAGGCAAAGATATCAAACAACCCAAGCAACCCAAAGCCTGAATTATACATAGATATATAAAAATATTAAATATTATATATATATATAAATTATTAGTCATTACATGATATTAAAATAATTTAGATTATTAAATCATATTGAATGTATATTATATATACAACTAACATAAAATCTTACTCTTTTTTTTATTATTATTTTCACTCATAAATTGTAAAGACTACTGAGAGGGAGATTTATGAGCTGGAATGGACCATGGTAGAGGCCGGGGCAAGTTGGGCGCCGAGCATGTTTGGGCCGAGATAGCTTGGGCCTGTCCAGAGATGGTTTTGCTCGGACGAGGCCCAAGACCGTGTTGGGACCGAGCTAACTGGGACAAGCCCATGTCCAAAGTCAGTTTTGCTCGGTCGATGATTAGGTCCACGTCTCGGCCGAGATAATAGCCTGCCATCCGGATTCCACGGCCCGCGCGTTTAGCTCGGCAGAAAGGCCTTCGATCACCAGCTTAACCTAACTTGAACTCGGCTATACCGGAATGCAGACGAGCTCAGTCGCTATGTAACTCGGCGAGTGGAGCACTCGGATTCGTTATGCAGCGCGGTGGCGTTAAGCCGAGGTGATGCTGCTGATCTGCCGAGCTCCCACTAACGTGGTCTAGCGGTTTGGTTAGGTGGTGATTGCTGGATTTGTGCTAATAGATGGGAAAGCGGCACCACGTGTCAAGAAACTAATGGGAGTAGATTTGAGCGCAGAGGTAAATAAGTACGACTACGCCCCCCATGCTGGAGATGGAACATTTTTTGGTGAGAACAACCTAAACACTCAACTCTCTTCTCTCTCTCTCTACATCCCTGAGTGTGGGCTAACTTGACCGTCGGAGGGGTTTTCCGGCCACACACCGCCGGGTAACTCAACGCCGTTGTGCTCGCAGGTCAATCGGATAGACAAGGAGCTTAGACGAAATGAGTACGGGCTCCGCGGAATATTTGCTCCCCGTACAACTACTAAACGGCATCTCTTTTACATTATATAAATTATTGTTTTGATGATATTAATGATTTTCTATATATATAAAAAAATATAAGTAAAGTCAAATTTTAATATTTAATAATGTAGCTCCAAAAAAAAAAAAATACAATTCGGGCAATTCGAGCAACTCGGGAAAATTCGGGTTTAACTCGGGTCGGGTTTGGACAGGCAACCTCGGTTACAATCGGGCTTGGGCAGGCCTGGGCTGGGCTGGGCTTGAACAGCCTCCCAACCCGACCAAACCCCCCGAGTTGCACCCTACATGTTGCGCATTTTTTTTGAACATTAATGTTTATTTTTTGTATTTTTTGTTAAGTAAAAATCATTATTTTATTTTTTTATTTTTTTCTATTTTTTTACATGTTGGGCATTTTTTTTTTTTTTTGAACATTAATGTTTAATGTTTTGTATTTTTTTTTATTTGTTTTATTATTTCATATAAAAATAATTTAACAATCTCTACACCAACAGCTATCAACAAAACAAATACAATTTTACTTAATTCTCTCACTATCAATCCCCTCACTATTAATTCTTTCACTATGAATTCTCTCCATTCTATCTCTGAAAACAAACAGAACCTCTGATCTTTTACCCTTTTTTTAATTTAAATTTGATAAAAGTGTTTAAAAATTATTTTTAATTCTTTTATCAAATTAAGAAAGAGTCATTTTTTTAAAATCACATTAAGAACTCATTAAATTTAAATTTAATAAAAATTTAAAAAGATGAAACATTGGAAATGACTTTTTTTCATCAAATGAAAACGAAAACTTGGGATAAGAGGGAAATTTAAATAATAAAAAACATTTAATGAAAATTTGATGAAAAAATTTAAGTAATTCATATCAAATCAAATTTTTTACTCAGTTTAGAATAAAATCTGATGAAAAATTGATATAGGGTTGAAGATGGTGTAATTGTGGATATTAAAATGGTTGGGTTTTTCCAAGTTCAAGATTTGGATCGAAAGGTGTTATTCGGGTCCGTGGGCTCAGATTCTGCTTCAATAATTCGAATTGTCTATTTTATAGGATTTTCGTGTATATATGTTGGCTTTTTTGGCTTTCGAAGATTAAAAATATAATTAGAGCGTGCCAACAAGAATCAACAAGTCCTTATAGAAATAGTAAATACCAACTAATTAATTAGACAATTGCTTCGAAATTCTTTTAGCCTCAATGAAGAGGATTTTTAATGGTGACTTCTTTTAGAAGAAAATTCAGAAGAATTAATCAAAAAGTAAAAGAATGAGGGAGAAGACAGTGTCAGAATTTAAATACATTTTCATTAAGTAGGAAAAAACTCAACGAATATATTTCTAGACTTCGATATTTTGTTAACCATTTCATCAAAATTAAATTTTGATGTGAACTACAAATCTAAAATGGATTTTGAACAACGAAGATAATGGCATGTGGTGGTTTTGAAAATTCAAATATTTTGAGATTTTTCTCATCATCAAAAATTTTAAATCCACTAACCGTGGGTTGCTCATTATTTTTAACCAAACTTGGTTTAAAAACATGTTCCCTAACAAGCTTTTCATGACTTGGCTCTCTACAAATGAATGTATGAACCCCTTGAGCCATATATGGAACTGTTGGAAAATATGGTTTTATAAGCTTATTTTAGGCTAACTTTGAGCCCAAATTTGAATGGGCCCACACGTTTTTTAAGGTGGGTCCAAAGAGATGATGTGTTCCTTACTGCATGGCAAGTCACACGGTGAAGACGATTCATCAAAACCATTTATGAGTGAATAGGAAGTTAATGTTGTTTTCGGGTTCGTGGAATAGACAATTAAAGAATAAAATGTGGGTTTTCTTGTAAGGCTTATCCCACATTGGAAACTTAAGAGAACTTATGTGTGTATATAAGTTCTAGATGGCAACACTTAGGTTAGGCCCCAAGGGGCACCCCAAGTTTGTAGAAAGGAGGAGTTATAGACAATGTGAACCTTAGCCCAAACCACCACACGCGCGCTGCCGCCGTCGCCACCCATTCGTCTGGGCGTAGTTGTGGATCGGGTTAGTTCTAACTTTAATTTTTTGGACAAAATTCTTGCAAGAAATTAATTCAAATTTTTTGTCCATAATTGTGCCTCTTCCAGTCCGAAATTCCCAACATATAAATTGTCTTTTAACAGGTTTAAAACTGCCAACAATTATACAGATTCAAACTACTGCAGATCTGTTCAAATTTGAACTATATCTATTCATTCAAATGTCATACCTGTTCGGTTCAAAACTACATCTGTTCGGACAGATCTGTTCGGTCACCATTTTGCCTATAAATAGAGGACTTTTCCAGTAGCTTTCTCATTCGAAAAAATCATTTTCTTGCTTTCCTTTGTGCTCTTTTGCATATATATTCTACATATTATTTTTGGAAAATTTCTAAGAATATAGAACACAGGTTTGGTTTGCCGTACAAATTATTTGAAGTACTACTACAATTTGTGAAGATCATTGTATCTTGGGAGATAGACGCCTTTTATCCATAAGCACTGTAACGGGGCGAATCTATCTTAAGGACAGAGTGTCACACACTCGACTTGATCTTGTAATTATTTATTCGGTTCGGTAAATAAATTCTGTAAGTAATTTATTTTAGGGGAAAGCACCAATAAATCCTAAATTTGGGAATGTTAACCCATTTAGTCCCGAAGGTTTTTTGTTGGACTAATAGGTCCTATTTTCCAATAAGCTTACTATAGGCCTTTTTATGATTTCCCTTCAAACATCAAACATTAACAACGTCAGGATTATTTATCAAACATCAAACATTAGCAACGTCAGGATTATTCATATAATGTTGGTGATAACATTAGCAATGTTAGAATTACATTATCGAAACAACATCAAACATTATCATCAAAACAACGTTAAACATTACAACATCATCATCAAACAACATCAAAATAACGATTAAATAACGATCAAACATCAAAATAACGATTAAACAATTTTTCCAAATCAAACATCATCATCATAACAATTTTTTTTGATCAAACATCGTCATAACAATTTGTTTGATCAAACATCATCATAATTTATTAGCCCTAAACACACAAACCCAGATCTAAAAAAATGAAGATGGAGAGAAAAAGGGAGAAAAAGAGAGGGCATCGCCATCGATTCAGTGCTGCTGGAAAGGATTCATCGCAATTGGGAATGGTGGATCGCAACATTGGAAAGAAGCAACGACGATGATGTGCAAACATTAGTTTCATTGATGTTTGTGGGTGTTATGTAAATCCCCCACAGATTCAAACATCAGATTCATCAGATTCAAACATCAAACATCAGATTCATCAAAAAGACACCGACCGAGCGAGGATGTTTGGTTTCGTTGTAAAAAGTTACATTGCCTAATCAGATCCAACAACGACAGATCTCTACAGCGCTGGGTTTCTTCTTCTTCTTCGTTCTACGGGACAGCGAAAGATTGGGTTTGCGACTATGTTGGGTTCGGAATCGAACATGGAAGCTCAGTAATTGTCATTACTCCAACAAAAATGAAGGCTGGGAGTGCTGCGAAGCTCATCGTCGATGCTTTGCTATAGCGCTTCCTCCCACTCGCCAGGCGTCGCATCGAAACTGCTCAAGCACAGGTAACAATTTCTGATGCCATTTTCTAGACTTGTACTCAAGTTTATTGGTGGATTTGACATGGGTTTATTTATTTATTTATTTTTTCTGGAATTTGGAATTCCTAATTTTAGTTCGAAATTGTATCTGGATATTCGTGACGGTGAAATGTAGATTCCAATTGTATTTTTTGTTGGTATACAAAGCAACCCAACACATGGAACTGGGATTACAGGGGAGGCTGCATGTTGTTTTGACGATGATGTTTGATGTTATTTGATGAAGATGTTGTGATGTAAAAAAAGGATTAAATGGTTTATAAAAAAACACTTAGGACTAGATAGAGTAACTTTTTCTAATATGGGACTTATGAGTAATTTTTCCTTTATTTTATTTGTTTGATTTGGTTTCAACTTATTTATTTTACACAGAAGATTGTTTCAACAGGAACATCATTCTTAGCCATGTTTGACTCAAGAACATGCTCTTTCATTATCTTAATTTTATAATTTGGCTCTTTAAAAATGGACTCTTGGACTCCCCGAGCCATTGATGAAGTTATTTTTTCACCAATTTCAGTCATAAAAAACTTGAAAACATTTTGTAAAACCCTACAAAAGTCAGTCATTAAAGACTTAACAAGAAAGATTAATAATTTATGTCTCCATTAGCAAATTTCTATATCAAGTTGATGAATTACTTCAATCAAATGGTGTATTTTTTTCTTCTACCAAATAATATGATAATGAAGTAACAACTTGAAAATTTTCTTCGTCAAGAAAATGGATCTCTTCTTGAAAATTCAAAATTTTTCTTTCATGCCAATATATTTCATATTGATAAATTTGAATGGCAAAATCCAATTTGTTTGTCATTTCTTCTTCTATGCCTTCTTCAAGGCAATCATTTTCTCCTTGTCGTCTTTGTCTAGCCATTATAATGATAATCCCACTGGGCGTGCCAAAAATTGGCTTTTTGACTTTGGAAGGTTAAAAATGTAATTAGAGTGTGCCAGCAAGAATCAATAAGTCCTTACTGAAATAGTAAATGCCAACCAATTAATCAGACAATTGCTTCGAAATTCTTTTAGCCTTAATAAAAAGGACATTTACTGGTGGCTTGTTTTAGGAGAAAATTCAGAAGAATTAATTAAAAAGTAAAAGAATGAGGGATAGAACAGTATCAAAATTTAAATTTCATTAAGTAAACAAATGTTTACAATAGTACCTTCACACTTCTACAGCCTCGAAGGGGATTACAGTAACAAGCAGACTAACTTAGAGCTACTCCTAAGAATTTGAAATTGCAGTGCGGGAAAGTAAAGAACTGGAAAGTAAAGGATTGGGGAAATAAAGAACTGAAAAAGTAAAGTAAAATAAACTGGTTTCTAGATCTGGTTCTGGTTCTGGTTCTGGGTCATGTAAATGTAGCCATCAATGGCTATTTATAAGGAAAAAAAACTTCCAGCAATAACTATCCAATAACCACCAAAACTACTCACTCTTCCACCTTCATTCTCATAATGCTACATATCTCTCTATTTCTTCCACTAAGTCACTTTGTCCATCATATTCTTCACATATACTTTAACTTCTTCCACCTTGTCTTCCATGTTCCACCATGCAAGACCACTAACTTTGTAACTTCTCTTAACTCCTAATTGATTAAGAAAGTATCACGTGTCCTGCAATAATAATAGTAATAATAATAATAATAATATTACTATTTATGGTGTCAACAATATTATTCACACAAAAAATAAAGATAATCTGATAATTGTATCTTATTCAATTTATCGCATTTGTCTCTAAAAAAATAGGCAATAAGTGTAATTTTGAAAATAAATCATCTATTTATTTGGTCACAAATGCAATAAATTAAAAATGCTAAGATTATCAAATTGATTTAATTTTTTTTAAATGATATAAACTTGTCACATAAAATGATGCGACTCTTTGTGCTTATTTCAAATTAGAACGCTCGTTATTTTAAGTTGTAATTTTAAAAATACTCTTATTACATTATTTTGTATTAATTTTTAGGATAAATTATACTTTGTCCTTTCTATATTTGGTCACTTTTTCACTTTGACCCGTAAAATTCTTCTTCTTTTTTTTCCCACTTTAGCCTTTTATGTATCAATTTTTTTTTTCCAGTTTACTTCTAAAACTAACTTCTGTTCAAAATTAGACAGAAAATGTCATAAAACTGACACATAACATAAAATTTATAATAAAATATTTTTATGTTACATAATTGTTAATGTGTCATTTTCTGTCTAAATTTTTAACAGAAATTAGTTTTAGAAGTAAACTAAGAAAAAGTTAAAACAATAAGAGCCAAAGTGAGAAAAACAAAATTTCAAAGATCAAAGTAAGAAAGTGACCAAATATAAACAAGACATAAGGTAATTTACCTTAAATTTTATGTATAAAAGTAATGATTCCAATCATTAGATGACCTCGGCCTCTTTCAAGAAGGCCAAAAAAAAGTCAATTTATTGACTTATTAACTTATTTGAATCACATTACTTCTCTATTTATTTTTATTTTATTTTATTTTATTTTTTGGGTACTTTATCTCATAATAAGCCAAGTTTTAAAAAAAAAAAAAAAAAAATCACTTCCAAAATAAGTCTTAAAAATTCATAAAAAATTCTTATAATTGACAGTGTCAAAACAAGACATCCATTTAATAATTTATATTACATAATGTTGTAATCATTGTTTAAAGGGACATTTACACACAAATCCTAATTTATGAACTTTTTATATTTCATTAAGTTTTAGTTAAGATTTTTTGAACCTTCAAGTCCCATTGAATTTTTAATAGTTGGAATTGTCCTTCAAACAATAATTGTTCATCATTTATGATTATCTATAAAGGAATTTGATAATTTGACATTTATTTTAATTTTTAAAACTTTTAAAAATATCAACTTTCAAATTGAAAAAACTAAAAAAATAATAATAATATGTGCAAAAAAAAAAACTTTTTTTGAAAAAATTGAAAAAACTGAATTATTTTTTTGTGCAAAATTGAAAATTTTGTGTCTATAAAAGAGTATGATGATAGAACATTAATGTCTAAAACTGAAAAAATAAATAAATAAATAAATAAAACTTTAAAGATGAAAAAACTGATAATGTTATCGGTTTTATTAGATAGTTGAATCAAACTAATGAGTAGAAGGACAAAAACATTCTTATCCTCTGTTTTTTCCCATCAATTAGTGAAATAATTATTTGGAACATTACTATGCAAAATTAGAAATTTCTTAATTTTAAAAATTATGAAAAACTGATAATATTTTTAATTTTACTAAATAGGATTTATTAATTCAAAAAATCTTAAATGAGACCTAAACGACCATGACATTTATAAATAAAAATTTTAAGTAATTAACTCTTGTTTAAAAACCCGGCTCACCGTTCAGTCAATAGGAGCCATACCTTCTCCGTTCACTCATACCTTCTCCGTTCACTCCATAGGAGCCATACCTTCTTTCTTGCTTAATCAGTATTTTAGTAAAAAAATAAAATGAAATAAAATCATTATAAGTTATTATATTATTCTTTTATTTTTTATATATCTATTTATAAAAAAAAATTTAAAAATTATTAAAATAATATGTTCTCAAACGAGATCTAAATTTTACTCCTAGCAAAAATTTTATACAAAAAGATATGATAATAGTGATATTGCTGTAATTAATCTCTCCCATTAATATAAAGTTTTTACTTTGCCTCTCCATTCATAAATCTACTACTACAACTAATTATAAAAGTTAATTATTTTTCACCTTCCAACAACCCCTTTTCAGTTGGATCACCAAAAGTCATCTCCTATAGAAATAAATTTATTTAACTTTTTTAACTCACAAACCTAACATGTAATGATATTTGAAATAAAATGAGAACGGTCTATGAGTAAAATTTTACTTCATTTTTGTACTTACAAACCTGGCATATAATAATGAACTTTGATATTTGAAATAAAACCTACCTAAATAATAGGATAAATTATACAAATAATCTATGTAATTTACACGATATGTTAATTTGGTCTATGTTATTTTAATTTGTTCAATTTTGTCCTTTAACGTAATGGATTATATCATATTGGTCCAATAAATAACGACCGTTAGGTTTGGTGGATGGAAACTCAAACGATGTATTAATTTGGTCCATGTAGTTTACACGATGTGTTAATTTGGTCTCTGACAAAATCAAGCAAATTAAAAAAAGGGACCAAATTAATATATCATGTAAATTATAGGGACCAAATTAATACATCATTTGAGTACGTGACAACTTTTCGTCCACTAAACCTAACAACTGTTATTTATTAAACTATTATGACACAATCTATTAAATTAAGGAACAAAATTGAACAAATTGAAACAACATGAACCAAATTGACATATCGTGTAAACTATAAGGATCATTTACATAATTTATCCTAAATAATATTGATAGAAATCATTTATATGAGTAAAAATAATTTATAAGATATGTTAATTTATATGGCATTACTCATCTAAGATTCCTTTTGTAATGTGAAATATAGGCCCGAGCCATACCCAACTGGCCATGTAGGGATAATTAGGTGAGGGTGAGTTGCAATCTCAAGTTCAAAGTTAATGGAGTGATATCGGCGGCTGTAGTAATTTAATTTTATTAACTTACTAACATCCTACTAGGTGACAAAAAAAAAAAAAAAAAAAAAAAATCTAAACCAAGGGATAGCTTGTTGGCCAAAATTCATATGCTTCACTTATACAAACCCTTGTAACTTTTGGTTTGAGTCTTTCACATTGTATTTGTTTGGGGTTTGTTGGGCTTTCTGCCATAGTTAAATATTCAATTTGATATAATTCTTGGATTTTTTATCCCAGTTGAATATCCAATTCCCTCCATATAGGGAAGGAATGATGTTGTGGGAGGAGTAGGGCTCACAAAATGAAGTATGAAAGAATATGAAGAGAAGTCATTTCTTTTAATATAATTCAGTAGTATTTGTAATTTATGAACAAGTTCTTTTGTTATTAAATCTCGTTTTGCTGTCCCAAAACATTTACATTTATTAAATTATGTCTTGAAATTATTACAACTTAAGATTTTTAATAATACACTAATTCTAACTATTTTGAAACAAAGAGACGGTAAAATTTGAAAACAAAAGATCCTTGACTTGTAATTTATCTTTATTTATTGACGAGAGAGAGAGAGAGAGAGAGAGAGAATGGGACAAGAGAAAGAACAAAAATGCAGAAATCAGAAGCCACACATATATGTATTTTTGAAGTAAATAAAGAAAAGAAGGATCTACTTTGGGCACATGCCTTTGTCCTCGAGCAAAGAAAGCAACACATATGACAAACTGGTCACTGCTCCTGTACTTAATTTTCCACCTCTCTCCCATCTATCTATCTATCTATCTATCTATGTCATACTTTCTTTTGCTGTTTCTATGGTTAGGTTAGGTTTGTACATCGTTTGCATGGTTCAACCTTTTCCTAATTATTAGGCAAAGTTGGCTCTTAGTGTATTGTATACATCTTCTTCTTCTTCTTCTTTTTTGGGCTTATTTCTGTACATATAACTTTTTTGCTAAAGAGGGTTGGCCTATGTTTTTTTGCCAAGGGAGATGTTTGGGTTTAAGTCTTACCTATTGCATGATATATCTTCTATTTGTCCTGTTTTTCTAGAATCGATTTTAAAAAAAGAGTTGGTAGTTCCGAGTACAAATAATCCAAAGTGAACTTGATAATCTAATTTTATTTTCTAATAATTGGCTTGCAATATAGTAATTTCCTTTTTGCTATATTAAGGGGAGAAGGAGAATCAAACCCGTGACCTCCTAGTAAGATACACAGTTTGGCACTGATTACTGAGCTAATCACTTCTGCAACAATTTTACAACAAAGAGAGTGTTCACTTTAGTTTCAAAACCACGTAAATTACACTTTGCACTTATGTATTTTGCACCAAATCTATCAACCACCTATACTTCTGGTTAAATCTCATTTTGGTCTCTATACATGAAATCGTGACAGTCAACCCTTACACTGTTACTCAAATCTCACTTTGATCCCTACACAAGTATCAATGTCTGTCTTCTGTTACTTCATTTTTAAACATTTAACAAAATTCAATCATGTAACAAAAATGTGATTACGAAATGAGCGTAAGAGAAGAAAATCATCCATATTTCCCACCAATATACTTTGTCCTACGTGATAAACATATGAAAGTTATATTATTCAATACATATATATATTTGTATGGTTAAAATTGGGACGAAAAGGCAATAAAGCAGAGCTTTTAAAATAATAAAAAATGCGACAAAGAAATCAAAGAAAAAGAAAAATGAATAAATAGAAGACTGTGTTATCGTGAAAAAGAGAGTTTCGTGATTCTAATTTATGCAAAACCCTAGTTCATCTTCGTAATTGTTCACAATCTGTGTTTTGTTTTAACCTAATACAGTCATATTTTAATATAAAATTTGAAATAAAGTGTGTATTGGTGAAAAATGTAGATAATTTTCTTTTCTTACCCTCATGTGGTAGTGACATTTTTATCACATGAGTAGATTCTGTTAAAGATTTAAACAATTGAGTAACAAAAATGAGATATTGACACTTGTGTAGAAACAAAAGTGAGATTTTACAAAGTATAGGAGTTGACTATCACATTTTCATATGCAGAGATCAAAGTGAGATTTAACCAAAAATGCAGGAGGTTGACTGTTATGATTTCATATGTAAGGGATAAAGTGAGATTTGGTATAAAGTGTAGAAATGTAAAGTGTGATTTACCCTTCAAAACCAGATAGCCAAGAAAGCATTTGCCTATATGCCATGTCTCTCCAATTTCTGTTAGAATTCATATATAAATGTGAACTGCAAAAAGTATGAGGTTTGAAGGATTTTTTTTTTTTTTAATAAAAAAAAATTCAAATGAACTTTGTAGCAAAAAACTAATTCCAAAAAGTAATTCTAAGTGCTTCTACATCATAAAAATTATGAAAATAATTATGAAAGGGAAAAAATTCACTATATCAATCGGTGCAAGTCCTCGAGAGCTAAAAGTAAATAGTCTATGCAAAAGTTAAAAATCCCTCTCTTATTTTTTAATTTTTTTTTTTTTCCAAATCATGTATCTAAGTTTTGGGCAAAAGTTGCGCCATATATGACACAAACTCCCAATTTAAAATAAAAAATAAAAGGGAAAATTACTAAGAAATCTTCTTTGAAAAACGTGTAGTCTATTTAGTCTCATAACTTTTTGTTTGTACCTAAAAGTCCAATAACGTTATTCTTCTTATCTGTCTTTCTTCTTCTCTTTGTGATTTCTGGCGATCATTAACGGGTAACCATATATTGTTTCTTCTCTTTCTCTTTCTCTTTCTGATATATAGTCACCGGCGACCAACGACTACCATCGATTGGGATTCACCGGCAACCACCGACCGCCGACTCCTTACCTCACCGATGGTAAAAAATATATGTTTTCGACGAAGAAGATGAGTAAATCTACTTAGATCTGGAGTAGATCTACTCAGATCTGATATCAGATCTGAGTAGATCTACATCAGATCCGACTAGATCTGAACAAAAAATAGTTGCCGGAGTACAATCCTCTCTCTATATCCGCCTCTCTACTTCGATCTCTTATTTTTTTTACATTTTCTGTGCTATACACTTCTCTTTTTCTGTTCTAATGGAGAAAATTTTCAAATTCTAAACAAATTGTTTTCGAGTTTTAGTTACAGGCGGTGAAAACTGTAAAATTTTGCAGTTTTAAATTTTTTTGATACTGGAATGAATCATGGTTTAAAACTGTAAAATTTTGCAGTTTCAAAATTTTTTGGTGCTGGAATGAATCATGATAAAACTGTAAAATTTTGCAGTTTAATAACATTCTTTAAAACTGTAGAATTTTGCAGTTTCATAACATATTTTTCAGTTTGATTAATAAAGATAAATGCTTAATAGACTTTTTCTTTGAAACTGTAACATTTTACAGTTTCAAAACTTGTTTTTCAGTTTGATCAATATTGGAGATTATTTACTTAAACCTTACAAAAATTGAAAAATAGCATATGTTTTTTCCATTGTTGCTGTTTTTTGTCGTTCCATTTTTTTTTCTTTTAGTTTATCAATATTTAGCACATTTTTCTATGTTTTTTCGCTCTACTTTCTTCATTTATTCTTTTTTTTTTCGGGCAATATTGTGCACATTCCGGTGAGTCTCCAATGATATTCTTAACGTCCAGTGAACGATCTGAATATTCCGGCGACTTCCATTAATGTTCATAACACTCCGGTGAACTTTTAGCTATACTCCGACAATTTCCCAGTGATACTCCGATGACTTCCTGGTGATGTTGAACATTCCGACGAGTCTCCGGTGACCGTCGACGGAAGTCCGACGATAGTAGGATGTAACAGCGGCTGTAAATTAAAAAAAAAAAAATAGAATTTTTTAGTAACAATTAAAAATATATAGGACTAATTGGTGCAAGTGTTTTGTTTGGGGATTAGATAGGTCTTGAACTTTGTATATGAGACTTATTGGTAAGTTCCCCAAAATAAAATAAACCCTCATAAGTTGCACCAAGTGGGTTATGCCTATTAACTTCTTGAGTTGAGAATTGGAGGTCCAATCTGAGCATTGGATGCTCATCTCGTCAGTATTTTTTGTAAATTAATAGTTTAAATAAATACGCTACTTACAAACCCAACATTAGATCCACGCAAAAAAAAAAAACCAAACCCAATATTTAATGAGTCAATAATATAAGGACAAAATCTAAACTATTGATTTACCAAAAAAAAATGCCGAGGGGTCACACATCTTTTAACTATTCTCTCCGGTTCAAACCTGGACTAGAGAAAAAGCTTGGCCGAGGTGGCACACATGGAGGAAATGCTGATGCACATGATACTTCTGCACAAACTGGACAAAATAGGACAGAATCAACTTGCTCAGTCAACTTGCTCCCAATTATTTTTTATATTTTTTTATTTTTGATAAGTTTATTAGAAAAATGAAACTATATTTTTTGGGAAATCTAAACAATGTTATCATATGCCTGGCTAGCAAAAAAAGAGATTCAAAGACCAACACTGAAACACAGAAAGAGTCTTCTTTTTATAGAATGTGAGGACTCTGTCAACTACGTTTTATTTTATTTTATTTTTGCGGCAGTTGCTAATAGAGATATAGAAAAGCCAATCCCATTGAAGCATACATACAAACAATTTCTAAATGTTTTCAATATTCTGAAACTATTCACCACACCTCAACTAATGTTTAAAACAAAAAAATAAATTTCGGCCATAAACAACCAAAAAACATGTTCAGACTTATTCACAAACATCCCATTCACAAATATCTCATTCTAATTATTATACGTGATATTATACAATAATTGGTATGCATTCCAATGTCATCTTTTGCAGAATTTGTTAGGAATTGACTCTTCTCAACGAAAATCGGTGAGATACGAAATAATAAATAAGAAAAAAATTAACGAATCAAACAAATCACACACACAAAAACACAAGGATTTACGTGGTTCACTCCAGAATAGGGTTACGTCCACGGCTGCTACGCTTTTTACTATGATCAGAAAAATATAACTCTCTCTTTTTTTAACCTAAAAAAGGCGCCCCCTCATCTATTTATAAGTATAGAATTAGGGTTACACGGAAATACGTGAGAATTACGAAAATACCCAAGTACTTATCAGGGTCCACCGACCCAACAATCTCCCACTTGAAACCTGATAACACTTCATTACATAGAGGAACTCCACAACAACTCGATCTTCCTTCATCAATCTTGAAGGCCAACTGAAGTTGAACACAACTTCAGTTTGTCAATGGTGACTATCTTGGTCAACATGTCTGTTGGATTCTTACTGTCTTAGATCTTCTCAAGAGACAAAACTCCATCATCTACAAATGAACGAATGAAATGGTATCGCAGCTGAATGTGTTTCGTCCTAGAATGAAAAACCGGATTCTTTGCAAGATGAATAGCACTCTGACTGTTACTATGCAAAATACTCATCTCTTGCGTCTTACCCAACTCTGCTAGGAAATTTTGTAACCAAGTCATCTCCTTCCCAGCTTCAGTAATAGTAACATACTCAGCCTCTGTTGTAGAAACGACCACAATCTTCTGTAACTGTGAAATCCAACTCACTGTTGTACAATCTAATGTGTAAACATAACCAGTAGTACTCTTTATGTTATCCATATCACCAGCCAAGTCTGCATCAACATAACCATGTAACCTGATGCTGGTTCGTCTGAAACAAAGTGCCATGTCTGTAATACTACTCAAGTATCTAAGGATTTACTTTACTGCCTCCCAATGCTGCTTGCCTGGATTACTCATGTACCTACTAACCACTCACATTGCATGTGCAATGTCTAGTCTAGTACAAACCATAGCATACATTATGCTACCGATAGCTGAAGCATATGGAACACGTTCCATGTAAGCCTGCTCTTCTTCGGTTTTCAGAGACTGCTCTTTGGTAAGTTTGAAGTGGCTAGCCAATGAAATGCTCACTGGTTTTGCACCATCCATGCTAAACCTCTTGAGAACTTTCTTGACATACTCAACCTGTGACAACTTCAAAGTACCATTTGCCTTGTCCCTGTGAATCCTCATACCAAGGATTTTGTTTGCAACTCCAAGATCCTTCATCTCAAATTGGTTGGACAAAAGTTTCTTCAATCTTTTTATCTCTTTAATGTTAGATCCTGCGATAAGCATATCATCAACATATAAGAGAAAAATAATATAACTTTTGTCAAACCTCTTGAAATAACAACAATGATCTACTAGACATCTTGTCAAACAGCTACTACACATAAACCCATCAAACTTCTTGTACCACCGCCTTAGGGCCTGTTTTAAACCATACAAGTTTTTTCGAAGTTTGCATACAAACTTCTCTTTGCCACGTGCTAAAAAACCTTGTGGTTGCTTTATGTAAATTTCCTCCTCCAAATCACCATGGAGAAAAGCCGTCTTCACATTCATCTGCTCAAGATGCAAATCTTCAGTAGCCACAATTCCGAGCACCAATCTGATAGTGGTAAACTTTACAACTGGAGAGAAAATTTCAATGTAGTCAACCCCTTCTTTTTGCTGAAATCCCTTTGCAACCAATCTGGCCTTGTAGCATTTACTCCCATCATGTTTCTGCTTGACCCTGTAAACCCACTTGTTGTGAAAAGCTTTCTTACCCACAGGTAATTGTAGACACCCCATTTTTGACCGACCTTAAGACTTAGACGTCACCATTGAGCGCTTGGTGATGTTGCATATTGTGCTCATTCTGAGGTTGCGGAGTCCCGGCTGTGAGCCTTGCCTCCGGACTTCCGGACTCTTTTGTGCTTTGCCTCGGTTTGCGAACCAGGCCCTGTTTTCTCTTCCCAAAGGGAGGGAGAGGTCTCGTAGATCATCTCTCAGTGGCTGTAGGCTACGTTTCGTGGTCGTAGGCCATTTTTCCCGTTCGGAGCCCAGTTTCCGGTTTTCGGAGCCGTCAGGCCGTGTGCCTCGTTCGGGACCGCTTAACCACCTCCGTTTGCCCCGGTTTTTGGCACTTATCTTATTTACTCCCTTTTGAGGGACATTGTGGCCCGAGAGACCAACTTCGTGGTTGAGCACCCCTCCCGGTGCTTAGCAGCCCACTTTCGGGGCCCCAAACTGCGTGTTTCGGCTCCCGAACCTTCATTCTACATTTTTGGGCTCCGACCCGAACTTGAGATGGTCATATTTTGAACTCCTTTTCATGTTTGATTAAGGACCTCTTGATGTTTGACATCTCCATATACCACTTGCTTCTTTACCTCTCGTTTTTTCCCTTTTCTTGCACGATAGTTTAGGCCTACTTGTGTTCATTTTCGTGGCTTGATGTAAACTACAAAGTTCCTTGTTTTGAGCCCCTCTTAAACTTTGTTGAAGGGATCTTTGCCATTTGGGACTCGCAGCTATCACTTGCCCCTTTACCTCTCCTTTTGGCCTTTTTGGGGGGAATTTTGAATCCGAATTTCCCCCCCTTTTTTCCCCCTCTTTTCCACCCCTTTTGCCTATATACAGCCCCTCCCCTTCAGATTTAAGGGTTAGAAAAAATTTTTTGAACCTCTTGCTTGAATCTCTCTCTCTCTAGATTCCAAGCCTCAAAACCTTTTTGTTCTTGGACCATTTTTACACTACAACCCATAGCACCCTCCTTCCTTCCTCCATTCCGACATTTTGCAGCTGATTTGCAGAGGCTAGGGGCTCTTCTTCTGGTCCAAAATGCTGTCAAAGTTTGGTCTTCAAGGGTAAGCAATATTTTCCCTTTTTTGTGCTTTTTTTTGTTCCATTTCTTAGGCCCATTTTCTTGCTGTTTTGAGCTCCGACCAAAACTAAAAGTAGTGTTTTTTTGAGCTCTTCTTCACCTTTCATTAAGGGCTCAACCCTGTTTGGGACCCCTATCTTGCACTTGCTTCAATATCTCTTTGTATGCCATATTTTTGCATGATGTTTTTAGCCTATGTGTGATCTGTTTTGAGCATGATATAAACTGTATTAGGCTTATTTTGAGCCCTATTCAACATTGAAAAGGGCTCAACACTGTGGGACCTCCATGTAGCACTTACCATTATACCCCTCTTTTCCCCATTTTTGCATGTTTTGTTAGCCCATCTTGCTTCTTTTTCGGCCATGATCAGAACTGAAAGTGGCCATTTTTGACCCCCTTGACATGTTTCATTAAGGGTCTTTGGCTGTTTGATGAATGTTTTGTATATTCATGTTATACCCCTTTGTGGCCTATTCTTGCATTGCATTTTGAGCATGTTTGTATACTGATTTGGGGCTTGTCATCTACTGTAAATGTTCATATTTTTGGTCCCTCTTCAGTGTTGTAGAAGGGTTTTTCTGTTTGGGCTTTGCATCTACCACTTGCTTCATTGCCTCCCTTGCGGAGCCATTTTTGTATGCCATTTTAGCCCTACTTGTGCTTACTGTTTGGCCATGTTTGTACTGTAAAAATATATTTTGGGGCTGCCTTGCTTCTCTTTTTCACTTCATGTCCAAATTATGCATGTTTAGCATAGCTGTAGGCCATTTCATATGCCTAGTGTCACATTCGGGAGAGATTCCATGCATCGGGTTCATTTCGCCTTGTTTCGGGGCTGTTTTGCCCATTTTGCTACTGATTTGCATGTTTGCATACATATTCCATGTCTTGCCATGTCTTTAGAGTGGCATTTCCGTGCCTGAGGTCGTCCTCGGTTTGCGTGCACACATGCACGTATTTCGAGTTGTCTTGTTTTCATCTGATGCCTCCTATGTGAGTGTGGCTGAGGCTCTCTCATGTTGGTGTAAGCCCATATTGCATTGCGTATGCCATTTCATCCATAGCATTGTGTATGCTCGGTTGTGTATCACCATCGTGTATGTATGCCATTCCATAACATTGTGTGTTAGGATTGTATCTTAGTTGCATTTCATGCATGTCATGCATATTGCATCGTGTTCGGGATAGGAGTTAGCCCGGACACGGGAAACGAGGTACGTTCGTACTCCGAGTGACGGAACGTGTCTCAATTCCCCAGTCACCGACACTCCGGATTATCCATGATGGAGTTAGGTTTTGTTTAGTTTCATGTGCATTCATTCCATATTGAGTTGTGCAATTCGACTCCTCGGCCATCATGCATCGAGATGCGTGATTGGTGGCACGAGGATCGAGACATGCATACATTTGTGAAAATACATTGCTATGCCCCTTTCCTGCTCTCTGTTGCAGCAAATCAAGAATCAGCAGTCTTCCGAGGCTTGGGCGCTTTCCAAGAATAATTGCAAACAGAGGCTAATTGGGGCATCTAGTGGATTTCCGCGCAAGGCAGCCCAAACATGCATCATTCATCAGAGAATCAAGGCAGTCCCCGGCTTGCATGCCAGTCTTTTTTTTCTTAGTTAATTTGTAAATTAATTAGGAATTTGTAATTATTTGGACTGTATTATTTGGACTGTACTATTCTTTCATTCGGGACTGTATATTTTTTGGACCCTCTGCGCGAGGGCATAATTGTAATAAGTGTGGTGAGTGTGATGTATGTCTTCCAACCCCACGTCTTTCTTCCCTTTTATTTACCTGCTTATGATGGTTAGATTAGGGCATATTTCAATTAGCATACAGTATGATAGCATGTTTGCATTCATTCATCTGTTTTGCATGCACCGGGCTCGGCGCATCATACTAACTGCATTTGTATTTCAATTCCAAATTGAATACGTTAGCTGTAGCATTCCATATGCCATGTTTAGAATAGCCGAGCCTGCTATAGTTGCATTTTGCATGTGTTGCATTAGGCATTTGTATATTAGGATCATGCATGATTTCTAATGAGTTTCTGTTTTGGCTTGGAGTACTCGGTGAGTTTTTATGCTTTAGCATCCTTGCATGCGTGTGAGTGCCATGATAGCATGCTTGCCATGAGGCTATGCTTATGTGATATAACTGCCTGAATGCCTGTGGGTGAAGGTTGGGTTATTTGAATTGGGACAATTCATCATTTTTGTTTTAAGCCCACTAGATAGTGGCAAAACCATTGTTTTCTAAGCCCACCCGAGGGTGGCAAATCCATGTCTTAGCCTACCTGCGGGTAGCACCATCAAACCATTTTCAAACAAACAAACATGAAATGTTTTGTTCCAATTCAGGCGACTCAGTCTATACTTGTATGCTGTGCGCATCACATAGTAACCTAGGCTAATAACCGGAATAAGAACATACAATGTTTTCAAAAATAGATATCATGGTTAGTAGAGGCCGGTCTTTGACCGGCGAGCGGGGGCTCACGAAGTGACCTTCCCCAATCGTACCCAAGTTCCCGAGCCGAGGCAACTTTGGTGATGACGGACACGTGGCCTTAGGCAAGTCAGGGTTTCCTAAATTTCCCAAAAAAAATATTTAGGTGGCGACTCTGTATCTGGCAAAGCAGTCCATGTTTGGCACTTCTTTCAAAAAATCTGTTTTCAAAATCGATTTGCCGGATTTGGACTCTTTGGTTCAAGATTAAGAACCGTGACATTTGAGTCCTTGAACTGTAGTGACCCCAAGCGAACGGAACGGGACTCCACCCCCGGGGCGTTCGGGGACGTCTACAGTTTCTGGCGACTCCGCTGGGGATTTAGAGAACTTGACTCGAACTCATGATATCTGGTTTTGACTACACTTGTATGTTTCTTTGCATTGCATTTGCATTGGTGCGCCTAGGACACCGTGTTTGCCATATGCCATTCCCGAACGATTTGCCGGAGGCTTGTCTTGTCAAGGCATGACCATAAGGCTGATCGGCTATGGGCTCTGACAGCATGGGAACACAAACCCCGGTTTTACCGGGGCACCCTTTTTGACCATTCGACCTAGTGCATATTCGGATCCATAGTGACCATTCCAAACTAGGACAGGTTGCTTACCCGTTTATAGGTTGTCTGAAACCGCTGTGTGCGTAGTGAAACCCTAGCTCCTGACAAAATAGGACAGGGAAACCCTACCCCAACATAGGGGTGTTTTGGCTCTCACTTATCTGCTATGTGCTTTTGGAGTGCGTCTCTACAGGAATGCATGTATCAGTTTACAAGTTTGGGCACCAGGCCTGCGGGCACCAGTTCAGTATTTTGGGTATCAAGCCTGAGGGCATTAGTATTTGGGGAATCAGTTTTACCCGAGGGTATCAGATTTGAGGCAGAATTCTGGGCAGAATTCAGTAGAGAGCACACTCATTCAGCTTTGTTCGTATCTGTTCTGGTGAAATCGAGCTGAGGTGCTGTCTGTTTTCTCTTTTGTTAGGTAGTCTTGGAACCATAGCTTCAGAAGGCTCCGATATCCCCCGAGGTTCATCGAACTTGTGCTAATAGACTTTGTCAGGTCAGAGGTTCAGTTCAAGGGCAATCAGTGGCAGGGTAAAAGGGCCAGTCAGGCACAAATCACCAGTTCAGCAGTTACCAGATCAGGGGCCCTTATCCACCCCACCAGTGAACAGTCAGGCTGAGGTCTCAGTTTCTACTGCAGGGATAGATACCAGTCAGTTAGATGGATCAACAGAATACGTCAGGGGTGGAGGCAATGATGCGTCAGATACAGGAAACTATGAAACTCATGCAGCAAGACGCTGTCCGCCAAGCGGAATTCTCCAAGCAGCAGGCTGCAATCATGGCTCAGCAGGCCGAGCTCATCACCAGGCTGCAACAGCAAAGCGCGCGTCCGCTTCACAACAAGTTCCTTCCCCAGCAGGAGCTCCAGCACCTGGGGAGACGCCAAATGTCCAGGAAGGTACGGACATTCCGGTAGGGCCGGCTCCGCCCCCAATTTTACCCCAACTATCCAAAACACCTACCAATCTACCGGACTCTCCCTTCGAGTTCGAGGTCGACCCCACAGCGTTGAAGTTGAGCAAGCTTGAAAAGTTGTTCAAGAAATCCCAGGGGGTAAAGTCCATCCCGGACATTGAGGACGGGTACACCGACGCAGCTGTGACACTGCCGGACAGGTTCAAGATGCCTCACATCGACCGTTTTGACGGGTCAGGAGATCCCATGGTCCACCTGAGTTTGTTTTCAGATGTTCTGCGTCCGATGGGCTTGACAAGATTACAGAAGCTTTCCCTTTTTGGCAGGACCCTGTCGGGTATTGCGGCCATCTGGTACGCCAAATTGGAGGATTCAGTGAAACGAAGCTGGGAGGAGATGGCCGAGGCCTTCGTCGCACAATATTCATACAATACCCAAATCGAGATTACGACCCGTGATCTTGAGACGACGAGGCAGGAGCCTAAGGAGAGCTTCTCAGAATTCGTGGCCCGCTGGAGGGCCAAAGCCTCAATGATGACCATTAGGCCAACGGATAAGGATCAAATACGGATGGTTGTGCGCAACCTCCAGCCCAAACTAATGCAGAAAATGATCGTGCTCCCTTCCCTTACCTTTTCAGATTTGCATGAGATGGGAGTACAGATCGAGGATGCTATGAAGCAGGGCCTCATTGACCAGGAGAAGGAGCAGCCCAGGAGGGCGTTTACCCGCAGTTCGAATGCGACCACCAGCGGTGACGCAGCTGCAAGATCTTCCGAAGTGGGCATGGTCGCCACCACCACACCAAGAGCAGCCACCCCCTTTGTTGGTGCATCCACTTCAAACCCCCGAACTTCAGACTATCTACCCCGAGGCAAGAGGGTTTTCACCCCACTCTATATGTCTTTGTCTAAAGCCCTGGGGGTCCTACTCAGGAAAGGACATCTGAAACCGTTAGAGCAACGGCCTCTACCCGATCCTCTCCCTCCAAAGCATGACCCGACTAAGTACTGTGCTTTCCATCAACAAACCGGTCATGACACCGACAGTTGCGTCCGTCTCCGCCACGAGATACAAAATTTGATTGACAACGGGATCATCCCCGCACCAGGTCCTGCAAAGTCTATCGGCACTTGATCAGTGAACTTGTGGGAGATAATGTGATGTGATCGAGGGATGAACCACCTGCGGGCGACGTTCAGTTTATTTCAGATATGGTGGATGGCATGCACTATTTTGAGCATTTGCGAATGCTAGCTTTTGTGCTTTCTGACTTGGGTATTGGGTCAGTCTTGTTGTTTTTGAGTCTGTCCTTTTGTTTTGAGTCAGTCTCTTTTGTTTTGGGTCAGTCTTGTTGTTTTTGAGTCTGTCCTTTTGTTTTGAGTCAGTCTCTTTTGTTTTGGGTCTGTCTTGTTGTATTGAGTCAGTCCTATTGTATAGGAGTCGGGTGATTCCGGGGGGGGTGTTACCTCGGGCATCACCATTTTGTTTTGTGTTTGTCTTTTCGTTTTGTTTTGAGTCTGTTTCTGCCTTGGAGCCAGTAACGCCAACAGATTTGAATGAACACAGTGTTTTTTTTCATGCTTTTGTGTTTGCTTCTGCCGTGTGCCAGTTGTACTAGAAATTCCAAATGAGATGGCAGTATTTGACTAGAAGCTGTGTCTTTTCTGTGCCTTGAATTCATTGCATCGACCTAAGTTTTCCAAAAGCTTTTTGAACACTACGGTGAAAACGAAGAGGAAGGAATTCCTCGGGTTTTGCAAAATTTTGATCAATTGAGAGAAAGAGAGGCGTGCTAAGCCCTTAATGAATGAAATCATGCTTGTTAGTGTGAGTACTGGGAAGGATCCTGGCTTGATCCAGATTGGTTCTACACTGTCTTCAGCGCGAGCGATTTGTCGCTTTCTTAAAAACTTTCAAAAAATGTTTTGCGCGGTCCTGCGAAGACCTGTGTAGAATCGCTCTTGAGATTTTACAGCTTAGGATCGCTCTCAGCCTCGAGACTTGACCCCTCACTTTCAAACCTTGAACTGGGATTCAGAATGTTCAACGGTCAACTACAATGTGAGGCCTGTGTGGCCAGATTTGAAGCAGCCCTCGAACAAGAGGCACCAAAGTCAGATCAAGGAGATCAGACCTCATCAGAAGAAGGTTGCGAAGCCAAATCAGAAGCACCCCTCGAACTAGGGGCAAAATATCCGATGTGCTCGAAGAGCCGAAGATGGATCCTTCTGCGAATCAATACAGCAGTCATTTTCCTGGATTCAGATGACTTCAGGATCTCAAAACCATTTGGCATGGACCTGTTACACTTTTACCCTTTGAGAGGCTCGCTGGGCCGAAAACCCGGAAGGGCGACCCAGGCAAAAGTTAGAGCAAGAAAAGATATATACGAAAAGCAAAAAAAAAGAAAAAGAAAAAAAGAGAAAAAAGAAGAAAAGCAAAAAAGAAAAAAAAAAGAAAAAAAAAAGAAAAAAGAAAGAAGAAAAGAAAAACAGAAGCTCGCAAGGTCGAAAACCCGCAACGGGCGCCTTGGCAAAAGTTAGAGCCTAAAAGGGAGAGGTTAATACCCGAGTGTACCTTACCCCCGAACTACGTAAGGCTTGATTCCCATCTTTGGGATACGTAGGCAACTTCATTCTGAAGTCCAGCCGTAAAACGCTTCAATTTGATTGTGTCCATGCGATGGTTCTGGTCATCTTTGTCTTCTCTGTATCTGAGGATTTGGTTGTGTTCGCACTCTGAGGACTGACTACAATGCGCCGCGGTGCTATCCAAACAAGGGGCAACTTTCCGTTGCCATTCAGTGTGCTGCGGCGCCATCCAAACAAGGGCAACTCTTCGTTGCCATTCAGTGTGCCGCGGCGCCATTCAAACAAGGGGCAACTTTCCGTTGCCATTCAATGCGCCGCGGTGCCGTTCAAACAAGGGGCAACTTTCCGTTGCCATGCAGCTCCCCTCCAGCAAGGGGCAATTTTCCTTCGAATCTGAGGTTGTGCATCTCGAGAGTGGGTTCTATGCTCGTTGAGCAGTGGCCGTTTGCAAAAATAGTTTTTGAGAATTTTTACTGAGGTTGACTAATTTTCTCGAAAATTGTTTCATCTTTTCCAAAAACTGGACCATTTCTTGGACCCAAAAAAGGAAAATTTTCAGTGCTCATAGCCTGACTTGCATGATTTCAAATCAAAAATCGAACAAGCATGTTAATCTAACTCTCATTTTGGTCAAAATTGTTTTAGTAGAAAGCAAAAACAAAACATGGTCAACATGATGAACTAGGGGCACAGTTGAGTTAGGTTCTCTGTCTTTTTCCCTTTATCAACGCACTTGCCAGAAAGGGCACTCTACTTGCCAGAAAAGGGCACAACTGAAGCTAACAACAAAGGGCTGAAAGCTCTCTCACCCTCCAAGCAACGAGGTATCAAGCCACGTGCGAAGCACGAACTGGAATGGGGCAAGATATTCCACTTCCTCATCTGGACATATCTGATCACGTCCAAACTCCCCGGCAGAGCATCGTCAACCGAGGTCAGCTGCAGATTTGCTACACACCCAGTTGTAGCACAGCCCCTTGTGGGAGAAACTCACTAGCTACGCGCAGAAGAAGAAGAATCTAGCAGAATGCTAGGGGCACGAGGCCACAACTTGCTGTTTATCCATCAACCACCCAGGGAGGGATTTAAAATGAGAGATTGAAGAATAGAGAGATGTGCGCTGAGAGGAAAAGTGAGGAAAAAGGGCTTTTTTTTTCAGAAAAACAGAGCTTGAGGGCCGAGTGATGTGAGAATCACAAATGAGAAAGGGTGGGAAATAATACCCAGAGAAACTGGCTCCTCGTGCACTGAGAGGTCTCTTGTCTTTGTAACACGTCTGTGTGTCGTGTCTTTTGTTTTGTTTTTCTCGATTCTTGCTTTGAGTCGTTCCGAGTGTGTCTCGGTGTGTTTAGGTTGTTTACCTTTATTTTTCGTTGTTGGGTCGTCTTTGCTGTGTTCAGTTGTAGGCTCAATACCCGGTCGAGAACTCATTTTCTCAATCTCAAAAATGATTTGTTTGTGCTTAGAGTGCTGTGCCATTCTCCACATTTGTGCAAAAAAGGAATTTGTTCTTTCGAAAACTGCAGGGTTTAACCCAGGTCATGTGAGAACAGTGAAACAAGGACCTATCTGAAGCTATGTGGGTTCCAAACTGCAAAGCAAAAGAAAAGAGGGAAAATCGAAGCAGCTGAGTGTGTTTCACCTTCAGCGAATTCTGAGATTGTATTCCGGATGTACCTCTTCAGACCTTGTCAGTGTTCCGAAGAATGAGCGTGCCTCTATCCCAAGTGTAAGCCTGCTTCAAGTCAGAATGGCGATTAAAGCAGCAACAGATGTTATCTCTCTCTAATATGAACAGGGTGTGCCCGTTTTTGAGCTGAATGTGTTGCAAACCCCTCCGAAAGGTAAATCGGAGGTCGCGTTTTAATCTGGTCTCGTTAAGGCTTGTATTCCCTTATTCGGCATTTTGTTTCAAATATGCGTTGTCACGCACATTCCACTTGCATTGTTATGCATCCTTCCACCCGCATTGTTATGCACTTCTCATGCTTGCATTGTGATGCCCATTCCAATTGCATTGTTATGCACCCACTTCACTAGCATTGTTATTCTCATTCATTGCATTGATTATGCACATCTATCTTGCATTGTTATGTACCTTTTCACTTGCAATTGTCTTTCCTTCTCCTCGCACGTGCGACGGGTCAGACTTCCTCTGGTTTAGAGCATTTGGAATACGTTCCAATGCTTATCCCTTTTCCGAAACACCGGGATACGTCCCTACGTTTCTCTCTTCTTTCTGAAACACCGGGATACGTCCCTAAGTTTCTCTCTCTTTTCGAAACACCGGGATACGTCCCTATGTTTCTCTTGCCTTTCCGAAACACCGGGATACGTCCCTATGTTTCACATTCCTTGCGGAACACCGGGATACGTCCCTATGTTTCTCATTCCTTGCGGAACACCGGGATACGTCCCTAGGTTTCACATTCCTTGCGGAACACCGGGATACGTCCCTATGTTTCACATTCCTTGCGGAACACCGGGATACGTCCCTATGTTTCTCATTCCTTGCAGAACACCGGGATACGTCCTTATGTTTCTCCTTCCTCCTGAAACACCGGGATACGTCCCTATGTTTCTCTTCTTTTCTAACCACTTAATACGTCCCTAATCTCTGGGATACGTCCCTAACCTCTGGGATACGTCCCTAATCTCTGGGATACGTCCCTAACCTCTGGGATACGTCCCTAATCCTTGGGATACGTCCCTAATCTCTGGGATGCGTCCCTAAATCTTGGGATACGTCCATAATCTTTGGGATACATCCCTAACCTCTGGGATACGTCCCTAATCTTTGGGATATGTCCCTAACACCGGGATACGTCCCTAATCTTTGGGATACGTCCCTAATCTCTGGGATACGTCCCTAAATCTTGGGATACGTCCCTAATCTCTGGGATACGTCCCTAACCTTTGGGATACGTCCCTAATCCTTGGGATACGTCCCTAATCTCTGGGATACGTCCCTAATCCTTGGGATACGTCCCTAATCTCTGGATGCATCCCTAAATCTTGGGATACGTCCCTAAACCTTGGGATACGTCCCTAAATCTTGGGATACGTCCCTAAACCTTGGGATACGTCCCTAAATCTGGCGATACGTTCCTAAACACTGGGATACATCCCTAAACCTTGGGATACATCCCTAAACCTTGGGATACGTCCCTAAACACCGGGATACGTCCCCATGTTTCTCCATCTTTGGTTAAGAGCATCTGGAATACGTTCCAATGCTTATACCTTTCCGAAACATCGGGATACGTCCCTATGTTTCTTTGCATGATCATAAGTTATGTTCGGCTTCTTGCATTATCATTTGCATTTTGCCCCTGCCTGCGGGCACAGTTTTGTCTATCTTGTCTGCTTTGTCTAAGTCTTCGGCCTTGTCAAAAATGGGTTATCTCTGGGCTTTGACATTCACTCCCGTCATTCTTATGACTTTCGAGTTCTGTCAAAGAGGGGCAACTGTAGACACCCCATTTTTGACCGACCTTAAGACTCAGACGTCACCGATTGAGCGCTTGGTGATGTTGCATATTGTGCTCGTTCTGAGGTTGCGGAGTCCCGGCTGCGAGCCTTGCCTCCGGACTTCCGGACTCTTTTGTGCTTTGCCTCGGTTTGCGAACCAGGCCCTGTTTTCTCTTCCCAAAGGGAGGGAGAGGTCTCGTAGATCATCTCTCAATGGCCGTAGGCTACGTTTCGTGGTCGTAGGCCATTTTTCCCGTTCGGAGCCTGGTTCCCGGTTTTCGGAGCCGTCAGGCCGTGTGCCTCGGTTTGGGACCGCTTAACCACCTCCGTTTGCCCTGGTTTTTGGCACTTATCTTATTTACTCCCTTTTGAGGGACATTGTGGCCCGAGAGACCAACTTCGTGGTTGAGCACCCCTCCCGATGCTTAGCAGCCCACTTTCGGGGCCCCGAACTGCGTGTTTCGGCTCCCGAACCTTCATTCTACATTTTTGGGCTCCGACCCGAACTTGATATGGTCATATTTTGAACTCCTTTTCATGTTTGATTAAGGACCTCTTGATGTTTGACATCTCCATATACCACTTGCTTCTTTACCCCTCGTTTTTCCCCTTTTCTTGCACGATAGTTTAGGCCTACTTGTGTTCATTTTCGTGGCTTGATATAAACTACAAAGTTCCTTGTTTTGAGCCCCTCTTAAACTTTGTTGAAGGGCTCTTTGCCATTTGGCACCCGCAGCTATCACTTGCCCCTTTACCTCTCCTTTTTGGCCTTTTTGGGGGGAATTTTGAATCCGAATTTCCCCCCCTTTTTTCCCCCTCTTTTTCCACCCCTTTTGCCTATATATACAGCCCCTCCCCTTCAGATTTAAGGGTTAGAAAAAAATTTTTTGAACCTCTTGCTTTGAATCTCTCTCTCTCTAGATTCCAAGCCTCAAAACCTTTTTGTTCTTGGACCATTTTTACACTACAACCCATAGCACCCTCCTTCCTTCCTCCATTCCGACATTTTGCAGCTGATTTGCAGAGGCTAGGGGCTCTTCTTCTTGGTCCAAAATGCTGTCAAAGTTTGGTCTTCAAGGGTAAGCAATATTTTCCCTCTTTGTGCTTTTTTTTGTTCCATTTCTTAGGCCCATTTGCTTGCTGTTTTGAGCTCCGACCAAAACTAAAAGTAGTGTGTTTTTGAGCTCTTCTTCACCTTTCATTAAGGGCTCAACCCTGTTTGGGACCCCTATCTTGCACTTGCTTCAATATCTCTTTGTATGCCATATTTTTGCATGATGTTTTTAGCCTATGTGTGATCTGTTTTTGAGCATGATATAAACTGTAGTTAGGCTTATTTTGAGCCCTTATTCAACATTGAAGAAGGGCTCAACACTGGTGGGGACCTCCATGTAGCACTTACCATTATACCCCTCTTTAATCCCCATTTTTGCATGTTTTGTTAGCCCATCTTGCTTCTGTTTTTCGGCCATGATCAGAACTGAAAGTGGCCATGTTTTGACCCCCTTGACATGTTTCATTAAGGGTCTTTGGCTGTTTGATGAATGTTTTGTATAATTCATGTTATACCCCTTTGTTGGCCTATATCTTGCATTGCATTTTGAGCATGTTTGTATACTGATTTGGGGCTTGTCATCTACTGTAAATGTTCATATTTTTGGTCTCTCTTCAGTGTTGTAGAAGGGTATTTTTCTGTTTGGGCTTTGCATCTACCACTAGCTTCATTGCCTCCCTTGCGGAGCCATTTTTGTATGCCATTTTAGCCCTACTTGTGCTTACTGATTGGCCATGTTTTGTACTGTAAAAATGTATATTTTGGGGCTGCCTTGCTTCTTCTTTTTCACTTCATGTCCAAATTATGCATGTTTAGCATAGCTGTAGGCCATTCCATATGCCTAGTGTCACATTCCGGGAGAGATCCCATGCATCGGGTGTCATTTCGCCTTGTTTCGGGGTTGCTTTGCCCCGCATTTTGCCACTAATTTTTGCATGTTTGCATACCATATTCCATGTCTTTGCCATGTCTCATTAGAGTGGCATTTCGGTGCCTGAGGGTCCGTCCTCGGTTTGCGTGCACACATGCACGTATTTCGAGGTGTCTTGTTTTCATCTGATGGCCTCCTATGTGAGTGTGGCTGAGGCTCTCTCATGTTGGTGTAAGCCCATATTGCATTGCGTATGCCATTTCATCCATAGCATTGTGTATGCTCGGTTGTGTATCACCTCGTGTAGCGTGTATGCCATTCCATAACATTGTGTATGTTAGGATTGTATCTTAGTTGCATTTCACGCATATCATGCATATTGCATCGTGTTCGGATAGGAGTTAGCCGGGCATGGGAAATGAGGTACGTTCCGTACTCCGAGTGACGGAACGTGTCTCAATTCCCAAGTCACCGACACTCCGGATTATCCATGATGGAGTTAGGTTTTTGTTGTAGTGTTCATATGCATTCATTCTATATTGAGTTGTGCAATTCGGCTCCTCGGCCATCATGCATCGAGATGCGTGATTGGTTGTACGAGGATCGAGACATGCATACATTTGTGAAAATACATTGCTATGCCCCTTTCCTGCTCTCTGTGCAGCATATCAAGAATCAGCAGTCTTCCGAGGCTTGGTGCGCTTTTCAAGAATCATTGCAAAACAGAGGCTAATTGGGGCATTCCAGTGGATTTCCGCGCAAAGCAGCCCAAACATGCATCATTCCATCATCCGGAGCAAATCAGGCAGTCCCTAGCTTGCATGCCAGTTTTATTATTTTCTTAGTTAATTTGTAAATTAATTAGGAATTTGACATTATTTGGACTGTATTATTTGGACTGTATTATTCTTTCATTCGGGACTGTATATTTATTTGGACCCTCTGCGCGAGGGCATAATTGTAATAAGTGTGGGTGAGTGTGATGTATGTCTTCCAACCCCACATCTTTCTTCCCTTTTATTTACCTGCTTATGATGGTTAGATTAGGGCATATTTCAATTAGCATACAGTATGACAACATGTTTGCATCATTCATCTGTTTTGCACGCACCGGGCTCGGCGCATCATACAAACTACATTTGTATTTCAATTCCAAATTGAATACGTGTTAGTTGTAGCATTCCATATCCCATGTTTAGAATAGCCGAGCCTGCTATAGTTGCATCTTTGCATGTGTTGCATTAGGCATTTATGTATATTTAGGATCATGCATGATTTCTAATAAGTTTCTGTTTTGGCTTGGAGTACTCGGTGAGTTTTTATGCTTTAGCATCCTTGCATGCGTGTGAGTGTTGCCATGAATAGCATGCTTGCCATGAGGCTAACTGCTTATGTGATATAACTGCCTTGAATGCCTGTGGGTGGAGGTTGTGTTACTTGAATTGGGACAATTCATCAAATGTTTGTTTTAAGCCTACTAGATAGTGGCAAAATCATGTTTTCTAAAGCCCACCCGAGGGTGGCAAATCCACGTCTTAGCCTACTTGCGGGTAGCACCATCAAACCATTTTCAAACAAACAAACATGAAATGTTTTGTTCCAATTCAGGCAACACAGTCTATACTTGTATGCTGTGCGCATCACATAGTAACCTAGGCTAATAACCGGAATAAGAACATACAATATTTTCAAAAATAGATATCATGGTTAGTAGAGGCCGGTCTTTGACCGGGCGAGCCGGGGTGCTCACGAAGTGACCTTCCCCAATCGTACCCAAGTTCCCGAGCCGAGGCAACTTTGGTGATGACGGACACGTCGTCTTTGGCACCAAGTCAGGGTTTCCTAAATTTCCCAAAAACAAAATATTTAGGTGGCGACTCTGTATCTGGCAAAGCAGTCCATGTTTGGCACTTCTTTCAAAAAATCTGTTTTCAAAAACCGATTTGCCGGATTTGGACTCTTTGGTTCAAGATTAAGAACTGTGACATTTGAGTCCTTGAACTGTAGTGACCCACAAGCGAACCAGAACGGGGAGGGACTCGCACTCCTCCCCGGGATGCGTTCGGGAGACGTCTACAGTAATTCAATTAACTCCCATGTTTGGTTTGCCATGAGTGAATCCATTTCATCCTGCATAGTTGACTTCCACTTAATTGAATCATCAACCTACAAAGCCTCATCATAACTTTCAGGTTCACTCCCATCAGACAACAACAATAATGTAAAGATGGAGACCAACGCTGTGTATGTTTAGACTCTCTTTCTGACCGTCTCAACTTAGGAGTAGGAGTATGTGGCTCAGTTTGTATAATAAGTTTTTCAGGATTATTCGGAATCCTACTATTCAACTCACTCTCACTAATCTCCTCTAACTCAACATGCTCATGACAAGTAATGGATTCAGATTCAGATTCAGATTCACATGTAGACTTATCCCTATCTTTATACATTACTTTCTCATTAAATATGACATCTCTACTTCTAATGATTTTTCGATTTTTATCATCCCAAAACCAATAACCAAATTGATCAATGCCATACCCAATAAATGTACATTTAATATATTTCGGATCAAGTTTACTTCTATCAGCAAAATCTATATGCACATATGAAACACAGCCAAATACCTTAAAAAAAGAAAGATTTACCTCTTTACCGCTTCAACCTTCTTCTGGTAACTCTCCATCCAATAGAACAGATGGACCATGGCTAATCAAATATGCTGCAGTCTTAATTGCATCTGCCCAAAACATCTTTGGTAATCTGGCCTGTATTCTCATACTTCTAGCACGTTCATTTAGAGTCCTATTCATGCGTTCTGGAACGCCATTCTGTTGAGGTGTCTTTCGAACAGTCTTCTCCATTCTAATTCCACTTTCTGCACAATATTTCTTGAACTCATTGTTCTCATATTCCCCTCCATTATCTGATCTCAAGCACTTAATTTTAAGACATGTTTTAGTCTCCACCAAGGTTTTCCACTTCTTAAAAGTAATATAAACTTCAGATTTATGTTTCAAAAAATAAACACATACCTTTCTCGTTGAGTCGTCGATAAAGGTAACATAGTATGATGATCCTCCAAGAGATGAAACTGGTGCAGGTCCCCACACATCTGTATGAACTAACTCCAATTTTTTTGACTTCAATTTCCTGCCATCCTTTGAAAAACTGACCCTCTTTTGTTAGCTGAAGATGCAATCCTCACAAAAGTCAATGTCCACAAATTTCAAATCTGACAGTTTCCCCTTAGATGCAAGTACCTTTATCCCTTTTTGACTCCTATGCCCAAGCCTTTGGTGCCACAGATTTGAGTCTTCCTTCTTACCAACAACTGCTACTACATCCCTATTGTTCGTAGTTATGTAAAGAGTGCCTTCTTTTTTACCACGAGTAACAACCATGGCTCCTTTGGTGATTTTCCACAAACCACCCATGAAGGTTACAACATGACCTTCATCATCAAGTTGTCTAACATAAATCAAGTTTCTTTTCAAACCAAGCACATGTCTGACATTCTGTATCTTCCAAACAGATCCGTTTGGCAACCTGATTGTTACATCCCTTTTACTCACAATCTTTAATGGTTCATCATCAGCCAGATAAACCTTCCTGAAATCACCACCAATGTAATTGTCCATGATTTCCCTCTGTGAAATAGAATGGAATGATGCCCCAGAATCTAAAATCCAAGATTCAAAAGGGCTGTCAATACTTAAGATCAAAGCATCATAAATCTCATCCGTTGCAGCATTAGCAGACTTCTGATTTTGATCACATTTGTTCTTATTCAATGTCGGACAATCTCCCTTTAGATGTCCCTTCTTTCCACAGTTCCAGCAACTTCGTCCCTCTCTAGTTCTTGACTTGCTTCTGTGTTTGGATTTTGATCTGTTGCGGTTCGAGTTTTTTTCTACTGACCTTCCTCTGGCTTTCTGTATTCAGGGCCAAACCTAATGTTTCTCCTAATTCCCTCCTGTGAATTTCTTCACTCAAAATTAAATATCGAATATCATTGTAACTCAACTTTTCTTTTCCTGAAGAATTACTTACTGCCGTTACAATACCATTCCAACTTTCTGGCAAACTAGATAGAAGAATCAAAGCCCTAACCTCATCATCAAATTTGATAGATACAGAACTGAATTATGTTACCACAATACTGAATTCGTTCAGATGCTCAGCCACCAAAGCACCTTCTGTCATCCTCAGATTAAACAATCTATGCATCAAATAAACTTTATTTGAGGCAGAGGGTTTTTCATACATGTTTGAGAGCACCGCCATGAGACCCGCTGTAGTCTTCTTCTTCGCTATGTTAAACGCAACGTTACGAGACAACGTTAGCCGAATAACACCTAGCGCTTGGCAATCAAGAAAAGTCCACTAATCATCCTTTATCTTTTCTGGTTTCATCCCTAAAAGGGGCTCATACAGTTTTTTCTAATACAGATAGTCTTCAATCTGCATCTTCCAAAAGCCAAAATCTATGCCATTGAATTTATCGATTCTAACCTTTTCGTTTGTAGCTATCGCTCCTACTCGAACCAATGCTCTAATACCAGTTGTTAGGAATTGACCCTTCCTAACCAAGATCGGTGAGACACGAAATAACAAACAAGAAAGAAATTGACGAATCAAACAAATCACACACACAAGAACACAAGGATTTACGTGGTTCACCCCAGAATAGAGTTACGTCCACGGTTGCTGCGGTTTTCACTATGATCAGAAAAATACGACTCTTTCTTTTTTTAACCTAAAAGAGGTGCCTCCTCATCTATTTATAAGTATAGAATTAGGGTTACACAGAAGCACGTAAAAATTATGAAAGTACCCAAGTACTTATCAGGGTCCACCAACCCAAGAGAATTCACTGACTATGAGAGCCGAATAAAAATAAACCTAAAGCGGCAAACATGGTAAATCTTTGATGAGCTAGATGAGGCCAAAGTCCACTAGACTCGAGGTCATTGCCGAATAGATACAAAAAGCAGGATAAAGAGTATGCCGAGTTAAAGGTACCTGGGCTCCACTTCTAAGCCAAGTATGACATATAAGTCGACGAGATCATGTTGAGTGGATCTAGGCTATGTCCCTTTCTAAAGAATATAGTTGGAGAATAGGTCCTGACAAAGAGATGATGAGGCCTAAGCTACAAAAAAAATATCAAGAAGAGTGACTCTATAGAAGGTGGAGAAAGTTGGAGAGAGAGGTATGTTCTAAAAAACTTACACTTAAAGAAATAAAGCACTCTTCTTCATTAAAAAAAGCTAACTTGCTCGTCAGAGTGTTAATTTTGACACCACCGACCAAAGTTGTTCTTCTGTTTCAGGTGACGTCTCAAGGATCTCTCGAGGGCTTGTCTAGATTAAATGAGTATTCCAAAACCAACTCCCCACAATTGGCGCCGTCTATGGGAATACTCAAACTCATCCATGGCAGACCTAGCTTAAGATCCTTCGATCATTGGAGACAATAATGTTCTATCGAGAACAGTATTCGGTCCGAAAGATACTCCTGCACAAAGGGCTTTGAACTTTGACCCAACGACTCCTTTTTTGCCTTCAACATCAGTGGAAGACGCCATGAAAACTTTGATAAACCAAGCAAAATGGAATGAGCAGCGTTTGGAGGATATGGCAGCTAACAATGAGCATCTGCGCCAAGAAATAGCAAAATCCCAATAGATTGCACCACGGCGTGAATAGGCTCAATCGCCAAGAAGGAAAACCAAGTAGCAACATCGATCTCGGATGCATGATGATAGTAGCAGTACGTCAGTTTCCTATTTCGAAGAACCTAGAAAGTGAGGCCGAATAGACATGTCTAGCTCATCAAATGATGGAAGTCCTCCACAAGTGTGACGTGGACGAAAAAAGAGAGACGATGATTCAGATTCAGAAGACAACCATGATACTTTTATACAACGAATAGCCAAGACTACCTTGCCTAAGAAGTTTAAAGTACCGTCGTTCACTCTATACGATGGAAAGTTGGACCCTACGGATCACGTTCGGTTTTATAAGTAAGCAATGGCACTGCATACAGATGATGAGGCACTCATGTCTGAATATTCCCCAGCAGTTTGGGACCACTCGCCGTCAGATGGTATTATAAGCTTGAACCGGCTTCGATTGAAAGTTTCCATTAACTCCAAAAATCCGTCAGGGCTAGATTCATCACCAATGAGACTCAGCCAAAACAAGCAGACTCTTTGTGGGTAATGAAAATCAAGCCAAACGAGACTTTGCACGAGTATTTAGCTCGCTATTGGGAGTGCTTTAATTTGGTGGATGATAATTGCAATGACTCTATGGCAATCACTGCATTTGTCATGACCCAAACCAGCCCCTACGGACTTAGCGTCGTAACTGGCCAGTAATCCTTGAATTACCAAAGGCCTCTGTACAGAATAGCAGATAACTAAGGGGATTGCGGAAGCAACTACACAAAATACAACGTCCATAGAGCTAAGTAGACATACATGGGACAGAAAATATAAGACTTATATATGTACACATACATGTGACGTCATAATACAATAGTCTCACGTCACCCACAAAAACAAATAAAACGAATGTGGGACTTAGCCCAAGATACAGATAGACAGAAGTTGTACGAGGGTCTCAAAAACACAAAACAAAACAGTTAAACATGGTTCCCAAAACATGACCCCTCTGACTTGACTTAATTCGGAACCTCCTCGAGAGGCACGGAGAGTGGCTGACAAAATGGAATTCCAGGCGATCATCACTAAGCCTGGCCACGTGTCTGCTCACCTACATACATAAATAATACAATGAGTGGAAGCCCAGTGAATAATAACAAGGTAAAGGTTTTATTGAATGTTGTCCATAACATTACAAAAAACAGAATTCAATAATTAGCAGAAATGGAGTGATAATCATGTTCAGAAATCTTAGTTCATAACAGATACAAATTCAGAATCACATTCATAATCAGAATTGGCATTCAATCATACGTGGTACATTCATTAGCACTAGCAGAAATAGTTGACCTATAAAGGGACGACCACAAAGGCATACAGTTGACTCACGTGCACGAAGACGGTACAGTTGGCTCATGAGACGTACAGTTGGCCCATAAATAGGACGTATTCATAAAGATCCATAACAGTTGGCTCATGAGACGTACAGTTGACCCATAATTAGGATGTAACAGAACAGATAACAGATGTCATATGAAGCTAAGAATGCCATGAATACATTTTAGAAACATTGGACGACCATTCATTCATACAGAAAATAATATTTCAAAAACAAATCATCTTATATTATTCAGAAAATACTTATAATTAAATATAGATTTACAAAGTTATTATTCATAGATGTCTCCCAAGTAGATAGACAAAACAGGCAACCGGATAGCCTACTGCGCGTGACCTACACAACACATAATAGATACACATTTGAAACACACGTTCAGAATATACTTAACTCATTACGTTTTGTTCTTTGTTTGTTTCTATGTTTTATCCTCACTATTATGTTTTAATCATGGCCTAAGAATGCCTAAGATGAAATGAGGATGTCAAATTATGCTGTTCAACACTTAGGCGAAGTGGCTGAAAATAGGGTCCCCGCTCGAGCACAACTTCCTTTGCTTAAGCGAAGGTTCAAAAATATAAGTTGTCGCTCGAGCGCAACTTCGATCGCTCGAGCGGTCTGTAAATTTTACAAAGGTACTGATTGTGTGATTTTCATGCTCGACAAATGCTCAAAGGTCGCTCGAGCGTGAGAGTCAGGTACTCGCTCGAGCGCAACTCTTGTCGCTCGAGCGGTATGCAAAAATGTGAACCTTCTGAGAGCATGCAATTTACGCTCAAGCCAATATTTGGTCGCTCGAACGGAAGTGTAAAAATAAAAGTGGTCGCTCGAGCGGAGGGATTAAATTCTGGAATTTCCAGATTGCACTCCCAAGTCCAAAACTCAACTTCAAAGCTACAATTCACATCCTTTTAGGCCCAAAACTTAAGAAACCATACATAAACTTGAAAAACATCATGAATTCAAAACCATTTCGCAAAAATTAACGCCCAAAGGCATGTCAATTGTATGAAATCAAACTTGGAATGTTAAACCATAACATGAGCTTAACATGCAAGTAATTCTCAACTTCAAAGCCTTCAAAACAAGATCAAATGAGATGTTTAACTCAAGAACATGATGAATTCTTAAAAGAAGGTCAAAACATGGACATGCAAAAGGAGAATCCTTTGAAAACAAGCTCAAATTGTGATAGAATGAGCATGCATGCATGATATGGTCTTCCTACTAACTCATTAGCTCAAGACTTGCTTAATTCAACTTAATCCTCTTGAATTCTCTACATTAACAACTTCCATACAATGATTAGGAACCAATTACTCACCTAAGGTTGACAATTGAGTTCTAGCTTGTTATATCTTTGAGCTTCCAAGTCAATCTCTTCTAGGGTTCTAGCAACACTCTCCTTCTCTTCTTCTTGAATTCACTCTCTCTCTAACCTCTCACTCTCCCTCACGTTTGGAGCTTTAGGAGTATGAATTGATGGTGCAAAATTGATCTAATGGGGCCAAATTAGCCTTATATAGGCTCACTTAATGACATTTATTTAGTTGGGGGTTAAAGATAACTAATTGCAATTAATTTATTCTAATTATTTGGTTCCGAATTGAATTTCAATTTAACTTACCACAATGTTCTAAAAATTCCAACTAACACATATACCAAATCAATTTCGCGATCGGATGCCACTAGGGCCTTCAATTCGCAGAACAAACAAAAACAGAAATAAATATTCCTACGATAAACAGATAGAAACTCATATAGCACATATCACATGCAATTAACTCAGGATTTCATTTTATTTACTTATTTGACATAATTAATCATGGTTAATCAGCTAATCACAGGTCGGGGTTGTTACAGTCTTTCCCCCTTCAAGAGTTTGGTCCTCCAAACTCGAATTACCTTCATTTTAGAAGAATACTAGATCCAAAGGAAACAATTCAAGGTATCTCCTCATCATATCTTCCTCCGTTTCCCAAGTTGCATAGGTCCCTCCGTGGTTTTGCCAATCAACTTTTACCAACGGTATTTCCTTATTCCTTAGCTTTTTATTCGATGGTTCACAATCTGTATTGGTCTTTCTTCATACGTGTAGTCATCTTCTAAAAGTACATATGTCAGCTCAATAACATGGTGCGGATCTCGTAAGTAATCCCGTAACATTAAGACATGAAAGACATTATGCATATGTTCCATAACTGGTGGTAAGGCTACTCGATATGTCACCGGGTTGATTTTCTCCAGAATCTCATATGATCTAACATATCTCAGTGCCAACTTGCCTTTCACCTCAAACTGTGTCTGGCCTTTCATTGGAGTCACTTTTATGAACACATGATCCCCGACTTCATATTCTCTATCTCGCCTTCGAATATCTGCATAACTCTTTTGGCGGCTTTGTGCAGTTTTCAATCTTTGTTGAATTAATTTCACGTTTTCAGTGGTTTCCTACACAAGTTCTGGGCCCAACAAGGGTCTATCACCTACCTCAGCCCAACAGATCGGTGAACGGCATTTTCTACCGTACAAAGCTTCATGCAGAGCCATCCCAATACTTGAATAATAGCTGTTGTTATACACAAATTCAGCCAACGGTAGATAGGTCTCTCAATTGCCTAGAAAATTGAGAGTACACATTCTAAGCATATCTTCCAAGGTTTGTATCATTCTTTCTGATTGGTCATCTGTCTGTGGGTGATAAGCACTACTTAGTCTTACTTCAATTCCCAAAGCTTGTTGTAGGCTCTGCAAGAATCTTGAAGTAAACTTAGGATCTTTGTCAGACACAATAGATACTAGTACGCCGTGTAATCTCACAATCTCATCCACATAAATGTTAGCTAACTTGTCCGTATTATAAAAAGTTTTAATAGGCATAAAATGGGCAGATTTAGTCAAACGGTCAATTATGACCCAGACAGAATCCATACCTCGAGAAAAGCGAGACAATCCCACAATGAAGTCCATGGTAATATGCTTCCATTTCCATTCTGGTAGTGGGAGTGGCTGTAGCAAACCAGCGAGTCGTTGATGTTCGACTTTAACTTGTTGGCAATGTAGACATCTTGCCACAAAATCTGCAATACACTTCTTCATTCCAGGCCACTAGAAAATTTTGTTTCAAGTTATGATACATCTTTGTATTCCCCAGTTGGATGGCAAATTTGGAGTTATGGGCTTCAGTCATAATGCATTTCCTCAAATCAAAACAATCTGGCACACAAAGGCGACCCTGAAATCTCAACACATTGTTCTTAAGTACAAACTCAGGCCTTGGTTTTGAGTTAAATTCATCCACGATCTTCTTCAAGAATTCATATCGCAGTTGTTTCTCTCTAATTTCTTCAATAATTACAGGCTGGGCAAAGATAGCAGATAAGATTCCACCTTGTTCACGCAATACAACTTCAACCCCATTCTTTTCTAAATCACATAGCAATTCTTTCTAACCGATGAGCAATCATGACAAATTCCCCATTGACTTTCGGCTCAAAGCATCTGCCACTGTATTAGCTATCCCTAGATGGTACAAAATCTACAAATCATAGTCTTTGATCAACTCTAACCATCTTCTCTGTCTCATGTTCAGTTCATTTTGGGTAAAGAAATATTTTAAGCTTTTATGGTCAGTATACACTTCACAAGTTACTCCGTATAGATAATGGAGCCAAATTTTCAAAGCAAACAACACGGCTGCCAGTTCAAGATCATGAGTCGAGTAATTCTTTTCATGAGGACGAAGTTGCCGAGAGGCATAAGCAATTACCTTTCCCTTTTGCATCAACACACAACCCAAACCTTTGCAGAAGGCATCACTATAAATCTGAAACCCATCAGTTCCATTAGGCAAAGTCAGAATTGGTGTCGTTGCCAGTCTATTTTTCAATTCTTTGAAGGCTGACTCTCGTTGATCATTCCAGTCAAATGGTACATTTTTCTGTGTCAACTGGGTCAATGGCATGGCAAGTTTTGAGAAATCTTTCACAAATCTTCTATAATAACCAGTAAGCCCCAGAAAACTTCTAACTTCTGACACGTTGGCTGGTATTGACCAGTCGACAATGGCATCAATTTTCTGTAGGTCTATTGATACACCATCCTTGTTGATCACATGTCCCAAAAATACTACACTATCAAGCCAGAATTTACATTTGGACAATTTGGCATATAACTTCTTTTCTCTCAAAATCTGTAAAGCAGTTTTCACATGACTCTCAGGTTCTTCCTTGCTTTTCGAATAAATCAAAATATCATCAATAAACACGACTATAAACTCATCTAGAAATTTGTTAAAAACCCTATTCATCAGGTCTATAAAGGTTACGGGTGCATTTATTACCCCAAATGACATGACTAAAAATTCATAGGGCCCATATTAAGTTTTGAATGCTATTTTCTCTACATCTTCTGTCTTGACCTTTAATTGGTGATACCTGAATCTAAGATCTATCTTAGAGAACACTTGAGCTCCCTGTAGTTGGTCAAATAGGTCATCTATTCAGGGTAAAGGGTATTTGTTCTTCACGGTTACTTTGTTTAACTCGTGGTAGTCAATACATAGCCTCAAAGACCCGTCTTTCTTTTTAACAAACAATACTGGAGCTCCCCAAGGTGAGGTGCTCAGACGGATGAATTTCTTGTCTATGAGTTCTTGGAGTTGAGTTTTCAACTCTTTTAGTTCTGAAGTTGACATTCTATAAGAGGTTTTAGAAATTGGTTGTGTCCCGAGTACTACATCAATGGTGAATTTAATTTCCCTATCAATTAACTCCCCAGGTAGGTCATTAGGAAACACATCAGGAAATTCACAAACCACAGGAATTATTTCCACATTAGCACTATCCGAAGATGCAATCAACACACAACACAAATAGCCCCGACAACCTTTTCTTAACAATTTCGTGATTTTCATACATGAAATCAAGTATGGCGGAGGAACTACCCCATTTCCAGTCAAAACAAATTCGGGCATACCAGGTAGTCTAAACACAATAACTTTACTCACACAATCAATGGTAGCACAATATTTCGTCAGCCAATCCATTCCTGAAATACAATCAAAATAATTAATGCTCAAAGGTAGCAAATCAACATACAATGTCATATCACCAATCGTAATATCACATGCCGAATATACATAATGTAACAACCCTCGTACTGATTACCGATAAGCCACTGAATTATATACTGATTACTGCTAAACTGAACCGAAAATGACTGATGATTGAATGAATTGAGTTACTGAATAAACTGATTGAAATTGAAGCTGAAATTGAATGAGTTTATTATTATTTGCATATTGCATCTGTTTGATTGATTGATTATCTGTTTAAATTTATATGTTTAAACTGCTAATTGAAGGCCTTATCGGCGGCCGATTTAGAAACCGTTTAGTGTTTTGTAATCACGAGAATATTTGTGATTTAATGGTATATCTATCTGAAAATTGTTTAGGAACGATTAAATTAGATTAATTAAAGCCAATTAAAGAGTTTGATGTAATTACCACTTTGCCATTGAGTGGACCTTTGTCTAATCTTGTATTGAGCCTTATACATTAGTTAAAACAACATTTCACCAGCTCTATTCCTGCCTACACCGAAATTAGAGAGAGAGAGTAGGAGATTGGAGGATTTCATCTTGCATGCTTGGAATTTGAGGGAATTAAAGTGTAAACTGGCATAATCTAACTTCCTTACCTTGAAATTGAGCCTTAGGTAAGTGAAATCATCATCTTCTTGTTGTTTTTAAGTTTCATCTTGCATGTATCATGATTATAGGGAAGTAAGTCATGATTTAGTTCATAAATGTTGAATTGGAACTCCATGGATGCATGCATGCTTGGATTGGTGCATTTTGAAGTTGAATCCATGATGAAATGTTCATGCATGCTCATGTTTTTATCAAAGGCCATGTTTTCATTTGGTTTTCCAACTATTGAGCTCATTAGAGCAAGATTTGAAGATTGAATTTGGTTTAAAGCTCATGCATTGCATGTTTACAAAATGTTCTTGAAATGGGTTTGAAAAATGGCTTTAATTGACTCACCTTTGGCCCTTGCATGTACAAATTAGCTTTTGGAACTTGTTATTCATTGTATTGGGATGTATTTTCCAGAATTTGGGGCCAAGAGGTTGAGTTTTGGATGTTTGAATGCTTAGTTCGAACTTGGGAGACAAATCTGGAAATTCCAGATTTGGCTTCCTCGCTCGAGCGAAGGATTACTCGCTCGAGCGAGCCCTTTGGTTTTGCAAGCTCGCTCGAGCGAGCATCGAGCGTGGTATCGCGCGTAAAAATCGAGCATCCAGTATTTTCACTGTTCATCAGCTCGCTCGAGCGAAGGGAGGCTCGCTCGAGCGAAGCGCCTATTTTCAGCAACTTTTGAAAAATGCCTTCCGACTGTATTTTTGCATCCTCATCGCATCCTAGGCATTCTTAGGCCTAGTTTAAGACATCTTAATGAGGATTTAGACATAGAACCACACCGAGGAAATTTAGGGATTTAATTATCATCCTTCCCGACTGTTAAACTTAGTGTGCGTTCTATTTGTTAACTGTTTAGGGTTGGCGACTGGAGAGACGCGCTCTAGCACACTGTAGCCCAATCACTGTGAGTAACGATTGTATAAAGATATGTTCAAAATGGTCATCTTTTGAATACTGAACTGAACTGTTTACTGAACTGGAATTATTTACTGAATGAATGTATGTCCTTTATTTCTGAACTGTACTGTGGCATCCTTAGCACTACTGTTACCGACTGTTACTGTACAGAGATCTCTGTCGGTTCCCTTGTGGAACCATACTGTTTACTGAATGACTGGCCATCATTATGTTCGGTCTTTTGACCTACTGTTACTGTTATGCTAATGGATGTACCACATATGACTGTTTATTGTACTGAACGACTGTAATACTGATTGAAATAATGAACTGTTTTCATTACTGTAAGGACATTACATTCTTAACCTCTTTATACATTATGTTATTCACTGGGCTTTAGCTCACTGCTCATATATATATGTAGGTGTACAGGCACCGGACCAGAGCTAGAAGCGTCGGGGTTATTCCAGTTTTGTCAGCCAGCCTATGTGCCTCACTGTGAGGTTCCGCATTGCCGTGTTATGGCCTTGGGATTTTGTTTTAGTTTTTCCGTCGGCCTCCTCACTGTGTTGTATCACTGTATAGACTGTTTACTGTTATACTGTACCGTTATCGAGGGATTAAGTCCCCGTACTGAATGTTGTAAATGATTGTGTAGACTGTACCGTTTCGAACCGTGTGAATGCATAAAAATGTTTTTGGCATACAGATTTCCACAGCTCAATGGACACTAGTTATTTACTGTATTGGCTTCCGCCAGGCCCTGTACTCTGTTTTATTGTATTACTGTTCAACAGGCCTTCGGTAATCACGGATTACTGGCCGGTTACGGTGCTAAACCCATAGGGCCGGGTTTGGGTCGTGACAGAGTGGTATCAGAGCGATACTTAACCACGAGTTATACCGCACACACGTGTCCAAATGAGCTATAGGGTGTCCTAGAAAAGCATTTAGGGCATCTCATGAACTTGAAAAGTGTGTGCTTATGACTGACTGATTATGTGATAAAATGTTAAACTGTTTAATCATACAACTGCTTATAATGAAAACTGTCATAACTGCTTATAGTGAAATGGATAACGCAAGCACTGCAAATGAAACTGAATCATCATCCTCTGAGGCCAGAATGGCCAGACTTGAACAAATGATGGGACTGATAATTGAAAGGCTAGATCAACAACAGAATCCACAGCCACCTCCTCCTCCTCCGGTACAACCGGAACAGAATGTGCAAAATGTGAATGTAAATGAGGGGGATATTATTGCTCTTACCCAAAAGTTCAGCAAGCTAAAACCGCCATCTTTTCAGGGAGGCCTTGAACCATTGAAGGCTGAAGCTTGGGTGCTTGAAACAGAAAAATTGTTTGAAATGTTCCCGTGCTCCGAAGCCAATAAAGTACTGTTAGCAACCTTCACCCTTCAGGAAGAAGCAAGAAGGTGGTGGATGTTGACCCGCGATGCAAATACTATTATGACTTGGGCTCAGTTCAAGGAGTCCTTCTTTGAAAAGTACTTTCCTCAGTGCATCAGGGACAGAAAAGTGACTGAATTTGAACAGTTGAGACAGGGTAAAGAGTCAGTTGCAGAGTATGAAAAGAAGTTTACCGAACTTGCTAGGTATGCACCACATATGGTGGATACCGATATAAGAAGGCCAGGAGGTTTGAAGGCGGCCTTAGTGTTGCTATACAGGACCGAATAAGTGTTTTGAAAATGCCAACTTATGTAGGTGTTCTCGACCGGGCATTGATGGCCGAGACGAATATCGCAGTGAAACAATCTGAAACACCAACCACTGAGTGGCAAGGTAAAAGGCAGGGTTTCAAATTTAAGAAAGGCAAGCATAACCCAGCAAATAAGAAACAGAATACGGGGTCGACGACTAGCCCCAACCAAGGGAGTGGATTTATTCCACCCTGCTCCATATGTGGCAACAAGCACAAAGGGGTTTGCTATCAGATTTCTGGAGCTTGTTTCAGATGTGGCAAGGTGGGCCACAGAATTAAAGACTGCCCTTCTGCTCCACCAGTTAGTGGTAAAGCTACACCGAGCACAGCAGCAGCAAATGTAGCACCAAAGCCTAACCCCAAAACTACCGGGAAAGAGCCTATGAGGCAGGGCCGAGTGTTTGCCCTAGTACCGGGAGACGTGCAAAACACTGAGACTGTTGTGTCAGGTATCCTCTCTATCTGTGCTCAAAATGCATATGTCTTGATTGATTCGGGGTCTACACATTCGTATGTATCGCATGCTTTTTCGCGTAAATTGAATAGACCCTTAGAACCCATGAACTATCTGTTAGCTGTATCATCACCTGTTGGGGGATCCATGACATGTGCATATATGTATCCTGCTTGTGAGATTATTGTTGGGGATATGCATCTATTTATTGATTTACTGCCATTGAATATCGATCATTTTGATGTAATATTGGGGATGGATTGGTTACAAAAATATCATGCTACTATAGACTGTGTAACAAAGCAAGTTGTTTTCCGTCCACCGGGTTTGCCTGAGTTTGTGTTTGATGGGGTTGGCGTGTGCCTCCTCCATATCTGATTTCTTCTGTGAAAGCTGTCAAACTGATTAGGAAGGGGTGTAAAGGATATCTGTGTTCTGTACTGACTGTATCTGCTAGTAATGATGTTAAAACTGATGTGAATTGCATTCCTATTGTTAGAGAATTCCCAGATGTATTTCCAGATGATTTGCCAGGGGATTTGATCGACAGGGAAATTGAATTTACTGTGGATGTGATTCCGGGTACACAACCGATATCTAAAGCTCCTTACCGAATGGCTCCAACTGAACTGAAGGAATTGAAAGTGCAATTACAGGAACTGTTAGACAAGAAATTTATCAGACCCAGTACTTCACCATGGGGTGCACCTGTTCTGTTTGTAAAGAAGAAAGATGGCTCACTGAGACTGTGCATTGATTACCGTGAATTGAACAAGGTAACTGTGAAAAATAAATACCCATTGCCACGTATTGATGATTTATTTGATCAGTTACAGGGTGCACAAGTGTTTTCCAAGATTGATCTCAGATCGGGGTATCACCAACTGAAAGTTAGACCGGAAGATATTGATAAAACTGCTTTTAGAACAAGGTATGGCCATTATGAATTTTTAGTTATGCCGTTCGGAGTCACGAACGCCCCTGCTGCATTTATGGACCTTATGAACAGAATTTTTAAACCGTACCTTGATGATTTCATTGTAGTATTTATTGATGACATCTTGATTTATTCTAAGACTGTTGAAGAACATGAACACCATCTGAGACTTGCCCTACAAACCTTAAGAGAACAGAAACTGTATGCTAAACTGTCTAAGTGTGAATTCTGGATTGATCATGTTATGTTTTTGGGGCATGTTGTTAGCAAAGATGGGATTTCTGTTGATCCGCAGAAAATTGAAGCTGTGGTGAACTGGCCTAGACCAACAAATGTAACCGAAGTCCGAAGCTTTTTGGGATTGGCTGGATATTACAGAAGATTTGTCAAAGATTTCTCCAAGATTGCCTTACCACTGACTCAGTTGACACAGAAGGGGATATCATTTGACTGGACTGACCGGGGGAATCAGCATTCCAAGAGTTAAAAACTCGACTTGTGACTGCACCGGTTTTGACTCTACCTTCAGGTACGGATGGTTATACTGTGTTTAGTGATGCTTCTCATAAGGGTTTGGGATGTGTTTTAATGCAGAATGGGAGAGTTATTGCTTATGCTTCCCGACAGTTGAGACCGCATGAAAGAATTACCCAACCCATGATCTTGAACTTGCTGCAGTGGTTTTTGCATTGAAAATTTGGCGTCACTATCTGTATGGGGCAACATGTGAAGTTTATACCGACCACAAGAGTTTGAAGTACTTCTTCACCCAGAAAGAACTAATATGAGACAGCGGAGATGGCTTGAACTGATCAAAGATTATGACCTACAGATTCTATACCATCCAGGAAAAGCCAATACCGTTGCCGATGCTTTGAGCCGAAAGTCAATTGCCAACCTAGCCTGTTTGCTGACTGGACAGAAAGAATTGCTTCATGATCTGGAAAAGTCCGAAATTGAAATTGTTTTGAAGGAACAAGGTGGAACCTTAGCTGCCATTACTGCTCAACCAGCATTGATTGAGAGATTAAGGAAAAACAACAACTGGATGATTTCTTGAAAAAGATTATTGAAGAAAAAGATTCTAAACCGAGACCGGGGTTCAAATTTGAGAATAATGTATTGAAGTTTCAAGAAAGACTGTGTGTACCAAATGACACGGAATTGAAAAGAAGAGTTCTGCCAAGAAGGCCACAATTCAAAATTGTCTATCCACCCAGGGAATACGAAAATGTACCAAGATCTGAAACAGAATTTCTGGTGGCCAGGAATGAAGAAAGAGATCGCTGAATTTGTGTCCAAGTGTCTCATTGTCAACAAGTTAAAGCGGAACACCAGCGACCCGCAGGCTTACTGCAACCCTTACCCATACCAGAGTGGAAATGGGAGCATATCACGATGGATTTTATCGTTGGATTACCTCGCTCCAGGAAAGGTATGGATTCTATTTGGGTTATTGTTGATAGACTGACTAAAACTGCACACTTCTTACCTGTCAAGACAATCTATAATGCGGATAAATTGGCTGTTATCTACATTGATGAAATTGTTAGATTGCACGGAGTGCCTGTGTCTATTGTTTCTGACAGGGATTCGAAGTTTACATCGAGGTTCTGGCAAAGCCTACAGACTGCATTGGGTACTGAATTGAGGCTGAGTAGTGCCTATCATCCTCAGACAGACGGACAGTCAGAAAGGACCATCCAGACTTTAGAGGACCTACTGAGAATGTGTGTCCTTGATTTCCAAGGGAACTGGGAAAGTCATTTGCCATTGGCTGAATTCGCCTACAACAACAGCTACCATTCGAGCATTGGTATGGCGCCTTTCGAGGCATTGTATGGCAGAAAGTGTAGATCTCCAATTTGCTGGGCAGAAGTTGGGGATGGGCCGTTGCTTGGGCCCGAGATTGTGTATGAGACGACTGAAAAGATCAAACTGATACAGCAAAGATTGAAAACTGCACAGAGTAGACAGAAAAGTTATGCGGATGTTAGAAGACGGGATAGAGAGTATGAAGTGGGTGATCACGTGTTTGTGAAAGTGACACCAATGAAAGGCCAGACTCGTTTTGGAGTCAAAGGCAAATTAGCGCCGAGGTACGTCGGACGTATGAGATTATTGAGAAAATCAATCCGGTGGCGTATCAAGTTGCACTTCCTCCTGAGATGGAGCATATGCATAACGTCTTCCACATTTCGATGTTGAGAGACTACCTTCGAGATCCGTTCCATGTGATTGAGCCTACCCGAGTAGTGTTGAGTGATGACTACACTTATGAGGAACGGCCTATACAGATTGTAAACCGACGGATCAAGAAACTGAGAAACAAGGAAATTCCGCTAGTGAAACTAGACTGGCAGAATCATGGTGGTGTGTATGCCACTTGGGAAAGGGAAGATGACATGGCGAAAAGATATCCTGATTTGTTTCCACTGAATCCTGTTTTCTTCCAAACTGAAGGTAACTCGAGTTTAGAGGACTAAACTCCTTATAAGGAGGGGAGACTGTAACAACCCTCGTACTGATCACCGATAAGCCACTGAATTATATACTGATTACTGCTAAACTGAACCGAAAATGACTGATGATTGAATGAATTGAGTTACTGAATAAACTGATTGAAATTGAAGCTGAAATTGAATGAGTTTAATTATTATATTGCATATTGCATCTGTTTGATTGATTGATTATCTGTTTAAATTTATATGTTTAAACTGCTAATTGAAGGCCTTATCGGCGGCCGATTTAGAAACCGTTTAGTGTTTTGTAATCACGAGAATATTTGTGATTTAATGGTATATCTATCTGAAAATTGTTTAGGAACGATTAAATTAGATTAATTAAAGCCAATTAAAGAGTTTGATGTAATTACCACTTTGCCATTGAGTGGACCTTTGTCTAATCTTGTATTGAGCCTTATACATTAGTTAAAACAACATTTCACCAGCTCTATTCCTGCCTACACCGAAATTAGAGAGAGAGAGTAGGAGATTGGAGGATTTCATCTTGCATGCTTGGAATTTGAGGGAATTAAAGTGTAAACTGGCATAATCTAACTTCCTTACCTTGAAATTGAGCCTTAGGTAAGTGAAATCATCATCTTCTTGTTGTTTTTAAGTTTCATCTTGCATGTATCATGATTATAGGGAAGTAAGTCATGATTTAGTTCATAAATGTTGAATTGGAACTCCATGGATGCATGCATGCTTGGATTGGTGCATTTTGAAGTTGAATCCATGATGAAATGTTCATGCATGCTCATGTTTTTATCAAAGGCCATGTTTTCATTTGGTTTTCCAACTATTGAGCTCATTAGAGCAAGATTTGAAGATTGAATTTGGTTTAAAGCTCATGCATTGCATGTTTACAAAATGTTCTTGAAATGGGTTTGAAAAATGGCTTTAATTGACTCACCTTTGGCCCTTGCATGTACAAATTAGCTTTTGGAACTTGTTATTCATTGTATTGGGATGTATTTTCCAGAATTTGGGGCCAAGAGGTTGAGTTTTGGATGTTTGAATGCTTAGTTCGAACTTGGGAGACAAATCTGGAAATTCCAGATTTGGCTTCCTCGCTCGAGCGAAGGATTACTCGCTCGAGCGAGCCCTTTGGTTTTGCAAGCTCGCTCGAGCGAGCATCGAGCGTGGTATCGCGCGTAAAAATCGAGCATCCAGTATTTTCACTGTTCATCAGCTCGCTCGAGCGAAGGGAGGCTCGCTCGAGCGAAGCGCCTATTTTCAGCAACTTTTGAAAAATGCCTTCCGACTGTATTTTTGCATCCTCATCGCATCCTAGGCATTCTTAGGCCTAGTTTAAGACATCTTAATGAGGATTTAGACATAGAACCACACCGAGGAAATTTAGGGATTTAATTATCATCCTTCCCGACTGTTAAACTTAGTGTGCGTTCTATTTGTTAACTGTTTAGGGTTGGCGACTGGAGAGACGCGCTCTAGCACACTGTAGCCCAATCACTGTGAGTAACGATTGTATAAAGATATGTTCAAAATGGTCATCTTTTGAATACTGAACTGAACTGTTTACTGAACTGGAATTATTTACTGAATGAATGTATGTCCTTTATTTCTGAACTGTACTGTGGCATCCTTAGCACTACTGTTACCGACTGTTACTGTTACAGAGATCTCTGTCGGTTCCCTTGTGGAACCATACTGTTTACTGAATGACTGGCCATCATTATTGTTCGGTCTTTTGACCTACTGTTACTGTTATGCTAATGGATGTACCACATATGACTGTTTATTGTACTGAACGACTGTAATACTGATTGAAATAATGAACTGTTTTCATTACTGTAAGGACATTACATTCTTAACCTCTTTATACATTATGTTATTCACTGGGCTTTAGCTCACTGCTCATATATATATGTAGGTGTACAGGCACCGGACCAGAGCTAGAAGCGTCGGGGTTATTCCAGTTTTGTCAGCCAGCCTATGTGCCTCACTGTGAGGTTCCGCATTGCCGTGTTATGGCCTTGGGATTTTGTTTTAGTTTTTTTCCGTCGGTCTCCTCACTGTGTTGTATCACTGTATAGACTGTTTACTGTTATACTGTACCGTTATCGAGGGATTAAGTCCCCGTACTGAATGTTGTAAATGATTGTGTAGACTGTACCGTTTCGAACCGTGTGAATGCAAAAATGTTTTTGGCATACAGATTTCCACAGCTCAATGGACACTAGTTATTTACTGTATTGGCTTCCGCCAGGCCCTGTACTCTGTTTTATTGTATTACTGTTCAACAGGCCTTCGGTAATCACGGATTACTGGCCGGTTACGGTGCTAAACCCATAGGGCCGGGTTTGGGTCGTGACAGAGTGGTATCAGAGCGATACTTAACCACGAGTTATACCGCACACACGTGTCCAAATGAGCTATAGGGTGTCCTAGAAAAGCATTTAGGGCATCTCATGAACTTGAAAAGTGTGTGCTTATGACTGACTGATTATGTGATAAAATGTTAAACTGTTTAATCATACAACTGCTTATAATGAAAACTGTCATAACTGCTTATAGTGAAATGGATAACGCAAGCACTGCAAATGAAACTGAATCATCATCCTCTGAGGCCAGAATGGCCAGACTTGAACAAATGATGGGACTGATAATTGAAAGGCTAGATCAACAACAGAATCCACAGCCACCTCCTCCTCCTCCGGTACAACCGGAACAGAATGTGCAAAATGTGAATGTAAATGAGGGGGATATTATTGCTCTTACCCAAAAGTTCAGCAAGCTAAAACCGCCATCTTTTCAGGGAGGCCTTGAACCATTGAAGGCTGAAGCTTGGGTGCTTGAAACAGAAAAATTGTTTGAAATGTTCCCGTGCTCCGAAGCCAATAAAGTACTGTTAGCAACCTTCACCCTTCAGGAAGAAGCAAGAAGGTGGTGGATGTTGACCCGCGATGCAAATACTATTATGACTTGGGCTCAGTTCAAGGAGTCCTTCTTTGAAAAGTACTTTCCTCAGTGCATCAGGGACAGAAAAGTGACTGAATTTGAACAGTTGAGACAGGGTAAAGAGTCAGTTGCAGAGTATGAAAAGAAGTTTACCGAACTTGCTAGGTATGCACCACATATGGTGGATACCGATTATAAGAAGGCCAGGAGGTTTGAAGGCGGCCTTAGTGTTGCTATACAGGACCGAATAAGTGTTTTGAAAATGCCAACTTATGTAGGTGTTCTCGACCGGGCATTGATGGCCGAGACGAATATCGCAGCAGTGAAACAATCTGAAACACCAACCACTGAGTGGCAAGGTAAAAGGCAGGGTTTCAAATTTAAGAAAGGCAAGCATAACCCAGCAAATAAGAAACAGAATACGGGGTCGACGACTAGCCCCAACCAAGGGAGTGGATTTATTCCACCCTGCTCCATATGTGGCAACAAGCACAAAGGGGTTTGCTATCAGATTTCTGGAGCTTGTTTCAGATGTGGCAAGGTGGGCCACAGAATTAAAGACTGCCCTTCTGCTCCACCAGTTAGTGGTAAAGCTACACCGAGCACAGCAGCAGCAAATGTAGCACCAAAGCCTAACCCCAAAACTACCGGGAAAGAGCCTATGAGGCAGGGCCGAGTGTTTGCCCTAGTACCGGGAGACGTGCAAAACACTGAGACTGTTGTGTCAGGTATCCTCTCTATCTGTGCTCAAAATGCATATGTTGATTGATTCGGGGTCTACACATTCGTATGTATCGCATGCTTTTTCGCGTAAATTGAATAGACCCTTAGAACCCATGAACTATCTGTTAGCTGTATCATCACCTGTTGGGGGATCCATGACATGTGCATATATGTATCCTGCTTGTGAGATTATTGTTGGGGATATGCATCTATTTATTGATTTACTGCCATTGAATATCGATCATTTTGATGTAATATTGGGGATGGATTGGTTACAAAAATATCATGCTACTATAGACTGTGTAACAAAGCAAGTTGTTTTCCGTCCACCGGGTTTGCCTGAGTTTGTGTTTGATGGGGTTGGCGTGGTGCCTCCTCCATATCTGATTTCTTCTGTGAAAGCTGTCAAACTGATTAGGAAGGGGTGTAAAGGATATCTGTGTTCTGTACTGACTGTATCTGCTAGTAATGATGTTAAAACTGATGTGAATTGCATTCCTATTGTTAGAGAATTCCCAGATGTTTCCAGATGATTTGCCAGGGGATTTGATCGACAGGGAAATTGAATTTACTGTGGATGTGATTCCGGGTACACAACCGATATCTAAAGCTCCTTACCGAATGGCTCCAACTGAACTGAAGGAATTGAAAGTGCAATTACAGGAACTGTTAGACAAGAAATTTATCAGACCCAGTACTTCACCATGGGGTGCACCTGTTCTGTTTGTAAAGAAGAAAGATGGCTCACTGAGACTGTGCATTGATTACCGTGAATTGAACAAGGTAACTGTGAAAAATAAATACCCATTGCCACGTATTGATGATTTATTTGATCAGTTACAGGGTGCACAAGTGTTTTCCAAGATTGATCTCAGATCGGGGTATCACCAACTGAAAGTTAGACCGGAAGATATTGATAAAACTGCTTTTAGAACAAGGTATGGCCATTATGAATTTTTAGTTATGCCGTTCGGAGTCACGAATGCCCCTGCTGCATTTATGGACCTTATGAACAGAATTTTTAAACCGTACCTTGATGATTTCATTGTAGTATTTATTGATGACATCTTGATTTATTCTAAGACTGTTGAAGAACATGAACACCATCTGAGACTTGCCCTACAAACCTTAAGAGAACAGAAACTGTATGCTAAACTGTCTAAGTGTGAATTCTGGATTGATCATGTTATGTTTTTGGGGCATGTTTTAGCAAAGATGGGATTTCTGTTGATCCGCAGAAAATTGAAGCTGTGGTGAACTGGCCTAGACCAACAAATGTAACCGAAGTCCGAAGCTTTTTGGGATTGGCTGGATATTACAGAAGATTTGTCAAAGATTTCTCCAAGATTGCCTTACCACTGACTCAGTTGACACAGAAGGGGATATCATTTGACTGGACTGACCGGAGGGAATCAGCATTCCAAGAGTTAAAAACTCGACTTGTGACTGCACCGGTTTTGACTCTACCTTCAGGTACGGATGGTTATACTGTGTTTAGTGATGCTTCTCATAAGGGTTTGGGATGTGTTTTAATGCAGAATGGGAGAGTTATTGCTTATGCTTCCCGACAGTTGAGACCGCATGAGAAGAATTACCCAACCCATGATCTTGAACTTGCTGCAGTGGTTTTTGCATTGAAAATTTGGCGTCACTATCTGTATGGGGCAACATGTGAAGTTTATACCGACCACAAGAGTTTGAAGTACTTCTTCACCCAGAAAGAACTAAATATGAGACAGCGGAGATGGCTTGAACTGATCAAAGATTATGACCTACAGATTCTATACCATCCAGGAAAAGCCAATACCGTTGCCGATGCTTTGAGCCGAAAGTCAATTGCCAACCTAGCCTGTTTGCTGACTGGACAGAAAGAATTGCTTCATGATCTGGAAAAGTCCGAAATTGAAATTGTTTTGAAGGAACAAGGTGGAACCTTAGCTGCCATTACTGCTCAACCAGCATTGATTGAGGAGATTAAGGAAAAACAACAACTGGATGATTTCTTGAAAAAGATTATTGAAGAAAAAGATTCTAAACCGAGACCGGGGTTCAAATTTGAGAATAATGTATTGAAGTTTCAAGAAAGACTGTGTGTACCAAATGACACGGAATTGAAAAGAAGAGTTCTGCAAGAAGGCCACAATTCAAAATTGTCTATCCACCCAGGGAATACGAAAATGTACCAAGATCTGAAACAGAATTTCTGGTGGCCAGGAATGAAGAAAGAGATCGCTGAATTTGTGTCCAAGTGTCTCTATTGTCAACAAGTTAAAGCGGAACACCAGCGACCCGCAGGCTTACTGCAACCCTTACCCATACCAGAGTGGAAATGGGAGCATATCACGATGGATTTTATCGTTGGATTACCTCGCTCCAGGAAAGGTATGGATTCTATTTGGGTTATTGTTGATAGACTGACTAAAACTGCACACTTCTTACCTGTCAAGACAATCTATAATGCGGATAAATTGGCTGTTATCTACATTGATGAAATTGTTAGATTGCACGGAGTGCCTGTGTCTATTGTTTCTGACAGGGATTCGAAGTTTACATCGAGGTTCTGGCAAAGCCTACAGACTGCATTGGGTACTGAATTGAGGCTGAGTAGTGCCTATCATCCTCAGACAGACGGACAGTCAGAAAGGACCATCCAGACTTTAGAGGACCTACTGAGAATGTGTGTCCTTGATTTCCAAGGGAACTGGGAAAGTCATTTGCCATTGGCTGAATTCGCCTACAACAACAGCTACCATTCGAGCATTGGTATGGCGCCTTTCGAGGCATTGTATGGCAGAAAGTGTAGATCTCCAATTTGCTGGGCAGAAGTTGGGGATGGGCCGTTGCTTGGGCCCGAGATTGTTGTATGAGACGACTGAAAAGATCAAACTGATACAGCAAAGATTGAAAACTGCACAGAGTAGACAGAAAAGTTATGCGGATGTTAGAAGACGGGATAGAGAGTATGAAGTGGGTGATCACGTGTTTGTGAAAGTGACACCAATGAAAGGCCAGACTCGTTTTGGAGTCAAAGGCAAATTAGCGCCGAGGTACGTCGGACCGTATGAGATTATTGAGAAAATCAATCCGGTGGCGTATCAAGTTGCACTTCCTCCTGAGATGGAGCATATGCATAACGTCTTCCACATTTCGATGTTGAGAGACTACCTTCGAGATCCGTTCCATGTGATTGAGCCTACCCGAGTAGTGTTGAGTGATGACTACACTTATGAGGAACGGCCTATACAGATTGTAAACCGACGGATCAAGAAACTGAGAAACAAGGAAATTCCGCTAGTGAAAGTAGACTGGCAGAATCATGGTGGTGTGTATGCCACTTGGGAAAGGGAAGATGACATGGCGAAAAGATATCCTGATTTGTTTCCACTGAATCCTGTTTTCTTCCAAACTGAAGGTAACTCGAGTTTAGAGGACTAAACTCCTTATAAGGAGGGGAGACTGTAACAACCCTCGTACTGATTACCGATAAGCCACTGAATTATATACTAATTACTGCTAAACTGAACCGAAAATGACTGATGATTGAATGAATTGAGTTACTGAATAAACTGATTGAAATTGAAGCTGAAATTGAATGAGTTTAATTATTATATTGCATATTGCATCTGTTTGATTGATTGATTATCTGTTTAAATTTATATGTTTAAACTGCTAATTGAAGGCCTTATCGGCGGCCGATTTAGAAACCGTTTAGTGTTTTGTAATCACGAGAATATTTGTGATTTAATGGTATATCTATCTGAAAATTGTTTAGGAACGATTAAATTAGATTAATTAAAGCCAATTAAAGAGTTTGATGTAATTACCACTTTGCCATTGAGTGGACCTTTGTCTAATCTTGTATTGAGCCTTATACATTAGTTAAAACAACATTCCACCAGCTCTATTCCTGCCTACACCGAAATTAGAGAGAGAGAGTAGGAGATTGGAGGATTTCATCTTGCATGCTTGGAATTTGAGGGAATTAAAGTGTAAACTGGCATAATCTAACTTCCTTACCTTGAAATTGAGCCTTAGGTAAGTGAAATCATCATCTTCTTGTTGTTTTTAAGTTTCATCTTGCATGTATCATGATTATAGGGAAGTAAGTCATGATTTAGTTCATAAATGTTGAATTGGAACTCCATGGATGCATGCATGCTTGGATTGGTGCATTTTGAAGTTGAATCCATGATGAAATGTTCATGCATGCTCATGTTTTTATCAAAGGCCATGTTTTCATTTGGTTTTCCAACTATTGAGCTCATTAGAGCAAGATTTGAAGATTGAATTTGGTTTAAAGCTCATGCATTGCATGTTTACAAAATGTTCTTGAAATGGGTTTGAAAAATGGCTTTAATTGACTCACCTTTGGCCCTTGCATGTACAAATTAGCTTTTGGAACTTGTTATTCATTGTATTGGGATGTATTTTCCAGAATTTGGGGCCAAGAGGTTGAGTTTTGGATGTTTGAATGCTTAGTTCGAACTTGGGAGACAAATCTGGAAATTCCAGATTTGGCTTCCTCGCTCGAGCGAAGGATTACTCGCTCGAGCGAGCCCTTTGTTTTGCAAGCTCGCTCGAGCGAGCATCGAGCGTGTATCGCGCGTAAAATCGAGCATCCAGTATTTTCACTGTTCATCAGCTCGCTCGAGCGAAGGGAGGCTCGCTCGAGCGAAGCCCTATTTTCAGCAACTTTTGAAAAATGCCTTCCGACTGTATTTTTGCATCCTCATCGCATCCTAGGCATCTTAGGCCTAGTTTAAGACATCTTAATGAGGATTTAGACCTAGAACCACACCGAGGAAATTTTAGGGATTTAATTATCATCCTTCCCGACTGTTAAACTAGTGTGCGTTCTATTTGTTAACTGTTTAGGGTTGGCGACTGGAGAGACGCGCTCTAGCACACTGTAGCCCAATCACTGTGAGTAACGATGTATAAAGATATGTTCAAATGGTCATCTTTTGAATACTGAACTGAACTGTTTACTGAACTGGAATTATTTACTGAATGAATGTATGTCCTTTATTTCTGAACTGTACTGTGCATCCTTAGCACTACTGTTACCGGACTGTTACTGGTACAGAGATCTCTGTCGGTTCCCTTGTGGAACCATACTGTTTACTGAATGACTGGCCATCATTATTGTTCGGTCTTTTGACCTACTGTTACTGTTATGCTAATGGATGTACCACATATGACTGTTATTGTACTGAACGACTGTAATACTGATTGAAATAATGAACTGTTTTCATTACTGTAAGGACATTACATTCTTAACCTCTTTATACATTATGTTATTCACTGGGCTTTAGCTCACTGCTTCATATATATATGTAGGTGTACAGGCACCGGACCAGAGCTAGAAGCGTCGGGGTTATTCCAGTTTTGTCAGCCAAGCCTATGGCCTCACTGTGAGGTTCCGCATTGCCGTGTTATGGCCTTGGGATTTTGTTTTAGTTTGTTTCCGTCGGCCTCCTCACTGTGTTGTATCAGCTGTATAGACTGTTTACTTTATACTGTACCGTTATCGAGGGATTAAGTCCCCGTACTGAATGTTGTAAATGATTGTGTAGACTGTACCGTTTCGAACCGTGTGAATGCATAAAAATGTTTTTGGCATACAGATTTTCCACAGCTCAATGGACACTAGTTATTTACTGTATTGGCTTCCGCCAGGCCCTGTACTCTGTTTTATTGTATTACTGTTCAACAGGCCTTCGGTAATCACGGATTACTGGCCGGTTACGGTGCTAAACCCATAGGGCCGGGTTTGGGTCGTGACACATAAGCACATATCATAGAACCTTCAGATGGTGCAGACACAGATAATAAACAGTTCATAGGTTCTAATGGTCTAGTTAATTTCTCGCGAAAAAGCATGCGACACAAAGGAATACGTGGAACCAGAATCTATCAACACATAGGCATTCTGAGCAGATAGAAATTATACCTGACATCACTGATTCGATATTTGTATGTCGCTAGGCAATAGTGCAAAACTCTACCCTGTCTCAAGGGTTCTTCCCGTATTAGTTTTAACATTTGTTTTGATCTAAAAGCAAATCCTCCTGAACTTGCTACAGGATGGTTGGCATTTTCTAACCCGATTGGACAATCTCTTATCATATGGCCGTCTTGCCACACCGAAAACCAGCCCGATACCGAATGGCAAACTCCTCATGTCTCCTCCCACTTGAGTAAAAAGGTGCAGGCCCACTACTTTGACTTGAGCTGCTAGAAGATCCGTATTTTGTTTCTTATTCATAGCAACGAACGGCCCTTCTTGAAACTGAATCCAGATCTTTTACCTCTCCATTCAGTTGTTGGAGCTTTAGTTTGTTTCTTTGTAGCTAGATTGGCTTCAGCCATGTGAGCTCTGTCAAGTACGTCTACATATGTGGGCAGCTTCAGACGCCTACCTGATCAAATACATCTAAGTCCAATCCTCTTTCGAATTTTCAGCTTTCTTGTAGGCCGAATCTATCATGTGAGGAGCAAAGCGAGCCAATTCAGTGAATTTATCCTCGTACTCGGCTACGAACATGTTGCCTTGCTTGAGTTCCTAAAATTCTGAAACTTTCTGGTCTCGAAAACACTGGGGAAAATACTTGTCATAGAAGATCTCGTTGAATTGAGTCCATGTCATACTCCCATTGTTTGTTCGGATTAATAACCACCATCGGCGGGCTTCATCTTTTAAAGTATAGGTGGCCAAGAGAACTTTCTGAGTCTCAGAATAGGGAAACACTTCAAATAATTTTCTCCATTTCCAACAACCATGTTTCAGCTTTTAATGGTTCAATACCTCCTAGGAAAGTTGGCGGTTTCATTTTCATGAATTTCTGAGTCAAGTTGATTGTATCATTGTTGTCTGGCTCATTTTGTGCTGGTGGAGGCAGTGGGGCAAAGGTTGTTGCCTCTATTGTTGCATCACTGCTTCTGTTAAGGCTGGAAGCATTTGTTCCATACGACTCATGCGAGCCTCCGAGGTTTCACTTACATCACTACTTCTTGCATTTTCCATGATGCTATAAAGAGACAAGGTAATAATAAATATATGAATAATCTTGTTCATTTCTTTCAATTTCATTTGTTCAGGTTCAAATTTAGTTTCCACATTTATAAAGATTATCACACACTCACACATGCAAATGAAATGTCCCTAATTCCTTTCTAGGACATCCTATAGCTCATATGGACTTGTGTGTGTGGTAAAATATGTGCTCTGATACCACTATGTCACGACCCAAACCCGTCCTTATAGGTTTAGCGTCATAACCGGTTAGTAATCATTGGATTACCAAAGGCCTCTGTATAGAATAGCAAATAATTAAGGGCTTGCGAAAGCAACTACACAAATACAACATCCATAGAGCTATGTAAATATACATGGATAGAAAATATAAGACTTTATGTACACATACATGTGACGTCATAATACAGTAGTCTCACCTCACTTACAAAAACAAATAAAACAAAGGTGGGACTTAGCCCAAGATATAGATAGACATGAGTTGTACAAGGGTCTCAAAAACACAAAACAAACAGTTAAACATGGTTCACAAAACATGACTCCTCTGACATGACTTAATTCGAAACCTCCTCGAGAGGCATGAAGGGTGGCTGACAAAACGGAATTCCAGGCGATCATCATTGAGCCTGGCCATGTGTCTGCTCACCTACATACATAAATAATACAGTGAGCGGAAGCCTAGTGAATAATAACAAGGTAAAGGTTTTATTGAATGTTGTCCATAACGTTGCAGAAAACAGAATTCAATAATTAGCAGAAATGGAGTGACAATCATGTTCAGAAATCTTAGTTTATAACAGATACAGATTCAGAATCACATTCATGATGAGAATTTGCAGTTATTCATACGTGGTACATTCATTAGCACTAGCAGAAACAGTTGACCCATAAAGGGACGACCATGAAGGCATACAATTGACTCACGTACACGGAGATGGTACAGTTGGCTCATAAGACATACAGTTGGCCCATAAACGGGACGTATACAGAAGGATCCATAACAGTTGGCTCATGAGGTGTATAGTTGACCCATAATTGGGACGTAACAGAACATATAACATATGTCATCTGAAGCTAAAAATGCCACGAATACATTTCAGGAACATTGGACGACCATTCATTCATAGAGAAAATAATGTTTCACAAACAGATCATCTTATATCATTCAGAAAATACTTATAATTGAATATAACTTTACAAAGTTATTACTCACAAATGTCTCCCAAGCAGATAGACAGAACAGGCAACCGGATAGCCTACGGCGCATGACCTACACAACATATAACAGATACACATTTGAAACATACGTTCAGAATATACTTAACTCATTACATTTCGTTCCTAGTGTGTTTCTATGTTTTACCCTCACTATTATGTCTTGATTATGGCCTAGGAATGCCTAAGATAAAATGAGGATGTTAAATTATGATGTTCAACACTTAGGTGAATTGGCAAATAGGGTCCCCGCTCGAGCACAACTTCCTTCGCTCGAGCAGAGGTTCAAAAATATAAGTTGTCGCTCAAGTGCAACTTTGATTGCTCAAGCGGTCTGTAAACTTTACAAAAGTGTTGGTTGTGTGATTTTCACGCTCGACAAACGCTCGAGGGTCGCGAGAGCGAGAGCGAGAGCGTGAGACTCAGGTACTCGCTCTCAAGCGGTCTGCAAAAATGTGAACCTTGTGAGAGCATTCAATTTATGCTCGAGCCAATTTTTGGTTACTCGAACGGAAGTGCAAAAATAAAGGTGGTGGCTCGAGCGGAGGGATCGAATTCTGGAATTTCCAGATTGCACTCCCAAGTCCAAAACTCAACTTCAAAGCTACAATTCACATCCTTTTAGGCCCAAAACTTAAGAAAACATACATAAACTTGAAAAACATCATGAATTCAAAACCATTTTGCAAAAATTAACGCCCAAAGGCATGTCAATTGTATGAAATCAAACTTGGAATGTTAAACCATAACATGAGCTTAACATGCAAGTAATTCTCAACTTCAAAGCCTTCAAAACAAGATCAAATGAGATGTTCAACTGAAGAACATGATGAATTCTTAGAAGAAGGTCAAAACATAGACATACAAAGGAGAATCCTTTGAAACAAGCTCAAATTATGATGGAATGAGCATGCATGCAAGATATGGTCTTCCTACTAACTCATTAGCTCAAGACTTGCTTAATTCAACTTAATCCTCTTGAATTCTCTACATTAACAACTTCCATACAATGATTAGGAACCAATTACTCACCTAAGGTTTACAATTGAGTTCTAGCTTGTTATATCTTTGAGCTTCCAAGTCAATTTCTTCTAGGTTGCTAGCAACACTCTCCTTCTCTTCTTCTTGAATTCACTCTCTCTCTAACCTTTCACTCTCCCTCACGTTTAGAGCTTTAGGAGTATGAATTGATGGTGCAAAATTGATCTAATGGGGCCAAATTAGCCTTCTATAGGCTCACTTAATGACATTTATTTAGTTGGGGTTAAAGATAACTAATTGCAATTAATTTATTCTAATTATTTGGTTCCGAATTGAATTTCAATTCAACTTACCACAATGTTCTAAAAATTCCAACTAACACATATACCAAGTCAATTTCGCGATCGGATGCCACTAGGGCCTTCAATTCGCAGAACAAAAGAGAAACAGATATTCCTATGATAAACAGATAGAAACTCATATAGCACATATCACATGCAATTAACTCAGAATTTCATTTTATTTACTTATTTGACATAATTAGTCATGGCTAATCAGCTAATCACAGATCAGGGTTATAACAGCCTTCTAGATGGGATTGAATTGAAAAGCCCAGCCCATATTTCTCCTTAAAATCCAACTTTTAAGGAAAGATAAACTAGAGCCTCATAACCAGCACAAATAGGGTAACTTCAGGTAGTGTGGGACACATTCCAACAAATTGCATCCCGATAGCCCACTTAGGAGTTCATTGACTCGAAGGCCCCCCAAGACAATCTGGCCCTAATGAAGAGGGTCGAAGAGTATTGTAAAGTGAAAAATGATACAATCTGAGTTAAAACCTAATTGGAGCCTTAATGTTGCATATTTGGCCCCCTAAAATACATTTTATTAGTCTATTTATTTTTACTATTTTATAATTTTACATATTTTTGTGTGTTTTAATATATTTTGAGTGTTTGTACAAAAATTAATATAAATAATACATCTTAAATATTATCATATTAAAAAAGTGCACAGTATTTAACTATGCACCCACGCCACCCATGCGCATCCACTCAGTTAGCATTAAATATATATATATATATATATATTATTATATTAATATTATAACTTTTGTTTGGTTATGAAGGTTTGGGTCTATAAAATGAGGCAAGGGGGAGCTAAAAGAGAGTTCAAGTGTGAGAGTGTGGAACTGAAGCTCTACAAGAAAGAAAAAGAAAAGAAGAAAAAAAATAGTGGGAAGGTTTACAGTGTATATATTTTAGTGGTTGTAATATTAGTATGTGGAACTAATTACTATATCTTAGGGTTAAGATGGAACTCTAATCATGTGATTAGGGTAATTTGTATTTAGTTTTGTAGAACATTAATCGATTTGGGTACTGTTGTATAACTTAGATTTTTGTTCAAATATTGTTTTATCAAATTATGTGTTCACTAATCATGAATGCACGTTATACAAATGATTTTCACCACTTGTGTATTGAAATTGTTAGACGAGTCATACCTAGTAAGACGAGTCGTGCATCAACAGTAGTTTAGTTTAGTTTAATGGCAACGATCTGTGCTAAGCGAAGATGATTCGTGACTTTCTGATTTTAAAACACAAAATCTTTTTAAGTGATATGTCCTAACCAAGACACATTGTAGTACCCTTTTAAATGATTTTCTACAATCTCAATACAATAACCCCCAATTACAAGGTTAGTAGTGGATTCTAGACCGTAAGGTTTCTTTTTCTCACTTTTCATTTCCAAAATTGAAATTTTGAACTAAAATAACTTGCCCTAGTCTATGTGGTTCAACACGCGTTCTCAATCGTTATACGTCATAATAGTAATTAATACCGATTTTACTCATTTTATTTTGGTGTGCAAACGACAGCATCAAAACTAGACTGTAAGCTGCGGAATCAACAGCAGCTATCCTAGTACAGTCGTTGACTACCATACCACCAAATAGAACCCCCCAAGGAGGAGCCTAGAGCCAAGAGGCCTATCAAGAAAGAAAAACCGCCGAGATTTGCACCAACAGAGTGAACAATATCAAGTGGAAAATAGGCGCTCTGGGCGGTTAGATAAAAATACACGGAACTGTCTGAGCCGATCAGTAAGATTCTGCCAAAAATCCAACATCTAGTTTTCTTCAAATGGCCGACTAAGATGTCCAGGCCCCTTGACATGAGGCGAAGAGACCAGAGATGTGAGTATCACAAAGACCATAGGCACATGACCGACAAATGTTACGCTCTGAAAGATCATTTGGAAGATTTGGTCTAGGGTGGTCGACTAACTGAATACCTCTAAAAAAGGGTTGACCCACCAGGTGTACTTGTCGTATGCCCTGATTCACCTCCACTCGGCGTAATTCACATTATATACAACATACCCAACCAAATAAGGTGAATACAATCCAGTTGCAATAATCCTCTCAACCTAGCTCTGAGCCAAGTATATCAGCCAAATGACTGTGATTGTCGAACGAAATTAGCTTCTCCGACGCCAATCTCGAAGGGGTCACCGTGCCTCATGATGACGCTATCATGATCGAGAAATAAGTTTGTCATTGGGCGTATCCTAATCGACTAAGGGTGCACCTCTGAGATAATGTACTACAAAAAGTTTCTTAAGCTCAGCTTTAAGGATGCAGAGCTCATGCCGGCCGATTGCCCTCTTTTTGGCTTTAATACCAATCCGGAATACCCCCTAGGTAAGATCGTATTACCAATGCGTGCAAGCATCAAGACGCTAGATGTTGAATTTCTAGTTCGTTAAGCTTCTATCACCTTTTAATATAATCATGGGTCGAACATGGCTTCACGTAATGCAAGCCATACCGAGTATTTACCATCAACTCCTTTATTATCCGACTAAATACAGCATCGACATGGTTCTCAGAAGTCAGTGAATGATTGTTATCTCACGGCCTTAATAAAGAAGCCAAAGAAATTAGAGGTGAATTCAATTGAAATTTTGGATCAGAAGAGTCTTGAGGATGTTAAGAAGACCCCAACTGAGGAAGTAATGGAAGATCTGGATCGAGTGATAATTAATAATCATCTTGAGAAATTCTTTATGGTTGTTATAGGTCTTAGTGCTGCCGACAAGAACTAGTTTCTTTCCTCCTCAATAACATCGATGTTTTTGCATAGTCACCTTATGATATGCTAGGGGTAGACTTCGCTATAACTATGCATAGCCTAAATGTTGACCCCAAAGCTAAAGTCATTCAGAGAAACCGTCGTTCAGCTGCCGAACATGTTGTTGTCGTAGTTGACGAAGTTGACAAGCTATTGGAAGCTGGGGCGATTCGGGAAGTTACCTATCCCACGTGGTTGTCCAATACTATCATGGTAAAGAAAAAGACAAGGTCGTGGTGTGTCTATGTAGACTTTACAGATTTGAACAAAGCCTGCCCCAAGGATTGTTTTCCTTTACCCCGAATTTATCAACTTATAGACGTAAGACGCCTATAGGGAGTATCACCAAATTGCCATGGATTCGACCGACCAAGACAAAATGACATTTCTCACTCCAATGGCAACCTGTTGTTACAAAGTCATGCCCTTTGGACTGAAAAATGTCGGGGCAACATATCAAAGATTAGTACTATGTTCAAAGATCAAATCGGCAGAACCATGGAAATTTACATCGATGATATAGTAGTGAAGTCTAAAGAAAAAGGTGCACACTTAGGTGATCATGCCACAACCTTTGATATTCTCCAAAAATACAAAATGAAACTTAACACCTCAAAATGTGCATTCGGCATTGGATTAGGCAAATTCCTTAACTATATTGTAAATCATCATGGAATTGAAGCTAATCCGAAACAAATCAAGGCCATCATAGAACTCGGCTCACCAGGGTCGGCCAAAGAAGTTCAAAAGTTAATGGGTATGGCTGCAGCACTTAACAGATTTATCAGCCAGTTCTCAGATCAATGCAGGCCATTTTTTCAAACACTTCGGCAGGGTAAATTATTTAAATGGACTCTAGAATGCCAAACCGCTCTGAAAGGGTTGAAAACCTATCTCAGTTTCGTTCCACTTTTAGCTACCCCCTCGCCAGGCGACGTGTTTATCCTATATCTGGCAGTATCCAATCGAGCAGTAAGCGTCATCTTGCTTAGAGAGAACTCAGTGACCAGAAGCCCATTTTTATGTTAGCAAGCAAGGCAATGGTGGACACCGAAACCCGGTATTTACCCTTGGAGCTTGTAGTGGCTGCTAAAAAATTGATGCATTACTTTCAAGCCTATACCATTAAGGCACTTCCGTTCAGTCCTTCGTAAAGCAAATCATCGGGACAAGTTTTCAAATGGGCATTAGAGCTCGAACAACATGATCTCCAATTTTCACCAAGGACGACTATCAAGGGGCAAATCTTGGCCGACTTTATAGCCGAGTTTACTACGCCTACTTCACATGCCAAGTTAAACCTTCAGAACCAGTCAACTCCCCAATCATAGCCGGAATGGAAAATGTAGTCGGGAATATTTGGCAGTTGTATTATGACGGGTCATCCAATCAGCGTGGCAGTGAGGCATGAGTAATTATTATGACCTCGAATGAGCAGTAGTGGGTAGAACAATCGGTTTAAACTTGGCTTTGACACCTGAAACAATGAGGCCGAATACGAAACCCTGCTGGTCGGCCTTAGAAACTCGCTTCAAATTGGAGCTCGGCGGTTGCAAATCTTTTGTGATTCAAAATTGGTCATAAACCAATTAAAAGGTGAATATGCAGCTAAAAATGACCGCATGGCGGCCTATATGAGAATGGCTAACTCTTGCTCGTGAAATTTGATAGCTATGAACTGAATCAGATTACTCGTGATCAAAATACACATGTCGATGCTCTCGCATGTTTAGTTTCAGCTGTAAACTCAAAAATTAAACGAACCATCGAAATGGGTTTTATTTTGGAGCCGAGTATCAACATCCTCGAATATCTCGTTGTGAACATTATCCAAAAGAGGTCAAGTTAGACGGATCACATTGATGCATTCCTTGCTTCGGAATATTTCCAGAGGATAAGAAGGAAGCTCACAAGCTGTAGAATAAGGCTTTTAAGATACTATTTAGATCCTCGAGGAAAACTTTACGAAAAATTTATCTCTAGGCCTTATTGAAATTTGTCCATACGGACAAGATTGAGGATTTTTGGCTGAAATACATGAAGGTAGTTGTAGTGCTCATTCAGGGAGTAGATCATTGGTTCACCAAACCATTACTCAAGGGTATTGGTGGCTGACTATGCGTACTGACGCTGAGGATTATGTTGAGAAATGCGATTAGTGCCAGAAGTTTTCTCCATAACACATATGCTTGCTGAAAAATTGAACTCCATGACCAGTCCTTGGCATTTTGCTCAATAAGGCTTGGACATAGTTAGGACACTGTCGAAAGCTCTAGATAATAAGCAGTTCTTAATTGTTGCTACTGACTATTTCACAAAGTGGGTTGATGCAGAACCATTGGCACATATACGAGATACAGATATCAAGTGCTTTGTTTGGAAGAATATCATTACTCGATTCGGCATACCTGTGTAGACACCCTATTTTTGACCAACCTTAAGACTCAGACGTCACCAATTGAGCGCTCAGTGATGTTGCATATTTTGCTCGTTTTGGAGTTTTAGAGTCTCGGCTGCGAGCCTTGCCTCTGGACTTCCGGGCTCTTTTGTGCTCTGCCTCGGTTTGCAAATCGGGTCCCGTTTTCTCTGTTTTCTCTTCCCGAAGGGAGGGAGAGGTCTCGTAGACTATCTCTCAGTGGCCGTAGGCTACGTTTCGTGGTCGTAGGCCATTTTTCTCGTTTGGAGGCCAATTTCCGGTTTTCAGAGCTGTCAGCCGTGCGCCTCGGTTCAGGACCGCCTAATTACCTCTGTTTGCTCCGATTTTTGGCACACACCTTGTTTCCTCTCCTTAGAGGGACAATGTGGCCCAGGAGACCACCTTCGTGGTCGTACGCCACCTCCGGTGCTTAACAGCCTGTTTTCGGGGCCCCGGACTGCGCGTTTTGGCCCCCGAACCTTCGTTTTGCATCGGTTTGGGTTCATTTTTGGTATGGACCTTTGTTTCATTGCTAGGGAGATGGTAGGATGGTGGGAGGCCACCTTTTCCCCTGAAAAACCAGTTTTCTCATTTTCTCTCTCCTAAAGCCGATTTTTCTGACAGAAAGCTGGTTTTTCTTACTTTTGAGCCACAATTTCTGGCTTTTCATACCACCATTGTGTTGTGCTCATCTGGGAGGCCACCAATATGGGTAGGCCGACCAGTAATTCATCTTGACCCTTTTGAACCTTGCTAAAAAACTGGTTTTTCTCTCTCCTAGGTCACTTTTTCTGGTTTTTCTCCATACAGCTGTATTCTACTCATCTGGAAGGCCACCTTTCTAGGTTAGGCCGGCCAGCAATTCTCTTGAACCTTTGACCCTTTTGACCTTGGTCGGCCGACCAGGGGAGGTGGTCGGCCGACCACCTTGAACCTTTGAGCTGGTCGGCCAGTCTTGCCTCTGTGAGTGTGTTCCAACTGTGCCAGCTGTTTTGCACTTGACCCACTGTCCGAGGGTTTTGTCCTTGTTTTGATCCTTTTAAATGTGGTTTTGGACCCTTTGCTTAGCTTCCAAAGGAAGTTTGACTCTTTGGTCAAGCTTTTTGGTTTAGCTTTCTCAAGAAGCTTGACCCCCCCTTTGAGGCTTCTCCAAGAAGCCATGGCCTTCTCCCTCTATATAACCAACCCTCCATCTCATTTTGCAAGGGTTAGAAGCTTTGGGCTGAGATATATACATACAACCTTCATCTCTACTTCAAGCCTCCAAATACCCTTGTTCTTGGCCATTTTACACTACAACTCCTAGCCTACCACCTCCACCATCCATTCCAGCCCCTTGAAGCTGATTTTCAGAGGTTGAGAGCTCACAATCTTGGACCAAAAGCTGCTGCATTGCTGTGCTACAAGGGTAAGTCTCCATTTCCCATTTTCTTGCATTCTTTTGCTTCATTTCTTAGCCCTATTTGCAAGCATTTCTGGGCTTCGACCTAAACTGTGAAGTGTCTTATTTTGAGCCCCTTTTCAACTTTGTATAAGAACACTTTTCTGTTTGAGGTCATCTACTTCCTTGTTTGCTCAATCTCTCTTTTAGGGTTATTTTTGCATCCTATTTTAGCCTTACTTGTGAACATTTCGAGATTTGTTATAACTGGGGAAAAGTCTTGTTTTGACCTCCTCTTTAACTTTGATAGAGGTCACTTTTCTGTTTGGATTCATCTCCTCCTTGCATGCTTCATTTCCACATGCTTTGAGCATGCATTTAAGCATTTGCATTGGCCTTGTTTTGGCCTCTTAGCCACTGAAATCCAGTGGATTTTCAGTGGCTTTGATGAGGTTTGAGCTTTGAAATCATAGAGGGGTGACCCTCTCACCCCTATTCTCTTTACTAGCATGATTGGCCTTCCAAAGGGGCTCTATTTTGTATATTGTGAAGTCACATTCCAGGCTCTATTTTGTGAGTTCTAAGGTTTGCCTTGACTCTTTCCAGTGCCCCTTTGGTCATATTTTATGTCTATGATGCATGTATAGAGCAATCCTATTCAAGGCCTTTCAAAGGGCCTTCTATTTGCATGTTTCTTAGACCAATTCCAGGGCCTATTTGGTGAGTTTTAGGGCTGTCATAATCCATTTCCAGAGTTGGTTTTTCCATGCTAAGTGTCTATCTTGTATGTGTTGAGTAACCTCTTGCATGGCCCTCCAAAGGAGCTCATCATTTTTGCATGCATTGGCTGCATTTCAGTGGTTATTTGGAAATATTTTGACATGTTTTGTTCACTGTTTTTGGCTGGTTTGATGAGATCTCATGCGCATCATATAGTTGTAATACAACCCATACTTACTAGCCAATGTTGCATGCTATTTTAGTCCGTCATGTTAGCATTTTTTGGCCATACTTTAAACTAGTAATGTGCATGTTTTGGGACTGCCTTAGCTCTGTCTTTGTGCTTCATAGTCAAATAATGCTTGCTTTGCATAGTTATAGTTCAATACATGTGTCTAGTTTTGAGTTTCGGGGCTTATTCCATGCATTGAGTGCCATATTTCCATGATTCGGGACCATTTAGTATCATGTTTCAGTGCTGTAAATTACATGTTTGTATGCCATCTTTCATCCCTTGCCATGCTTTGGTAAAGTAGCATTTCATGCCTTAGGTTCGGTCCTTGGTATTCGCGCATGTGTGCACGCACTTCGGTTGTCTTATTTCCATCACATGGCACTGATGTGAGTGTGGCTGAGGTCCACTCATATTGGTGTAAGCCCATATTGCATTGTGTATGCCATCTTAGTCCTTAGCATTGTGTATGCTAGATTGTATGTTAGAGCATTGTGTATGCCATGTTATATCGAGCATTGTGTATGCCAGTTCATAGCATTGCGTATGCTAGGTTGTATGTTAGTCGCATTCATGCATGTCATGCATATTGCATCGTGTTTGGGATAGGAGTTAGCCCAAGCACGGGAAACGAGGGACGTTTCGTACTCCGAGTGACGGAACGTGTCTCAATTCCGCGTCACCGACACTCCGGATTAACCATGATGGAGACTCGGTCTTGTTGTGTTTTCATGTGCATTCATTTCATATCGAGTCGTGCAATTCGACTCCTCGGCCATCATGCATCGAGATACGTGATTGATGGCACGAGGATCGAGACGAGCATACATATGTGTAGACGTCCCCGAACGCATTCAGGAGGGTTAGGTCCCGTTCCGTTCGCATTGGGTTCACTACAGTTCAAGGACTCAAATTGTCACGGTTCTTAATCTGAACCAAAGAGTCCAACTCTGGCAAATAGTTTGAGAAAAAACAGATTTTGAAAAGAAGTGCCAAACATGGACTGCTTTGCCAGATACAGAGTCGCCACCTAAATATTTTAAAATGGGAAATTAGGAAACCCTGACTCGGTGCCGAAGGCCACGTGTCCGTCATCACCAAATGTCTTGGCTCGGGAGCTTGGGTACGATCGGGGAAGGTCAGCTATGAGCACCCCCTTTCGCTCGGTCCGAAGACCGGCCTCTACTAACCATGATATCCGATTTTGAAAACATTATGTGTTCTTATTCCGGTTATTAGCCTAGAATTACTATGTTATGCGCACAGCAAACAAGTATAGACTAGATTACCTAATTTGGAAATAAGCATTGCATATCCGTTTGTTTTGAAAATGCTTTGGAATTTGCTACTCGCAAGTAGGCTAAAACACGGATTTCAACGAGTTTTTCCAACTTAAGCAATCCAACCTCCACCCACAGGCATTCAAACAGTTTATCTCATATAAGCATTTAGCCACATGGTAAGCCTATTGTCATGTCAACATTCACACGCATGCGAGATGCTAAAGCGTAAAAACTTACATCGTACTCCGTGCCAAAACAACAAACTAGTTAGCACACATGCATGCCCTAGTTTATGTTAAGTGGCTAATGCAACACAAGCAAGGGTGTAATCTAGACAGGCTCGGCTATCTTAAGCATGGCAGGTGAAATGCTACAAGTAACAAGTATTCAATTTGGAATTTGAAATACAATGCGGTTAGCGTGATGTACCGAGCCCGGTGCATGTCAACAAATGCATGGATGCACGCATGCATTGCATAAGGTATGCTAAAATAAACGTGCCCTAATCTACCATTATAAGCAGGTAAATAAAAGGGAAGAAAGAAGTGGGGGTTGGAAGACATACACACCACTCACGCACACTTATTACAGATTTGCTCTCACACGGAGAGACCGAATAAATATTACAGTCCGAATAATAAATGAATAAATTATTACAAAATCTCTAATTATTTAACAAATAAATGCAAAAAGGAAAGGTGGCCACAGCCGCCCGCCTCGGGATGTGCGAATGATGCATGCTTGAACCCGCCTTGCCCGAAAACCCGCGCCATGGCACTGCTGCCTCTGTTTTTACTGCCGTGTCCCTCCAAAAATTTCCAAAGTCCCAGAATGCCTTCCTTGCATGCTGCTGTATACCACCGGCTGGAGGAAATTCCCACCGGATACTCACAATTTCCATCGGCTGCTTAGGAGATTATCGGCCATGAATACAGTGCCGGTCGGCACTATATACTGCCGGTCGGCAGAGAATTCCTGCAGAGGACAGGTTTTGACAGCAGCAGCAGACAGACAGTGCATGGTGGAATTTTGAGCATATGTAAGCATGGCCAATGCTCCCTATCATGTATAAGACTCAAGGAAGCATGGCCCTTGGTTCTTGGGCCATCAATTATGCATCTTGATGCATGATGGCCTAATGGACCAAGATGGCAATTCAATGTAAATATGCATGCAACACACAAAATGAGAACCAAGACCCTATCATGTCAAGGTCAAGGGTCTTAGTGACATGAGAATTGAGGTGTGTTTTGCCACTTGAAGTACAAACACCCTCATTTTTCACACTTGGTTTGACACCCCAAACCAAGTAATGCAATGCATGTTATGCAAACATGGCTCAAAAGGTGCAATATGAGATGAAATGCAAGACATACCAAATGTAATGCAACATATTATGGCAAGTGTGCAACACTAGGTATGCAAGATACAAAGTGTGATGCAAACATGGACACTTAAGGCAATAGGATTGTCATATGTCAAGACTACATTGACCAAGCATGCAACAAGCATCAAATAAAGGTGCAATGGTGGACTTAAACACAATAGGGCAGACCTCAAACCTCCCCCAAAACAGTGGCAAAACATGCCCAAATAGTAGACCAACACTCATGTGAGCATGCAAACCAATGGGCTTAAACCTATGGCACCAAAGAGAGCATCTTACTACCATTATCATGACCATCCATGGCACATATTAGGCACATAAAAAACAGAGTTCTAGCATGCAAAACACACCCAAATCCCCTTGATATGGCAGCCCCGAAATGCTCTGAACATACAAGCTTGCATAAGGCCTATTCTTAGGAATAAAAGGGCACACCCTAAAAGCATGAAATAAGCCGCATATGCAAACATACAAACATGATTTATGGACTGAAATATGACCCTAAATGATGCCAAATCATAGGGATGGTCCAAGTTAAGCATGTTAGAGGTCAATATGCTTAAGGCTTACAAGCCAAAACACAAAGTAACCACATCAAGCACACCAAACATGGAAAAATCAGTGGCTAACAGATCTACAACATGACAAATCATGATCAAATGCTTCAATATATTAGGCTAAAACATGATGATATACTAGGCTAATGGCATGGCACATTTCCAAGCAAAATGGAGGGGTACAAAGCAAGTATAGAAAGCATGTTAAGGGCCAACAAACCTACATTAGACAAAGGTTAAACATGCTCCAAAACACCAAGAAAAACTATGAAATGAAGCCAAATGCAACCACTCATGCATGCTACCCTTTTGGCCAAAGACAAAGGCAAGAAAGGAACAAAGGGGAGAGGGGTGTCCCTCCCCTATACAAGACTTCAAAACACTTTCCTCAACACTAAAAACCCTCTGATTTTCAGTGATGAGGAGGCAAAAACAATAAAGCAAACAAGGCTTCAAAGAAAAGCAACCAAATAGGCCAAAATAAGGTTTAAGAGGGTGAGTTTGCACTCAAACCATAAAACAACCTTAATGAGAGTTCAAAAGCAAGAAAAAATAAGACTTTTTCAGTTATACACAAAGCCTAAAACACAAAGCAAGATAGGTAAAAACTAGTTGCAAAAATGGAGAAACTAAAGTAACTAGCTCACCCTTGAAGAACACTTGAAGAACAGGTGGTGCAGCCCTCCTCTAGTGATCAAAACCAGTCCAAAAACTCAACAAACAACCCTCCAAGCCCCTCAATCTTGAAATAAGGTGCAATGGTGTGTGTATTAGTGCAAAAGTGAGGTAAAAACACACTATTTAGGCTCAAAACACACACACAAGGATGAGAGAGAGTGAGAGATAGAGAGAGAGAGTACAACACAGATATGTAGATATAGAAGCTCTGGTTTTGTGTTGAAAATGGCTAACCTCCAACAAAGGGAGAGGAATGGTGCTTATATAGGCCAAGGAAAGCTATATAACTTAATGGCTAAGCAAAGGGGAAAGGGTCAAAGGGGCAAAGAGGTGCAAGGCTTCTAGAGGAAGCTAAAACAGCTGGCCAAGCTTCTCCAAGAAGCTTGGCCAAAGGTTCAAGCTCCTAGAAGAGAGAGGGGGTCAAAGGAACCAAAGGGGTCACTCCTGTGCACGGGGATGAGTGATGGTGCATTCCAGCTGGCACAGCTGGCATGCACCATGCCTCAGGGGTGCAAAGGGTGCACACCGGCCAGCCAAAGGGATCATCGGCACAAAAAAGTGCCGGTCGGCATAATATAATGCCGACCGGCCAAATATTTTGACAAAACAGTGCCGGCGGTACACAAATGTGGCCGGTGATGGTAGGGAAGGGCCGGTGGTGTGTGGGGATGCCTCAAAAGGCATTCCCTGCCCCTCCAAGGCAAAACACAAGTGTTTGGTGCAAAACCAGACACGAAACAGTCAAGTTCGGGGATCCTGAGGCAAGGCGCGTAGCCGAGAACTCCGGGAACTCCAAACGAACACGAACATGGATAATCACCGAGTGTTCAAACGGTGACGTCCAAGTCTTGAGGACGGTCAAAAATGGGGTGTCTACAATATGTGAAAATACTTTGCCATGCCCCTTTCTTGCTCTCTGTTGCAGTAAATCAAGGATCAACATCCTTCAAGAGTTTTGCACAACATTCCGGGATTAATTGCAAATAGAGGCAAACCGGGGCATCACACTGGATTTCCGCGTAAGGCAACTCAAGCATGCATCATTCATCATCCGGAACAGAGCTGAGGCGGTCCATGGGCTTGCATGCTAATTTACTGCTTTCCTAGTTAATTTGTTAATTAATTAGGGTTTTGTACTTATTCGGACTGTAATTATTTATTCGGACCCTCCGAGCGAGGGCACAATTGTAATAAGTGTGCGTGTGTGTGATGTATGTCTTCCAACCCCACGTCTTTCTCCCTTTCATTTACCAGCTTATGATGGTTAGATTAGGGCATGTTTCAATTAGCATACAGTATGATAGCATGTTTGCATTCATTCATCTGTTTTGCATGCACCGGGCTCGGCGCATCATACTAACTGCATTTGTATTTCAATTCCGAGTTGAATACATGTTAACTGTAGCATTTCATATGCCATATTTAGAATAGCCGAGCCTACTATAGTTGCATTTTTGCATGTGTTGCATTAGGCATTTCTGTATAATTAGGGTCATGCATGGATTTCTAACATAGCTTCTTTTTTGGCTTGGAGTACTAGGTAAGTTTTATGCTTTAGCATCCTTGCATGTGTGTGAGTGACTGCCATGATAGCATGCTTATCATGAGGCTATATGCTTATGTGATATAACTGCCTGAATGCCTGTATGTGAAGGTTGGGTTATTTGGATTGGAACAAATCATCGACTGTGAGTTTTAAGCCCACTAGATAGTGGCAAAACCATCTTTTTCTAAGCCCACCCGAAGGTGGCAAAATCTGCATTTTTAGGCCTACTTGCGGGTAGCAAACCATCTTTCAAAAAACAAACATGAAATGTTTTGTTCCAATTCAGCTGACCCGGTCTATACTTGTATGCTGCGCGCATCACGTAGTAAATCTAGGCTAATAACCGGAACAAGAACGCATAATGTTTTCAAAACTAGATATCATAGTTAGTAAAGACCGATCTTTGATCGGGCGAGCGGGGGTGCTCACGAAGTGACCTTCCCCAATCGTACCCAAGTTCCCGAGCCGAGGCAACTTTGGTGATGACGGACACGTGGCCTTAGGCAAACGAGTCAGGGTTTCCTAAATTCCCCAAAATAAAATATTTAGGTGGCGACTCTGTATCTGGCAAAGCAGTCCATGTTTGGCACTTCTTTCAAAAAATCTGTTTTCAAAAACGATTTGTCGGATTTGGACTCTTTAATGATTCATCGATCTTGCATTGCACTCTGCGAGATTAGATACAGGACCGTGACATTGAGTCCTGAACTGTAGTGAGCCCAAAATGAACAAAACGGGATTTCCCTCCCGGGACGTTCGGGGACGTCTACACCTAGGGCGCTTATTTCAGATAATGGTACTCAGTTTGATTACGGCGTCCACCGGGAGTTGTGCGACATGTATGGCATTCGGCCCTTTTTCTTCACCAGCTTATCCACAGAGTAACGAATAGGCAGAGGCTTCCAACAAAGTAGTCCTGGAGAACATTAAAAAGCGCTTGGAAAAAGCCAAGTGGGTTGAGAGTGTATTGTAGGCCTATGCACTATGCCAAGACAATCTACGGGGGAGACACCATTTGCTTTGAGTTTTGGAAATGAAGCTATCATCCCCCTAGAGATTGGCTTACCGACCCTTCGATCGAGGGTTTTTTATACAAGCCAAAATGATATGATGCTGGCCTCAAACCCTTGTGACTATGGCGCAATATCATCAGCAACTTGCTAAGGTATATAATCAACAAGTGCATCTGCGCCGATATACTCCTGGAGAATTGGTCCTTAAAAAAGTGCTGTATGTTTCTAAGAATCCTAGGGACGGTAAACTCGGCCCAAATTGGGACGGCCCACACCAGATCGATTCCATCGCCAAGGCAGGGGCATATCAACTCTCAGACATAAACAGCAAAAAGTTACCCCAGCCTTGGAATTCAACTCATCTCTGCAAATTTTATCATTAGTATTGATGGTTATTTTAGTTTCTTCAGCTTTCTCATATTAATGTTTGTTGGTTGTTGTGTATATTACTACCTTGTATACGTATAGTCAATCAATGATACAAGACGTTATGTTACTTCCTTGTTTATTCAACTCTGATTGTTTTACTTTTATTTAGCTTCCGAATTTGGAAGGAGATCTCTTCGTGCTTGGCACGAAGTGCTATCACTATAAGCCTCGAAAGCCTTCGAATTCGGAGCGCTCTTCGTGCTTGGTACGAAGCACCATCAGTATAAGCCTCTGAATTCGGAGCGCTCTTCGTGATCGGCACAAAGCGCCATCAATAAAGCCTCTAAATTCAGAGCATCCTATAAAGCATCATTTTTAATTACAGTATGTAATTTAGAGACATAATTAGTCTGACGAATGCAAACAAACGTAATTGAATTTTTATTAAAAAAACATCATGAAAAATTGAAATTTCATTACGAGAACATTTATCCTAAGGCCGATCAGCGTCCTAGTTATAGGAGTTAAACCCAAGAATCAAACCGGAGTCTATTACGCCGATTAGTTTTTCTTAGAGTTCGTGGCCTCCTCTTCATCGTCTGGGCACCAGTAGTTCTAGTGTTTTCTTTCTTTTGGATCCCACTTCTAGGAGATCTGCTTCGTCCATCCCTTCTGGGAGATCTATTTCATCGCCTGGGCGATCGCACATGTTTTGCTCATCTGGTTCTACGGTGTTTTTGTGTACAAAGTCGCTAGGCGCTTGTTGATTCATTTTTGTGTCTAGTTCCGCTAAAGTCTTCTCCTTTTCACTGCTGTTGAAAAACATTCTACTTGACATACACGAGCTTTTGAGTTCTGCTGGAGGTGAGTTTTACCACTACGTTCTGCACGTCACCGGCGACGGAATTTGAGGTGCAATGGACCGTTAGCAAAACAAACGTGTCTTTACAGTAACAACCCACTTGAAGCAATCATACTAATTATAGGAGGACTATGTGTGCAGCTTTAAAATAATTACAAAGGCACCATTATCAATGCCACCTAATGATTCCACGTGTCTGCTTTTCCATCAATAATCAGAGAACACGCCGTCGATCGCATTCTACATAGTCGACTCATTTTTGGCATACCATTCCAACCAGGGCAGGGGCAGATATATGAATCTACTCGGTGTACATTTGTGTCAATCTCAATGCATTCGTTCCCAACCGAGGCAAGGCAGATATATGAATATACTCATCGTACACATTGCCCCATCTGTAACTCGACAGGATTCAATGTGCTAATCTTAATGTGAAAAACTATGGTTGTCACTTTGGTAGGATTAAATTGGTTAAGGATTGAGACAACTCAAACCTAATCCTCAAATTGGATAGGCCACGTTACTCCCTCTTTCACACTTTTTTTATTTTTTCTTTAAACCAAAAGAAAAGAATGGGAAGAAATATTGACACTTAAGAGTTTAAGAGATGCTAATAGCACTCACCCTTTTACTTAAGATCCCTCACTTTTTTGAACCTCATCCACCGAAGTTGATCCTCCCACCTTTTCTTTTAACCTCACCATAATCCTAAAGTTACCCCCTTTTTGGAGGCCCACCCTAGCCACCTACTTTCCTCTAACCGTCTTTTCGGTCCTATCAACCCCTTTCTTCTGACAACCTCCCTCCCCACCACCCCACCTCTAGCCGCCTCCGCTACCACCATCTCTGACAATCCCCTGGGCCCTCCTCCACCCTCCTCAACAACTCCCTACCCTCTCCCGCCACCCACCTTCCCATCCAACCAATCCCTATCCCACCTTCTACATTAGCCCCTCATCTACCCCATGTTGCCCCTAACCCTCGCATAGCCCACCCCCCACAGCTTTCCATCATGTGAGCTACGTGAGATCAACAGTGAGAGACATGAAAGAAAGAGACGTGAGATCGATGGTGAGTGATGAAAAATCAAAAGAAACTAACGAGCAAAAAGAAAATGAAAAGGGGGCTAGCTATAGGAGGTGGCAGAGAGGATCGCCGGAGAAGGCAGTGACAGTAGCAAATGGAAGTGAGAGTAGAGGCAGGGTTAGGACTTGAGAGGATAATGAGGGTAAAAAATAAATTTTATATTAAAATAAATTATAACAAAAGAAAAATAAAAGGGGCAGGAGTCTCAAGAAGAAAGATAAAAGCATTTAACAGCACTCCAATAGTTTACAAACAAAACTACTCTCTACTCACATGGAGAGTTCAATCCACCCACACCATTGCATGATGTGGGCCTTACTCTCAATACAAATAAGTAGTTTAATACATAAATTAAGAAGTGCCCTCAGAAATGTTGTAAAGTTGCTTATAAATGTTTTTTTTTTTTTTTAAATCAGATGAAAAAATATATTTTAAAAAAAAATGTAATTAAGATGTATTTTTATGCATAATAACATGAACCGTTCTTTATAATGGATTTTGAATGATGTAGTTTCCATTCTATCCTAATCCACTAAGATCTGATATAATAGTAGCATTGATGACAGTAGAATGGACAATTTCCCCCTGGCTGCATTTCCATTAGGCTCTGGTTGGATCGCAGGTGAGAAAAGAAAGAAAGGGAAAAAAAAAATTTATTGTAATTTTTTATTTTGTGAGAAAAAAGAGGTAAGTATGCTTTTAATCTATATAATTTGATTCAAATTTTACTTTATTTTCTTCAATTTTAATTTGAGTAATTTAATCCATACACTTTAAGTTTAGTTTCAATTTGATCATTCTGTTCAATTTAGATGTTTAAATTAATAATTATGGAACACTTATCAATTTCCTAAAATGTACACACACAAAAAATACGAAAAATTGGAAGAAAGCATCAAATTTAAACTAGACTTAAAAAGTAGAGTCAAATTATATAAAATGAAATAATATGGATCAAAATGAAATTTAGATCAAATTATAAATGTGAAAAAGGTCATTTATCCCGAAAAATGATCGTGATTTATAAATAAATAAATAAATAAAAGACACATGATCCTAATATAATTTCTGATTATTATATGTGGAATATGAAAGGAATTGCAAGATCTTGAAAGGCATTCATAGGCCTCCAAGCCAACTGCTTCACTCTATTAAATACGAAGGATATTAAATATGAAGATTGAGGTTTTCTTATATTCACACTTTAATATAAAAGAATTTGAGGACTCTATAAGGCTCATTGTGGGTCTCATCTCAGTAATTTGAATCATTCATTTTATAAAAATTTTAATGTATATCATCACGAAAAAAATTAATTTGATTCAATAATCGTAACCTTTTCATTTTATCACATTTCTTTCCGAAAAAATGAATGGCAAATATATTTTGAAAATACAACATATATTTTTTTTATAAACAAACACGATAAAATGAAAATGTTATCATTATCAGATCGACTTAATTTTTTTTATAAATAATTTACATTGAAAGTTTTACAAAATAAATTATTTAAATCATCAAAACGAGACCATTGTGAGCTCCACAGCCCCCTTAAGTCCTCTCATGTTCATATTAAAGGCTCTCAGTTTCACTCCATTGCTACTTCTTACTATTGTAACAGTTGGCTCATCCCTCGTGATTAAATCATCATTATCCCACATATTTATCCCCTTAAATCTTTTTTATTTTTATTTTTTTCTCCCTTGTAATTGGAGGTTTGATCCCCATGACTATGTTATTCTTTTTGTTTGCTTAATAAATTTCTCATTTATCCCAAAAAAAAAAAAAAGGACACATTAGTTGGGTCAGGTTGGCCAAGATGTGAAGTTGTAAAACAAAGAAAAGCTCAAGTTAGGTTTGGTTTTCACAACCAGAGTCCAGGACTGAATTTGAAGAGGTCCAGCTAGGGACGAACTCAAGATTTTTACATAGGAGGCAAATATATATATACAAATAAATTTTTTAAAATAAAATAGATATTATAATATCAATTTCCACTAACGTGATCGAGTGACTAACTGCTGCATTGTTATATTCTTTTGCAGACTCTAGCTATAATTAACACTAATTATAAATAAAAAATATAAGTAGCATTTAATTTAATTTTAGAATCATGATTTGATAATAAAATTGTATTTTGAATTTGTGAGTTGTTGAATCATGATTTGAAAAAAAAAAGAAATTTATTTTGCTATGAGTTATGAAAAAAGTTTTGAATTGAGTTTTGAATTTTTGAAATAAAAAACTTATTTTGTTGTGAGTTTTGAAAAGAATTTTCAAAACTTATAATTCATAATCAAACACACAACTCAAAACTCTATTGAAAATTCTATTTAAAACTCATAACCAAATTCTTTTTAAAATTCAATTCAAAAAAAAAATTATTGAAAAAAAATTATTTAAAAAATTCCAAAATTATTTTTTACTTAAAATATTAAAAAATATATATTATTTTTTGTTAAAAAAAATATTCAGCTACTGCTTCAAAATTACTTATGATTGGAAATTTTTTTTAATTGCTTTGTTTAAAAATATTTTTTTACTTTTTAAAAAGTACTGTGACAAATTAATTTTTACTTAAAAATTTTTTGTTCATTTTAAATAAATAGCCAAATAATGTCATTCCAGTCTAAAGAAAGGGCATTGATTTAGACCCCCTTAAAACACCCACCCCCACAACCCCTCACACACATGGAGGTTGGGGATTGGGTGAGAAGAAGAAGAAAAAAAAAAAGAACAAAAAAAGTTGACCAGTCAAAACTAAAGGGGGTTTCAACCTTTATTCTTGCACAAAAAAATAATAAATAAAACACTATTCCAATCAACCGGCCAGACGTCAGAGAGGATGTCTAAGCGAACGACCAAGTAGACCCAAAAATTCAAAAACTGTCCGAGAAGATGTCCAAGCGAACAACCGGGTATATCTAAAAATTCAAAAACTATCCGAGAGAATATCCAGATAGACGACCGGATAAATCCAAAAATTCAAAAACTCTATGATTACCAAACATGTTTTCAAATGTATTTTGAAATGTGAGTTGAAATCATATTTTGAAAACTATAATCAAATAGAGAGTTAGAATATGATGGTGAAATCATGATTCCAATAGAACCAAACAGAGCCATAATTTCTTTTATTATATAATGTGTTTTTTTTTTTTTTTTTTTTTGAATTTTATATTTTGATCACATGTTTTATAGATAGAGAGTGATAGTTATTTATTATTATATTTTTTTAATCTAGAGGGAATGACCCTTAAAATTTGTAAAAGAAGAAAAACTTCCCATATCTATAATTTGTAAATAATTACAATTAATATTATTATTATAAATTGTTTTTGAAATCGTAGAGAGTACTATCGCACCCTTTTGCCCCCTCTATCTAGAGGTCCATCCTTGGCTAATATTATGTTGTCATCTATTGTGTTGGTCTTGTTTTTGGGTCTAGTACAATGAGCCTAATTGGAATTTGAGAGAACCCTTTCTTTTCTTTGTTCTTGTTATCTGGAAAAAATATTTTTGAAAAATATATATAATTCAACTATTTACACTTCCTACATCATATTTTAATATAAACTAATACAAATAAACTAGAAATAAATCAAAACACACAAACAAAAGTAAAAAATATATCAATCATTTATCACTTTGATAAATTTATCAGTATCATTACCAGTGCAAAATGATCATTCCACAAAAATTAAAACAATGGACAAATACGTTTTAATAAAAAAAATAAAAAACTTACTCATGACTAATGAGTGAAAGTCCAGTCAAAAGGACTTGCCCGTAATTATCCATTCTTTTTGGGATGAAGTGGGAGAAGAGGTGAAGACATTGGATGGCAAACACAAAATTCACTATTGTTAGGGCTTTTGTAAGGTTCGATCTGCAAACGACGGTAGTTTTGATCCGAATGCTGAATGTAAATTTTGAATTTACTATTAATACATTGAATGAATAGGAATGGAAGCTCTGTAAACATGATACATTTTCAATTAGACTTACACAAGAACACAACAATAATAATGAGACCTTTGCAACACTTATATGATGAAAATCAACAACACTGCTCAAAACAGCCAAAAAAGAATAGCAAAACAGAATAGGCAGATCATGAAAAACAAAAGATTGCTTTAGTATCAATTTTCCCGTTTTATGCAGATCCAAATTCTGAAAACCACTTCTCGTGCCGTTCAATATCAGCTGCAGAAACGCTAGGTTGAACCTTGGTCAGGGCCTCTTCAAAATCGCACATGGCAACCGGGTCATTTGAAATCTCATCCTTTGACATGTTTTTAATCTCATCACGTGTCTTCCCGGCTATCTTACGCCTCATGCCGTTTAAAGAGGCATCCCGACAAACATTTGTGAGATCATCTCCACTGTATCCCTCTGTCCGACGAGCCACGTCATCGATATCTACATCAGGAGCCATCTAATATAAACAACATTCAACTAGTTAAAAGAGTATCCAACAAACATTAAGCGGGTAAATATTAGTTGATCTAATGCTTTACATCATTTTTATAAACCATGTGATGAAGAACAAAATAGGACGAAGAGAGAGAGAAAATTCACAAATGGCCACCGCCTAAAATACTCTCAATAATATTAACTCAAAGCTGAATATATTACAATGCCAAAGACCTAATATTCATAGGTCAAACCTCAATTAGATTAGGGAACTGGTTCCCAACATTATTGGAAACAAAATTAAAATTACCTTGCTAATATTTATTTTAAACACCAACTAAAAAATAATATCATCAAAAACTAATCAGACCCCACAAGTTTCACCCTTGAGTTTCCAAATCTGACAATGGGCTTCTAGCCAAATTATTGCTACACCATCAACATGTAGGTTCTCAAAAAGTTAAGAAAATGCATAAATGTATAATCACAAAAAACTGCTGAGTATTTTTTCTCAAGAAACATTGGTATAGTAAAATAATCACAATGTGATCGTGGCATACTAAATAATTAGGAGGTCTGACTGTAATTTTTTCATATAAAATGTTTTTCAGGGGGTCTGATTTTAATTCCTGCCCAACTCAATCCGCCATGTTATTCAAAAGGTTTAATTGTAAGCTGCTCACAAATAGCATAAAGATTCATGTCCTCATCTTCAATTTTCATCCACATCTCAATGGGTGGGACATTGTTTGGTGCAATAAGTAAAAGCCCAAGACTGCCAAGCATGAGAATGTGGGCTTTAAGTCTGGGAGCAGCAACTTTGCACCAAAAGTTAGGCCTGTCTCCTAGTCTCAGCCTCAAAACACCCTCAATTAATGGGGACCAATACTAAGTAATATCATTTATCTCAAAGTTACCCCTCAGTTTCAACAAAAAGTTGCATTCCAACTGCTACAACCAATTTCAATGAGGTTTTTCTGTTCTTTCTAATGGAACGAGATTAATCTTTTCCCAAGAAATATAAGCCATAAAAGTAATTTCTGAAACCGTCCCACCTTTCTGTGGAACTCTCAAGATTGCATCAACACCAGTTTGTATGTTCTAAATCTCCACATTCATGGTCAAGGGTGCATTTCTAGCATTCCACATCTCTTGCACCTTACTTCAGTGGCTTACAGCTTACAACTTATTTCATGCTTTATTTTTTTTATTCTTTCTCATGCATTAACAGCATTACCTTTTTTACATACCAAGAAATTAAATTATTTCATATATTAGTACAACAAATAGCCCGAAAAGCCTATTTTCTTAGATTCTCTCCCCAATCAGGGGGGTTTTTCCTTTAACCAAAATTTTTTTTTTAACTTTTTTGAGAAATTATTTTTAGCCAAACATATCTGTCAACCAAAACCCCAACTTCAAAGTAAGCTGAAACACAAATACCAAACACTCTTTTTGGACCGTCAATGATGCATAATGTATCAGCATAAAAGGCCTTCAGATATCATCCAGAGAGCCAGTTCAGAATCTCAATGATTTAGCATGAACTAACATCATAATATCTACTGCACGTACAGTAAGAGACAGGACGTTGTGCTTTGTACCACGAAATCAACAGTATCAACATGAATCTTCCAACCAATAAAATACTTTGATTTATTGCTGTTTTATGTCATGCATTTAAACCTTCTGGAATTACCATCATAATTGTTTTTTACTCTACAGCATAGAAGTAAGAGCATAAATCAACTGTGCATATACTCGTCCAAGGTTATTATTTTGGGGAAATTACAAATCAATAGACATTTCAAAAAATAATAACAGATTCACGGAAAAGTATATAATTTTAATTATTAATATTTATAAAGTTTATCACTGATTTGTAATTATTTTTTGGAATGTCCACTGATTTGATACTTAACTTATTATTTCTCGGCTAGAAATCATGGAAAGAAAATAATCTATCCGATTAAAATTCTAGTTATCCCATGAGCAAAAAATCATAGTAGTTTTATAGGTAATCTTGTAGTCAAAGCCCCTTTTTTTCCAGTAGCATGCCCTACTCAGCCAGTACTTACTGAGATATCACAAACTAAAATTCAAAAAGCATTATTAAACTTTGTGTACAATATATATCTAGCAATCTAACAGAAAAGCCACTTTACCTCAACAGTTCTCAAATTAATCCGAATAAGTTCCTTACGGCTCTCAAAATTTGGAAGTGGTATATATATTCGCTTTTCCAGCCTCCTCCTGTATTAGGTCAACACAAAATCAGATCAAGCAGCAAGACAGCTCATCAGGAATTTGTATTAGTTAAATCTAGTTGACAATTGCAAGTATAAGAGATCCAACCTCAGCGCCTCATCTATATCCCATGGAAAATTAGTAGCAGCCAAAACCATCACTATTTTTGCGACTACCATCTTCATTAGTGGAAGTATTATTCACACCATCTACCTGAACTAGAAGTTCAGACTTCACTCTTCTGGATGATTCATGCTCCCCTGAAGCCCTGAAAGTGAGATCATTCACATAAGAGCAGCAAAGCAGGGTTCAGTGTAAAACGTACAAGAGTCATAAATCAGTTGTAACACATGCAAGGGCACAACATTTCTCGTTTTGTGATCATAATGATGATGATGTCCACATCAAAAAAACAACATAAGCCAAAGTCTATAAAACATACATAAGCATGATCTACATATTGCATAACACTGAACAGTGGGGACAACTGCAAGAGTGATAACTGTGGATATCCAGTTCACAAAGAATGAAGACTTACCCCCGAGCATTGCAGAGAGAATCAATTTCATCAATGAATATTGTGCTTGGAGCATAAGCTCTTGCAAGATCAAACAAACACCGCACCATACGCTCACTCTCCCCACGCCATTTTGAAGCCAACGTAGCAGAAGAAACATTGAAGAATGTTGTACCACACTCAGTAGCAACAGCTTTAGCCAAAAGTGTCTTTCCAGTGCCAGGAGGGCCAAACATAAGAACGCCTTTCCATGGTCGCCTAATTCCCTGCAAATACAAACAATTTTTATCTAACTGGACCAACTGTACCCATACATATGGAGAACCACACAAGACAAAACTTATGTTCGCAGCAAGAAAAACTACGCTGCTCCAGGAGATGGCAGACTGCAGCATCTGAACCAATTTTGAAGATTTAGACTGTACATGGCAGGATTAACTACACGGTCCCACTCAATACAACTCTTTTGGCTCTTGGGCTCCTTTGTACTTTTGGCTCTTGAGAGTTCGAATTCTTAAAAACTACGATTCTAAAGAGTAAGATTACCATTGCTCAAGTAATATGGAATCTAAAAAGTACTAACTTCAATGCAGCAATTTCTATCGAAGTCCACCATTTTTTTTTATATAAATAAATCAGATAATACCATTTTTCTATCGAAGTCAACCATATTTTATGAAAACAACTAAACCTCTGCGCATAGTCTAGCTTTATAAAATAAAATTTATATTTTGATCACAACATTCAAGTCTTTTAGATTTGCCAAAATGACCTTTTAATGCCAAGCAACAATTTTTGGTAAAAACGCTTTCAAATATCAAATTTTATCTCAGGTTAAGTTTGCAGCAAAAATCAAAGTTAGAATAGATAATTCACAATTCTCACCAGGTTACTGTTGATGGAATGGAATTGCCAATTTTTGGCTATCTAGGTGGGTGTTAGAACTCCTGTCCTGTGTTTCATGGGGAATTGGAGTGCCTATAGAAATAGCAGTTCCTAAGAAATTTAGAAAAGGATAAACTATTTTTTGATAATTCCGTGGGATTAGAATTCTCAGCCTGGATTCCCATGCAAAAAACAGGTCCTTCGTGCAAAATCAAAACCATAGCTGAGAAGGATGTTACAGAGTTGGAGCTAATCAGACTAGTGTGTTCGTAAAAACACCTAGATTGTGTTTGGTTCGGGGATAGGATAAGGAGGGATAAGTTAACCGAGGAGAACTTCTATTATACTTAGGGGAGGGTATCCTAGTCATTTATGATGAAATGTGAGATAAAAGGGCTCCTGCCTGCCACAAAGGCTTTCATCTTTGGAAAAGCCCATTTTGAAAGAAGACTGCATTGACGACTTGCTTTCACTTTTATACTGCCAAACTAACCCTCCCACTATAGCATGATGAACCAAACTTCTCTGGAATTCATATAGTAGTTGGGATCACTTAAATCTTCTGACATAATATTATTCTCAGACATTATGGAAGAGGAGAAAAAGGGAAAGCATGAAGCTGTTCTCAGTGAGGGGAACTTGAAACACCACCCTAAGCATAAGTCTTGAATAATATTATTGAAACAAAGAGAAATTCAATCAGATTCATGAAACCGCAATCATATTTCAACTTCAAAGCAATACGAAATACCTGGAAATATTCAGGCATCCACAGAGGAAGAACAACAGCTTCCTCTAGAAGTCTTTTTGCTTCAGTCAACCCAGCCACATCATCCCACCTCACTCCAGGGGTGGAGTCCAAGACATCCCTTTCAAGCATATCAGCCAAGTCATGATCAGGCCCCTCATACTGTCCACGTTTGGACTTCCCATCTTCAGCATCACCATTCTACATTGCAACCAAAATCACTAATTTTAGCTCAGACGACCAAAAATAATAATTGAAATACAGAATGTGCAAACTTAAATCTAAATAATGCAAAAATACAGGACTCCAAATGTGTATCAATTGAAGTCTCCCGAGAACTATCAAGAAGTTTAAATATAATGATGGCAAGTCGACCCCCAAAAAATAGGACCAACAAATACCCAACAGAGAAAATTTGAGATACATGCCCCAATCTACGAGATCCATAAACAATATCTCCAGAATGTCACAAAAATACCTTTGTTTTAACTTCACTTCTGGTGTCAGAATAGAAGAATATCAAAGTGGAAAAACAAACTTGCAGGCATTATCTATTTCCCAAGTAATAGGCAAAACCCTTTGTCTGACTTCAGCATGTATCTTGACAACTACATATCCTACATTGATACCTCCAATTTTCCAAATATATTCATGGACACTGCTACGGTGCTACCAAAAGACCAACCAGCAAATGTGTTGAGACAATGAACATTTAAAAACAACATATTCATATTAACAATTCCAAGGACCTAGTTTCCAAAACTTCCTTAAGAAACTTACTTTAGTGAAGTTCACTATAAATTTCACCTTTTAAGACTTTCAATTTTGTTATGGGTCTTATGATCAGGACTCAGTTTGATGCTGAAACTAAAAAACTTCTGATACTTTGGTGTCTAAAGTAGCAATACTAAACCACTAGTCACAATGAGCGAAGTAACACAAATACAGTATGTTATCTTCAAGGAAATGACTAGAAACAAAAACTTGACAAGAAATCCTCTCATCCCAAATGCCATCGCAGTAACATTTTATTTTTATTTTTTTGGATACAATGGGCCAGTGATATTTTTAGTAATATACACTAACGATCCTTTGGTCAATATGATAAAACCAATTCTCCATGTCACTCTTATGTGCATTTCAGGTTATGAACTCCATTTGTCCAATTTTTATCTAATAAAAAAAAGAAGGCAACCAAGTGCACACAAGACAAGCTAAAGTAGGGTCTAGGGAGGACAGAATGTAGCCATCCTTACCCCCATTTGTACAGTTTAAAAAAATAAAATAAAATAAAGATGTTTTAGAATTTACATCGCATGATATTCAAAAAAGAACTACTGAAGCTACTCATATGATGGCAAAATTACCTTCCTCAAATTCAGCTAGTTCAACAAGATTATGCACTTGACATTCCCATCCACCGACAGACGTGGTGAATAGGATTATGCTCTAGGCGATAAAAGATAAAAATGTAAAACTATGTGCATGGCTGCAAAACACCAAGTATACAGGAATTGTTGCACAAATTATTTTTCCAGGTAGAACTTACCACCGAATCAGCCTTGCCAGATTTCCCTGAGCCAGTGCCTTTCTTCCCAGCAGTTGAAGCTCGGACTCCTGTGTTTGACCTACTAGAACCACCAGCCTTTGCTCCGCGACCAGTCGTTCCAGCTCTTGCAGAACCGCCACGAGCCCAACTTCCATCTTGAGGTGACTTCCTCATACCCACTTGACCTGCCCTTGTGGGTCTTCTACTTCCATTGTCTCTACTAGGCGGCCTCCATACATCAGGATCATCCATCGAAGCACCAGATGAAGTTGGGTACTCATCTAATGGTTGAAAAACAAATGACGATTTGGTAGAAATTGGAGGTGAAGAAGGCCTTCTACCCACGTGAATCTCCTTGAAAGCCCTTCTCTCTGCATCCAATTGCTTCACAACCTCCGTTTCTTCTGTAAGAGCTTTCTTTACATTCATCCATTTTGAACGAATTAAAGGGTCATCAAGTGTGTTTAAATGCCTACAGAAAGGGAGAGGAGAAAAAAAAAACAAAGCATTACCAAATGAACTTAAGCACAAGACACTAAAACAAAAGACACCCAGAAATGCAACATAGCATCACCAATACAGTAGGATTGGTTACCAACACAAAAAAAAAATCCAAACAAGCTTACTTTTAACCAAGGTTTTTTTTTTTTTTTTGGGCCAAGATGATAGGATGTTAGTTTGTTAGTAAAGTTAGATTATAACGCCGTTGCTCCATCAGCTTGAACCCCTAACCTTCATCTCACCACACCCTAAGGTGTGACTACAAGACCACTAGGCCAAACCCAAAGTCTTACTTTTAACCAAGTTATGATGTTGGATATGTGATCAAGAAGCTTGGAGAAATTTATCATGTACATTAAGGAGGCGTTTGTTTCATGGGATTGGACTCCATGTCCAATAGATTAACTAGTCCATAGTTTGGTTAGAAAAATGGAGATCGGACAAATAGTTAAATACACATGGGTGTGTTTGGTTTGTGTTTTGAGATAAATTTTTTTTAAAAAAAATTCGGGAAAGAGTTTAGAAATTTTTTTGATTTGTTTGGTTGTATATTTTAAAAATAGTTTTAGAGCTTGGGAGTTTGAGATGATTTGATATTTTGTTGTAGTTGATTAGACGTGTGTGAAAGAAAAAGTGATTGAGAATGAGAGAGGAGATAAAAAAAAGTAATTGATTGATGGGTAACAGAGAGAAGTAATTTTGGAATTTCTTTTGAGAAAATTTGTAACCAAATACACCCTCATTTCCAGCCAAATAGTACACAGATTATTTATCTGGGGACTAATAGTTCATTGCATTGTAATCCCCTTATCAAGTCCATCCAAACAAACACCCGTAAGTGTTTCTTCATGTGGTCTTGAAACAAACTAGTGGGCGTAAACCCCATGGAAAGGAATTTTAAAATTTTCCATATAGGACACTAGATGGCTAGATTTATGGAGGGAAAACTTGATTATTCACATTTGACAACAGCGAAAAAAATAAGAATCCCCATCACAATTTTGAGTATACCCTATTAATCAAGCAAAACAAACAGGAATTAATCAATTAAACAGGAATCCACCGAACTGAAAACGATAAACCGCAATGCTAACTTCAAATTCACCAAACAAGCACATGAATGCTTGAAATCAGTCCAAATCGAAGATCATCTCGCCCAATCAAACAACTTTGTAGTGCACTCCTACTCAAGGATTTACATGCTAATTTCATACAATAATTGTTTTTCTTTATTCTTAATTTTTTTTTTGTAGCAACTTCCAATTTCAACACTATTGGACAAATGTATATATTATATATATATATAGAGAGAGAGAGAGAGAGTACTTGTTGATCTGAGCGATGGCACCATCGAAGAAGATAATGGCAGTATCGTAGAGGCCTTCAAGGGCGTACTCTCTAGCCAATTTGAGATGATCTTGCAAGCCCGCAAGCAACGTGTCCACCATTATAGAGATAATTCTAGGATTTCTTCAGAATCTGTGGCCTTTTTTTACGAAAAATTAGGGTTTCAAACAAGTCAGAGCTCAGACATGGAAGTCGATGATGATCTTTCTCTCTCTAGAACACTTCTGTATCTCTCTCTCTCTCTCTCTCTAGGTTGCTGCTTGGACCAGTGAAGAAGACGGCGACGTTTAAACGGCAGAGAGATGGGAGGGGGAGAAGAGTACGGTTTTACTAGAATACCCTTGAGATTTCTTTGTATCATAGTTTAATTTCAATTTGTTGTTAGTTGTCGGATGTTGGAACGGTGGAGCCCAATATTGGGAAGCTACCGATCAGCGGTTGAGATTATCCAACCGGAAGGTTGGACCACGTGGGAGCGGCTCAGGCCTTTCCCCTTTTTTTTTTTTTTTTTTTTTTTTTTTTGGGTAAGATCTTCATGTTTATTGTGAAAAATAAATATTAAAAAAATAATGAGAGTACATTATTTTATTTTTATTTTTATTTTTGAGTAAATGGGGTTTTTTTTGGGGGGTTATGGATTAGGTAAGGGTGTAAATTTGATTCGTCTCGATCTGATCAAGCCCGTGCCAAAGATTGAGCCGAGCTGAGTTGGCTTAGTTCCAAGAACTTAGGCTCAAGCCTAAGTCCAAGGGTAGCCGGGCCTTGGGTGATCCTGTGGGCCAAGCATAGATCTGGGTCGAATATGACATATTTTAATTCTTTTTTATCAAAATAGTTTGAAAATAACGTTGGGCCTCAGGGTAGGTTGGGCATGGGCATGGGCATGGATTAGGGCATGACATTTTTAATTTTTTATCGAAATAGCTTGAAAATGATATTGAACCTCGGGTGAATTGGGCCTTGATCGGGCCAACGGGCTAAACCAGAAAAAAAAAAAACATAGTCCAAGCCCTAACCCGGGAGGGTCGGGCAGCCTTCAGGCCGATGACCTATTTTACATCCCTAATCTTAAGCTAGTTTGGGTAAAAAGACCGTTTTTTACTTATAGCAGAACTTGGATCCTTCAAATATTAAGATGGAGTGATTCTTTCAAATTTATGAAAGAATGTGTAAACTTGCATTCTATGAATTTAAAATTAATTTCTCCATTTATTAGTTATCTAAAATTTTCTCTTTTCCCTATTTAAAAAAAAAATCTCAATAAATCATGTAAAATAATTGTAAAGAAAATATAAAAACTAAAAAATGTCAAAAAATTAAAAAGTCGCTAAAAATCTAAAAAAATTATACAAAAAAAATGAAAAAATATATTTTCTCTCTATTTTTTTTACCTTATTTTTTTTTTGTGTGTAAAAAGTCAAAAAATCATCCTAAACATACTAATTTTTTTAATTTATATTTTAATTAAAAAATTAAAAAATTACTAAAATAATCTATTTTCAAACCAACCATCAACTTTAAAATTATCGATCTATCTATAAAAGTTAATCTTCTTCCAATTTATAAAAGAATAATGTTACATTTCATGAAATAAATATCAGGAAAAGTTTCATTAAGAATTTCTACCCTTGGATTAATTTCTAGTGTTTTATTGTATGTTATGCATGTAAGAGTAAATTTAATTATTTAGTGATTATGGTGATCCACGTGATATGACTATAAATTATAGATTTAATAATATTATAATTTCATATTTTAGACCATAAGCTAATATCTGATTGGTCAATAAATGGGTAGTTTCCAAGCTTCCAAGTGGAATAAAATTGAATAAGAAAACTGGTCCTCTACCTATAAAAATATATTTAGATCACATATCAATTACTCTGAATATAACGTATTCTAAAGAGGGTCAAGAGAGAGAAACATTTTTTCACTAATATTGATATTAAGTTTATGTTCAATCAATTTTGGATCACCCGAAGGTTTCGCATAATTGATTCGGGTGTGTTATTTATTTTTCGCATTATGTTATTATTTGTGAAAATCATGATCGTTCAAGATTTTGAATTATGAAAATTGTTATATGCATAACACCATAAAAATTAGTTACATGTGGTATCAGAGCCAGGTTAGAGAACATCATGATTTTTCATTAAATAAAATTAATGATTTTAATTTATGTCCGTCATTAATTGTTTGTATATTATTAATTGTGAGACATGATTTGAACGGATTACGATTTCGAAATTGTGCTTAAGTTGATTACGATTTTATGGTGTGTATATATATATCTTCCATGAATAATATTTATGAATCTACAATGCACACTTAATGATTACATCTATTATTTTGATAAAATTATGTTCTCCATCAGTTTGTGGAACACTTTTGATTGATGACCCATCCGTGATCATCTATATTGGTGGTAAAGATTATGTTGAATTATTATTTTTAGATAAATCTAATAAACTAATATCTAAATAATTGAATAATTTGCATGATTTAATTGTATTTATTATGAGAAAAAATTTGGTCAGTAATGATCACTGTATTGTTTGATTTATTAATACATAAAGATATTTGTATTATATAATGCATCATTATATTATGTTTTGTTGAATTTTATATTATCAAATTTTACTGTGAGACATATTAAAATGTTATTGTGATCTTTATAGTACCAAACATATTGCTATTTATGGATCTAACTGTAACCTCTAAAAATTATTTTAGTATGATGTTATGACCATCAGTATGTATAAACTTGATTTTTATTGGTGGTTTGATAAGGTATAAAAGTATGTATTTTTTATGTGACATGAAATATGAATTGTGTTAATATTTGTTATGTCTTAATATCATTTTTATGATTTAGTAATATACCTTATTATGTGTATGATGATGAATAATTGTGAATAAATTATTATTTATTTCATAATGTCTATGCAAAGTTTTTATTTTAATTTGAAATCTAAATTATGATACGACTGGTAGTTGCCAAAGTGACCCAATCAGACACAGATATTAAATCAAATAATTGAAATTTAATTCCCTTCCCAAGTATTAAAAAAATAATGATTTTGCAAATCGCAATTCTTTAATTACAAAGATATTATGTTGACCCAAATGTGCACCACTTCTAAGTAATTGTTGAATTGGAATAGGATAGTTGATGGGTATTCATAATTAATATTGGAATGAATACCCAAAGGTAATAGACCTACTTAATTATGAATATTTTATCAACTAATCGTATTGGTAAAAGGGAATCACCATAATTGTTAAATAGTATGCTATTAGATTATTTCAAAGGTAGATCACGATAATACTATTTGTGGTTGCTTAAACATGTGTTTATCTAGACTAATTGTCAATTATTGATTACTCTTAGCATTAATGTAGTGAGCATAAATTATTGATTAAAATTTTATTTTGCTATATTTATATACTTTATTTGTTTCGATTTTAAATGAAAAAGATTTCTTAAAATGAATAGAACAAATTCAATTTCATCTTGATGCTTTGAATTTTGACTTAGTGTTATTATTTGAGAAATTTACTGTTATTATGATTCAAGCAGTGTAAAAAAAAAAAAAAAAAAAACTTTTATAAAGTATAAAAGGATCAAGTAAATAAAGTTTTATGTTTTTACGTGAATATTTATAGTAAATATTAAGTTTTAACTTACTTCAACTGATAATGCTAAATAATGTGAAAGAACGTTTCCGAACTGTTAATAAGTTTTTCGCTGGGGCAATTATGATTAAGCTTACCATCATAAAGTTTGACAGTATGCATGAGATGTATAAGCATGTCATTGAATTATCTAACTTGACTATCCTATTAAAGAATTTAAGAATTTTTGTGAATGAATTTATTTTCGTGCAATTTATTTTGAACAATTTATCTTTTTAGTATGGATCATTCATATTAACTATAATTATGAATAGTAAGTAAAAAGTTAATAAATTGATTAGTATGTTTATTTAAGAAAATACAAAATTTAAGTAATTGAAATATTGAACTATGAATAGGAAGAAAACTAAACTTAAGACACTTGAAGGTTTGGGATTGTCTACGAAAATTAGAATTATTGATCCATATGAAAAGAAATTAAATTTTAGAATAATCAGTGGTTACTTTTTTGCTTATCTTGAAAAATTTAAAGGGTATTAGTTTTACTATCTTGGTCATAGTACAAGAATTGCAAAAAACCGATAACATCAAATTTAATAAGAATGGTGAAATTAGTGGGAGTGATAAATCAAAAAATGTGATTATTTAATAAGTTTGGGTACAAGTATCTTCATCCATAATTTTGAAAAAAAATTGTCGTTCCTATAGTTGTTAAATAACTTAATGCTATGGAACAATAAACAAATAATCAATTATTTCATAATGTAATTATCACCAATGAAAAGTTGTAGAAGAACCACAAGAAATAATATTAAGAAGATCTCACAAGGTAAAGAGAATTGTTATTGCGAATGATTATGTGGTATATCTATAACAATCTTATTATAATATTGGGATAAGTAAAGACTCGTTTTGTTGTCACAAGCCATAAAAAGTATTGATTCTACCAAATAAATTGATGTCATGAATGATGAGTTGAAATCAATGGACCAGAATGAAATTCGGGATCTCATTGAATTGCCTAAGGATACAAAAATATTTATTATTTTAAGGGCAATATAAAATGATATAATGCTAGATACGTGACCAAAGATTTTACTCGGAAAGTAGACATTGATTACAAAGATTTTTTTTTCCACTTGTATCTTAAAGGGTTGATTTAGAATCATTATGGCCATTAGTAACCCATTACGATATTGAGTTGCATTAAATGTATGTGAAATTTTATTTTATTTTTTTTAAAAGTTTAGATGAAGAATTTTGTGTAGATCAACTCAAAGGTTTCTCTATAGAGGAAAATGAAAAATGTGACTTGCAAACTTAAGAAATCAATTTATGGACTTAAACAAGCTTTCTAAAAATTGTATCTTCAGTTTTATGATACTATTTTTTCTTTGGATTTAAAGAAAACATTTGTGATTAGTGTACATATCCAAAGATCAATGGAAATAAGTTTATATTTATGATTTTGTATGTTGATGATATTTTGCTTGTCAATATTGTACTTGATTTATTGTACGAATTAAAAAATTTCTCTTCAAGAATTTTGAAATAAAATATATTGTTGAGACAACTTATGTGATAGAAATTGAAATATTTCAAAATGAATTACATGAATTATTGGGATTATCTCAGAAGGTATATATTAAAAAATCTATAGATCAGTATGAAAGAATATTCACATAAAGTTATCCATATTTCAAAAGGAAATAAATCTAGTCTTATGCAAAAAATTTATAAAATTTATTGGAATGGAAACGGTTTTTGTTCTTATTGTAAGAAATTTAATGCTCAGATAAGGAAATGATAAGATAATCATAAGGAATAAAAGATTACTTGCTCACATTTATAAGGTCTGATAATTTTGAATTGATTTGCTATTTAGATTCAGACTTTAAATGATATATTGATAGTAGAAATTTCACTTTTGATTCTTTGTTTCTATTATGTGGGGGAACAATATCAAGGAAAGTGTAAAACGAACTATCATAAGTATCCTCTATAAAATTTAAATTTGTGGTGTGCTTTGAGACCACAATTCATGAATTGTTATTGTGAAATTTTATCTCAGGACTTGGGATTGTCGATTTTTTTTGCCAAGTCGTTGAGAATATATTGTGATAATTTCGTAATTGTTTTATTTTCTTAGAATGGCAAGTATTCTAATGATGCTAAATACATAGAATTGGAATACTTTGTCATTAACGAAGAATTTTAGAAACTGAAAATGTCAATAAAACACATAAGTATATAACTTTCAAGTACAGATTTGTTGATGAAGGGATTACTCTTAAAGATAATTAAGAAACTTGCCAATTGAATGGGTCTTGAATGTAATCTATAATAGTTGTTTATGTTTATAGACTACTTTATGATTGATTGTGTTATTTGACACTTTGAGATCTTATTAACTGTGTTTCTGATATATTTCCTGTTATGAATGATGTACGTACATATATGAGAATGAATGAATAATAACAGGAATAGTCTTTGATAAAAATAAAAGAAAAAACAAAAAAAAAAAAACACATTGGCACATTACACTAATGGTCCCTATAGTTTAAGGCTTGTATCACTTTAGTCCCTGACTTTTTAATTGTGACACACTTAATCCTGAATTTTGAATTTTATTCCAAATAAGACCAATTGAAGATACCATTGCGTAATTTCAAGGGCAAAATCATCAATTTGATCAAATATGAACTAATTTGATAAAAATAAATGTCAAAAATATATTTTTGAATTTTAAAAATTATTTATATCCACTAAAAATAAAATTGTGTAAAATTAATAAATCTTTTAGACATTTGTTTATTTATTTATTTTACCAATTTAATTTTTATTATGTGATTGGATGATGATCATGTAATTGGTAGTTGTTTTTATTTTCATTAAATTAGTTTCTATTATTCCAAAAGTCAAATATGGCGACAACTTTGATATCATTATTAAACCAATCCATTAAATCAAAAAATCCAAGACTAAAAATATTTCATATATTAAATATATTGATTACACTGTAAAATTCTAACAACTACCCATTACATGATCATCATCCAAACACATAATAAAAATTAATTTGGTAAAATAAATAAATAAATAAATATTTAAAAGATTTATCAATTTTACATAATTTTATCTTTGGTGGGTAGAAATAATTTTTAAAAATTTAAAAATATTTTTTGACATTTATTTTTATCAAATTAATTTATATTTTATTTTTCCATTGAAATTAAGCAATGGTATCTTCAATTGTCCTTATTTGGAACAATATTCAAAATTTAGGGTCAAATGTGGCACGATTAAAAAGTCAGGAATTAAAGTGACACGAGCCCCAAATTATAGGGACTGTTAGTGTAATTTGCCCAAAAAACATTATTGGGCCTTTTAATCACTTAAGGACTATATTAAAAACTAGTTGTTAGTGTTTTGATACATGGAAAGGACTATGTTGCACTATCGATGTAGAACCGCCATGACTCGCATTAGTAAACTATTTAATTATAGTATTAGGATGATGACCAAATTAAAGTAATGTTAGATATGATTGATTGCACGCCTAATGTTTGCCTTATTAAATCTTGATGTAGGCTATCATATGAGCTAAGTAGGAGAATGTAAGACTAAATTTAATTATTTAGTCATTATAGTGACCCACATGATATGACAATACGAATTATAGATTTAATAAGATTATAGTTCCATATCTTAAAACATAAGCTATTATTTGAGTAGTCAATAGATGAAGTAGTTTTCAAGTCTCCTACTTTAATGGGCAAGTGGAATAAAATTGAATAAGGAAACTGATTATTTCTTTACCTATAAAACTATATTTAGATCACCTATCAATTATTCTGAATATAACATATTCTAAAAAGGGTCAAGAGAGAGAAATATTTTCCCACTAATATTGATGTTAGGTTTATGTTTAATCAATTTTGAATCACTCGAGGGTTTTGCATAATTAATTCGGGTATGTTATTTATTTTTCTCATTATGTTATTATTTGTGAAAATTATGATAGTTCAAGATTTTGCAAACTAGACTTCATTTAGGCATAGGTTATTTTAGTTAGCTATTTTATTTTTTACAAAAGGACATATTAAAAAGTAAAGAGAGTGATGTGATGGGGTGTTTTGTTTTAAAATTAAAGCATACTTACATTAAGTGAAGACACTTTTATTATTTTGTTACCTATATCACACTAGATTATTTCTTAAAGTTTCATAAAAAAAAAAAATTTTGATATTTCTTTCATAAAACCTAACATTACCTTTTATAAAATTCAATCTAAAATTCCTTCCTTTCAAATTCACTCATCCAAAATGAAACCTTACGATATTTTGTAAAGGTTAATAGGGCCTATCAACGGTCATAAAATGAAGGGACAGAATGAGAAATTAAAAATGGTAACCATCTAATAATTATTCAATAGTTTCAGAATATTTTGTATTATTTATTGTTCATCTAACCATATTTTATTTGTAAGAGAATACTAATCCACCTTTGTTAGGTATTTAAAAGACAAAAATGATACAATACTAGTTGACCTGTACGTGCTATTTTAAAATATATATATATATATATATATTTAATGGTATAATGTGTGTATTATAAAAAAAATTAATTTAAATTTAAAATTAAAATATGATTTTAATTATTTATTTTGATAATATTGACGCTATTGTTTTATAAAATTGTTACTTGAATACTTATATATATTAATTTTAGTTAAATTATTTGTGTATTTTGATAATTTTAGTTTATCATATTATAAAAGTGTGATTATCATATAATAATTTTGTATTGTATATAATAAATTATAAGATAGTAAAATAAATACTCATTTTGATATTAAAAATAATAGTTAAATTAGAAAAAGAATTAGTAACATAAAATTGAAAGTAATTATAACTATTTAATTTTCTTTTATATTTATTTAGAAAATAAAAACATGTAGAAATTGAAACTATATAAAATTTATTGAAAAAAATTAAATATAAATACGTTGTACTTGGATCATCACAAAATGATTTTATATATTAAATTATAAGATTGTAAAATAAACATTCTTAATTACATTAAAATATCAAAGAAATTCAACAATGACTAATCAAAAAAGAATCACACATAACAATATCTAAACCCAAAAAGAAAAAATAATGAAAATATCCAAACGATAGATACATATCAATGTTTGAAGTGATTAATCATCTGTAATATGATGTCAAAACATAAAAGAACTTATTATTCAATAATTAAAAAAATAACTCAAATAATAAATCCAAACTTTAGATATTCTTTGAAAGTATTATTGTTATACAGGTTTTTCTTCTTGTGAGTTGTAATTATATAAAATAATAGGAAAAAAACTATAATTTTATATATAGAATTACTATAAAATTTAAACGACAAATCCATAATATAGAATAATATATGATTAGCATTGGGTATAGAATAATGCACAGAAAAAAAAGAAAAAAAAAAAAAGAAGAGACAGTTTAGCAAAAAAAAAAATTCTAATATTCTTGAAAGAATTAAGAAGAAAAACATGAAAGAAAAAAGAGAAAATTAGTCTAAGGTCTCTCTCCCAATTTTAGTAATGGAAGAGATCCACAATATTATTTTATGATGTCTAAGGTCCCTCAATCCCACGCCCCATGTATTACTGAGAAATTTGGTATAAGCTTCAAACCTTCACCTCTCTCTCTCTTTTCTCTCTCTCAGACTCACGCCTTATCTCTTCTCTCAGAAAATGATAATCGGACGGCGATGACGGCGACGGCGAGGACTGTCCTTCTATACAATGGTCGCAGTCCTTGCCGGAAACTAGCTCAGTCGACATGCTGGCGATCGGGAAATTCTTCCGAGAGAAAAGCAACAGCTTATCGACAGCGATCGCGAAACGAATGATAGAGAACGATGAATCAAATTCGAAGTCGAATTCAAATTTGATTTCGAATGTGACAGAGTTCCATCTCTCGGGACTCAAAGTGATCGTGAAGCTCAAGAACGAGAATGAAAACAGAGATCTCGAATTCAAAGGGCGAATCAGCTTCTGCTCAAGATCGAACTGCAAAGATTACAGCGCGGTTCGATCATTCTTCAGAGAATGAGGATTGAAGTTCGTCGAAATCAACATCGATGTGTATCCAACGAGAGAGAAAGAGTTGGTGGAGAGAACTGGGAGTTCATCAGTACCTCAGATTTTCTTCAACGAGAAATTATTCGGTGGATTGGTGGCGTTGAATTCGCTGAGAAACAGTGGTCTGTTTGAGCAGAGGTTGAAGGAGATGGTAGGAAGGAAATGTCTTGATGATGCACCTGCAGCGCCGGTGTACGATTTTGATGATCCGGATGAGAAACAGACGAGATGATTTCGATTGTTATGGTTTTGGAAATCACAGTTCTCAAAGCTTCCCAAGATGGCAAACCATCTCATTCTCTCTTGAGAAATTCTCATCCAGAGAAATTCGGGAATGGTTCATTCTCTCCAAAGAAATTCTCATTCAGAGAAATTCTCTCCAGATACATGTTTTAACTGGTTCATTTTTTAATCTTCTATTAATGGTATATTACTTGTGCATCCAAACATTTTTGACTTGTTTAAACATGTAAGTACATTGTTTATTGTTGTCAATATAGTCCTCAAATTGAGCTGGTCTGTGGTTATAAAACAACTAAGAAGACATTTGATATTAGCACCTATATCTGGTCCTTTGGTATCTCTCTTTTTCTCTCTGGATAAGTGCATTACAGTGTTAACAGAAGTGTTTATTCAAGGCATTGGTGAGCTATCAATATTAAGATGCACACTCTTTAGTTCCATGTATTGCATTGTGTCTCGTATTGGTTATATTCTTGAACCCTTCTATCAAACTGCAGACAACAAGTGAATTTCTCTGGTTGGAGGGAATTTTCTCTGGGAATGAGTAAATTTCTCTAGAGTGGAGAGGGAAATTTCTCTGGGTTAAATCCAAAGAAATTCTCTGGTGAGATTTTCTCTGTGATGTGTCCAGAGAAATTTGAATTTTCTTTGTGATTTATCCAAAGAAATTCTCTAGATCGAATTTTCTCTGGATTGAATTTTCTCTAGATTGATGTTGAGGGACCTTAGACATCATGAAAATATTGAGTGTCCTTTATGCTATAAATCTTAATACCAGGGACCTTAAAAAAAATTCTCAAGAAAATTTGGGATTAGGTTTGTGGATTATCTCAATTAACGATGAAAAATATAGAAAATAAGTATTTGTCAAATAGAGTCCATATAAAATAAATAAAGTTAGTATAATTTAAATTAGGTTTGGATTTGTATAGAACTCTATATATAAATAAGAAAATACACGTTGATGTAGTGTTTTTAGAAGAAAAAAAAAATGTCTTTAAAATGTGCCACATAAGAAGGGAAAACTCTAATATATATATATATAGTAGTAGTAGTTGACTCGTACAGTACGTGTTATTTTTTTAAAAAATATTTGATGGTACAATGTGTGTTATAAAAGAATAATTTTAATTTTAATTTTAAATTAAAATTAAAATATGATTCTAATTATTTAGTTTGATAATATTAGCACTATCGTTCTATAAAATTGTTACTTGAAAACTTATATATTAATTTTAGTTAAATATTTGTGTATTTTGATAATTTTAGTTCTATCATATTATAAAAGTGTAATTATCGTATAATAATTTGTATGATATATATTAAATTATAAAATAGTAAAATAAATACTCATTTTGATATTAAAGGTAATAGTTAAATGAGAAGAAGAATTAGTAACATAAAATTAAAAGTAATTGTAAATAATTAATTTTCTTTATGTAGAAATAGAAATTATATAAAATTTATTAAAAAAATTAAATATAAATTTGTTGTAGTTGGATTATCATATAATGATTTTATTATATATATATATATTAAATTATAAGATTGTAAAATAAACACTCTTAATTAAATTAAAATATCAACTATATAAAAAAATTCAACAACAACTAACTAAGAAAAATCACATAACAGTATCTAAACCCAAAAGAAAAAATAATAAAAACATTCAAACGATATATATATCTCAGTGTGTGAAGTGATTAATCATCTGTAATATGATGTCAAAACATAAAAAAAAACTTATTATTCAACAATTGAAAAAATAACTCAAGTAGTAAATCCAAACTTTAGAGGTTCCTCGAGAGTATCATTATTGTGCAAGTTGTACCTCCTGTAAGTTGTGATTATATAAAATAATGTAGGAAATGAAGTATAATTTCATATATAGAATCAATATAAAGTTTAAACGACAAATCCATAATATAGAATTGGTATTATGTATAGAATAATACACGAAAAAATAAGAAGAAAAAAAAAGGCAATTTAGCATTAAAAAAATCCTAATATCATTGAAAGATTTAAGAAGAAAAACGGGAAATACAAAATTGGTATTGGGTTTGTGAATTATTTCAATTTATCATGAAAAATATATGGAAAAACATATTTGTCAAATAGAGTCCATATAGAGTAGGTAAAGTTAATATAATTTAAATTAGGCTTGAGTTTGTGTAAGAAAATACATGCTGACGTAACACTTTTAGAAAATAAATAAATAAAAGGGCACTTATCAGTAAGTCCCATACACAAAGTTCAAAATCCATCTAATCCTAAAACAAAACACTTGCACCAACTAGTCCTATATATTTTTAATTGTTATCAAAAAATCTCTTTTTTTATATATATAAATCTAAAAACGCTGTTATATTCTACCACCGTCGGACTTCCGTCAGACAGTCACCGAAAACTCGCCGAAATGTTTAACATCACTTGGAAGTTCATCAGAGTATCGCTGGAAGTTCACCGAAATATCACCGGAGTGTTCTGAACGTCACTGGAAGTCGCCAGAATGTTCGCTGGATATCAAGAAAATCGTCGGATATTCACCGAAATGTCCAAAATATTGCCAAAAAAAAAAAATAAATTGAGAAATTGTAGTAAAAAAATATAACAAAATGTGCTAAATATTGATAACTTGGAAAAAAAAAAAAAAAAAAAAAAAAAAAACAACAACAACAATGAGAAAAATATATATTATTTTTTAATTTTTGTAGGGTTTAACTTTTAAGCAAATAATCTCCAATATTGATCAAACTGAAAAGCAAGCTTTGAAACTGTAAAATATTACAGTTTCAAAGAATGATTCTATTAAGCATTTATCCTTATTAATCAAACTAAAAAACATGTTATGAAACTGTAAAATTTTATAGTTTTAAAGCATGATTTATTTCAGCACCAAAAAACTGAAACTATAAAATTTTACAGTATTCACCGCCTGTAATTAAAACTCGAAAACAATTTGTTCAGAATTTGAAAATTTTCTCCATTAAAACAGGAAAATAAAAGTGTATAGCAGAGAAAAGATGAAAATTGAGAGATTGGAAAAGAGAAACAAATATATAGAAAAGATTGTACTCCAACAGCTATTTTTTGTTTAGAGCTAGTCTGTTTTCATGTAGATCTACTCATATCTGATATAGATTTGAGTAAATCTGCATAAGATTTTAGTATATCTACTCATTTTCTTCGCCGGAAACTTGTCTCATTCGCCATCGGTGAAGGTGAAGTAAGAAATTGATGGTCGGTGGTTACTGATGAACTCCAATCAATGGTGGTCGTCGGTCGCCGGTGACTACATGTTAGAAAGAGAAAGATAAAGAGAAGAAGTAAGGTGTGATTGCCAATCACCGGAAATGAAGAGAAACAGAGAAAAACGAATGCACAAAGAAGAATGAAGAATAAAAATATGCAGTGGACTTTTGAGAGCATCTAAAAAGTTGTGGGACTAAATAGACTTCTTCTCTTTTAAATAAGACTTCCAGGTAATTTGCCCAAAAATAAACCCTTATAATATGTGCCACTTAAACATGAGAAAAATACTATTTTTAATAATATATATGATTTTGAGACTACCTAATAATTTTCAAGTTGGTGTTGGAGTATCAAACAAGCTGACATTAGGGTTAATATTGATGACTAATGGAATAATGATATATCATTTTAGTAGGGAACTCTCCACAATCATGGTTAATTATTATACAAACTTAAAACTCCATGGCGGATTTTTTAAGTTTTCTTTAAAATTATGTAAATCAGACATTTATTTTCCTGTGATAATTAAAGTTAAAAAGCTACCTGTTTTTAGTCATAATTAATTTTTTCTCTTCATTTTTTATTTTTAATATTTTGTATTATTGGCATCTGAATTGAGCAGCATTGCATCAACCAAAACCAACCATGCAAAATCAAATTAAATCTATGGTAGTCTGAATCTGAATCCGAAATCGTTAAAGTTGATCCAATCAGAATATGATGGTTTGGTTGGAAGAGTAATTAGAATATGAATCCGCTATGCATCGGTAACTAATGCAGGTTAGTAAAAAAAATTCAAACTAAAAGTTTATATAAGGAACAGAAATAAAAACACCTATTTCTCAACTTTTAAATAATTAACTTATTTAAACTATTTTTATCTCATAAGTTGTAACCAGTAGTTATACCAAACATACTAGTACAAAATTTAAAAAAGAAATCTATATAAGTAGCTCTATAAGTTGCATCAAACAATACCAGAGCAGTTTGGTTCAACTTATATGAGTTGTTTGTAACTTTTTATTTATTTATTTTGGATTTTATACGAAACTGTTTTGTGCAATTTCTGCTTACAACTTTTAAGGTTGAAATAATTTAAAAAAAAAAAAAAAAAAAACTAATCATGTCAAAATTGAGAGATAAGTGTTTCCATTTCCTTTTAGCTTCTAATATTCTATACCAAATAGGCTCAATGTTCATCAATTTTTTCGAATTAGATCCGAATAAAATGCCATCCATTTGGAGGCCTGTCATGAATTATCCATTGATGTGAACAAAAAAATACTTACAAAATAACAATGTCAATGTGATTAAGGTCAAGTTTGGTAACCCAAAAATAATCCATCTTTTTTATCTTTTAATCTTTTTTTCATCACATCATCTTTCTACTTTTCTGTATATCTTTTCGTAAAAAGACAAAAAGTACACTTATTTAGGTCATCCCAAACAAGTTGTAAGATAAGAAGCTCACCTTTGTTTTTATATAAAACGTTGTCATGAAAAAATTAATTACACGTGGTTTTGCTTCAGAACAATTAATTACAAATGTCACATCCCGGCATGTTGGCCTCGACATACATATTTGTGGTGGACTCATGGGGTGACATTTGGTTAAGTGTAATTTCAAGAGCACCAAATACTCTTTCCTTTCACATTATGTGTATGAAAAAATTTATGAGTTTGGATGAAAGTAATTACAAGAAGGGTAAAGCTTGTCTCCAACTAGAAGTGATGTTGAGCTTCTATGGTCCCATTGCGATATCTACTTTAATGATTCGAATCATTTAGATTGTATGATTTTTTTAACAAATCATTTTTTATTTTGAATACAAATGTAATCTAAATATACATTTATGGTTGCCCAATCAATAAGATTTTTTTCGTGAATGATTTGCTCGGAAAGTCCTATAATTTAAACAGTTTGAATCATTATGATGATCATAATGGGCCCACAAAGACCCAACAATACCTCCAATCGTCAAAGCCAACTGAAAACAAGCCTAACATTTATAATAACTTTTTGAAGACAAACTATGTTATCAGTCGAACTGTAATAGAAAAAGTTTGAGACCTTTAAAATACGACACTTAAACTTACCATAATAACTTGAATTATTCCTTATCAATTATTGATTTTTTTTTTTATTTTTTAAAAACCACCTCCTAAATCCAACCCATTGTCACATCTTTAAGGCTGAATTTAATAGTCCTATTTTAGGGATCTCTATCATTTACACAATAATTAAATAAACTTTAGGGTAAAAATTTACTTTACCCCCCTTAGTTTGAAGTTAGAGTGCTTTACCCAATAGTTTAAATATAAGTAGTGAGCCATTTTATGGTTTTGAACGAAATTGTAACTGCGAAATCTATTATAAGTATTTAATTCTTTTATTTTCATTTTTGAAAATATTTGGAGTTGTTGTATTTTGGTTTTGGAGTACAATTCGATTTAAACTTGTGGATTGTTCGTTTACGTTTGTTTACGTTGAAAAGTTCTTTAGAAACTTGCAAATTTGTTCTAGGGTCAACACTTGCCTTTCTAAGGGTCGACACCACTTTGTTGCCTTACTCTTAGTGCCTCTGCTGGTTTTTGGGGTTGACACTTGAGTTCCTAGGGTCGACCCTTCCCTTGTTGTTTTGTTCTAGATTGCATTCTGAAATAAAGGGTCGACACCACTAGTTCTAAGGGTCGACCCTTGTCCTCTACACAAATTAGTGTCTCAGCTTTTTTTCCTAAAGGTCGACACCTCTGTCGGAAGGGTCAATCCTTGTGAGTAAATTTCCAAATTTTTGGTTTGGTTTTGAGGCTCTACTTTTGGGGGTTTGACTTATTCTTTTCTTTGACTTTAGGATTATTATTCTACCGCTATAAATAGGCTCCAAATACACTTTTCTCATTCACTTTTTCTTTTTCTCTCCCTCTTTCTTATTTACACTGTGAATCTCTCTCTCTCTCTCTCTTAGAAGCTAACATTTTTCCATTTAGATCTCTAGATCTACTTGGTTAGAGGCACCTTTTCACCTTGATTCTTTGAGAAAGGTTGTAGATCTCATCGAGGGCTTTCTTTTGACCCAAGAGTTTTGCAATTTCATCGACTTTGGTTTTCTTCAAGTTCTCCTCTTCGCTTCAAAAGGTAAGGTCTATTTCCTAAACTCAATATGAGTTCGGTAGCATATTTGTAGCATGTTTTGTTATGTATACTTGGTAATCATTTGGTATGATTTTTACCCTTGTTATTTGTTATTTCAAAAGATCTATGGATTTGGGTATTTTGGGTTAAACTTGGGGATTTGGATTTGTCATCAAAAAGAGAGATTTTTCAAATGAGTTTGTCACGCCCCACTTTTTATTACTCGGATTCCATTACCAAAACCATTATTATAAATTCAATTTCAGAGACAGCATGGGAAAACTCCTTCATCATTTGTAAGAATAAATAAAGATTCTCTTATCCGAAACGCAAATTAAATGCAACATGTACATAACTAAATTAATTGCCTGCAGGCTTACATCTTTAAAGTAAAAGAAAGGGTTTAACCCTTTTTACATCAATGGCATTCCGCCCACAAATAAAAGGCCCCGTGGCCAACAGTTAAGGAAGAACCATGACTTTGTAACACTTTTCGAGATACACCTGAAAAAGATTAACAACGTGGGATGAACATAAAGTCCAGTAGGGATCTCAACATGATCCTTAACAATAACAACTTACAGATAGCTATGATCATAAATGCTAGTCTCATAAATAATGTGACATTTTATAACCAAAGTATACTTACATAAATACTTTTCTCCAAAACATTCAGTTTATTCAACAACACCAAAGTTCGCTTTTACTACCCATTTCCCATTTAAACAATTATTACACGATGACCGTGTTTTCCATTTGTGACAAAATACCACATAATATCCGTTTTATTTCTCTTTTTTTTTTTTTTTTTGAGCACGTTCACCAAATCCGATTTCTTCACATAATTTATAACCCAATATATATAACCAAAGTCTGTCTCCACACGTTCATCACATTCTCAATCTTAGACTCAAAATTTAAAGGGATACCTTCAATAAAATAACTTATGGTAGGAAATTCCCTCAACACTCTCTAGCACGTCCAAATATACATGAACACATCTACTCAACATATAAGATAACTCAACCTTACTGAATCATAAACATCGTAACACAAGACACACACAGTCAAACTGAGACAACAATGATAAATAATCTTTGCTCTACCTGACTGAAGCATGGTAAGCCAATGATATATCTTTCCACAATGAAATGCCAATTTACCAGACACCAGTTGGAAGGGAATGGTATCTCTGCCAATTCTTCAGGCACTAGCTGGAAGGTAATGGTACCTCTCATTCTCAGTGTAGCCAATTCTCCAGGCGCTAGCTGGAAGGTAATGGTACTTCTCATTCTCAGCACAATACACATTACCAACCATCACAACATGATAAAGTACAACCAACAAGTGTAATGCATACACACAACTATTCAACACAACAATGTCATCCTCCACTGATGACCAATGACAAAACCTCTAAGCCAAATGTATTCAACTTACACACTAATAATAATCTAACTCTCATGAAACTTTAGATCCAATTACAACAATAGTAAAATAAAATATATTTGTGATCAAGTTAATTTCTGAAATTCACACAGTGTTGGTGTTTCATTCTTCCATTTTCAAAATCAATTATCTTATTCTACTACATTAATATTCTCCACCCTTTGCCTCAATCTATTTATTTCATTTCACAAGAAAAATATGACCAACTCAATTTCCTTCATTTTAAATAAGGAATTCCAATCATGGCTAACAAAGTCATAATTTACTCAATTTCTATTTAACGGTAGTGTAACCCAATAATATTCTAATCTCATGGTTAATTCCATTTTTTCAATGTACACATTATCAATTCACTACAATCAACTTTGAACAACGCAACACCAAATCAATGTTAAGAATTCATGAGGCTCGATTAGTCTCTAATAAATCAACAATTCATCATTTAAATCCCTAAATTCATAACATGCTTATTCCACAATTAAAACCCTTTTTATCAAATGAGCATTATTATTGAAAATTAGGGCTTCACCTCTCTCTCTACATAAACAAATTAAACCACTTCCCAAAATTAATCCTACAACAATAAATTTCCCAAATCTCAACCTCACACAACCCATCTTAGATCCCCATTCATGATTTTCAAAAAATTCATAACAACATGGTTTTTATGCAATAAAAACTTACCACATGTCTATCTATAAAAGAGGTATTGAAAAAGACCAAGGAAATCCCTACCTTAAGAGAGAAGAGGAGAAAGAGCTCAAAAATCAACTTCGCCGGAATACAATCTCCACCAGTCAAAACGAAGCCCCCGAGATGCTCGTCATTTTGGTATAAGGAACTAGTACCAAAATCCCAATGGATTCTTGGGATCAAAATAAAATGCAAAGCTTTGGAGAGTTTGGGTAGAGAGAGATGAGAGAAAAAGAGATAAACATTGTAGAGAGAAAGTGATATATCATAAATGAAGTGAAAAAGAAGCAAAAACTCAATACATAGCTGAAATGCACAAAAAACGAGGCAAAACACGCTCTTGGCCGCACGTGCGAAGCGCCTCTCCCGCACGTGCGGCTCTCACCCCCACACGTGCTGTCTTTCCCGCACCTCCACCTCCGCACTTGCCTTTTAGGCAGTGTGCACACAGCCTTCTCCCCTGCTTCCCGCACGTGCGGCCCAAGGCCCCTCACCTGGCCCTCCAGCCCGGAAAAACTTCAGCTTCTTCCCCGACCCTCTAGAGTCGACCTCGCACCCTCCGGGACAAGTGAAAACTCAGAATTTGAAACAAACAAGAACGAAAAATTATGTGGGGAAGTTCTCAAAAAGAACGTACTCAACTGTTGACTGGATCACACTTTGAAACCCGACACTTTAACGAAGGCAAATCCGACATAACTCAAGAGAACAAGGCAACTCACGTACCGTTCATCACAGAGTTCTTGAATAAGGTTATGATTTTGTATTGATAAAGATATGTTGACGTAGTGGCTTTCCTTTACTCAAAGTGATTTTGAAAGAAAATGAGATTTTGTTCTAAAACTATGGGTTTTAGCTTGTGTTGGAAAACAATGAAAAATGATGTTGGTTTTGTAAGAGATGGGAAGAAAATAGTTATGGGATTTTGAAAAAGGTTGTTGTTACTCTTTTGGAAAATATATCTATATTGATATCTTTTGACTATTGCATTAGAGATAACTGTTTTGACTATCGGTGGAAGATAGCATTGCTGTGTGTTAGAAATTGCATGTGGATTAGGCAATTTGAAATCATTCATATCATGGAGCATGTAATGGATTTTTGGAATTTAACACCGTATGTTTGGAAAGAGGTTTTGGAAATGCTTGTGCTATGTTTTAAAACATTTGCATTGTTTTGAAAAATAATATTTTGAATCACATGTATTGTGCTATTGGAAAAAGGTAAATAAAATGGTAAAGCTACGAGGGGGTGTTAAGTTTGCCTGTGTGTCCATGGTGAAAGACCTAAACCTGCGCAGTAGGTGTCGAGCCTTCCGTTTAGCACTGGTAAAAATGACCTTGTGACTTGTATAGTTACTCGTATGAACAGTAGCCCAAAGATTTATCCATTTTATTTATTATCGTTTTGGCTTGAAAGAATGTTTTGGAAAAAGGTTTTAGTAATGTATTCGTATTTGATTTAGCAATGTATTTGCTGGTTGGTATTGAGATACTTGGATTAGTTTTTGGAAAGGAATTTCATATCAAACAAATGTTTTGAACTCAAAAAACGTTTTGATTAAACATAAGGTTTTGGTAATTGGAAAGAAAGGATTTTGTTAATTAATCAAATGGATTTGAAAATGCATTCGGGCATATTGTATATATGTATTGTATCATGATCATTTATGCTGGTAAAACATGTTTAGGTTTTGAAATATTCTCTACTGGGCTTTATGCTCACCCTACGTGGTTGAAATGTTTTTCAGGTGTACACGTGTGGATGTGGATTGTGACGTGAAGCTGTGTTCGGAACCGTGTAAGGTGGTTCTATTATTTGTAGGCTAAGGGCCATTTGTGTTATTTATTGGCCGTGTGCCATTTCTTGTAAGGGTTGCACCCTTGTATATGATGTAAGCCTCAGGGCATCTACTTTGATTTTATAACATCTGTGCATGTTTTAGTTACAGAGCATCCATTCGTCTTAGATGTTGTATCTAGGAATGTATAAAATCGAATTAAACACTTGTATTGTATGACTATATAATATTCATTTGCATGAGAGTTGTTATCTATTGTTCATCGTCGGGTGGTTTATTCACGTGAGCTGGACCTTGTTAATTCGGGGCGTGACAATCCCTCTGCCTTTTTATTTTTTTACTTCTTTTAATTTATTTCTCTCCTATACTATACACATAATTTTTAACTTAACCAACATTAATTCAACTCAATCACAAATTAACCTTAATTATTTTATTCTTTATTCTAATTGCCAACTTTTTATCCAAATTTTCATTTAATTATATTTTAAATTAGACACAAATAGATAAATAAATTATATATACACAGTATATATGAACAATGCTCCACTCTAGTAAGGAGGCAACAATCGGAAAGGGGAGCTAGGGAGGCAACATTGCTTGAGAAGGGAAACGGGGTCATGATAGTCACATAAGGAAGGTAAGGTAATATTAGGGCCTGAGAAGAGATGGGTTGTGACGCCCCAAATTTTTGGAACATAAGGGAAATTAAATAAACAAAATGACTTAATAAACTAAAAAGTTGACATCTTAATAGAGCATTCCAACTCTCGTACATAGCCAAAGGTTCAAATAATATTAAATAAAAACTTAAAATTACCCAAACATAACATCAAATGAAATTATAAGGTCCTTAATAGCTAATATATAAGATAATAAAGTTATTCGACTTTAGTCATGATTTCAAGTCAGCCAAGGCTCTACGTTAGCGTCAACTCCATTTCAGCTTCAATTATTTCCTCGCCAAAACCTGGCATAAAACGCAGGGCAACAAAAATATGCCATGAGTTTTGCAACACAGTAAGAAAACATAACCAACCTACCATTCTTTTTAAGAGAAAATAATGAGATAAAACATGAGATAACAATATAATTGTAAACATAAATTACAGCCATTAAAATAATTTCAATAATTTTAATAAATTAGGTGACACTCGAAATCTCACCAAAGAGATTTAACTTACCAACCACTAAGCATGGCAACGGTTAATTTGAAACCCTCCCTTGGTCAAATATTTAAGTGTTACCAACCGTAACCACCAGGATGCCCACGTCCGGAGTTATATACTCAAGCAGTGGCATCCGTGTCTGCCCCAAGGAAACGGTCTGCCAGGGGTACGTAACCTCCCTGTGTGCCACCTGCACATCCACCCTTATTCCAAAACCGAATACCGAAAAGGGTTCAAATAAGTCCCGTGCCATCTTAGAGTTTCGCAACACAATTTACGTGAGAATTCTCAAAACCAGGGCTCACCCTGAACAACCGGTATTGACCGTCAACCCTTAATTTCATACACTCCTTAAAACCAATACTCATCCTGAACAACTGGCATTAACCGTCAATTGTTAACTTTGTGTATGCTGTTAATCATTTCAGTTAATTTTGATATTAATCACCAATACTTCCAATTTTTTTTTAATCACAAATAATAGTTTACCAAGTCATTAAAATTCCCAACATAAAATATTACACATGTCACACAATAGTAAACAATTTATTTAAACCATGGCATAAAATAATGATGTAGATACCAAAAAGAAGAAATAAATCATAATCACACACGTGCATGGATTTTTAATCTACAAGATTAGATTAGCAGCATATAAATTTTTGTCCAAAGAAACAGTTGAAGAGATTATTTTTGATTCCTCCTTAATCTGCCAAAATTTTCAGAATGTATATCTTGCAAATGAAATTATAAATAAATTACTTATACAACTCTAAAATTCATATAACTCTACAGAATACTCAATAAACACGTTATGGTCATTTTTCATAAAGAAGTTTCCAAAATAAATTACAAATAATTCTTAAAATTTCCAAGAGTGTTTATGACACAGATTTATCACATTTTCTTAAATTAATTCCATACTTAAATTTATAAATCAATTCCATGATATAAAAATTTATTATGAAACTAGACTTTTCAAATTTCATTTTTTTCTTAGAAATTCTCAGGTTTGGTTTAATATAAATTTTTTTATGAGTTTTCAAACACATAATAAAATCTGTCTATAGCTCCAGATTTGGTTTAAAATCTGTATAAATTCGTACAAAACTCAATAATTGTTGAAAATTTTTTTGGATGAACTAGACATCATTATCAACAACTTTTAGAAGACATCATCTTCAAATTTTGAGTATAAAATTGTCTAAAAATTCGTACAACGTTTTGGCAGATTTAAAGGGCCAAATAACATCTATGATGCATGTATAAAACACTTATCAAATCCAACCAATTTTACATTATCAAGCTAAATTTATAATTTGTCTTCTTAATTTATATCACAATTTAATCTCAAGCTCATAAAATCTTGAAAATTTACCATGCATGCAATGATAAACTTCAAATATGTGAAGATTGAAGAAAATCAAACCCAAATATTAAATCACAATCTCAATTTCTTAATTATTAAACTTAACTCCAATCTTCAACATTATTTTCCTTAATTCTCTCATATTACATGTATTTAAACTCAATTACCTCATAAATTTAGGTCTTGAAGAGATTGTCTAAAAAAAATGGGTTAGGATTTCTTACCTATTAGTCTTCAAGATCTTCCTTCATCTTTAATCCCTAGCTTTCCATCAATTCCTTCCAGCTAAAACATGGAATGAGCTTCAAAACTCTCTCTCTCTCTCTCTCTCTCTCTCGCGGATTCTTTGTTCCAGCCGAACAGATTGACCAAAAGCCTTAAGTAGCCTTAAGTTACCAACTCTTCTTGATTTCACTTATTAATATTTTATTCTTTTCATTTAGTGGGACACTTGCTGCCCACACCTTACATGTACACAAAAATGCTTTAGACCACTAATTAGTGGTGGCTCTAATGATGTGGCAGTGGGTCTCACCCACTGCCACATGTGTTTTGTGCCTTGTTTTTTGTTTTTTTTTTCAATTGCCACCTCACTAGTGGTGGGATTAGTGATGACAATTTAGTGGTATATAGCATTGCTCTACATGTACACACACACACACTAGTTTCATGACACCACAACACACACGTGCACAACTCCAAGAGCTCCAGCACAACCTTCACATGCACACACACACACCAACGCTTAGTACACCCACACCACTTATGCCTTCAATTCTAATTTAGTCCATAATTAAATTTTGTCTAGAATTAATTTAATTAGACACCACTTAATCTTAATAAATTTTGATTAGCATAAAATTAGTTAATTGTAACTAATCTCAAATCCATATAATTTAATTAGTCCAATTGACTTCCATTAGGGTCCAATTATTATATTTAAATTTATCGGTACAAATCAGATTTTTAATCAGACTCCCAAAAGGCTCCAAATAATAAATCGAACTTATTGCCATCATCAATTTTGATTTCCCAAATCATTCAGGCCTTCAATTTCTGATCGAACTCCAAATTTCCGTCAATTAATTTACATATTCAAATTGGGCACATCATAATTAAATTTAATTTATAATAACCACAATCCTCAATCCTCATGACTTAATCAACTCCAATTTGGACCTAATTAATCAAACCTTAGTTTTATTAAACTGAATCGAATATTTAATTACACTTTCATAGGGTCTAATACTTAAAATTAAACTGATTTAACTTATCAATTCCACCTCCTTAGGCTATCTGGACGTTAACTTTCTAATTCTAAAATAAATCCTTAATAAAATAATTTATAAATAACAAATATTAAACACCCACAAAATTATTATTGTTATTATTTATTTATTTATTTATTTATTTTCTTCTAAGAATAAAAAATGTGGATATTCACAATGGGGTAGCGACTTTGGTCGGAGAGAGGGTCACAATAGTGGTTGCAGCTAAGAAAGAGTGGTGATGGCGAGGTTTGAAAAGAAGAGAGAGGGTCACAACTTTGGTTAGAGAAGGGATAAGGGTGTGGTGTCTGTTGGAAGAATAATGGTTTTTTGGTGACTTTAATGCAATATTAAAGTGGGTGTCAAACCTCAATTGAGGTGGATTAAAGTGGGTTTAGATTCTTTATAATGTAATCTTTACACCACAAAAAGAATGACCAAAAACTATTAAGGTTTGAATGAAAAATTGACTCATTAAGTTGGCCTCATGAAAGAGGTGTTGGGAAAAGTGTAAAACCTTGTATCCCACATTGATTGTAGAGGAGAACATTGATAGGTATTTAAAACCCATTTTTTGCATAAGGGTGTAAGACTTTTGGAGCATCCAAATTTTCCGAAGGAAATGAGTTATGGATGCTTCAAGAATGGACTTGGGCTAAGACTATAGTCCAAGTTGGTTATGCAAAAATGGCCACACGTATGCGCGCGCACTACCCACCCGCCTGCCCGAACCAAATCAGGCTAGGTCCGAGTCCGTGGGTCGTGGATCTTGGGCTTAGGCTTAGGCTTAAGCTTGGGCTTGTTGGAATGGATTGAGTGTGGAGGTTGGGCTTGGCCCACCCATCTTAATCTTTTTGGGCCAAGTCAAATGTGTGGGCTGCAGGAAAACCTAGTCTCCTCTTTTGATGATGGAAACCCATCAATTTTGTAGAATTAATTCTAGCTAATGCAGAATTAATTCATGCATTTCCTCTCTCCCTCCATGTGTATAAAATGAGGCCTTCTCCTTCAGCTTTTTACACCAGAAATTGCTGCTATTCCAGTCTTCAAAAGTTTTCCAGTTTTATTATTTTCTTCCTGTGAGAGAGTGTTGCAAAGTTCTGTTCGCCGAAGCTACTCAGTCGGTGTATTTGCAGCTGGTCCAACCATCGTATCTTGGGAGACAGACGTCAAACAACCTCCAGCACCCAACCGGTGAGGCGGCAAATCTGTTTTAAGGACACTGTCAAGTACAGACTTCGGTTTGCTTTCTTCGACAATTTTATTTTATGTATTTATGTTCATCTACTTGTAATTTCTAGCATGAGGTTGTAGTCTATAATTGCAAATATGATGTAGTCTATAATTGCAAATATGAAATATGAATTTATTTGTTCTATGTGATCCCACAATTTGTACAACAAACTTAAAAATTTTTTTTTTTTTTTGAATTTGGACAAATATATTCATCATTATTTGCAAGTTTAATTATCTCTACTACCCGAAATTCTTGAGTATCAATCAGAATTGTACCATATAGAAAGCCCACCGTTTTGCATGTTTAATGAAAAAAAAAACCAACAACCACTAGTCTACCGTTGCTTATCATGTTTTCTTGAAATTGATCAATTAAATTCATAAGGATTGTAGACTATATACAATTGCTCACTGTTTTATGGAAAGGCTAATGTACGTTTTTATTTAAATTTATTTGCATGATTCATGATTCTGGTTATTGTTAGCACATACAAATATCTTCATGCCTTCTTGTATAGGTTCATTCTTATTAATGAATAAATCTATTTTGTGTGCCATCAAATCAATTTCATGTTTGTACACTATGGTAACATTGTTTCATTTGTATACACAAATTGCATGCTGCTGTTTAGGAACAAAACTACATTTGCATGCTTCTAATTTTACAATATAATTTGCATGTTAAATTGCTTCTAATTTTCTAGAATTATTTACATGTCATTTGCTTCCTAAAATTATATGCTCATAGTTTATAATTTTATAATTCAATTTGCATGTTAAAAATGTTCTAGATTTTAATTTTTGTTACATGCTTATTGCACTACAGGAATTAACACCTTTAGCAACAAAAAAATTGGTCGCTAAAAGTCTATTTTTGGTCGGCAAAAGTTATTCGCGACCAATTTTTTTGGTCGCTAGTTTGGTCGCCAATTGAGGGTCGGCAAAAGTAATTCGCGACCAAAATTTTCGTTGGTCGGGAAAAGTTAGATTTGCCGACTAAATTTTTGGTCGCTAAATATTTAATTTTCGCGACTAATTCATTTTGTCGCTAAAACACTTTGGTCGCGAAAAGTCGCCTTTTGCCGACCAAAAAATTTGGTCGCCAATTGTGACATTTCGCGACAAAAAATTTTGGTCGCCAATTGTGACATTTCACGACAAAAAATTTTGGTCGCCAATTGTGACATTCTGTGACCAAAATTTGTTTGGTCGCCATTGTGACATTGTCGCGACCAAAAAATTTTGGTCGCCAATTGTGACATTCTGCGACCAAAATTTGTTTGGTCGCCAATTGTGACTTTCGCGACCAAAAATTTTGGTCGCCAATTGTGACATTTCCGACAAAAATTTTGGTCGCCAATTGTGACATTTCGACAAAAAATTTTGGTCGCCAATTGTGACATTCTGCGACCAAAATTTGTTTGGTCGCCAATTGTGACATTTCGCGACCAAAATTTTGGTCGCCAATTGTGACATTCTGCGACCAAAATTGTTTGGTCGCCAATTGTGACATTTCGCGACCAAAATTATTGGTCGCCAATTGTGACATTCTGCGACCAAAATTTGTTTGGTCGCCAATTGTGACATTTCGCGACCAAAATTATTGGTCGTCAATTGTGACATTTCGCGACTAATCAATTGGTCGCTAATTGTGATATTCTGCCACCAAAATTTGTTTGGTCGCCAATTGTGACATTTCGCGACTAATCAATTGGTCGCCAAAACTATAAAAACAAAACCAAATTTTAGTCGCCAACATCAAACATAAAACCTGTACTTTATAATAATCCATCCAATTTATTCAATATAATCTGTAAAAAGAAGAAATCATTCAAACCAACAAATAAATTGAATCATCAACATTCAATAAAATACATATATCAACCATTTCTAATAATCCATCCAAGTTATTCAATATAATATGTAAAAAGAAGAAATCATTCAAACCAACAAATAAATTGAATCATCAACATTCAACAAAATACATATATCAACCATTTCTAAACCTGTTTAATTAAAGTAACCAACTATTATAAGTTTACATCCACAAATAATTCAAAACTACATATTTCATCTAGCATAAAAATTTAAAACATAACAAGTACTTGTTATTGTTTTTAAATTTTTATCCATGTACATCAACCCAAAAAGGACAAGGGTATGTCAATCTTGTTCCCAAGTATGAGAAACGGGACATTTGCAAGTGAATCGTCTGAGAGGAGGGCATCCAGCTCCTTTTGGCCTCTGCAAATCTCTCTTTGTTGTATGCATCAACAAGGTAAACTACAGAATCCACCTGCATGATGATCAAAAATTATATACTATTTGTGAACAAGGCACGAAAAGGACAAGGCACAAAAATTATATACTATTCCAACCCATTAAGGTTCATTAATAAGCAAAGCAGATGAAACAGATGCAGCAAGATCGACCAGAGACCTTGGTTTAAACACCTAAGAATGGAAATGCATTGTGAGATGAATAAATGAATCAACAAAGTGGTCCGTTGTCACAAACCAATCCATGTCATGTTAAAAGGGAGACTATATACAGGAAAAGTGGCAATCTAAAATACGATGGTATAATGATTGCTCCACACCCTCATCATCATCTTCTCATCATTGTTTTTATTATAATACACATCATCAAAATCTGTTTTGGTTTTCCATTAAACAAGAATGATACCTTTAGAATGGGTCTTGTTGGCTTCTCATAACTCATAAAATCATCACTGCTGCTGGTCCACCATTCTGCAGAGCATGCTCAGTAGCAACACATATCTCTGCAAGTCTCATAGGTCGATTGATGCAGCTTTCAAAGTTTCCGGGTGAAGAATTAGTTCTTGACATGGAAACAGTATTTACTTTAGCTGAAGGGGGCTTCCTCGGAGATGCATCTGAACCTAAGCTGCCAGCATGTAACAACTGGGTAAGGGCTCAAAAGAATTCAAAGGATCTGAAGACAAAGACATTTACATATACACAAAGATACAAATATTAGAGTTCACTTCTTCAACAATTAGAGGGGAAAAAAAGGAGGGGGGAAGGTTGTTATCAGCAACTAGTATGCTTGCTTCCAAAGCAAATTAAAGCAGTTCAGTACATTTTAAGTCATAACACTGGAACCAACCAACAAGATTGTATTCCCCCTCCAAGAAATTATGCATTTATTTGAATAGCATGTAACAATATATTGCATTCAATTACTAAATTTCCATTACCCATCAATAAAAGCTGAGCGACCATCAAATAAAAGCTGAAATGTGGCGAGACAAAATATTTAAAGTTTTCACAAATATAACAAGCACTGTAGAAAACTTAAGAAAGTATGGCTCCAGTGAGGCAATTAGTATAGATATTACAAATGAAGTTTAACAATAAAATGTAGAATTAAGTTAACTATGATATATTGAGCACGTACTAAAGCAAGTTCAAGCCGTGCATCCCAATTTCCAAATGCAAGAAGAATAATATAAGTGTTACTGATAAATGAAAGACTCAACGCTACGAAAATTTTTACATGCCATAAATTGAACATGATTGAGGAAAACAAATAATGCAATAACTTCTGGTATGAAATAAAAAACATAATTTTCCATTATGTATAACTTCTCCTGTTATTATCTAAAACCAACCTAAGTTAATCCTACTTCTTTGTCTTGCACACCTTTGCTTGGCAGGCAAAAAGATACTGTCTGAATTCAAATTCTCTAAATGAATCATCTTCAGTAATCTGTGTTAATGGTTTGTTCCCAGGGTTTAGCACTGCAGCTTGATCATCTCCACGGTCCATTCCTCCAAAGTCCCGATGTTTCCCTCACATAACTGCATTACATGAAAAAAGTAAACACATACAGAAATTGACAGACATTTTTTAAATTGGCAACACTAATGAAACACATAAATTGACAGCTACTTTTAATATTGTCATCGCTAATGAAACACAAAGAATGAATTAATTTTGTGAATCAAGAGAAGACAACAATGACTGAGAATACACAATACAAATATAGCTAGAGAAAGATGTTTGATGAGTACTTATAACTTATAAGAACATAGAGATTCAAATTTCGCATAGTAAGGCCACTGAGGGACTTCAAGTCTTCGAGACAGAGTGCTAAACAACAATCTACATACCCTAAGGAAATTGACAGTTGTTTAATAGGAGAAACAATCAAGAAGATGAAAATAAGGCCCCAACATGGTCTATTTTTAACATGGAAAAATTATATAATACGGTCTTAAAGAGTGAATAAAGAAAAATTCTTGGGGGGGACAATAGACAAAAACAGAGCATGCTCATTCAACAAAGCCTTATTCAACTACAAGGAATTCACTACACAGAGCCATTTTGTGATTCACTGCCATCCTATAGTATGTCTTAAACCAATTTCTAATGATACTGCCTTGAAAAAAGATGTGTACTAAAATAATAAGCATGAATCGGGGAAATTGAATTCCCAATTATGCTGGACTGGCATCAGGTGTCGTGTCTCTACATACCTGTGTCCAATTGAACTTTTCCTGTTATTATGACAAAAATTATAGACTCTTTGTCATATAAATGAGCTGTGATTTGTCCTTTTTTGTGCCTTGACAGAGAAAAAAACTAACAGCAATAACAATAACAGGATGGAAAAACATTATTGTCCTTTTTTTCTTTTGGGTGTGGGTGGGTGGGCAGTAGGGACATGGGAGGGGGATGGACCAAATTGCATCATAAATAAATAAAAAAATGTCGTTAGTTCATAACACTTTCAGAAATGTAGCTACTTACCTCATTACCATGCAAATCAACCAGTGTTTTCAACTCAGCTCTACGGAAAAGTGCTACATGTACATGTCCTAGCAGAAAATATAATAGCTGAAAATCACAGAGAATAAGGGTAGCCAAGAAGACTAATTAGAAAGACCAACCAATGAATTTGCTTAACTAATGCAATGCAATAGTGCTGAGCAAACACAAGTACCTTGCTTATTGGATATGCTACAGGAAAACAAATCCAAACAAGAACGCAGACAAATGGGGCTACAGCTGCACCAATAGCCAACCCATATCTAGAACAAACAGATTGTGGTATAATCTGTTCATACAGACTAGTAGTAATTAGCGCATGCAAATTCACCATGATGATTTAACCAGGAAAATTGAAACATCATGATGCGAAAAATAAATTTGAGTTTTCTAAAAGCACTTCTTCAGAAAATGTATCCATGCCACAAGAACATAACTCAAGTTTTCTAATAAGCACTTTTTCTAATGGGCAGACACATTCCCACCTCAATTGCCCATGTCGCAAATTGCAGGGATAAAAAATCAGTTTTAAGTGGGTAAAATCGGGCACGAATACCCTCATAAACCATAAATTGCACTGCAAATTCAAGCAGCTGTCCACCTGCTCCAAATTTTATAGCTCTCTTCTAAAGAAATGTTACCTAAGATGAATCCCTCACCTCTCCAAACAGAAGTATCAATGTAACTGAAATCAGGATGGCACCCCAAGCAGTGATCAGACTATACAGAAATATGGGAAGTGCCTGAGGAAAAGAACATCTAAAAACATCAAGTACTTCACGTTACATGTTACTAAAAATAGCATGGTTCAACATGTCATAATATATGTACCTCCATGGCAGCAGCATTGCATATAATCAGCAGCATTGCATATAACCACAATAATTACGAATCTGACACAGTTCACCCAGAAATCCAAAGTAGGTTTCCTCAATGAAAACTTGAAGGGACAAATATAGTCCAAGGGACAAATAGTAGTGCAGATAATAGAATACCAAAACTGACAACACATACAAAAACACCGAGTTCCCTAGATTTAACCCTCCTATGATCTTGAACATACAAACCTTATAGTACTTAATGGACCAACCGCTGGCATTGCCTCCCAAACTCTCCTTCCAAGATTCATACTCCGGCATGGAATAAAACGCTAGAACTTTCCCATTTCTGTGAGTAGCCTGTGCAACAATAAATACCAGTTATTATAAACTTCACTTTCAGTTCCACTAGACAGTAATGGAAGTAAGATTGGACAGGGAGTACATACCTTCACAATAGGTGTAATGAACTCAACTAAGAAAAAAGGAATTTTTAGCAACGATGGCCAAAATGAATGAATAAAATTAATCAACAGCCCTTTAATATGTGATCCATCATGGTCCTGTGAATGCATAAAAATTGAAACTTCCATCATGGCCCTTTAATAGCTTCTTCCTGGAAAAATCCTCAACTGCCCCAAAAAGAGGAAATAAGTCACTAAATTAACCAAAGAAAGAAAAGTAAAATCTGAGAAAAATAAGCATTAAAAAAGTTATGCAAGTGTGCTGTGTAAGAGATAACAATATATGCAACTGACCTAACTTTTTTATCTAACCTCAAATTCTATTCAGTTATAAGAGAACACAATGCTAATTCTATAGCAAGATTGACTCAAATCAAACCAGCACTTTCAGAAATTTACAAGTTACATACTAGTAGATTATCCAGTCTCTCCCAAGGAATCTGGTGGAATAAAGTAAGAAATATGTAAGTTTCAATTTTTTGGAGATTTCATGCCCCACTGTTTCAACAGAGAAGCTTCTGTATAAAATGAAATTCATCTACAAAGATTCAACAGTATCCAACATGAGTAAAAGTTATTTCATAATCAAACAGCCCATATCTAATTAATCTTACCAATTATCTTCTAAGGGTCAATTTGGTTGTACCACAAATGTGCATTGGGCCATTTTAGAATTGGTTCATTCACGTATTAGATAATTCTAGGCACACCTTGTAAATCTATAAATTTACTTTATTTGTGAACATTTTAATGTGTTCATTTCTTTCAACAAAATAAAATGTAAACCCACTCATATTTTGAATTAACTCAGTTGTATTCAACAATGTCCAATATGAGTAAAAGTTATTTACTAAGCAAACAGCCATATCTAATAAATAATACCAGTTATCTTCTAATGGGCCATTTTAGAATTGGTTCATTCACAAATTACACAATTATTGGCTTGTAACTGTAGAAAAAGAAAACAAAAAGGCCTCAAAAACCTATAATTTACTTTCTTTGTCAACATTTAAATTAAATGTGTTTATTTCTTTCAACAAAAAAAAAAAAAAGGCCTCAAATGGTTCACTTTGAGCAACTTTCCAACTATAATTGTGTTGGTTCATCAACATCAACTTTCTAACATCTCTCTCTCCACTCTTCTCTCTCATACACATATTTTAGATCCAAATGAAAATTAGTGACAGCATGTGTATATTTAGTCGGCAAAAGTGGTCGGCAAATGTGTATATTCTTGTAGTGACAGCATGAAAGGTTCTAAACTCAAAACAACAAAGTGGCAACAATTGCAAATAGACTTACCAGAATTAACTTGAACAATATACAATTCTTCAAAGTACATGCAAAGAAACAACAAGGCTAAGGCAAGAAAACCATGAAAGAATTGAATGCCCACTTAGCCAATCCAAATATAAGGAGGATAATCATTTTTGTATTGTTAATAGGCAATGAAAAGCCCAAAAGCACAAATTAGATGAGATAACATTAAAGCAAGCTCAAGGAGCAAGATTGCTAATATTGTAATAGAGCTTTATATTTGATGATAAAAAAAAAAATAGAAGCCTATAAATTTATATTAGTGAGAATATTTATAAAAAAAAATAGATAAATATTTATATTAGTGAAAATTTATAAAATAGATCAGCCAATGATGCCCAATTCAAAGATGAATATTTATATTAGTGAAAATTTTATGATGAGGCTCATCCTAAAAAGTTTAAATGTTTATTAATTTGGCAAAAAAAATGGAACAAATAGAATTATATTCCTAACCTAAGTTTGGAAGGACTACTATCTCCCACCTATCATTAACCTTTTCAGCAATCCTGATGAAATTGTTGAATTTGATTAGTATTTTGATTAAAATTATGAGAAGTAAAATGAATCAATAAATATTGAAATGAAAACCTTGGGAGGGCATCTAGTCTGGCTTTGGAGGCAAATTGAAGGTAGAGATTAACATAGTCAAGAAAAGACTTTACTGGAATACGTTGCCCATTAAGCTCAACCTTCACAGTCTTAAATTAGAAAAATAATAAAAGATTAAATATTCACAGTCTTAAATATTACTTAGTTACAAAATAAATTAGAAAAATAATAAAAAGATAAGAAATATATATATATATATATTTTTTCTAAGTTAAATTAAAATATTCGTTAAATGACCATATTTATTTTGCAATTAAATTTTGTTAATGTTTCAAATTTAAATAATTATTAAAAGAGTCTAAATAATTTAATAACTTTCAAGAAAACATAAAATAAAAAAATTAGTAGCTCAAGTCTAATGGTTTGTTAAGTGTACGGGCCTGGGATTTAGAAGTTCTTATAGGGCCGAACTTGGGATGGCTAGATTAAGCCCGATGTCGAGTCAGATTGGCTTGGGATGACACATATGCTCTTATTATATGGTGCAAGCCTGGCCCGGTGTTTGTCAAACCCCTAGTTTCAATACCTTTAATCTTACTAAAAGGGAGGTTAATGTAATTATACCAAAACTATCGAGCTACTTGTATTTTCTCCAAACCTCAGGTGAGGTTAGTGTAATTTACTCATATATATAATATGTTATGCATATATATGACACATTTAAACTAGATAACCTCGCGTTGAGTAGGAACAAACTTCCACTGCATTCCATCAGCCACATCAGCATTGAACTGCACCAAAATCTCCCTGAAACAAGAGATTGTGAACTTGTAACAAAGCATGCAAATGGGACAAATTCATCTCAATTGAAATTTTAGATCAAGATCTTCTCAGAAAATGTACCGGATGGTCACATAGGGACTTCAATTAACAGAATAGAAGGATGGGTAGTGTCGTGTTGTGTCAGACCACTTTCTTAGAAGTGCCCAATGAGTGTCGTGTTGTGTCAGACCACTTTCTTAGAAGTGTCTCTACTTCTTAGATTACATCGTAATCCCCCATTTACATGACAAACATTTTTTCTAACTTTGGGTTGATCTACACATATCTCCCAAAATGTGGAATCAAATTACAGATGAATTGTTATACAGTTCAACCATTACATGAACTTTATCGTATAAATGTTACTAGATTAGTCATTCATCATTATTCTCTAATCAGCTAGAGCCACATACTTACTTGAGATAGATCTATTATGAATTGAATGGAATTCTAGATACAGATAAGGCCAAAGGAGAAGGAAAAATTTAAGTTGTACCTCAATCCATGCTGCCAGTTTTGGCCTGCCTGCTGTGATATCATAATTCTTCACATCCAACAAGAAAGGTTGAAATCTTTCAATAAAAGGAGCATAAGCTATATCCGCCTGAAAGGTCATATATATCCCTTGTCGATTAGAGGCATCACAGTATCTCAAAAACAACCATGAAGTTGTACCTCATCATACATTTCATAAGTAAAAGCCCAACATATCTTATTTTGCAGATCTACCTCTAAAAACTTGATGACAACAAGACTTGAGACCAGTATTTGATAAACTCCAAGAAAAGACAAGTAGTTGAGAGAGGGGAAAAAAAAAAGGGACAAACCAAATATAAGGTTTCCACTTACAATACTGAACTGGCCGAGTAAAAAGGGTCCATCGTCAAATTTGGAGAGTACGGTTTCAATGTAATCAAATGAAGCATCTGTTGCAGAATACAACTATTGTTTACCTATGGTTATTTTCAATATTTAACTAACTTGAAATCAGTATGTGTTCAACTAACCAGCATCATTCATTCCATCTGCCTTGAATGAAGTAATCACTCCTTTATTGAATGAGTCTGTGTACGACAGTAACTCCTCTCCAAATTGTCTTTGGCAGGATCCTGCATTCCCAGAGTATGAGCTCGATTTCGCTGGATGGAAAAAGATTAAAAAAATTGAATTTCAAAATATTACATTGGGAAGAGGAAGGGCCTTCAAAGTTACTGTCAATATATTTAACTAAATCAAGACTCTCTCCATTGACTTCATTATTATGTTCCACAGATGGCACCTGCACAAAATAACTAAGTTATAAATTCGTGAACAAAAATGGTACATTGGCTGAAAGTGATATATCTATATATTATATAATGTGTATATGTTATTTGGTGTGAACATGAAAGTTCTATCACGCTCTTTTGATTTTCCAAGAATGCCCCCAACAATTGATGAGTTTGAGAATGGTCATGTGAAAATTCAAACGCATTCAAATATTTAAAACTCCTCAAACATGGACGGTTTCTATACATCATAAACTACAGAGCTTTGCACTCATCATAAACTACAGATCTTTGCACGCCGCATTGTGTGTGCACCCATCGCTGGTGTGTATTATATACTGACACAACTATTAGCTACCTATTTGTCTCATCTCAATTTCATCTTCTTGTCAGAACTATCCATTGTTTGGCTCATAACCGAATTGCAAGATTTCTAAATTCTCACAAGTTTCACTTAAAATTAAGTCATCAAGTTTTTGTAAATCTGTAATATTCAAGCAATGAAGCCATTCTTGTAATTCACTTTGACTCTTCTACTTGACATTTCAGAGAATTTCATTTTGCATCATATAAAACCATTTGGAACAATTTCATATACATCATTCATTGAAATACCCATAAAGCACAGACTGCATTAGAATATTCACCTTGTTCGGCGGTAAACTTTCTCCTTACCAAGTCGGCCTGTTTGTAGATCAATAGGAACCAATTTTATCTTCTCCTGCAATCCCTGTTTTCCAAAATAAAGAAAACAAATAAATGAAAATGTGTCCAAAACAAATACACGTTATTCAATGATATACAATCTTAACCTGTGTGTGTGTGTGTGTGTTGTGTGTGTGTGAGAGAGAGAGAGAGAGAGAGCAAATTAAGCAGAAGCCAGAGCAAGAACAGTTTAGAAAACAACCTTACAGTTCGGGTAATCCACGCACGTTGGGCGTACGGGCATATGTAGAAATGTACAGCCTGAAAATCAAGAATTCAAAAATTCCCAAAATCAATTTTACATGAACAAGTCCAAAAAAATAGCAAAAATTTCAAATGGGTATACTGAAACAAACACATAGATGCAACTGGGAAATGCTAAAAAAAAAAAATCAAAATCAAAAAACCCAAAAGAAAGTGCGTTAATTCTGAACCTTATACCTTGTCGTCCCATCGAAGATTGCAGGTGGGTCTGAAGTAGAATCAAGAGCAGGTGGAGAACTTCTTGCACACATCTGCGAGAGACAGGCACAAACAAATTTTGGAGCAAAAAAATGCACAGATATATCAAGTTTCTGTTTGGTTTCCGGCAGAGGCACTAGTGGAGGAGGAGGAGAAAGTGTAGGGTTTGATAAGAAGAGAGATGAGGTCGTCGCAGATATCGGCGATCCTGTCGTAGGATTTGAAGCCATTGCGTCGCTGTGGATCGCTCACGACGGTTAGATCTCGGCCTAGGATTCAAATCTGATTTAGATTTCAACGATCTTCTCGGATCCGGCAGAGGCACTAGTAGAGGAGGAGGATCATCGACGGCGGTGGGTGTTTAGGAGAGAGAGAGAGAGAGGCACCAGCGGAGGACGGAGGAGGATCATCGACGGCAGTGGGGATCTGCGGCGGTGGCCGTGGCGATCTGTGCCGGTGGTGGTGGTCTGCGGTGAGGTGAGGCTTGGTGGTGAAGGAGAATCTGTGTGAGAGATTTGAACAAATGGTTGTACACAGAGAACAAGAACAGGGGCGGTGATATATATCCCACAAAAAACATTTCACCTATAGCGACTAAATTTGTTTTTGGTCGCAGAATCTTAACATATAACGACTAAAATTTGGTCGGCCATTTGCATGTAGATATCAAAACGACGTCGTTTTTATATCTGCGACTTTTGTTGGTCGCTAAAAGATTTTACTGTTCCCACCAATTTTTCACCTCCTGACATCATTTTCAGCGACTAATATTTTAAATTGGTCGCAAAAAATAACCTTTTTGCAACAACATTGCTTTAGTCGGTGATAGTATTAACTTTTAGCTACGAAATGTTTTTTGGTCAGCAAATGTTATTTTTTTGCGACCAAAATTTTTTTGGTCGGCAAAAGTGGTCGGCAAATGTGTAAATTCTTGTAGTGTTGTATGATTTCTAGTGTATTTGTTGTGTTAATTCCCTATCATGATTTGCATGTCATTTAATTTTATCACATACTGTGGATTCTTATGGGTGTTGCAATTTTTTGAGATGCTACCTATTTTCTAGATTTTAGAATTATTTGCAATTTTACATGTGAATTGCTAGCATTATGTTCAAATTTATTCTGTGTTAATTTCATACATAACTCATGATTATTAAGTAATTCAATGCTTAGAGTTATAGGTTTCTATGTAACTCTTGCATATTAATTTAATTTATTTATTATTGTGAATTAAATTGACTTGTAACTCATGACTATTAAATTTTATTTTAAAGTTGTAATTTAATTTTGGAGTTACAAATTTTAGTTTAAAGTTGTAATTTAATTTTGGAGTTACAAATATTAAGGGTATTTACGTGTAGGTCTTAATAAGTAGACTTATTGTCTAATAGGTCCTATGGAAAAAATTTGTCATAAAAAAAGTCACTAATTGTAAGTTTTAGCGACAATTTATAAAAATCATGACAAAAAAAGTCACTACTTGTCAATTTTTAGTGACGTATGTAAAAAATTGTTACGAAAAAATTATTTTTAGCGACAATTTTACCAAGACTTATTTTCAATAGGACTTGATGGGAATTAAGTCTAACTATTAGGACCTATACGTAGTTTATCCAATTATTATTGTAAAGTTTTAATTTAATTGTGAAGTTACAAATTGTATTTTGTTTTGGTAACTTATCTAACATTTTAATTCATTGGTTAATTTTATAATTCAATACTTGACTAGTTGGTTTCAATTATTTATTATATTTACTTTTTGCTTCGATTATTTGTTTGTATTTTGTTGTGGTTTTCCGTTAACCTTTTTTTAACAGAAACACCTATGCGAAAGGGAAGGGAAAAAACAAAAAAAAACAAAACCAAATGAATAGATTTGGGTTGCACAAACAAAATTTATGCACTATATAATTTAAGCATTTTTTTGCTTGAGGTTTAATAGTGGTTACTTGCCAATTTTTAAAGTAAGGTTGTTTGCTTGGCATATTAAAGCTTTTTATATGCTTGTATTGTTGTAGCAATTTTTATATTGCTTGTAATTGTTAGCAATTTTATTTTAATTGCTTATAAGTTTGGAACTGGTTTGTTTTAACCTAGTTCATCCCTGGAAAATTTAATTCTAAAAATTGTTTATCACGGACTAGAAGTCAACATGTTCTTGAAAGTTTTGTTAAAAGGTTAACTGGGTTTTAAGTGGGACCGATGTGACCCCTCCAGTCTTTTTGGGAACATTCTTGACCATGTTCGATTCTAGGTTAAGTGGTGAGACTAGTTTTGAGTTAAATTTCCAACTGTGAGATTTTCTAAGGGTTAAGTTTAATTTCTGGAAACACAGAAAATGATATTCTGTTGTATCTTTCAGAAATGGCAATTGTCACCAATGATGCTGCTACTGTTAATGTTGGTGAGGATCTGAACCCCGAGGCAACTGACTTGCCAACCCCAACTGTGACTCTGTGGTCAACCCTGGTGTTAGTTTGGCTGTTCCGAAAGGACCGCTCAGTCACCATAAGCGCCCAGAGAAATTTGCTGGGGTGAACTTCAAGAGATGGTAGCAAAAGATGCTGTTCTACTTGACCACGCTAAACCTTGCAAAGGTTTTGAGCAAGGATCCTCCAACCGTGGCAAAGAATGAGCCAGATAGGCAGAAATTCATGGCACTTGACACATGGAAGCAGACAGACTATCTTTGCCAGAACTATGTGTTTAACAGCTTAGTAGACTCACTCTACAGTGTATTTTGTGCCAAGAGCTCAGTAAAGGAGTTATGGGAATCTCTGGACAAGAAATACAGGACTGAGGATGCCGGGGCAAAGAAATTTGTCGTTGGTCGGTTCCTGGACTTTAAAATGGTAGATTCAAAAACTGTGATAAGCCGAGTCCAGGAGTTCCAAGTGATCTTGCATGAAATTCATGCTGAGGGGATGTCGTTGAATGAGTCATTCCAAGTTGCTATGATCATTGAGAAACTACCCAATGGTTAGAAGGACTTCAAGAACTACTTGAAGTACAAGCGCATGGAAATGTCAGTTGAAGAGCTGGTTGTCCAACTCCGAATCGAAGAGGATAATAGAAAGAAAGGAGGGAATACCTCCTCTGTGAAAGCCAATGTCATTGAGCATGGAAAATCTTCAGGGGTGAGGAAGAAGCCTTCTATGAACAAGGGCTCCAAGTTGAAGCCAATGGGTAGTATTGCAAAGAAGCCGGCATACAAGCCGCAGGACCTGGTTATCAGTTCTTAGAGAAGTGCTATAACTGTGGTAGCGAGGGGCATCGGGATAATGACTGTCGCAAGCAGAAGAAGCCATAGAAGACCAAACCTCATACTCACATGGAAGATATGCAAGAACATTTCCATGATGAGGATTGCATGCACTTGTCCGCCGTTATCTCTGAGGTGAATCTAGTGGGTTCAAACCTAAGAGAATGGTGGATTGATACTAGGGTTACACGCCACATCTGCTCTGAGAAGAAACTGTTTACAACTTTCGAGCCGGTTACAAACGGTGAGAAATTGTTTATGAGGAATTCTGCTACCTCAATTGTTAAGGGGGAATGAAAGGTAGTCCTGAAGTTGACCTCAGGAAAGGAGCTGATCTTGAACGAAGTCCTGTATGTTTCGGACATTCGCAAACATGGTTTTCACATGGTCTTTGAGTCCGACAATGTCGTTATGACCAAGAGCGGAGTGTATCTAGGTAAGAGTTATATGTTGGGGGGTATGTTTAAACTCAATGTAATGACTATTACCCCAAAGATGAATAAAGATGCATCTTCTTCTGCTTACATGCTTGAGTCTTCCAATTTGTGGCATGGTAAACTAGGACATGTGAACTTTAAATCTTTACGTAGATTAATCAAGTTAGATCACTTACCATCTTTTAAGATTAATCCGAAACACAAGTGTGAAACTTGTGTTAAAGCGAAGTTGATAAGCTATTTGTTTCATTCTATTGAAAGAAGTTCAGAGCCGTTGGACTTAGTGCATAGTGATGTATGTGACTTAAAGTTTATACAATCACATGGTGGCAATAAGTACTTCATCACTTTTGTTGATGATTACACTAAGTATTGTTATGTGTATTTGCTCAAAAGCAAAGATGAGGCTATTGACAAGTTTGTTCTTTATAAGAATGAAGTTGAGAATCAATTAGGCCACAAGATTAAGGCTTTAAAAAGTGATCGTGATGGTGAGTATGAATCACCATTTATTGAGATTTGTGCTCAATCCGGGATTATTCACCAAACCACGGTGCCTTATTCTCCTCAGTCAAATGGGATTACTGAGCGGAAGAATATGAGGCTAAAGGAGATGATGAATGCAATATTGATAAGTTCTAGATTGCCACAGAACATGTGAGGGGAAGCAATTTTCTCAGCGAATTACATTCTAAATAAAATACCCCGGAAGAAGGTAGACAAGACCCCATATGAGTCATTCTTATAAATTCTTACGAATGTAGGGGTGTCTTACAAAAGTGGCGGTGCCTACGCCTAAGCGGGTTCGAATAGGACCGAAGTCAGTGGATTGTGTATTCATTGGATATGCACATAATAACAATGCATATCGATTTCTTGTGTATAGGTCTGTTATACCAGATATACACAAGAATACTATTATGGAATCAAGAAATACGTCTTTCTTTGAAAATGTATTTCCATGTCGTCTCCAAGATGGGATTCAAAGTTCCATGGAAGAGGTTGAATGTGACAATGATCACATAGCTGATCAAGTTGATGATCAAGCTGAAGATGTAGATGAGCCAAGAAGGAGTAAGAGGGCTAGGACTGCAGAGTCTTTTGGTCCGGACTTCTTGACTTATATGTTAGAAGGAGAACCTCGAACTTTCCATAAAGCTGTGACTTCACCTGAAAGTCCTTTGTGGAAAGAAGTAATCAAAAGTTAGATTGACTCCATCTTACAGAACCATACTTGGGAGTTGGTTGATCTACCCCCAGGCAGTAAGGCCTTAGGGAGTAAGTGGATCTTTAAAAGAAAGATGAAAGCTGATGGGTCAATTGATAACTATAAAGCTAGACTAGTTATCAAAGGATATAGGCAACGCGAAGGCCTGGATTACTTTGATACGTATTCACCTATGACAAGGATTACATCCATTCGCATGGTGATTGCGATAACAGCTTTACGTAGTCTGGAGATACATTAGATGGATGTAAAGACAACTTTCTTAAATGAAGATTTAGATAAAGAAATCTACATGGAGCAACCTGAGGGGTTCTCAGCTCCAAGACAAAATAAGAAAGTCTGTAAGCTTGTCAAATCATTGTATAGTTTGAAGCAAGCTCCCAAGCAATGGCATGAGAAGTTTGACAACATTATGTTGTCAAATGGGTTCAAAATCAATAAGTATGACAAATGCGTGTATGTCAAAGACACTGACAGAGATTATGTCATTTTGTGTATATACGTAGATGGCATACTCATTGTTGGTAGTAATGATGAAATGATTTGAACTACCAAGAGCTTGTTAAACTCTAAGTTTGACATGAAAGATATGGGCCTTGCAGATGTAATTCTGGGTGTTAAGATTACCAGAACATCTGATAGTATTGTACTTTCTTAATCTCACTATGTTGAGAAGATACTTGAGAAATTTGGCAAATCAGATACAAGTGTGTCTAGGACACCAGTAGACGTAAGTCTACATTTGACCAAGAATAATGGTGAGAGTGTTTCTCAGCTAGAATATTCTCGAGTCGTTGGAAGTTTGATGTATCTGATGAGCTGTACAAGGCCGGATATAACCTACTCTGTTAGTAGACTTAGTAGATGCACGAGTAATCCAAATGCTACTCATTGGAGGGGCATTATGCGGGTGTTAGGTCATCTACGTTACACCTAGGGTTATGGGCTGCATTATACCAGATATCTAGCGGCACTAGAAGGGTATTGTGATGCTAATTGGATATCTGATATAAAAAGACTCCAAATCCACTAGTGGTTATGTGTTTACCCTCGGAGGGGCAGCCGAGTCTTGGAAATCTTTGAAGCAAACATGTATATCGAGGTCAACGATGGAATCTAAGTTTATTGCTTTGGATAAAGCAACTGAAGAAGCTGAATGGCTTCGCCAGTTCGTTGAGGATATTCCACATTGGTCGAGACCTGTGCCAGTAATCTATATTCATTATGATAGCCAATCGGCGATTGGACAGGCATAGAGTAATATGTATAATGGAAAGTCTAGACATATTCGTCGTAAACATAATTTCCATACGGCAACTACTCTCGAACGGAGTTGTCACTTTAGACTATGTAAAGTCTCAGGATAACATTGTGGATCCGCTAACCAAAAGGTTTAAATCGAGTATTAGTACAGAAGTCATCAGAAGGAATGGGTTAAGGGCCTTTAGTTGTAAGTAGTTACAGAATGAAAACCCAACCTAGTTGACTGGAGATCCCAAGATCTAAGTCAATAGGACAACCTAATTGCGTGTAACGGTAGTGTGTCACTGAGGAGGTAAACCTCCAGCCATTCATTTATCAGTGATACCTGCAAGTGTAGAGGTTTAAGCTGAGCTTTTAATGACTCTAGTTATTGAGTTGTTGAGCTGAGTATAGCAGGATACTCAAGTAGAGTCACCTATGTGAGTGTAAAATGGGGCCATTCTATAAGAATTAACAAGCCTAATTCTTTTAAACCACTGACTAAACCAGGCTAGTGTTCCAGGGCCAAACGGACACAACAATGAGAACATAACGATGGTTGGAGTAATTCCTGTGTGAGGTTTGTTGTCTTGGTTTACATAAACGGCAGAACAGTTCAAGACTTTGTGTTCACTAGACAGCCAATAAATCCGATAGACTTCATTAGGAGGGGTTCAAGGCCAAAAGCTACCTTTTCCGATGCCGGGGTTATTCCGCTGCACTCTCTCCGAGTCTTTATTGTGAAACGTTGTCCGTTTGTTGTTATTCGGTCAATTTTTATTCATGTAAGGGATTGTCGGAAGAATAATGGTTTCTTTGGTGATTTTAATGCAATATTAAAGTGGGTGTCAAATCTCAATTGAGGTGGATTAAAGTGGGTTTAGATTCTTGTAATGTAGTCTTTACACCACAAAAAGAATGACCAAAAACCATTAAGGTTTGAATGAAAAATTGACTCATTAAGTTGGCCTCATGAAAGAGGTGCTAGGAAAAGTGTAAAACCTCGTATCCCACATTAATTGTAGAGGAAAACATTGATGGGTATTTAAAACCCATTTTTTGCATAAGGGTGTAAGCTCTTTAGGGCATCCAAATTTTCCGAAGGGAAGGAGTTATGGATTCTTCAAAGATGGACTTGGGCCAAGACTATGGTCCAAGTTGATTATGCAAAAATGGCCACACGCGCGTGCGCGCCGATCCGAACCGGACCGGTCCATGGGTCGTGGGTCGTGGATCTTGGATCTTAGGGCTTGGGCTTGGGCTTACTGGAATGGATTGAGTGTGGGGGTTGGGCTTAGCCCACCCATCTTAATCTTTTTGGGCCAAGTCAGATGTGTGGACTGCAAGAAACCTAATCTCTTCTATTGGATGGAATTAAACCCATCAGTTTTGCAGAACTGCATTTGTTGTAGGGGAGCCTCTTCCTCTCTCCCTCTATGTGCATAAAATGAGGCCTTCTCCTTCAGTTTTCTACACCAGAAATTGATACTATTCCAGTCTTCAAAAGTTTTCTAGTTTTATTATTTTCTTCCTGTGAGAGAGTGCTGCAAAGTTCTATTCGCCGAAGTTACTCAGTCGGTGCATTGCATAGCTGGTCCAACCGTCATATCCTAGGAGACAAACGTCGAACAACCTCCAGCACTCAACCGGTGAGGCGGCGAATCTGTTTTAAGGACACTGTCAAGGGCAGGCTTCGGTTTGCTTTCTTCGACAATTTTATTTTATGTATTTCTGTTCTTCTACTTGTAATTTCTAGCATGAGATTGTAGTGTATAATTGCAAATATGATGCAGTCTGAGAGGGTAATTTATAAACCGAAGTAGGCCAAGCTGCGTATTGGGCCTTAGGGCCGAAATGAAAAGGCCGAGTAGAAAGGCCATGAAAGCTACTCCGGTTTGGAGAAGTAACTTTGAAGAATAGACCGGTCGCACAGTTGTGGTGGTTAGCCCGGTCTCGGAGGATTTAGTTCTACTCCGGTTGAGAGGAGTAGCACGAAGGCTTCGGTCTTCGATAGTTACTTCGGTTGTAGCATGTGAGAACCGAAGTAATTTGTGGTTCTAAAATATAGCTCGGCTTTAACTCCCTTGTGGATAGCTCGGTCCTAGCATGGGAAGGCCGAGGTAAGGGAGAGTAAAGTGAGGGCCGAATAATAGTTATTTCGGTTGTACAGGAGTTCGGCCCTAGCAAAGCCATCTCACTTGGCTTAAGCAGTGAGGAGGGTGTTGGAGGATAAGCATTATCTTCCAGGAGTATGAATCCTAGAAGGACTCTACGCATGGAGGAGTAATCCTAGAAGGACTCTACTTGGGGAATAAGAGTCCTACCAGGATTGTGCCACGCGAAACCTATATAAGCTCACCAATATCACCTTTGGAGAGGTAATGCAACTTTACTCCCTGAATTCATAGAGCTTTTGTCTATTTGTCAAGCTTTCTGACTTAGGCATCGGAGAGGTTTCCGGCACACACCCGCCGGCTAGCTCACGTGTGTATTTTCAGGTGGTTGAACGACGTCGTACGGAGGAGCGCAGACTTGGTCAACAGGATTATACGAGAAGGTGTATTTCTTTCCCGTACAATTGGCGCCGTCTGTGGGAATCAGACAAGAACAACCTCTTGATCAAGCTTTTTCTCCTAAAAAAATCAATGGCGAACAACGAAGAATTACCTCAGTCCGCCGTCGACGGACTAACTCCAGAAGGGGGTGCAAGGCGCGAAGGCCTACCCGTGGTCACTCCCATGGCGAACCTGGAATCACACAGACAAAATTCCAGGAGAGATGCGAGGGGACGAAGGCGGAATAACAGCCCTCATCCCTCTCGTTCGCAAAGCCCAGAAAGACAAAGACGCAGAATTGATCCTCAAACTTTGGAAGATCGCGTCAGAGAACAAGACGAGTTGATCCGTCGGATGGCGGCAGACATGGAATCTCTGAAACGCCAGGTGAAAGGAAAAGAAGTGGCGACAGGAGAGGGGCGCACGAACAAGACGCCCCCTCGCCACTCCGAAAGTCGTAGCAGGAATACTACACCCTCACAAGGGGAGAACAAGAGCCTCAGGACAGGCGACGCAATCTAGATCCTCCAGAACTCATCACTCCAGGCCTGAGAGGACGAGGTCTGAAAGGTCGCACACCGAAGGAAGCACATATCGGCCCTCACACTCACACCAGACAAGGTCTAGGCAGACAGAGTTGCCCAGATCGTCCGACCTACGGACCGTGCTAGAAGAGAAAGCGCGGTGGAAGGAGGACGCTAGAGCGCGCGATCCACACAGAGTTTCTGCCTTACAGCGGTTGGCTCCTCGGACGCATGGAAGCGTCGAGGTTGGAATGCCAATACCGCGCCCGGCCTACGAACCAGCGGACAAGGCATTGGCGAGGCTGCAAACCTCACCATTCGTCCCAGCAATAGAGAACGCGCCCCTACCGTCAGGCTTCCTACAGCCCAAATTCACAACATATGAGGGGAAGACGGACCCTTACTCACACTTAAGCCACTTTCGCCAGGTCATGGCTGTATACCGGCGGAATGAGGCCTTGATGTGCATCCTATTCCCCTCAAGCCTAGGTGACCTAGGCCTGACTTGGTTTGAAAAGCTTCCAGAGGGCAGCATGCCTCCTGGGCGCAATTGGCGGAGGCGTTTGTAACACGATTCAGAACAAACACAAAAACCCCGGTGGAGATCGACCAGTTACTCTCCATCGATATGGGCGACAAGGAGACCCTGAGGTCATACAACAGTCGCTACTGGGAGACATTCAACCAGATTGGGGACTGCCCAACTAACCTCGCCATTGCGCAGTACAAAAGAGGCCTTCCAGTCGGAAATAGACTAAGGGACTCTATCACCATGACGCCACCTCTCACAATGGAAGCCCTGATGGAGAGAGTGCATCAGCACATCAGGGTAGAAGAGGATGGCGCTCGCGCCAAGGCAAAATCTGGCGCGACCACAACACCAGAGAAGAAGACCTCGGCAAAGGTCAATACGGTAGATCGCCAAACCGAAAAGACAGGGCAGGAAAGACAACGGAGAAGACCAAGACAAAAGATGGTTGAGAGTCCGCACTGCCATCACCACAGTCTTCAAAAAACCGATCTACCGTATACTTAGCGAAATTCGAGACGAGCCTTTCGTCAAGTGGCCAGCTAAGTTAGGCGAAGCTCAGAAGGACTACGATGACAGATCGAGGTGCACCTTCCACAAAGAAAAGGGGCACCGCACTGAGAACTGCACACCATTGAGGCAGCATCTGGAAGAGTTGGTGGCGGCGGGTCACCTGGACAAATACATAGAAGGAGGGGCGCAGCCAGCCCCCCAGGACCACAATGTGCCCAATGGAATGCCAAACGACGCTCCACCTCAAGGCGTCATCAACGTAATACATGGAGTCTTTGAACCTGAGCGTGTATGCGAGCTCAGAGGTTCAATCAAAAAGGCTGAGCACTTCAGAGAGGTGCTAAGTGCCCAACCAGTCGCCAAAAAGGGGAAGATGGAGGCCACAAATGTCATGTCCTTTTCAGATAAAGACTTGGCAAGGATTTATTGCCCTCACAACGATGCCTTGGTCGTCACTCTCGAATCAAGGATTTTGATGTCAAGCGGATTCTGATTGACCAAGGTAGTTCGTGTGAAATCATGTATTATGAAACCTTCAAGCAACTAAAGCTTCAAGATAAAGACTTGGCGCCTGCCGTATCTCCCCTTATCGGATTCAACTCCATGCCAGAGTGGCCCGTCGGCAAAATTATCCTCCCAGTCAGAGCAGGGAGTGTAACGAAACAAGTGGAGTTCTGGGTGATAAAGGTCCCCTCCACCTACAACGTTATCTTGGGCAGAACATGGCTGCATGCCATGCGCTCAGTGGCATCCTCCTACCACCAAGTGATGCGATTTCCCAACGACACAGGAATAATTGAAGAAGTATATGGGGACCAGATTATGTCCAAACAATGCTTCGTTACAACAAACGGAAGCCGTGCGGCCAAGGGGTATGTTCATTCGATTGAAGAACCTGAGAGTAATGAACTGTTCGCAGAGGTTGGCAAAGCAGCTGATCAGAAAGCGATAGAAGATTTGGTGGAGGTAAGAATCGATGAAAAGAACCCGGATAAGTTCTTTTTGCTTGGTTCGTCATTATCCAGCGCTGAGAGGTGGAGGTTATGGAATTCTTGACCTCCAACATCGAAGTGTTTGCCTGGACGCCGTACGACATGCCAGGCATTGATCCAAACCTCATCTGCCACCAACTCAATGTCCACCCATCTGCCAGACCAGTCATTCAACGCACGCGAAGATCAGCACTCCACCACGCCGAGATAGTGGCAGAAGAAGTGGGTAACCTACTGGAGGCAGGAGCAATCAGAGAGGTACATTACCCCAAGTGGATCTCCAACACCGTCGTGGTGCCAAAGAAGAATGGCAAGTGGCGCGTCTGCGTCGACTACAAGACGGTCAACAAAGCATGTCCGAAGGATAGTTTCCCCCTACCAAGGATAGATCAATTGGTGGACCTAACAGCTGGGCACAGCAGGCTTAGCTTCCTAGACGCATAGAGGCTACCATCAGATAGCCATGCACGAACCAGACAGGAGTCACATCCTTCACCACTCCAAGAGGACTATACTGCTACAAGGTCATGCCCTTTGGCCTAAAGAACGCAGGGGCGACATTCCAGAGAATGGTCACAAAGATGTTCGAGCCATTGTTAGGCAGAACAATGGAGGCTACATCGACGACATGGTGGTCAAAAGCAAGGATGCGGATGACCATCTAAAGGACCTAGATGAGATGTTCCAGATCCTGAAGAAACACAAGCTGCGCCTTAACGCTTCTAAGTGCGCATTCGGTGTAGGGTCTGGCAAGTTTCTGGGTTTCCTGGTGACCAACAGGGGTATTGAGGCAGACCCCTCCCAAATCAAAGCAATTCAGGAGCTAGAAAGGCCTAACTCAGTGAAAGAAGTGCAGCATCTCACCGGCATGGCAGCAGCACTTAACCGATTCATCAGCCGGTCTCAGACAGATTGCGTCCATTCTTCAGTCATTAAAAGCTAAGTTTGAGTGGGACGAAGAATGCGACCAAGCTCTGGAGAGCTTGAAGGAATACATGTCTTCTCCACCCTACTTGTCACCCATACTTGGAGAGGAACTCTTCCTCTACTTGGCAGTCTCTCAGCACGCGGTAAGTGCAGTGTTGGTCGAGCAGAAGGAATCCAGCACCTTCCAATCTTCTATGTCAGCAAGACATTGTTAGGTGCCGAAACGAGGTATTTGCCACTGGAGAAACTGGCCTTGGCCTTAATGATGGCCTCAAGGAAGTTGTCACATTACTTTCACGCCCACACCATAGTTGTTCTCACAGCCTTCCCACTCAAGGCTTTATTTGAAAGGGCGAACTTTTCTGGGCGGATTCTGAAGTGGGCAGTGGAATTGGGACAATACGACATCAAGTTCCAACCCAGAACCGCAGTAAAAGCCCAATCTTTGGCAGACTTCGTCGCAGAATTCACTCCTGGAAGCCACCAAGTCTGCCCAATCGACCTGACTGACACAACCGAACAAGGGATGGAGATTGACGCCGGAATAGCGCAACCCCTAGTGCAGGTAACTCAGCCAGAGCCTAAGGCAGACCAGAGTAGAAAAGGCGAGGAGGAAGCAGACCTTACTACACCAAGTCAAAACTCACCAACACTAATGACTTGGTCCAATCAGAAGACAAGGGGCAGACTGCAACTATGGATCATGAAGAAAGCCCCAGCGATATTCCAGACCCCACAACATCATCTGATCCCTCCACATGCTGGAAGTTGTTTGTAGGAGAGATGTGGAAGCTCTTTGTGGATGGAGCATCCAACCGACATGGAGCAGGACTCGGCATAGTCCTCATCTCTCCCGACGGCTTAGTAGTGGAGCAAGCAATCAACTTAGGCTTCCCAGCATCAAACAACGAAGCGGAGTATGAAGCGCTTCTGGCAGGTCAAGTCAGCTTCTACATGAAGGCCACCGAGCTAATGGTTTACAGCGACTCACAGTTGGTGGTAAACCAAATATCTGGCGACTACGAGGCAAAGGATGATAGAATGGCCAAGTACCAAGAATTGGTCAGAACAAGATCAAGAAGTTTGAAGTGGTGAGGATAGAACAGATCGGCAGAGAGGAAAATAGCAGAGCAGACGAACTAGCAGGCTTCGCCTCAATGGCAGACACCTCCATTCCTCACCCACTACTAATCGACTATCTGCCTAGACCAAGCATTGAAGACCCAGAAGCAGAAGAGGTATGTTGCGCAGAATTAGGCCCTTCTTGGATGGATCCCATCATACTTTTTCTGAAAGACGGCACCCTACCAGAAGAGAAGAAAGAAGCCAACAGAATCAGAGCAAAATCGCAGCGATTTTGGCTCTCTCCATCCTTGGCGCTGTACAAAAAGTCATTCTCAGGACCTTACTTGAAGTGTGTTCACCCCAGCAAAGTGGAAGCATTCCTATTCGAAATACATGAGGGTGTTTGCGGCAGCCATCAGGGAGGAAGATCACTGGCATACAGGGCAATTTCACAAGGATATTGGTGGCCATACATGCAAGCAGATTCGGAGAAGTATGTTAAAAAGTGCGAAAAGTGTCAAAAATTCGCACACCAAATACACCAACCTGCCAGAGAACTTCTACCTCTAACCAGTCCATGGCCTTTCGCAATGTGGGGTTTGGACATAGTAGGCCCACTTCCAATAGCTCCAGGCAACAGGAAGTTCTTTCTTGCCGCAACTGACTACTTCTCAAAGTGGGTGGAAGCAGAAGCCTTGGCGTCAATCAAGGAAAAAGATGTGAAGAAGTTTGTCTGGCAGAATATCATCACTCGATTTGGCATACCAAAGGCACTGATCTCAGACAACGGCACTCAATTCGACGGTAGGATTTTCAGAGGCTTTTGTGAAGAGTACAAGATAGAGTTCTATAATTCTACACCGGCATATCCCCAAGCAAATGGTCAAGCAGAGGCCTCAAACAAAGTCGTTTTGGATGGATTGAAGAAAAGGTTAGAAAGAGCAAAAGGCAAGTGGGCAGAAGAGCTCCCTCATGTTTTATGGGCTTACCGCACCACGCCGCGACGATCAACAGGAGAAACACCATTTTCCTTAGCTTACGGCATGGAGGCAGTCATCCCATTAGAAGTTGGCCTCCCCACAATCCGAAGCGAAAACTTTGATCCGGACTTAAACGGTGAAGCCATAGCACTAGAGCTTGACCTTGCAGAAGAAAGAAGAGACAGAGCATTGGTTCACATCGCCTCCTACCAACAAGAGTTGTCTAGAAAGTATAACAAAACAGTACATCCAAGGCAGTTCAAGATTGGAGATTGGGTACTGCGCAAAGTGATGGGAAACACCTTAGTTCCAGGAGATGGCAAGCTAGGACCTAATTGGGAAGGACCTTATAAAGTGGTCGGATTAGCAGGCAAAGGGGCATACCACTTAGAAGATGAGGACGGCAAAGCAATCCCCAGGCCATGGAACACGGCCAATCTCAAGCTGTTTTATTTTTAGCTTCTTTTCTTTTAAGTATGTAATTTTTTACTTTCTCAATAAAACAAAGCCGATTCTTTTCAACATTATGGTTTTCAGTAGAAAGTAGCCTTAGAAAGTTTGTATTGTAAACATAGTTGGCCGGAATAACCAACTATGACCCCTCCTAAGCCCAGGATAAGGATCCAGGCTGCAGGACGTTTTGGTCGGAAAAACCAAGCATTTTTTCTAAGTTGGCTGGAAAAACCAACTTAGAGGTTGGCTGGATTAAACCAACACCTATCCTGAGTCCAGGATTAGGATCCAGACTGCAGGACGTTTGGCCGGAATAACCAAACATGATATTCTAAGTTGGCTGGAAAAACCAACTTAGATGTTGGCTGGATTAAACCAACACTTTGTACTCTTCAGCCGAAGTAAGCTATATCGGCTGAAGAGTGGTTGGCTGGATTAAACCAACACTTTGTACTCTTCAGCCGAAGTAAGCTATATCGGCTGAAGAGTGGTTGGCTGGAATAAACCAACACTTTGTACTCTTCAGCCGAAGTAAGCTATATCGGCTGAAGAGTGGTTGGCTGGATTAAACCAACACTTTGTACTCTTCAGCCGAAGTAAGTTATATCGGCTGAAGAGTGGTTGGCTAATGAGTTAGATAGTTAGCCGAGATGAAAGTTGTACAATTAAGTTCATGGAAAAATTCATTACAAAGTACAAAAATGCAAGTACAAAACCGAGATGAGAGTTGAAGAAATTTTTTCATTGATCTACAAACCAAGTACAGATAGGGGACCGCAGCCCGGTTACAAAAGTTCAGGAAAAAAAAAAAAAAAAAAATGAAAAATTAGCGGAGAAGATTATCAAGCTCGGCATCGAATTCTGCATCATCATTCACTTGGAGTCCGGTGTCAGAGGGGAGCACGGTTCGAAGTGCGAGTTCGGTATCAGCCTGCACTCCGTGTCAGTCGGCTGCAGCCTTAGAGCTGGATCTTCAGTAACTCGCTCAGACCGAACTGTTTGATCATTCGGCTGTTCATTGACAACCGGAGTATGAGATTGCTCATCATCATCTTCATCATCATCATCTTCGTCATCCGATGAGCCGAGAAATTGTTTCTGGATTTCATCAGCGTAATCTTGCATTGAGACCGGAATGAAGTGCTCCGGAGCGTTGTAGGCCTCGGTTTCAGGCCCACAACCGATCTTCTCCATTGCACCTCTCCAGCCGCACTGAAAGAACAAACTCTTCGCTGCTTCGCATTGTAGGGAGTAGCCAGCTTCGGCCTCTTTGAACCCCTCCTTGGATGCATCTTCAGCCTTCTGTTTCAACGCTGCTATTTCGGCGTCTTTTTTGGTCTGCATTTGCGCCATCTCCCATAAATATTTATCTTTCGTCTCGGTCACGGCCCGCTGTTTGTCACTATCAGCCGAGGCAACCAGTCCGGTCAGGCGCGCTACCTCGGCCTCTAGTTCGGCCGACCTTTGCTTCGACAGTGTCAGCTCGGCCGTCCTGGCTTCGGCATCCTTTATTGCGTGCCTTGTTGTTTTGCGAAGCTCCATTACTTGCTTGTGAGCTATTGTGCTCTTCTGAATAGCCTGCGAAAGTATAATAAGTTCTGTCTTAGCCGTGCTCAAAGTTGGAAAAAAAACAAAAGAGAACAGTGATACTTACCAATATCATGGATTTGGTGGCAGACCGAAGGGACTTCAGCTCGTTTGAGGCGTTTGCTTTGTTCCATTTCTTTCGGTAGGCAAACACCCCTGGCCAAGTTAAAGGCCAGCAGGTGATCCTCCTCAGCGACAACCGAGTCACTGTCGAGGATATCTCGGTCGTTGAACACGAGGGGAGGAACCCATTTGTTGGTAGGCACAAGCTCGGTCAGATGACTCCGGTTTGCAAGTTGGGTTCGGGGTTCGGCGGAATGATGGTGTCGTCCTCATCAACCAAACGCAGCTCGGTCTCGGTGGTCCGGGCGCGCTTAGCTCGGCGCGAGGATGATGGCTGTTGGGATGGAAGAGCGACCACGGCTTCAGTAGTTTGGTGGATGGTGGCACTTCGGCCCTGTGGTTGCGTAAGCATGGCTTTCATCCGGTTCTTCTTCGCCATCTCCTTTGTTCGGCTGTTAGGGGCACGAGCACAATTTCCTGGCAGGGTTGGGTCCGGTTCTGGTGGGTCTTCAAGGAGGAAATCAGTCACCTTTGATTTTCGGCGACCGAGTAGCGGTAGGTCGGTTGGAAGTCGAAGGAGTTAGCCCAGCTTCTTTCTCGAACCCGAAGTGCGGCACGAGAAACACCTAAGTTGGGGTAGCCGTACTGGGAGTGAGGAAAGCTGAATCTGCAAGACATAGGACAAGTGTAAGTTCGGTTATAGAATGGGAACCGAAATCAACAAAATCAAGAAATGCAACCGAAGTCTGAATACCGGGCTCTCCTTTCTTCCAATTTATTCTTTCGGCCTGGATTCGGCTTGGAAGTCTTCGAATTTCCAGAAACCCAAAAGAAGTCGTCATCGTTCAGTCCTTATCCGGTGTATGTTTTTTATCTTTTCTCTACCTCGGCGCACTCTCAAATAGTAGCACCAGCCTTGGTTTTTGGATCCTATTGAGTACTGATGTAGTATCTCGGCAGACCTAGTTCAGACCGGTTTGGTGGTTCAGAGCATCTATGCCATTATTATTCGGTATGTGTTGGTGGATAGTTGGGTTGGGCAAAGTCTAGTCTGCCTAAGGAATTCGCATATAAGGGGCTGAACTGGGAACCTGAGTCCGGTCTCGATTATTGACTGGAGGGTGAATGGTACGAAGCCTTCTTCATCCCAGGGGTCTACTCCTGTTTTCGGCTAGGACCAGGTTTTTACATCGGCTGGGATTTGGTAGTCCTTCCTGAATTCGGCCAGGCCCCGGGGGTTCTACAAGACATCTATACTTCCCCATTTTATGTATAAATTAAATAATTTATCTCGGAGGTAAGAGGGTGCTTGGTAGCTCGGTGAGTGAACAGAGGTATCTGGGCAACCTAAGTCTGCAAAGTGAAGAGACAAACTGTTAGGCACAGATCGAGGACCGTGCTACAGAAAACAAAGCAAGAAAGGCCTAATCTTATTTCGGCTCTACAGGTGCGATGTTATCTACATCGGTTTGCAAAGGATCATGCTATCCTCGGTTTGGCAAGGCATTCGGGTTAGCTCGGTTTTACTATTTGGTTTCGTTATCCCGGCTGAACCGTCAAGGGGCAGCTTTCTAGGGCAGCTTTCTGAGTTCGGTTTGGGAACTCTGAATGCTGGCTTGGCCCTGAAGTTTTAGCTCGGTTTATGCTCTTGAGTGGCTAGTGCGGTGGGTTTCATTCCGGTTATTGGCTTTAGGGAACTACTGTGGTATGCACCAAGTTCTATTCGGTTTCAGTCTGCTAGATTTTTATACAGCAAGAACAGTGTGTCTAGTTCGGTTGAAACATGTACAAAGATCAAAGGGTGTTCTACTAGCTAAACAGTATGTTCAAGGTGTTCTTGTGTTCTTCAGACAGTACAATACATAGAAGAAAACGGAGTGTTTTTGCAAAACACACAGCGTAGTCTACCATGGATCAAAAACGCAAGTAAGAATAGAGAAACAAGAATGATTCGTGTACTTACCAGAGGAAGGAGAAAAAACTGGAAGGTTGAGGCAGCAACAAAGAAAGATGCGAGCCTCAGAGGAAGCAGAGAGAGAGAAGATGAACAGAGGATAGTGTGTTCAAAAATGAAGGGTTCTTTTGATGAAAAGGAAAAGAGCGGGACTGTTCAAATATTCCGGAGTACGAGGACGGCGCGACAGCTGTGAAGCCAATCAGAGCATGCCACGTGCCAAGGAAGGACAATCGATTCAGTTTTTCCATAAACTGAAAGACGTTTGCCGGATGTGCTCAGCTCGGCTGAGCTTAGCTCGGCTAGAGAAGCTGGGAAGGTTTTCAGCTCGGCCGGAGTAGCTAACGGATTGCTAAGCTCGGCTGGGATGAGCTAAACTTAGTTTCGGTTCATAGACAGGTAATCCCTATCATGCTGTGCAGATGGAATTAAGGGGCAATTGAGAGGGTAAATTTATAACCGAAGTAGGCCAAGCTGCGTATGGGCCTTAGGGCCGAAATGAAAAGGCCGAGTAGAAAGGCCATGAAAGCTACTCTCGGTTTGGAGAAGTAACTTTGAAGATAGACCGGTCGCACAGTTGTGGTGGTTAGCCCGGTCTCGGGAGGATTTAGTTCTACTCCGGTTGAGAGGAGTTGCACGAAGGGCTTCGGTCTTCGATAGTTACTTCGGTTGTAGCATGTGAGAACCGAAGTAATTTGTGGTTCTAAAAGATAGCTCGGCTTTAACTCCCTTGTGGATAGCTCGGTCCTAGCATGGAAGGCCGAGGTAAGGGAGAGTAAAGTGAGGGCCGAATCAATAGTTATTTCGGTTGTACAGGAGTTCGGCCCTAGCAAAGCCATCTCACTTGGCTTAAGCAGTGAGGAGGGTGTTGGAGGATAAGCATTATCTTCCAGGAGTATGAATCCTAGAAGGACTCTACGCATGGAGGAGTAATCCTAGAAGGACTCTACTTGGGGAATAAGAGTCCTACCAGGATTGTGCCACGCGAAACCTATATAAGCTCACCAATATCACCTTGAAGAGGTAATGCAACTTTACTCCCTGAATTCATAGAGCTTCTGTCTATTTGTCAAGCTTTCTGACTTAGGCATCGGAGAGGTTTCCGGCACACACCCCCGGCTAGCTCACGTGTGTATTTTCAGGTGTTGAACGACGTCGTACGGAGGATCGCAGACTTGGTCAAAGGATTATACGAGAAGTGTATTTCTTTCCCGTACAAGAAATTATTTACAAATTTTAAAATAATTATATCAAATTGAATAATTAACTAGGTTAAAAAAAAAAAAATCCAACAATACACTCACTTATAAGTCTAATACCAACAACCAATATAAAAAAGAGTCTCATCACGAAACAAATAAAATAAACACTTTTTAAAAAAAAATCCTCAATAAAATGTATAATCAACTTTGATTTTGGATAAGGACTCTAATTATTAATTTTCAAATAGCGGAAGTATAGATGAAGGTTCCAATGAAATACATGGTCTAGAAGGATTGTTCCATCTCAAAAGAATGAGTCAAAGTCTTTAACCAACGTTGCCAACAACTGTCAATTGAGGGCTGTTTTTGAATTGTTAACATATTTAATGTTGCATTTGTTTTGGTTGAAAATATTTCACTAAATTTCTTATGTTTGATTTCGACCAAGAAAATATGGTTTTAATAGTTGTGATGGCGTGTTGTGAGTGGTAATATTGGTGATAATGATGATGACATTGGTAAGATGACATTGGTAAGATTAGTATGTCGTGTTAGGTTCGAAAATTATTTTCACTTGGAAAAATGAAAATCTGTCGTTGATCATGGATAGATTTTCTGCTAATGTATGTTTTCTATCGTATCAACTGTTAAAAATTATGAAAAAATATATATATTTTTTTGGTAAAACGAATGAAGGCTAACTAAGATCTTACAATGCATAAACTTAGCTCTTACGGATACCAAAAAATTGACAAATAAACATACCAATACGCTACTAATTTTGTGGTGTGAGGCAAGTACAAAGTTCGTTTATGTGTTAGTATGTTTTATTTATAAAATTATTGATGTTCATAACATTTTACTATTGGAAAAAAGCATGGATTATTTAGATGTTGTGAAATAAAACTCTGTAATACAACTTTTTAAAATCAATACAAATGTGATTAAGTGATATTTGGCTCATAATTACTATTTGTCAAGATTTTAATATCACAAAATTAAGGATGGAAGATAGTGTATAGCGATTCCAGTTTTCTCTTTTTTATTTGTTGTACTCCGGACTTTGGTTCCGTGGTTGGTGTTGTATACCTTGTTAGTATCCTTTAATTCCTTATGTATGAGTTTTAGGATGTGTTGAGCGTGTTTCGAACAGGTGGGTTGAGTTTCAGTCTCAAATGTAGTTGCCCAGGTTTTGGTGTTACGCTCGAGCGGGTCATTCTGCGCTCGAGCGGAGTTTGCTTTTTGGTGTCCGCTCGAGCGGGTCTTCTTGCGCTCGAGCGGAGTTTACACACTCCCAGTATTTCGTGCCTCTACAAAACTTCTGCAGGTGTGTTTTTCACGCTCGAGCGGGTTGCGCTCGAGCGGACCCTTTTGGCGCTCGAGCGGGTAGTGTTTTGTCTGTGAAAGTTCTGGGAGGGGGGAATCTACGCTCGAGCGGACTGGTTTTCGCGCTCGAGCGGATGTGCTTTATCTCTGTGTCTTGGCACTCGAGCGGGCCTTATTGCGCTCGAGCGGACCATGTTTTTTGTTCTTGACGCTCGAGCGTTGTGTTTTCCGCTCGAGCGGACTTGTCATATATCAGATAGCAGTTGGGCATTTTTGAATCACTTTTCACTTTTCTTCTCTCTCTCTAACTTTCCCAAAATCGATTTTGAGAGCTTCTCTCTCTAGAAACTCCCTTCTCTCTAGGGTTTGATCTAGTTAGAGTGTTCTCCTTTCCTTCGGCCTTTGTAAAAGTTGTGTTGATTGTCGAGGGCTTCGTTTTGATCTGAAAAAGTTTGGAGTTTGGAGCACTTTGGTTTTGGTCTTCTTCTCCTTTTGAGCTCTAACTTCGAGGTAGGGATCTCCTACTCCATCTTTGAGCTTTGTCTTTGAATTTTGGTATTTCGATATGTTAGGGATTGTGGGATAATTCCGAGAAAGTTTGGGGTCATTGTGTAATTTTCAAAAGAGGGGTTTTCAAAGTTTAAAACCTTAATGTATGTAATACATTGGAAAATGGACTTGGTGTGGGATTATTGAGGAAAATGGAACCTTAGGGTTGATATTGTAATTAGGAAAAAGTCCTAATTATTGATAAATTAATTTGTATAATTAATTTTGGGAAATGAGAAATTGAATAAGAAATATTGAAATTGGAAAGGTTTGGGATTAAAGGGTGTAGTTGGATTAATTTATCGCTCACCTAGATGAATGTTGGTATTTTATCCATTTGGTGCATTTATTGTCTGTTTAGAAATAACTGTTTTGGGCTATCGATGGAGGATAGTCTTGATTGTTGTAGACAATGCATGATGATTAGGCAAACTAAAACTAATCAATTGAATGTGTCATCGAATATGACGGTTGAAAAATACATTAACTTTATGTATTGATTGATTATGTATATGATCTGTGTTTATATACATTGTGTTGTGTGGGAGGAGATAGGGGATGTACTCCACGGTTTAGGGAAAGATAGATGATGGACCTCTAAACCGGAATTTGTGTGATATTGATACAGCACTACAATGTGTATTATGGTGAAGTATGGAAGTGTGTGTTTGATTTGATATAGCACTAAAATGTATATCATTATCAATTGTGAAGTATAGAAGTGTTTCTATGTTATATCGATACAGCACCAAAATGTGTATCACTTGTGAAGTAAGGAAGTGGTTTGTGTGCTATTGATACAACACTAAAATGTGTATCTATCATGAATTTCGAAAGTGTTTTAGTAATGAGTTATAATCTCATTAAAGTATTTGGCCAGGTTCTAAGCCTTGTTTTCAAACTCAAAGTTGAATAAGAAATGGAAAGTGAAGTGTAACATGGTTATGATTGTCATGAAACGGTAATATGGCATGAGTTGAAATATAAGTATGGACCATCTGTTGAATGCTATTATTCTAGTCATTGTTCATAGTTGGTTTAGTATATTTCTACTGAGCTGTGGCTCACCCTATATGGAACATCATTTTCAGGTACAGGTAGCATGTCCCCTCCAAGGACGTAGCTTGGGAGGCTTAGTGGCTGGGACTTCTTTTGTTGTTTTGTTGTATTACATGTATATCAAGCCAAGGGCTTTCTTTGTATAGAGCTAGTACTCCCTTTTTGTAACCAAGTGTTGACTTGGAAAGTTGTAAGCCCATAGGGTATTTACTTTTGTTGTCAACATGTAATACATTTTGTAAAGATCACTCCGATGGAATACAATTATGCTTTATTTTCTAATGTCTGAGCAATGCCATTGTTGGTTGATTTATAGGTTTATTTGAGGGCGTTACATAGTGTTTATTATGTGTTGGTGAAAATACTAGAAAAATTATATTTTATTGATAAATAATGTAAAGAAAATGAGATACAAATAGATCAGGCTAAGGCACGGATATCTCGTTTTGTTTAAGGAGATCAAGCACAGAACCCAAATACTGATGTAGTAGTTACAAAATTATGATTTGTCC